>CAKJTW010000090.1:5960163-6583400 GCA_917880005.1 Nanger dama | reverse complement strand
GTAACACAGTCAGTGAAGCAATTTAATACTGGTCTTAAGTTGGTGGTTTGAAATAGACCAAGTTTCCTGCCAGCTCTGACAGTGGATGGATTGGCCCATAATATTGCATATAATCCATTGCATTTTATGAAAGACACTAATAACAGAGGGCAAAGCTAGTCATCTGACAGTTGAACAGGGAACATATCAGTAGCTTGGTCTTACTTTGGGCTTGCAAATACTTGGAACTCTCAGCAAACTTAATAAAAGTTCCAAATCACTAAGGGCTTGAAAGCATGTGGTAATTTTATAGTCTTTTTAGTCTCTCTCCTCTTAGATAAGTACTTATGGGAGTTTTGCTGATTAGCTAGTAAACTCTCAGCCTGAGGAAAAGCCTAAAAAGAAAATGCTAAGTCAGGAAGGATTTTTCTTTTTTTAATACAAGGCAAAATGTTCTTATTTAGAGGAATGGAAAAGCTACTGAATATTTTACCCTGAAAATGATTTTACTAAATGTTTATTTTCATTCAATAACCTATTGAAACACTCAAATAACATATACAAAATCAAATATCAAGTAGTTATATTATCCTTGTGGGTAACATACATCCCTGTACTTTTGAACAGAGTTATCGAGAAATATTGGATAAATCATTGCTAACAAAGGACTTATATTTTTCTGTTTAATTTTTATTTTTATGTGTGTATATCTATGTGAAAATCATTGGTGAATGTTTAATGTTGCTGTTCAGTCACTCAGTCATCTGTGACTGCGACCCCATGGACTGCAGCAGGCCGGGCTTCCCTGTCCTTCACTCTCTGCTGGAGTTTCCTCAGACTCATGTCCATTGAGTTGATGATGCCATCCAAAATCTCATCCTCTGTCACACTCTCTTCTTCTGCCCTCAGTCATTCCCAGCATCAGTGTCTTTTCCAATGAGTCAGCTCTTTCCATCAGATGACCAAAGTATTGGAGCTTCAGCTTCAGTATCTGTTCTTCTAATGAATATCAGGGTTGATTTCCATCAGGATTGACTGTTTTGATCTCCTCAGTATCCTAAGGACTCTCAAGGTACCACAGTTAAAGAACCACTTTCGAACCACAGTTTGAAAGCATCAGTTCTTCAGCACTAGCCTTCTTTATGGTCTGTCACATCTGTACAAGAATACTTAATAGAAAAGGTAATTTAAAAGAATAGAAAGTTTCTTGTTTAGTGTAAACTTGGAACAAAAATTTTAAAGTAAAAAATAGCTTATACGTTTGAGCCTTGATCTGTGTACAAAAATTTACATTTTTGTCTATTAAGTATTTTTAAATAAAAAAATCATTATACCAAAAAATCATGAGTGAAGGAAAGAGAAACACCTTTATAATTACCACTAGCAAGAGATTTCTGTGGCCAGAAGTAGAAGATTACTAGAGTACTAAGCACCTACAGAAGTGGAAAACAAGACAACTGTCATTTTTGTTTAAATTGTACAAGAGTAACAGAACTTGTCTTCTACTATATTTTGGTGAAGGGGAATATGATCACATTCCAAATGCATACTCAGGACTCTTTTGGACTAAAAAACAACAAGAAGCAAGCATACTTTTTCCTCATGATTAGGCAAGATGGGAATTAATGCTGTAATTTCAGTAAAATCCTTTATTTTAGGATTAATTATCAGAAATACCCTAATTCCTTTCATAGTTTGTTAAATTAGGCTAAATGATACAAAATCCTTTCAAATGTTTCATATCCAATTTGGAATGCAAATATTGAGGGCAACTGACTGTATAAATTATAATGTATTTACCTTGTTTCTTTGGTTAAGTTCCTAATATTTAATTCTCTATAGTATAGCCTCATCATTGACATCATGACAAGTAATTTTCCAGACAATGAAAGTTATACAACTTAAGTACCTTTCCAACTAAGAGTATTTGGAATCTATAGTAGACATGGCAACATGCTGCCCAAATCCTGCTTAGTGCAAGGGCTCAGTGACCCTCTGCCAGGAATGATAGCTTTCAGCTGCCAATCCAGTCTGAGAAGTCATGCCCTTTGCAATCTGCAACTAATGTCTAATGGAGGCAAGGTATAAAACAGAGCAGCAATGGAGACATAGACATAGAAAACAGACTTGTGGACACTTGGGGAAAGGAGAGGTTGGGAAGAATTGAGAGAGTAGCTTGGAAACATATACATTACCATATGTAAAACAGATGGCAGGTGGGAATTTTCTGTGTGACACAGGGAGCTCAACCCAGTGCTCTGTGACAACTAAGAGGGGTGGGATGGGAAGGGAGGTGGGAGTGGGGTTCAGGAGAGAAGGGACATATGTATACCTGTGGCTGATTCCTGTTGATGTGTGGCAGAAACCAATATAAAGCAATTCTTCTCCAATAAAAAGTAAATAAATATAAAAGAGAGAGACAGAAATGTTTACAAAACTAAAAACAAAACCCTGGTATTATATGGCATTATATTTGGGACAACCCTGGTAGGTCATATAGCACCAGACCTCTTAAGGGTTCAATCAAAACTGTTGCTAGACTTGTATTACGGCTGAACCTACATCTTGCATTCTTTTTTTTTTTTTTTTTTTTTTTTTAATACTTTATTCACGTTACAATACTATATTGGTTTTGCCATACATTGACATGAATCAGCCACAGGTGTACACGATCTCCCAATGACACTCCAGAATCTGTTTCAAAATACACAACCTCCGGTAGAATCTAAAACATTAAGGTTAATCAAACCTGGATATAAATGACCAGAATACATGTAATAAAACTTTTAAGATATGCAAAACACATTCTACTAAGAAAGTAGTAAGTTATTCTCTCTGTAAAAGAGCTTCTCCTTCAATTGATTTTGCCATTTTGAATTAAAATAATCCATTTGTTGATAATGGAAGGTGTCAGTGTCAATGTCAGTACACATTTCAAAAGCATGCTGAGAATAGTGTATTGAGTGAAGGCGTGATAAATGTACATTGACGTGCTAGATAATGCTGCTGCCATATAATGTAGTGGCAAATCAAATTGTTAGAAGTGCTGTAAAATATATGATAGTTTTCCTTTATGCAAGGTAAAAGACAAGCTTTAATAGCAACAACAACAACAAAAACACTTAAAAGCTTTCTTTCATGTAAATAAACTTCAGTTCTCATAAAGACAGTTGGTGAGTTATAGATTCTTTTCAATGACTTAAAATGAAAAAGGGCAGACTAATCTGGAGCCTATAATGGGAATAATTGACCGAGATGAACAAAAGGCAGCCATTTCTCTTTGTGGAATAGAAAAAAGTCAGTTTTATCATTTACTTTCTTTCCTTGTTTCTTCTTAGTTCAGAATTTTATTTGTTTTTGAGTGTATGCAGTTTTGAGGTACATTTTTCATTTCTCCAGCCTTTATTTTTATACTGACATACTACATACATCATTCTTTGTGGATATCTTTGTGTGTTATTGCTTTATTCACTTTTTTCCCTTGTTTATGAAAATGCAAACACATTCTGGAACACATGAAGACATTTATCATAAGTACATAATTCCTATAAATTGGAAATACTTATTAAATTTAAAAATGCCAGTTTGTTTTCTTTCCTTTAATAATTGATTTATTATATGAATTTTAATCTATAAAATATGATTGCCACATACCTTCTAGAGCATCCTTATTATAGTGTTAAATTAAGCACTGTTTTATTTTAATAAAATAAAAATGTCAATTTATTTTCTCCTATTTAAAACTTTGCATAGTTTACTTATTATATATATATTGCACAAACACATATAATACATTTTATGTTAATGTAATAGAAATTTATTTTATTAAAAATAGTCCTCTAATTACATATAACCAAGAAGAGTAGAATCAATTAAAAGATTTTCAATCAGATAGTATATGAATACACCTGGAAATTTTTTGTTAGAAGGGTCTATTTACCCTAACCAGATCTCAAGTTAGAGCACTGCAGCAACGCCTACAAAAACAACCGTGAACCAATTTATTACTAAGGATACAGAAGTAAATCTAACCATACACCATAAGAAAAATCACCTACTATGTGAATGGACAGGTTCAACTTTATTATATTATAAATGCACCCTGTTATCAGAAGTGGATATTCTTTTTGGCATTTGTTCAACAGTCACTCACTGATCAGTTTCTAAGTACCAGACACACTGTTAGGAAAAATTCCGGTTTTCAGAATAGTCAAAACCTAGAGGTGAGAAATTACAGATTCAATTTCAAAATGAGAATGTTTTTAAAATTAAATGGATGAGTGTAATAATTTGTGATCAAAATAATAAACAAAAACACAAATGATGAGTTTAAACAAATATTGAAGTCACAACTTAATAAATAAAATGAATAAGCAATTTCTTTGCCTCACTATTTAGACTTATTTATGTATGTGTCTGTGTTATTCTCTCAGTTGTGTCTAAGTCTTTGCAACCCATGAACTGCAGCCAGCCAGACTCCTCTGTCCATGGAATTCTCCAGGCAAGAATACTAGAGTGGTTTGCCATGATCTTCTCCAGGGGATCTTCCCAACCTAGGAACTGAACCTGAGTCTCCTGAATTGCAGGCAGATTCTTTACCATCTGAGCCACCAGGGAAGTTGATTTACGATACTACTGTGCTTACCTGGTAGCTCAGACAGTAAGAATCCACCTGCAATGAAGGAGACCCAGGTTCAATCCCTGGGTCAGGAAGATCCACTGGAGAAGGAAATGGCTACCCACTCCAGAAGTCTTGCCTGGAGAATTCCATGGACAGAAGAGACTGGTGGGCTACAGTCCATGGGGTCACAAAGAGTCGCGACATGACTGAGTGACTAACACACACACCTACATATGAATACCATTGTTTTTGTTTGCCAGAAACATCTGGCAGTAACACTGTACCGCTCATTTTGGGAAGCATCTTTCCACACTTCCATTTGTTCCTCCATTCAAGCAACTACCATTCATCTGTGGACTGAGCTCTTGGTCCCAGCAGGCTAAAGGGAGTCTTTTCTTGGAACTGATCTATTACTTTTCCACCTAAAAGAAACATTAACTTTTCATGCTCCTATCTAAAAATCATTCATTTGTGTACTATATCCCATCCCTTCTGCCTATTTAAGAACCTTGATTCAGATACCTCTGCCCACTTGAAACTCTGCCCCTTTGTTACAACTCTGTATTGGGTCATCTCCACCAGCACCCAAAGAAGTTGTTTATGCTTCCTATTAGCAAACAACAGTCTCCAGATATCACTGCCTCCCAGGAATATTGCTGCATTTCTTTACTTTCTTTTAAAAATTAAACTCCATGGGAAATCTGTCTATAAAGCACTGCATCCAATGTCTCCTCTCTTTTTCTTCTCTATATTTAATCCAATCAGATTTTAAAGAACCCACCTGCCAATGCAGGAGACATAAGAGACACAGGTTTGATCCCTGAGTCATAAGATACCCTGGAGGAGGGCACAGGGATGCATTCCAGTTTTCTTGCCTGGAGAATCCCATGGACAGGGGAGCCTGGTGGGCTATGGTCCATAGGTTTGCAAAGGGTCAGACTTGACTGATGGACTTAGCACATAGATATCAATAACAAGATCATAATTACCTCTACATTCTTCAATTCAATGAGTAATTCTCAGTCCTCACAGTTTTTTTTTGTTTTGTTTTGTTTTTTTTGTTTTTTTTTTAAATCAACAGCCTTTGACACAGTTGATCACTTCTTGCTCCTTCCCACACTTTCTTTACATGTCCTCAGATAACATGCTTTCTTGGTTTTCCACCCACCTACAGGCTGCTTTTGCTCTGTTTCATTTGATGGTTTCTTCTTTCTTCAACCACTTAAAGTAGGTGTGACCCAGAGCTGAGTCCTTATTTTCATTTATTTTTTCCCCTTACAGTGTTACCTCGGAGAAGGCAATGGCACCCCACTCCAGTACTCTTGCCTGGAAAATCCCACGGATGGAGGAGCCTGGAAGGCTGCAGTCCATGGGGTCGCTGAGGGTCAGACACGACTGAGCGACTTCACTTTCCCTTTTCACTTTCATGCATTGGAGAAGGAAATGGCAACCCACTCCAGTGTTCTTGCCTGGAGAATCCCAGGAACGGGGGAGCCTGATGGGCCACCATCTATGGGGTCGCACAGAGTCGGACACAACTGAAGCGACTTAGCAGCAGCAGCAGCAGCAGCAGCAGCAGCACAGTGTTACCTAATAATATTAATAGCATAGAGCTACCACATACAAATATCATTTATATCCTCTCTCTTTCTCTTAGTCACTAAGTTGTGTCTGACTGTTGCAATCCCATGGACTGCAGCCTGCCAAGCTCCTCTGTTCATGGAATTCTCCAGGCAAGAACACTGGAGTGGATTGCCATTTCCTTCTCCATTTATATCCTAAGTATTCCTAAATTCATATCTCAGACCAGATCTTGCTCCTGAATTTCAGACTTCATAGTCATTTGCCAACTTCATACATTATATCAAAAAAGACAATTAAGATGATACAAACAAACTTTAGGTAACACTTCATGAAGTGGATAATCTCCACTCTCAAGAATGTGGAGAACTGCAAAGTGGGGAAAAGGATTGGCTAATTCAAAGAAGCAAGTCAAGAAACAAGGAAGAAGTACTCTGCTTAAGTTGCTTGGCTGGGGTTATATCTCACCTTTATTTAGAGAGATTAAGGAAACAAGAAGTAAGTATAGAGCCCAGAGTTGACCTGGAATTTGGGGATCTGCTGATTGAATATACCTCATTTCTGGTCAAGTGGAACATTCACAAAGTTTCTTAGGTTTTGCTTGGCTGATGTGGCACTCTGGGCAGGAGTGGCTCCACCTTGAGCTTAAAAATATTGTTTCAACAATATACATGATCTCCTTAGCATTAGCCCTTCACTTCTCTATTTCATTTTCTTCCCATATATATTCCATCAGGAAATCCTGTTGGATTTGGATCATATTTATTCCATCAGGAAATCCTGTTGGACAAGATCCCTTGGATCTTGCTTCAAGTTCATACAGAACATAATTACTTACCTTCATTTCTGCTAATACCAAGTATCTATCATTTCTCTCAGTCTCTGCTGCCAAATCCCCATCGTCTTTTCCAAGATTTCATTAGCTCACTGCAAAATGACTAAATGAGTTTCCTAAAATCCCCTTGCCTCTTTCCTTTCCACCCATGGTCTGTTCTCACCATTACAGGTCTTCCTTGATATTTCTATGAAAACCTGAAGTTGAGTTATTCTAGCCTTCTTATCCTTAGCCCTGCTTTAATTTTCTCCCTAATACTCTCATTCTCTGAAACACTATAACTTATTTATTTGGTTATCTTTATATTATCCCTAAAATCATGGTGCTGGCAATTTTTATTGTGTCCTGCTTTGTATTCCAGAGTACAAACAGTGCCGGAGTAATTAAGATGAATACATACCTGCTGAATAAGTGAAGGTAACTGTTGTACAGTGGATGAAAGATAAATTATGTGTCTACAAAGATATATGCAGTAGGAAATCAAACAACTTACTCCAAGAATCCTTTATTTTATTAGGAATTTAAAGTGTGTGATACCACAGGAGATGAGGATAAAATAGAATGTGAAGAAGAAGAGTTATTTAGTTCCCACTGCTTTCCTGGTGGCTCAGGTGGTAAAGAAACTGCCTACAATACAGGAGACCTAGGTTTGATCCCTGGGTCAGGAAGATCCCCCTGGAGAAGGGAATGGCAACCAGAATTCATGCCTGGAGAATTCCACGGACAGAGGAGCCTGGTGGGCTACAGTCCACAGTGACACAAAGAGTCAGAAACAACTGAGAAACGAATGCACACAGCCCCTCCTGGGATGAGCAATTCAATTACTAGTCCCCTACCACCTCAAGTTTAAACAGGTTCATTCTTTGAGAAATGCCCAAGGTTTTGGCAAGGTTGAGAGTAAGAGTGTGGCCATGGGTTGAAACTAAGAAATTTAAATTAAAATATGTATAATAAATACAGAATCCCCCAAGCTTTCCTCCCTCTTCTAGTTTCCAAAATGTTGGCAGCCAAGCTTAAACGCTCAGGCAATAGGTAAGAAGCTTCCTTGGAGACATAATGGCCAGAGAGAAAAGACACATATAAGATCCAATAAAAGTCCACTCTACAAAAATCCAACCCAACTTACAGAGACAAAGCTAATATTTTAAAGGCTCCCTTTTAAATATTAATGGATAATCAAGGACATTCAAAAAAGCAAATGAGCGGAAACAGGAACACCAGACGTAAGGGAAGCAGGCCAGGGCAGAGGAAGAAAGGCAAGCAAGGAGAAAAGCTGCAGGCTGACTCCAGGAGTGTTCTGGAACAAGAGTTGTTGCTGAATGTGTCTTCCCTTGATACAGGGTTTTGAACCCCAAAAGTTTACCATTAAGTGGGGACATAACCTTTGGGGTAAGGCTATTTCCAATAAGCCAGGGGCACAGCTACTTGCAGCAGCTAGGAAAGTGTGCCCAGGTCCAGTGAAAAGAGTCTGGGTAGGGAAATAAGTGTGTTTTGCTTTGTTTCAATAAATAGGTCAGTGTATTTTACCATTTCTAGATATGTGGCTAAAATGACAAAAATAAATATTTTTAACATGCTACAGGAGCACAGAGGAAGGAATTTGTGAACTTTAGATGGTCAGGGCAAAACTTCCTCAGTCATTTGAGCTAGGACAAGCAATATGTGTCAGCATAGCAATTCCCCTACCTAAATCACAAAATTATGCATAATGAAGTAGTTTAGAAATTATAATAGTTCTCTTTCATATGACAACGATAACTTGGGATGGCATCAGGAAAAAAAATCCTGTTTTTGATAAAAATTACATCTTATAGTTTAGCCAAGATAATTGCTTCTTGAATTTTTAGATTTGAAGAGAATTTAAAGCCCAAGATATTAGATTTATAATTTTAAGAAAAAGTTTTAAGTCTTTTATCTGTATTGGAACAAAGATAGATGTGTCAACCATATAAGCTGACAAAAAATTTCAAAATTCTAAGAAAAATATTTATTGACTTCTAATGATATTTTCTTGTTTAATCACACACTATTGCAAAATTTTAAAGACAGCCCAGAGGAGGCCTTTTTTTTTAAATTGTAAAATGAGTTTTAATATTTCAGATAAAATAAGGCCACTTGAGTACACTTAAGGAAGATAATATTTTTAAAAGTTGCTGGCATCATTTCTTTTTCTTAGAAAAAAACAGACAACAGGAAAAATGTTTTATTGCTGGAGAGGATGTGGAGAAAAGGGAACCCTCTTACACTGCTGGTGGGAATGCAAACTAGTACAGCCATTATGGAAAACAGTGTGGAGATTCCTTAAAAATTGCAAATAGAACTGCCTTATGACCCAGCAATCCCCCTGCTGGGCATACACACTGAGGAAACCAGAATCGAAAGAGACACATGTACCCCAATGTTCATTGCAGCACTGTTTATAATAGCTAGGACATGGAAACAACCTAGATGTCCGTCAGCAGATGAATGGATAAGAAAGCTGTGGTACATATACACAATGGAGTATTATTCAGCCCTTAAAAAGAATAAATTTGATTCAGTTCTAATGAGATGGATGAAACTGGAGCCGATTACACAGAGTGAAGTAAGCCAGAAAGAAAAACACCAATACAGTATACTGACACATATATATGGAATTTAGAAAGATAGTAATGATGACCCTCTATGTGAGACAACAAAAGAGACAGAGGTATAGAACGGACTTTTGGACTCTGAGGGAGAGGGAGAGGGTGGGATGATTTGGGAGAATGGCACTGAAACATGTATACTATCATGTAAGAAACGAAGCGCCAGTCTATGTTCAATACAGGATACAGGATGCATGGGGCTGGTGCACGGGATGATCCAGGGAGATGATATGAGGTGGGAGGTGGGAGGGGGCTTCGGCACTGGGAGATCGTGGACACCTGTGGCTGATTCATGTCAATGTACGGCAAAACAAATACAGTACTGTAATGTAGAATAAAGTATTTAAAAAAATACTTTTGCGGCTATTATAGTTCATCCTAGCTGGAGTAGAAATTCTCTTTACTTCTTCCAGAACTAGAGTTGCTTCTCTTACTGTGTGTGTGCTTAGTAGCTCAGTCACGTCTGACTCTTTGCTACCCCATGGACTGTAGCTCACCAGGCTCCTTTGTCCATGGGGTTCTCCAGGCAAGAATGCTGGAGTGAGTTGCCATTTCCTTCTCTGGAGGATTTTCCTGACCCATGGACTGAACTTGGGTCTCCTTCATTGCAGGCAGATTATTTACTGTCTGAGCCATCAGAGAAGCTCATTTCTCTCATTATTTCCTTTCAAAACTCACTTCTATTCTCACCCATAAATACAGTCAATGACTATGCTCTTGCTATTACAGTTTTCCTTGAACCATCAAAGTATTCTGTGTAGAAACATTCTGATAATTTGTAGTTTATTAAAAACTGCCAAACTGTGGATATTTTTGTAAACATTTGAGAGAAAAAGGACATATAAAATGCACATTTTTCATTTTCTTGACAATTATTATTCAATTTTAATAATTTATATTAATAATTGCATTCCAAAGCAAATTGCTACATGAACTGTTGCATTTGTGTTTTTAAAAATATAAATTCATCATGATATCTGATCTCATTACTGGTTACTGTTACTAAAATCATAGTAAGGTTTTCAAAGGCTGTCATTATTTTCAGTTAAATATAAAGATATGAGTTAAAACTACTATCTGGAATACCTGAAAAGATGGAATAAAAATTGAGACATTGTCTGGGAAAACTGATCTATGTGGGCTCATTCAAATCCAGAAAAAAAAATTCCATCAATTAGGAATAGCTAAGTATTTGCTTTAACCTTTCCACTGACATTGTATGGTTAATATGATTGGTGCTTTGAATGGCAAATAAACATACTAAGAAAAGAAAAAAAAATTCTCCCGTAAAACTGATATGTATGGAATAGACTGTAAAAGGATGCTTTTAGATACATACATTTGCTTTTAATAAAATAAACTGGGTATTAACAGAAGCAACTAAAGAGAGAATTAAAACCTGAAGAGACATGTGGCAATCACACTGACCCCATGGACTCCTGTGGGGGAGATTATGAGTTTTGCCCAAGTGCCTGTGTTTTAAAGCCAGTGCATAGTAGAGGTGAGGTAGGACACTGTGCTTCAAGTTGTGGGAGCTGGAAGTGAGAAAACATGCAAAATTTTCGTCACCAGAGTGCTCTGTCACCAATGAAAATGAGAGAATTAAAATTTTCCTCTTTCAGCTCAATGTATGAAAATGATATTTAGGATGTTTATACGAGTTCTGAATGAGGGCAAAGAAGACTCCTTGAGAATTCATACCCAGAGGCTTCTCCCTCACATTAATTTGAAGTTCAACTTTAGATTACCCAGGTCATCTAGTAACACACAAAAGAAAACATAGTCACAAAATTTTAATTTCACAGTTGCTATTACTCTTGCATGCTTCCCAGACAGAAAAGCAAGACTTCTTTGGAATGGCATGCCCTGAACTCAAGCCCTGCAGAATGTCAATGAATTAATGACCTCCTATAGGTATGTCGTCGCTCTTTAGTAACTGAGTTGTATCTGACACTTTTGTGGCCCTGTGGACTGTAGTCTGCCAAACTCCTCTGTCCATGAGATTTTCTAGGCAAGAATACTGAAGTGTGTTGCCGTTTCCTTGTGCAGGGGACCTCCCTGACCCATGTCTCCTGCACTGGCAGGGGAATTCTTTACCACTGATTCGCCACGGAAGCCCATTGTGGGTATGTACCATAGCTAAAATGACATAAGATAAAATCAATCCTCAATGACTAAGAAGCAGTAGGCACTAAAGCAGAGGATTATATTCCAAGGAACTTCAAATAACAGAACACTCTCTGATAATGAGTATAAAATTAATAACATGAGAAAATAATAACACACTATGAAGCCAAATGTGTGATTTTCAAAATAATAAAATAGATGTTCTAGAAATAAAAATGGCATTATCGAAATGAAAACTCAGTGGGGAAGAAGGACTAAACAGCAGATCTGAGACAACTGCAGAGAGAATTGATGAACTGGGAAATTTAAAAGATGTTTACCAAAAAGTCATGCAGAAAAATAACATAAAGAATAGAATAAGTTTCAATATATACTAATGAGAAATTCCAGAAGTACAGAACAAAGAAAACAAGCAAGAGAAAATATTCGAAGAGTTATAAATAAGGATTTTTCAGATTCCTAAATTCCACAAATAATAATAAGCCCACCTCCAGGCAAGATATTGCAACTCTAGAACAAGAGAAAGAAAGTTTCTCAAAATTATTCTCAAATATAAGTAAATTAAACTGACTGCAGAGTCTGAAACAGGAAAGAAATATAAGATGCTATGATGATATCTTAAAAATAATGAAAGATTTAATTCTCAGCATAGAAGCTTGGACTTATTTAAATGATCATTCAAAGCTGAAGATGAAATAAGTACAATTTTCAGGGAAACAAATGCATCTGGCATTGAAAGAATCACTAGAGGATGTGTTTGAGAAAGAAGAGGAAATATCCTAGAAGAGATGAGTGCCAGAAGCAGTGGGAGTAAAGATATTGGCAAGCAAATGGGCACATGTAAATAAGACTTTGCTATTTAAAATGGAATAATAAAATTACTTCCTTGAGAATAAATGTTTAATTTGTATTTCAGAGCTGTGTAATAATAATGGCTGTTTTGTAAAATTAAATATAATTTAGGGTGAATCAGGATCAAGGTTAAACTAAAATACTAAACAGAAATCTGCAAAGAAGTGATGGGAGAATTTGACTTTAGACTATCATATTGTAAATTTCTTAGTTTTGAGAGAATAAAGTGAGAGATACTGATTAAGTACAGATATATTAAGCTGAATACACATATACTCACTAAAATATAGAGAAATTATGTCTATGTGACAGAAAAATAATAATGACAACTTAACCAATAGATGTGAACACTGTAAAAAGTCATAAAAAGAAAAAGAAAGGAAGCACAAAATGAAATGGTATCTAAACACATCAGAAGGTGAAAGGTAATGCATTTCAGATTGATCAAAAGATAAAAGTTGGCTTTTTTTCTCTGTTTATAGAAGACGTGACTAAAGAGCAAAGAAAATCTGTCACTAAAAAGAAAACTAAAGGGGATACAAAAAGACAAATTGGAAGTTAGCATTGATTTATATGAATAACAGAAAAATAGGCACAAAGGAAAAATAAAATTCTTGATATGACAATAATATAAGCATTTTGAAATTTACATGACACAAAAAAACCCCACAGAATTACAATGAAGAAATTGATGCAACCACAATAATATGGTAGATATTAACAGCCTCTGATAGTAATTGATGCATAGGAAAAATAAAATTTTTCTAAGTAGTACACAAGAAAATCCAAAGAACATGTATCCATAGTAAACAAAAATAGGACTTATGTGATTACTTTTAAGCTTAAATAAACATGCTTAATATGCGATTATAATAAACTGCAATAAATAAAGTAATACTCAAAATTCTCCAAGCTAGGTTTCAACAGTACATGAACAGTGAACTACCAGATGTTCAAGCTGGATTTAGAAAAGGCAGAGGAGTTCAGTTCAGTTGCTCAGTCCTGTCCGACTCTGCGACCCCACAAAGGCAGAGGAACCAGAGATCAAATTGCCAACATCCACTGGATCATCAAAAGGGAAGAGAGTTCCAGAAAAACATCTATTTCTGCTTCATTGACTATGCCAAAGCCTTTGACTGTGTGGATCAAAACCCTGTGGAAAATTCTTAAAGAGATGGGAATACCAGACCATCTGACCTGCCTCCAGATAAAACTATATGCAGGTCAGGAAGCAACAGCTAGAATGGGACATGGAACAAAAGAATGGTTCCAAATTGGGAAAGGGGTATGTCAAGGCTGTATATTGTCACCCAATTTATTTAACTCATATGCAGAGTACATCATGCAAAATGACAGAATGGATGAAGCACAAGCTGGAATCAAGATTGCCGGGAGAAATATCAATAACCTCCGATATGCAGATGACACTACCCTTATGGCAGAAAGTGAAGAAGAACTAAAGAGCCTCTTAATGAAAGTGAAAGAGGAGATTGAAAAAGTTGGCTTAAAGCTCAACATTTAGAAAACTAAGATCATGGCATCCGGTCCCATTACTTCATGGCAAATAGATAGGGAAACAGTGGAAACAGTGGCAGACTTTATTTGGGGGGGTTCCAAAATCACTGCAGATGGTGACTGGAGTCATGAAATTAAAAGATGCTTACTCCTTGGAAGAAAAGCTATGATCAACCTGGACTGCATATTAAAAAGCAGAGACATTATTTTACCAACAAAGTTCCATTTAGTCAAGGCTATGGTTTTTCCAGTGGTCATGTATGGGTGTGAGAGTGGACTATAAAGGAAGCTGAGCACTGAAGAACTGATGCTATTGAACTGCAGTGTTGGAGAAGACTCTTGAGAGTCCCTTGGATTGCAAGGAGATCCAACCAGTCAATCCTAAAGGAGATCAGTCCTGAATATTCATCAGAAGGACTGATGCTGAAGTTGAAACTCCAATGTGTTGGCCACCTGATGGGAAGAACTGACTCACTGGAAAAGACCCTGATGCTGGGAAAGACTGAAAGCAGGAGGAGAAGGGGATGACAGAGGATGCGATGGTTGGATGGCATCACTGACTCAGTGGACCTGAGTTTGAGCAAGCTCCAGGATTTGGTGATGGACAGGGAGGTCTGCAATGCTGCATTCCATGGGGTTGCCGATGGTTGGACATGACTGAGCAATTGAACTCACCTGAATAAATAAATACAATTTCTGAAAAAATGCTTGTCTTAAATACTTAAATGATTATATTATTACATTTACCAAATCTTACATCTCCCTATTCATTAGCAAAACGGGAGAAAATTTTATCTGTGACAGGAAAAAGATGCAAAATTTAATTCCATAAAAATTTCACTCCATTTATTCCAGCTTTTTCCCCTGATGTAACTGAAATAAAATTTTTCTCTAATTTTTCTCTTATCATATTGATGAAGTAGCCTAGCATTAGATTTTGTAAGGCTTACTTTATAACCAAAACTTACTAGTCTATATCTCTGCATATTATTTTTTAAAAAAACTTATTTTCTTATACATTCAAAACAAACACATAAACACATTTACTTTCCATTTCTGTTCCCCTCACTACCTCTGACCTCTCAAACTGATTCTCTCACACATGTACAGTTGCAAATGGACAGTCTTTAATAAACAATTTTTCTTGGTATTTCTATGTCTTTTTCACTTAAACCAATCCAGAAGTTTGAAATTATTCAGAGAGTTTCTTTTCAATAGTAAATCATCCCCAATATCAAACAACCACCAGCATTCTTAATCATAAATCTACACATCAGATAGGGAGCACTCACACTATTTAAAACAAAACAAAATTTCTCAAAGTATTGAGAGCATATCTAACATAACATAAAGTGTTAAACCTCACATTATTAAAAAACAAAACAAAGTAAAAAAATTCTGAAAGTACTGATAGCATGTCTAACATAACACAAGGTATTAAACATTCACTCATTACTAGGGAACTTTCATGACTTGTCAAGCTCCTACACAGATCCTGTACAGGTGACTTGAATGGCATTTTATGGCATGTGCCCATGAATGGCAACCCACTCCAGTGTTGTTGCCTGGAGAATCCCAGGGACAGTGAAGGCTGGTGGGCTGCCGTCTATGAGGTCGCACAGAGTCGGACACAACTGAAGTGACTTAGCAGCAGCAGCCCATGAATGCTGTAGATGTCTACTGCCTTGAAAAATTCTGCAATAACTGCAATGCAAAGGCAACAATGATAAAGAAAATTATCTTCCACACATTTTCAAGACAGTATCTGCAAGAAGGAACCGTATTTCAGGATCTTCAAACAAAATTGATTGGCTTAGACATCCACTGCTGTACTGTTGTCAGATAGGGTTCAGGGGAAGAGTGCACTGGATCTCTGGGGAGGGGTTTCTTAATTCAAGAGGCTTAAGAGGCAAGTCTGTGACTTCCTGTCTGTAGCTGGGGTTGTCTGTGTGCATTATGCCTGGCAATGCTGCCATGAGGAGCAGCTAAGAGTGATGGAAGTGAAAGGGTTTGACATCACGGAACTGGTATATTATCTAGCCTGGAGCAGCCCCAATTTGAGAGTCATATTTTTGTAATATAACAACTGTCTACAATTGTAGGACAGCATTAGTTGTATATTCTGTAGCTTGAGGTCCAATGCAGCCTCATGGATACAGGGCCATTGCTCAAAGAAGTAAACATGCAATTATTTTTTAACCAAACATTTTACCAGCGTGTTACTGTAGAAAAGAAGCCAAAGCGTGCTGCCTCTCTCTGTTTCAAACTTTTGTTATGTGTTTATGAAGACGTTACATGCTTTTCTAAGGTGTGGTTATCTAATTCTTCAAAAAATAATAACACGTCCTTTGAATTCCTGTCCCTGAAGGTGTGAAATCAAATGATGACATCATTTGTAAAGTTATTTTTTACATAGATTTAACAAGCTGTGCAATGCTGTGTTAGGAAGGGAATATGAGTTACTGGATGTGACTGAAAAGATAACAGCAGGAATCATTGGTTTTTGTTTTTGTGGTAAAGAATCTGCCTGCTGAGCAGGAGACACAGGTTCAATTCCTGGGTTGGGAAGATCTCTTGGAAATGAGATCTTCCAAGGAAGATGGCAACCCACACCAGTATTCTTGCTTGGGGAATTTCATGGACAGAGGAGCCTGGAGGGCTACAGTCCATGGGGTCACAAACGGACACTACTTAGCCACCGAACAACAATTACCCCTGGTATAGTGGGGCTGTGAAGCATCTACACACTTGTTGGTTTGAAAGGAATCACACATAGGAGCAGTGGAGACTGCTTCCCTCTACAGTAGCCCAGAAGGATCAGATGGTCCTTCTCTCACTCTGTGGTATCTAGATGCTCACCTATGACAAGGTTTGGCCAACTGGATCCATACACTAGGGATTGGATTCTTCAAGAGTGAAACTAAACTTTCATGGGTAGTCAGAGTTTACTAGCACACCTATGGAGAGGTTAAGATATGGCAGCCAGGACTAGACTCCCAGACTGGAGCAACCAGACCAGACAATGGAGCAGCAGCATGATCTCTTTCTATAGCCCACTGCTTGGGAGCTCCTGTCTTGTCTGCTCCTTTTAGACTGAAAGCTCTAATATTTTCTGATGGGTTTCTTTTTAAGTTAGTCACATGGGGTTTCTATTATTTGCAGTCAAGAAGCATCTGAGCACATCTACAAGTTTTTAATGCACAATTAAAAATGCAAGGCAGATTAAAATTTTACTTGTAAAAATATGTCCTAGACTCTATTAACTGTGTTCTGTCTAAGCCTATTGTTCATGGAACAGTTCATAATTTGAAAAATTGAAAATGTGAAAGTCAAAAAACTATGTGTACCATAATATTATCTATTTTACTTTTGTCTCCACCTTTATTTAAATCACACTTAGTTAAGAAAATTAGCTGTTTTACTAATATTGGTGTTACTGTAGAAGTTGATTAAAATTTACTTGATTTAAGGAGATTAGAGTTTTTATCTATGAATTTGAATAGAGTTCACTAAGCTTTTGTGTAAATCACAAGAAGGCAGGCTAGGAAATTGGAATAGCTTTCTACATGTCATTCTAACTGGGTGTTAGAATGTAATTTTCCCTAAATGCTCTGTCAATGTTCTTCAAAAAAAGAAAAATAGAGAATTAGAGGAGGCAAAAGTAAAGACATTTTGAGGCTATTTTTTACATAGGTGGATGTGGTTATGCTATATAGTGTGTATGTGCTAAGTCACTTCAGTTATGTACGGCTCTTTGTGATCCTGTGGACTGTAGCCCACCAGGCGCCTCTGTCCATGGGATTCTCCAGGCAAGACTAGTGGAGTGGGTTGCCTTGCCCTCCTCCATGGGGATCTTCCTCACCCAGGGATTGAACCCATGTCTCGTATGTCTCCTGCATTGGCAGGTGGGTTCTTTACCACTAGTGCCACCTGGGAAGCCCCACATTATATAGTATGTGTATTATATTATGCATTGGAAATGGTTGCAATAAAGACTCGAAAACAATTTCCCAAAGAATGGTCCCAGAATAACACTAATAGAATCACCTGGAAACTGGTAATATGAAAATTCTCAGACCTCACCCTGGACTTAGAAGTTCAAAGGTTCTGAAGGTGTCCTCACAGCTTCTGTTAGAGTGAACTCTGCAGATGGTTCTGCTACGTGTTAAATTTTGAAAACTATTAGGCTGCACAGTTCAGTAAAAGAAAGCCAAAAGAATGGATGTAACTCATTCAATTCTGCTTCTGCATCTCGTACTCTGTAGTAATTTATTTGATAACAGTTATGTCTCCCCTAACTGGCTATATTTATATCAGCGGTTGTGTCTTACTTCTGTGAATCTCTGTCACATGCCAAAATATATCTATCAGTAACAGATATCAAACAAACTAAACATTTCAAATGAACTCTGAAGAGGAAACAAACATTGGCAATTGAATAAAACTTTTATAAAGTAGCTACTGTCATATATTTCTTTTCATTACTATGAAATGTTCTGTTTTCCTGAAAAAAATCTGAAGTCATACAGATAAAGCATTCATAGGAAAAAAGTAGGAGCAATAGCTGTTTATTGTTTCATTCAATTCTTGTTTGACTTCTGAGCTCAAAGTGAAGAAAGAGATGGTTCTACACTCTAAATAGTAAAATGTTATGATGGCTTTGTTGCTAAGTGGTGTCCGACTATTGCTACTCGATAGACTGCAGTCTACCAGGTACCTCTGTCCATGTGATTCTCCAGGCAAGAATACTGGAGTGGGTTGCCATTCCCTTCTCCAGTAGATCTTCCTGACCCAAGAATCGAACACAGGACTCCTGCATTGAAGGCAGATTCTTTACCTATCTGAGCCACCAGGGAAGCCCACCCAATAAATATGTTGGCTAAATATTTGGGGGAAAAAAAAAGGTTGCTCTTGGGAAGAAGTTTCATTGATGTGATAAAGTACTGAAATACTCCTCTTCCAAACAATATCTATTTTTGCACATCTATTGAAAAATCGACTATAAAAGGAACCTGGAGTATGATAGGAAACATTTTAAGGGAGGGGCTTCATAGGTGGCTCAGTGGTAAAGAACCCGTCTCCCAATACAAGAGATGCATGTTCAGTCCCTATGTTGGGAAGATCCCCTGAAGAGAAAATGCCAACCCACTCTAGTATTCTTGCCTGGAAAATTCCAAAGACAGAGGACCCTGGTGGACTATAGTTCATAAGGCTGCAATGAACCCTGGGGTACATGTACCTTTTGAATTACGGTTTTCTCAGGGGATATTCTAGTAGTGGGATTGCTGTGTCATATATACACTACCATGTGTAAAATAGCTAGCTAGTGGGAGCCTGCTATAAAGCATAGGAAGCTCAGTTTTGGTGCTCTGTAATGACCTAGATGGGTGGGATAGGGGTGGGGAGTGGGAGAGAGTTCTAAGAGGGAGGGTTTATATATATATATATAGAAGAGAGTCCGTGTCTACATATACTGACTCTCTTCATCATACTGCAGGAAATGAACACATTGTAAAGCAATTATATACTAATTATAAAAAAAGAAAAACACAGCAATTACAGATGACTTCACAAAACACTCATAAATGAAAAATTATACTGATATAACCATCATTCACTTGCCAAACAGGAAATAAATTTATGTGCCTAAATAGACTGTGTTACACATGACTGGTAGGAGTACAAAGTGGCTCCAAAGCTATGGAGTGGAATCTGGAAACACATAACAAAATTACACAGTCCTACCTAAGAATTTTCTCATAAAGACTAAGGTTAGGGTAAGAAGTGTAAAAGTAACTGTGGCATTCCTAGGGTTGTCAGAAAATAAGGAGTTAAGAAAAATTAATGAGCGTGACAAAAGGCTGTAAAGCTTACTTGAAGGAACTTCCATTAGTCAAATCTGACAATTTAAGCACCAAAAGATATCTATATCTATATCTAGATATAGATATATAGACAGTAGTGAAAACCCAAGGGAAAAAAATAAGAATCCATGAAGCTCAAATTTATAAAGAAGTACATAAGTAGAAGTGAAAGTGAAAGACAGTTAGTTGTGTCCAACTCTTTGTGACCCCATGGACTATATAGGCCAGAATACTGGAGTGGGTAGCCTTTCCCTTCTCCAGGGGATCTTCCCAATCCAGGGATTGAACCCAGGTCTCTCGCACTGCAGGTGGATTCTTTACCAACTGAGCCACAAGTGAAGCCCACATTAACAGATGAATTAGCTAATTAATAAGAAAATTGGAAGAGGTCTTTCTTACAATGACATATAAATTACTAATTGGAGAAAGAATTAAACAGCGATAAAATAATATTTTTATCATTAGTAATCATCAATATCATAATTATAATTTAGCCAAGAATCATCAATAAATGCTAAAAATATTGGGTGAAAATTTGGTGAAGAATAAAACATTTTGTAAATTTTGAGTTGTTTTTCTCCCAGATTTCAAACAGAAAGTGGTAACTTTATGATGAGATACTTGGCAGGCACCAACTTCATAAGTGTGAAGTTAACATCAATATTGTACCAATATTGAGTACAAACTGGCATGACGTGCCTCTTAATGCTATGCTCTGAGAAGATAACATCACTTATGCCGTGTTCTTGCCAAAAAGCATAACCTGAACGTAGTCACAAACAAACATCAGACAAGCCCTGTCTAGAAAAAGAACAAGTCTGTATCTTCAAAGACAGAAATGTCATGAAAGACAGTTCAGATTAAACGAGGCTAAGGAGATGACAGCTCAGTGCAGAGGGCAATCTTGGTTTGGATTCTGATTCGGGAAAAGAAAATATATAGAGAGGATTATTGGACAATCAGGAAAATATAATGTCATGAAAGACAGTTCAGATTAAACGAGGCTAAAGAGATGACAGCTCAGTGCAGAGGGCAGTCTTGGTTTGGATTCTGATTTGGGAAAAGAAAATATACAGAGAGGATTATTGGACAATCAGGAAAATATAATGCATACTATACATTAGGCAATAATATGTACACATTTTAAATTGGATGCATTTGATAATCATACTGATGGTATAGAAGTGAATGTATTTATTCTTGAGATACTTATTCCAGTTCGATTCAGTTTAGTTCAGTCATTCAGTCATGTCCAACTCTGCAATCCCATGGACTGCAGCATGCCAAGCTTCCCTGTCCATAACCAACTCCCGGAGCTTACTCAAACTCATGTCCATTGAATTGGTGATGCCATCCAACCATCTCATCCTCTGTCATCCCTTTCTCCTTCTGCCTTCAATCTTTCCCAGCACCAGTGTCTTTTCCAATGAGTCAGTTCTTTGCATCAGGTGACCAAAGTATTGCAGTTACTCTCAGATAATTCAGCAACAATAGTTCATAAATAATAATGATAATAATATAGATAAAGAAAAGAAAATGTGCCAAAATGCTAATAATTAGTGAATCTATATGATGGATAAGAGGCAGTATGCTTTACTATGCTCACAACTTTTCAGTAAATTTGATATTACTTCAAAATCAAAAATTAAAATTAAAACAATCTCACTACAAAGGACTTTTTCAGCAGACTGATCTTTGGAAACTTGTTGTAACTACATTAGATTTTCAGCAATGTTTACGCATTGCTGTTTCTGCAGTTTGGTTTAAATTACTAAATTATTGGTTAAGCATTGCCATGTAATTGTGTAATTATCAATATATAATGTGACATACCATCTGGGTAACCTCAGCATTTTCGTTGCTAGTTGTAGCACTAATGATATTTTGCTTATATTTTGAATAATTGTCTAGGACAATATTCCCTCAAATGGGGCCAAGAGTGATAATTGAAGAAAAAATAGAACTCTGTTATCCTCCGTAATGTGGTTGAACATCTAGTGGGGAATACTAACATACAAACAAATATGTTTAATATGATTTGTGAAAACTTAAGAAAGAATTATATAGAATATACTTCTGAGGACACAAGAGAGGTGTCTAACCTAATTGAATAGGTTGGAAAGAGGCAGGTTAGGACAGGTAAGGTATAAGAAGGAAAGGTTTTACGACTGAGCAACTAACACTTTCATTTTCACTCCTGGTAGGACTGATTAAATGCTACATTGGCCAAACTAGATATTTCATATGAATCTGTTTATGGATGGCCTTAAAAAAAAGTGTGTGAGACAATATATCAGGATAACATAGATGGTCAAAAGTTAATTCATTGTGTTAAATACAAAAAACTGATTTTTGATATATAGATGAGCATTCTGCATAGTAATTTATAGTTTCTATATTATTTACAAGGATAAATTGAATCTAATTTGCTTATATTGCTTTTCCTCAATAAATGCAAAGAATTAATCTCTGAGTTAAAAGCATCCAAGAAGCGATCATGCGGCAAGGACTATGGGATCATGAGTGTCCATATATTTTTCTTGTTAAATAAATGGAAACATCAGAGATAGCCACAATTCACAGTGAAAGTCTGTCAAAGCAGGGCTAATTCTTCAGGTCAAAATACATGGGTCTCAGGGACAATTATCTATCACATTCATCATTTTTCCTACTCTCCAAACACAGGCCTGTAAATTATAACAAATGCCCCGTGAGTTAGGTCTTAATCACCATCTTTTAAGCTTTAAAAGTTCTTGTTTTGTGCTGCCCTTTTAGATGCACACCAAGAAGAATAAAATAGAAGGACATGCAAAATGGAAAATCTGTGACTGCCTTGACAATTTTTGCCTTCAGAAAGAAGCTTGTCTTCAGCTTAGAGGTTTTCATTTATTAATGACAATATATCTTAGTGGCAAATTCTAGTGACTTCTGAAAATATAGCAAGAACCTAAAGTGGTTGTTTTAGCCTACATACATACTTTTAATTTTATAAAACAGACCCATACTTGAAAGACTGTGTAATTATATTCTCTTTCACATACTGTCTATATCTCAGTTCAGTAAGACTTGCCAAATGGTAATAAATTAGTGCTCTTGCAAATCAAATGTATTTAAGCCACCACTTAAACAGAGAAAACAAATGCAGGATTATATTGTTTTGTCTTTACTTAGTGTTTTGCCTGTCATCATAAGCAAATTTAATGTGCATTATTAGTAACTGTCAACAGAGTACTTTTAACATAAGGCAAATACAGCAGGTGGTTCAGAAAATGGCTGACAGCAAAAATGCAAAACAAATGATTGCTAGGAAATGCTCATCTATTTTTGCATAAATTTAAGATAAAACACATGCGAAGCTCACACTGAAAGTTAACACTGGAGAGGAAAGAAAATAATAACCAACTTTTGTTATTAGATCATTTGTCTAAAAGCTAAAGTGCTAAATATTTTATGAGGTACTAATTGTTTTGATTCAAGAAATCTGAGTTACTTACTTATATTTATAATATATAAGAAAATAAAATTTGGAGTGTATAACCATTCTTCATGCTAACAAATTTAAAAGTTGTTACTTTGGTTGTTAACACATATTTGACTATTTTAAAAAATAGCAACAATTTGAACTAAAAAGAAATGATGAAAAATACAAATAGGAAATGCATATGAGATTGTTTTTATTCTAATATAATTTTTATTGAGCTTCTCTGGTGGCTCAGATAGAAAAGAATCTGCCTGCAATGTGGGAGATACCTGGTTCGATCCCTGGGTTGGGAAGATCCTCTGGAGAAGGGAATGTCTTCCCTACTCCAGTATTCTTGCCTGGAGAATTTCATGACCGGGGTGACCGGCAAGCTACAGTCCAAGAGATCTCAAAGAGTTGGACATGATTGAGCAACTAACATGTTTGAGTCAGTTTATGATTACCTTTCTGAGTTGGGTGGGAACCAGGTAAGGCACATTATCCAAGCTACCCTAGACCTGTTAAGATAATGACATGTGATTATTTGGAAGTAAATGACAAGGTGAAATAGAAATAACTTTATGGCTCTCCACCCACTGTTTTCTCATCTGTAGGGTGGGGGAAGCACCAGGAGATGTCTTCTGAGTTTGCTATAGGTTTATAGGTATCACAGAAACCATCATTTAAATCCATGCTTCCAGATATCTAACAGGTACTTAGATGACAGGAACAATTTCATTGCTAAAAGAATTTCACTCTGTAAAACCTTTTATCCACCTACCAAACTAGATATAGGAATATCAAAGGGGCTCTTGTTCTTTCATTCTTCTGAAAAATTAAAAGGTATGATGAAACATTTGAGACCAGGGACTTTGCGATGATTAACTTAAATGTTTTTAGTTTGAGCAGGGACAAGTACGGAGAAGGTAATGACACCCTACTCCAGTACTCTTGCCTAGAAAATCCCATGGATGGAGGAGCCTGGTGGGTTATAGTCCATGGTGTCGCTAGGAGTCAGACACACTGAGCGACTTCACTTTCACTTTTCACTT
Organism: Nanger dama; assembly: GCA_917880005.1. Taxonomy (NCBI): domain Eukaryota; kingdom Metazoa; phylum Chordata; class Mammalia; order Artiodactyla; family Bovidae; genus Nanger; species Nanger dama. Next base: position 6,558,887 of record CAKJTW010000090.1, on the reverse strand, counting down.
GCATGCATTGGAGAAGGAAATGGCAACTCACTCCAGTGTTCTTGCCTGGAGAATCCCAGGGATGAGGGAGCCTGTTGGGCTGCCGTCTCTGAGGTCGCACAGAGTTGAACACGACTGAAGCGACTTAGCAGCAGCAGCAGGGACAAGTATGTGAAAATTCAAGTTAAATGTATATAAATTATCAGTTAAAGTTTAGATACCCACAGGATACAGACCTAAGTATAGAGAACTCCTTGAGAGAGGAGAGTTGGTTACACAAAACAAATTTCTCCAGCTGCAAAGAATTTTATGTTGAATGGATACTTCTCAATTTTATGCAAAGTCTATAAAATCATTTCAATCAAAATAAAAACATTGGCATTAACCAAGGTATGGTTTCTTTGAAAAAGTCTATGAAAATTGTTTTTTCTAAGTATGGTGGAACTTAAAATGAGACCTGATTTGATCCAATGGCAACTGATACTGATTCAAAGAGCATATCTACGGGGTCTTTCAACAATATTAGTGCAAGGATAAAAATGTAGTAAAATGTACTTCAAGATATTTGTATTCCATCTTTAATCCTCCCTGCTCATTTATCCCCCTGCTCATTTATATAAAAATGGCATCTCCTTCCTCCAGCCTCTCTACTCTCACAAAACTTCTGTCACCAGTTATTAATATTAAACCTTTAATTTCATTAAAGATTCCAAATATTTCATTCTATCTTCTCTATTGGCCATTAACTTTCATATATTTTGCTATATTTAACTTATATATGTGTTTAAATACTCATTGTATATTTTATTCATTTCATATATAATTACACATAATTTTTGAATTATATTTTATTCCTTTGTTCTAAGAATTGTCATTTTCATCTTTATTAAAATCCACCTTAAATTAAGAATATAACACTTTACAACAAGCCTTACATCAAGTTAATTCCATTTGCATCACTTCTATCCTCTGTACTATTGTTGTCATAATTTATTTTTGTTTATAATATTAACTCCATGATGCATTGCTATTATTTTTTGTTCTAAGTCATAATTGATTTCAATGAATTTAAAAAAATGAGTATTTTGTAATTGTTCAAGTTTACCATTTCCAGCATTCTTCATTCTTTCTTAGAGATCAACTTTTACCTGGTATCATAAACTTCAGAGGGACTAAAATCTATCTCTATGGCTATGATTATATATTAATTTTTTTGAAAAAATACTACCAGTTTTAATTTTTCTGAAATATCATTATTTGCTTGAGATACATAGTTTTGATGGATATCTGATATGCCTAAGAGTATTTTTCTTTGTGTTTATTCTTTTGGAGTTTTTTGAGCTTCCTAGACATAGGGACTACTTTGTAAGTAAATTTCAAAAAGTTTTGACATCACAATTAGATTCAGTTTTAATGATTTTTACTGATTTCTCTTTGAGTTAATCAATCTTTTCCTCTCTTGTGTTTATCCCACAAAATGCATATTTTCTTTTCAATTATTGGTTAATGTTTTGTTTTAGTATTTTCATTTGTTTCTTTTTTAGTGCTCATATCTCATATCTCTTTTGAAATTATCCTTCACTCAATATGTTTCCGATAGCTCAGTTGGTAAAGAATCCTCCTGCAATGCAGGAGACCCTGGTTCGATTCCTGGGTTGGGAAGATTCCCTGGAGAAGAGATAGGCTACCCACTCCAGTACTCTTGGGCTTCCCTTGTGGATCAGTTGGTAAAGAATCCACCTGCAATGCGAGAGACCTGGGTTCAATCCCTGGGTTGGGAAGATCCCCTGGAGAAGGGAAAGGCTACCCAGTCCAGTGTTCCGACCTGGAGAATTTCACGGACTCCACAGTCTATTGGGTCACAAAGAGTCAGACAAGACTGAGCCACTTTCACTTTCAATATGTTTATTACTTCCTGCAGATTCTCTAACATATTTACTGTAGATCTCTCTCCATGTTGTTCTGCTAATTTCAACATCCAGTGTCTACTGATTGAGTTTTCTCTTGACTCTACCTCATATGTTTTGTTTCTTTGCATGTCTAGTAGGTTTTTAATTTTATAATGGACATGGTGAATGATACGCTATAGAGATCCTGGATTTTGTTATCTTTCTCTGAAGAGCTTTGTGTTTTGTCCTAACAAATAGATAAATTACTGGAGTATCACCTTGAACTTTTAAATGCTTACTTTTAGGCTTTTGTTTTTTCTAAACCATATTTCTGGACTTAATATTTACTTCTAAGGCTTGATCTTTATTTATTTTGATTTACAAATGCTTTTAATAGACTTTTTCAATTTTTGTTTAGAACTGTATTTGGCAGAAGTGTTAGTCCATGATTAATTACTCCATCATTACTGGTAGCTAGAAAATCAGTGCCTTGAATTTAAGAAATTGGAGGTCATAGTTTATGTGTTAAGAGTGTTTTCTGAATGCAAGAAGAATAGCCTGGTAGCAGTCAACTGAAAAACAAGCAGCTTTTAACTAAGTAAACACACTTAGCACTAAAAAATTCTGTGAACAAGTTTGAGTGTGAATGGATATGGACATGACTTGAGTAGAATTTGAAGGATGAAGGAAGGTCTTTTGTTTGTTTACTAGTAAGATTAATACTCAAAATTATTATTTCTTTACAGATTATAAAAGTAGAGCATGTTTTTTAATAAGATGTTCAAAAAAGCTATAAGACAGTACATTTCCCTCTATCACCACATCACCAACAAAATTATCAGTAACTCTTTATAAGATCTTTCCCAATATTTATGCAAATGTACTTTCATAATAATGGTATTATAATATAGCATAAGTGTTCTTGTGTGCATGGGTGCTCTATTGCTTCAGTCATGTCAAACTCTTTGCAATCCCATGGACTGAAGCCCATGAGGCTCCTCTGTCTGTGGGATTTCCCAGGCAAGAATACTGTAGTGGGTTGCCATTTCCTTCTTAAGTGAAATCTTTCCAACCCTGGGATGGAGCCCCTACCTCTCTTGCATCTCCTGCACCAGCAGGAGGATTGCTTACTACTGAGCCACATACGAACCCCATAAGTATTCTTAACATGGGCTAAATAACTCCCTGGATAAATTTTTATAAATGAGCTTTCTGGAGAAACAATCATCCTTTGAATGTCACAGAAATTTGTGTTTATTTGCAAATTGCATTTTTCTGTATCAAATATAGTCCCATTAGTTTCTCCAAATGGTACATTAGGGAAACATATTTAGATGTTGATTTAAAATGATATAGTGTTTTACTTTCCAGGAATGAAGTCTAAGAAAAGTAATCAGAAATAGAACCAAAAATATATGTGCAAGACTCTTCACTGACATTGTTTAAAATGCCAAGATATTAAATAAATGTCAAAAATATTTGACTTCTGTATAAGAAATGCTATATAATAATTGTATGCATGTTTATAAAGATAATATATACTATATTTATTGGGAATATATGGGAAATATATTTTTACAATTCAATATATTCTCACTTGAAAATGGCAATTTTGAAATAGACTATATTATAAAGAGATATCAATTATATAGATATATATTTACATAGATCTACATCAGCATGTATCTTGGATTGTAGAATTTGGAGCTTACAATATATTCTTATTTTCTGGTTTTATTTTTCTTAAAGTAAATATGGATATTCATGACAAAATTTGAAGAGAGAATGACTACATTTTCTGGGGATTCTACTCACTCCTTGCTAGGAGCACAATGAATAGCATGAAGCTGTTGGAAGTGTCAATCATCCTGAAGCAGCCTAAGTCAGCTTGTGGGGATATCTTACTGCTAATGCTCTTCTATGTTACTTTGGCATTGTTTATTAGACTCGCCAATCTTCCCATCTTCAATTTTGTGGCCCTTTCTACAGATTCAGATCTTAAGTTTATCACTATGGAAATTTCATTCATTTTCCTATACAATGAGTGTGCCATCATTCATATTTATACATGTGGGAAAATCATCTTGGTTGAAAGCCTCATTTTTAAATGATTCTTTTTTTTTAACGACATCTCTTTGTGAAAATCTAACTGATCTGATCAAAATGACCATAAAAATACATTGCTGAAAAATCCAAATAACTTTCCTGATGGAAATATTTATTACAGGTTGAAGCGTAGATATTTCTAATTTAGCAGTGACTTATAATATCTAAGTGATAAAAAGCTTTATTTGAGGAATGAAAATCAACAACAGGCATGCCACTTTTGTTCTAATTTAAGCCTCTCATATCTCTCGATGAAGAGTTTTAATTATGATGCTCAGATACTGCAACTTTCACATCATTTGATTTCCTAATAATTAATCTTGGAGTTACTTCTAAACTGTTTCCTTATAGCATAAACTATTTATATTACTTCTAGAGGTTGTGGCTGAACCAGACACTGTAGGAAAACAGACACCATTCCATGTGTTTAAAAAGACAAGTATGACTATCCAGTGTTTAAAGCCAGGGATTTCTTTGAGCTTCCTTGTATTGATATTGGAGAAGAGAATGGCAACCCGCTCCAGTATTCTTGCCTGGAGAACCCCATGGACAGAGGAGTCTGGTGGGCTACAGTCTATGAGGTTACAAAGAGTTGGACACAAGTGAGTGACTAACACTTGTGTATTGATGTATAGTGAGCTTTAGATCCTTACTTCCAGGGTCTTGCCCTTGGCTTACTGCCTTGGTCCCTGAAAAATTTTAATACTTCCTAGACAAGGGACCTTGCATTTTTATTTTGAAGTAGACCTTGCAAATTATATAGCCAATTCTTTCCTCATTGTCTCACCATTGTAAAAATCTCTTTGAGAGAATTTGCTGGCCATCTGGTGGTTAAGACTTCACCTTTCAATGGCAGGGGTGTGAGTTCAATCTCTGGTTGGGTTAAGTTCCCAAATGCGTTGTGGCCAAAAACCAAACATAAAACAGAAACCATATTGTAATACTTTCCATAAAGATTTTAAAAAAATCCTAAAAATACTGCTTGAGTTTTGAATTCTATGGGCATTTTGAAGTCTTCTCTCTTTTTTTGACTCATGTAGCATTTAATTGGAGAAGGCAATGGCAACCCACTCCAGTACTCTTGCCTGGAGAATCCCAGGGATGGAGGAGCCTGGTGGGCTGCGGTCTGTGGGGTCGCACAGAGTCAGACACGACTGAAGCGACTTAGCAGCAGCAGCAGCAGCATTTAATACCATTGATCATTTAGTCTCTGAAATGCTTTTGTATCTCCCTTTACCCTGCTTTCTTTTTCTCTTACATCTCAGTCTACGCAGTCTCTCTACCTAGCTCGGGACCATTTGTGACTGTACAAGCTGCATATCCCTGAAGCTGGTCCACAGTGCAAAATGCATGAAGTTTAAAAGAACAAATTTATGGTTGATGCTTATGTTTTAAAGTTTTTTTTTTTAATTGAGAGGGAGAAAGAGCAATATGTAAAGGAGATATATCTATGGAGAAATGGACTTTTTAGGTAGAAATAAACAAGTTTATTTGTATTAAAAAGTGAACAGAGTCTAAAATCACAAGTGAGAGAATGGTAACAGTGTATGCAAAGTAGGTATCATCCCCATATTGCAGTGTTTCTCAAAATGTGGATCATATATTTCCTGCATTGAAAATCCTTAGAGATCATTTTTTAAAATTCAGAATTTTATGCCTCAACCTGGGCTTCCTTAGTGGCTCAAGTGGTAAAGAATCTGAAATACAGGAGAGCCAGGTTTGAACCTTGGGTTGGGAAGATCCCCCGGAGAAGGGAATGGCAACCCACTCCAGTATTCTTACTGGAGAATCCCATGGAGAGAGGAGCCTGGTGAGCTACAGTTCATGGGGCTGCACAAGTCGGACATGACTGAGCACCTAACACACACACACGTCATCCTACCCTTCAAACAAAGAATCTATGAAAATAGGATTGAAAATGAGCAGTTTAACTAGTTCTTCACATTGTTTTTACGAACTATTGCTTCATAAAAGATGACAGTATGCATTAAACTTGGCAATACACTGGAATAATCTTGAGCACTTTAAAAAACATACTGATGTCTGTGTCCACTCTAGGAGGTTTTTAATTACTCTAGAGTGCAACATGGGCATTGAGAATTTTTGTTACCCGTTGGTTCGAATCCACTACCTAGGAGTTTCTGAGCAGAGTTCAATAAGCTTCTACAGAACTATGAACATTTCTTTCTTTTTTTTTTTTAATTAAATTTATTTATTTTTTTAATTACAATACTGTATTTGTTTTGCCATACATTGACACGAATCAGCCATAGGTGAACACAATCGCCCAATGCCGAAGCCCCCTCCCACCTCCCACCCCACATCCTCTACCTGAATCATCCTGTGCATCAGCCCCATGCATCCTGCATTTAAATCAAGAGGGATAGGTGAGGAAATGAGAAGGGATGAGGGCGGAGATGAAGTTGAGAAGAAACAGAATTGGAAAGAGTACTCACCAAGTGGTTTTGCTTTAAAACTTCTAAAACGTATACCAGCAATTCATCACAATGGACCCATAGGTCAGGAGTATTTCTGGGAGTTTTATCAGAATCATTGCTTCAGATGGATGGAGGAGGAGGGGGTTAACTTCTTGTGAAAAGCACTCAAATTTAAAAACACAATGAGCTGTCAGATTATTTAAAAATCCTCAACACTTATTTTTATGATTTTTGGTTTGACTGAGACTTTTCTTTTAATTAAAATAACCTATTAAGTGAAATCAACTAATTTCTAAATCAATTTGAGTTATGACAATCAAATTGGTACCATACCTAGAAAAATGTCATAGAAATATGGTAATCAGATTGATAACCTACTTAATAAAATGTCATACGAATGTTTCTTTGTTCAATACATAATTCTAAATTAAACAGATTTATATTAGCTGTAATAACAGATTTGCCAATCTGTCATAGCATAATGTACATAGTTCCAAATGTTCGACAAAATTGATACAATTCAACAGTGTAGGAAAGGAAAAGTTGGACTTTTTCCCCCATTTTCTTGTAGATGTGGCTCTAATAGTAGTAGAACCAAACATAAGGTGAAGCATGTGATTGGGAATGGATTATTTTAGCATTAAAATTATATTAAGGAAGTGCTCAACAAATTAACTGAATGAATATGTCTGCCTGACCTGTGGATCATGCATTCCATGAAAGGATGCAGATTTTTCTTGATCTCATCTTCTCACATACTTCATTTCATTTCTTCATCATTTTGTGATTCTTGATATTGACAGCTGTTTAATGAAAAGATAAATTCTGCTTTATGGTAAAGCTGTACTATTCCATTATTGCTCTTAATTCTTTCTTTTTAAATTTATTTTGGTATTTGCCAGAGCAATATATATTGGAAATGGTTGGAGGATTAACAATTCTGATTCTGTGTCATGAGGAGTTATCCCCTGAAGCCTAGTCCAGAGCGATGACTGGCCATGCCGTGACATTTTCAGGAATACACAGAAGCACAAGAGTGAAGAGAAATATACATTATACCGTCTGATCTAATCCAAAAATATATGTGTGAAATTTAGAAAAATGTAGCAAAGATGACTCAGACTTATTATCTCAGCATTTTTCTACTAGACCAAGTTTTCTGGATTTAGAAGTATCTCCCTCACCCTCCCATAGAACTTTCTTTATCAGACACATATTACACAATCAATGACTTCCAAGAAATATTAAATAGAAATAGACATTTGGAAGGGAAGTACAGCATGTTTGGACTACCTTTCTCATTGCTGTCAGCTTCCTAGCTGATATTACTGAACATGGATAGACTCTGATATATTCTACACTGTAGCTTCAAGTCAAGTAACAGATGGTACAATTTAATAAATGTGAAGAAGTCACAGTCAGGAAATATGAGATTGTTTTTCTTTTAATATATTAAGTAAGTAGGCTGAACATGTAAGACAGTGCTCTTCAATCAGTTGTTCATTTCTTCTAGCAAATCACTTTATCTGCTAAATTTACTATTTAATAAAATGGAACTAAAATTATTTATGCATTATAATTATATATTAAACTTATTTATATGTAACTTGTTTATATATACGTTTTCTATAAGTATAATGCTAATAGTTTGACTTTTAAATATAAAATACATAACAAAAATTTGTCAGTATGAATCATGAAATTGTTCTTTAAAATTTTCTGTTAGAGCTGATGATTCCATCAGTTTCAGCAGAGATTTGAATTTGTATGTTGACATTGTTTGTTGGAAGACATTTCCAGTGAACTTACTCTAATGATTTGGGAGTAAAATTAAGGATTGGTTTCCAGTTGTGACTAGACAGTTCCTATTAGCCAAGAAGCTGTGTGTTCACCATTTTCAATACAACAGAAGCTATGCTGCAGCTTGAGGAAACAATCTACTTTACTAGGTCTGGCTAGGAACCCAAATTGAAGTGGTTTAGTCACTAAGTTGTATCTGATTCTTACAACCACATGACTGTAGACTGCCAGGCTCTCTGTCCATGAGATTTCCCAGGCAAGAATACTGGAGTGGGTTGCCATTTCCTTCTCCAGGGGATCTTCCTGACCCAGGCATCAAATCCACCTCTCCTGCATTGCAGGCAGTCTCCTGCATTACAGGTGAATTATTGACCTACTGAACCATCAGGGGATCCACTGGAAACTCAGGCTGAGCCTTAAAGAAAAGCAGGTGTTAGGGAGTGAGGAAACATCTCAGCTTTTGATTAACATATAGTGTAAGAGTATAAATTTTTAGTGAATGTTATATTGGCTTCTACTTCTGATAATGAAGAAAAAGAAATGTAGGCCAGAGCTCCTCCTGAGATCACACAGAACATCTGAACAATATATTAAGAAAAAAAAATCTGTTTGAAGGAACAAGGGAGCTAAAAGATAATAAAGAATTGCAAATTTGAGATCCTGAAGAACAAAGAAATCCAAATAAATGAGCCCTACCTTTGAGATGTGTCTCCCCCACAGACTTTTGCTAGTCTGGAAGAATCGGAGAAGACACTAGAGTCTGAATCATAAGTCTGAAACTTCAGTAGTCAGGAAGACAAAATGTGGAGTCCAGGCATTATAAGGAGATTCCCTGGCAAACTCATTGTGTTTAGGATTGGTTTACTCAAGTGTTGGAGGTTTAGGAATAAAAATGAAGTGGAAATGAAATCATACAATTGCTTAAATTGGAATAAGTTAATCTCAGAAATCTAAGGGAAATGGATACCTGGAAAAATAATATTATGCCATTTTAAGGTTCAAATTATTCCTATAAACCACTTTTTGAATATGGTGTCCACTACCAACAGAAAATAATAACCTGGTAAAATCTAAATATCAGAACTAAACCATGACTCCTAGCAAGAAAAAAAAAAAAATAGGGTAGATCTTCTTAACTTTGGATTTGCCAGTGAATTTTTAGGTAAGATATCAAAAGAATGAGTAATTTTTAAAAATTAATAAGTAGGTTTCATCAAAATTAAAACAAATGGAAGCATCAAGGGACATTTTTAGGAAAGTAAAGTAAAAAGACAACTTAGAGAATTGGAGAAAATATAAGAAAATCACAATCTGCTAAGAATCTAATATCCAAATATGTAAAGAACTCTTGCAACTCAATGACACTAAAACAAACAAAAAAGGTTTTAATAGGCAAATTATTTGAATAGACTTTTCTCCAAAAAGATGTACGAATGGCCAGTAAACATGTAAAAAAATTGTGAAACAAAGAGTTACCATATGGCTCAGCAATGTCATGCCTAGGTATATACCCAGGACTGAAAATGGAACAAATAGATACTCATATGTCAGTGTTCACAGAAGCATTATTCACAATAGCTGAAACATAGAAAAGTGAAGTCCCTCAGCCGCATCTGACTCTTTGCAACCCCATGGACTGTTTACCAAGCTCCTCTGTCCAAGGAATTTTCCAGGCAAAAGTATTAGAGTGGATTGCCATTTCCTTCTCCAGGGGATCTTCCCAACCCAGGGATCGAACCTGGGTCTCCGCATTGCAGGCAGACACTTTACCTTCTGAGCCACCAGGGAAAGGTAAAAAACATTGTGTTAAACACAGATTTGACTATTCTTATTAACATTTTCCAGAATCACATTAGTCAAGTGTCTTCACTGAAGTTGATGCAGTTTGTTCACTGAAATTTCTTCTGAAATTTAAGCCTTATATTAACTGTATTACTGATTTTTGTTATCAATAAATCACTACATAAAAACTTAAAGATATAAAGTCACTTAATTTATGTACTTAATCTTTATATTTAACATAATTTTAAAATATAAATTATATTTGTAGCGTGCAATTCACTGAATAAAATAACAGAACTCAAAACAAAACAAAATAACTCAACAAAACTCCCCATTTCTCTCTACCACGCCTACTGGCAGATACCATTCTTCCATCTATCAGTGACTTTGACTAAAGCATTAATAATTTATTAAATGGAATAATACAATGTCTTTTTAATACAAACTAATTTTCCCTTAGCATAATGTTTTCCAGGCTTATTTATGTTGTAACATATTTAGGAATTTCTTTCCTTTTTGAAGCTGAGTAACTTTCCTTTAAATGTATACACCACATTTTGCCTATCCAGTCATTCATCAGGCAACAGTTAGGTTCAACCTATTGATAGATGTCAATGTGCTTCCAAATAGTTAGGTTATAGCTATCATGATCTATGCTTCTACAAACATGGGTCTACAAATTTCTCTTCCAGATCTTTTTCTCAGTTATCTTGGATATATTTTCAGAAGTGGATTCTTGGATTATATGGTAATTTTACTTTATTTTAGGAGCCATCATGCTGTTTTCCACAGTGACCACATAATTTTATATTACCACCAATAATGTGCAAGGATTCCAATTATTCCACAGTCTCTCCAACCCTTGTTATTTTAAGATTTTTGATAGCAGCTATTCTACTAGGTAAGAAGTGATATCCCACTGCAGTTTCGATTTGTATTTCTCTATGGATAAATGGTGTTAAGCATCTTTTCATTTATTACCCATTTTTACTGATATATCTTCTTTGAAGCTATAAACAATTTAATGCTACAAAAAACCTAAAGACATCTCTTTCTACCTTATATTTATAGGTTATTATTTAAATAATGCCATTGACTTTTTAAGTTGTCTGTATTTTAATATAGTCATTTATTTCTGAATTAATTATGCAAAACAACCTGGATATGAAAGAGCTCTGCATGAACATCATGAATTAACTTTTCATCTTCCTTCAGAGAATCAGTTAGAATAGGAAGCTGTTGAAAACTAAACCTAAGACAGCATATTTTAGTTTTTCTTAGAGGAATCTTTCACACTTTGGAGTTTGAAAAGCCCATTTCTAGTTTTATGTGGGTCTTTAGATACTCTTAATTTACATTTCAAAAATATGAAGACATTCTTGCGGCTGGTGCACAGGGATGATCCAGAGAGATGATATGGGGTGGGAGGTGGGAGGGGGCTTCGGGATTGGGAGCTCATATACACCTGTGGCTGTCAATGTATGGCAAAACCAATACAGTATTGTAACGTAGAATAAAGTAAAAATAAAATTAAAAAAAAAAGAATGAAATAACCCCGTTTGCAACCACACAGATCATCGTACTGAGGACAGTCAAGTCAGACGCAGAAAGACAAATGTCATATGATATCACTTACATGCTGAATCTATTAAAAAATCGTACAGAAAAAGAGACAGATGTAGAAAACAACCTTACAGTTACCGGGGAATGCAGCAGGGGAGGGATAAACTGGGAAACTGGAATCGACATATACACAGGACAATATACAAATAGGTAACTAATAAGGACCTACTGTATCTAGCACAGGGAACTCTCCTGATTACTCTTTAATGACTTACATGGGAAAAGAATCTAAACAGAGTAGATAAATGGATATGAAAAACTGATTCACTTTGCTGTACACCTGAAATGAACACAACACTGTAAACCAGTTAATACTTCAATAAAAATTAAATACATAAATAAAAAAATATGAAGACATTCAGCCCGCATAGAAAAATTTCCTTGTCTCTTGCATTCACAAATTCACCCTCTGTCTCCAAATCTTTTACATGTGTTGGTCTTAATATTTATAAAATCATTAAGTTAAAGTAACTTACCCATTTGTATTTTATGAAACATTTAATTCAAAACAATAAACAGCTTGAATTCAAGCATCACCAAACAAACTTTCTTTCAAAGTGTCTTTTTCTTTCTTTCTGACAACCCCTATATCCCACACATAGCTATATCAGAATATCAAAAGAAAGAGTGAGACAAAGGAAAGAAGGAAGAACTGAAGAGACGGAGGGATGGAAGGAGGGAGGGAGGAAGGAAGGGATTAAAAAAGGATCTACACTGTAATGAGGGCTGAATAATGGTGAGAACAGACTTTTTGTTGTTCAGTTCAGACAAAAATAGCTTATGGTACAATGTAGCTTTAATGTAACAGGAACTTTTATATTCATCACTGAATACAATGAATGCTTTTGAGAAGCACTCAAACATGTACATCTATAAAGTGTTGTCTCTCATCAATTTGAGAAAAAAAAATCACTTTACAAATGACAGAATGATGAAGCTAAGTGAGATCAAGTGCTTTGGCCAACGTTTCCCACCTAGCAAGTGGCAAGGCTTGGGACCTCAACATTCTGCCTATAGCCTTGGAGTTCCACACTGTAACCTGCCACAGTGCACAAGTCAAGAGGAGTATCAGAGCCTGACAGCTCTTACGACTCATCCTGCTTGCTAATCTTTTAGTCATTACTTTGATATTGTTGTACACGTGTACTCTCCCTGCTTTTATCTAATTGTAATCAAGACCTCTTCAGATTTTATTCAGGAGCTGATTAGAATAATAGATCAACAAAGGAATTTACTCTCTTGGATTTTATAGAAGGTAACCTTTCATGATTCTCTAATAAAAATTAAAGTAGTTGTGTTATTTAATTATGAAATATGTAACCTCATTTCAGCTTTCCTATCAGGCAAGTATTGAAGCTGACACTTCAGTTGAGTTTACCCAAGGGTTCATAAGCTTGGAGAGTTAAACACAAGCAGCTATCAAAGCACAGGTATCATCACAGGCCCCCCACACCTAATTACTACAAGTGAAAAGTTTCCTCCAGAGAGAGACCACTTTCATTCCAAATCTGACAGGTAGAAATTAGTTGCCTAATGGAATGGAACAGGTCTGCAAATTGAAGGAATTAAGTGTGCTTTTTAAATTTAAGCTCCTTCTAAATTAGATTTTAATTTGGATCCAAATGTAAAGAAGTTGATGGCATGAAGCAGCTTAGTTTGGCCCAGAGCCAGTCACTTTATATTGCCCTTCTCTAGATACCATGTGTCTCTTTTACAGCCACCAGCCATTGTGGGGCAGAAAAATGATCATGCTTTAATCAAGGGAAGTTTTCCTGAGAGTGCTTGTCCCCAAATTTGCAATACTGCTAATTGATTTGCTTCTATCTCTAAGCAATTTCTCTGGCACAGAGATATCAAAGAATTAATTTGTGTATGTATGTGTGTTTTTAATACTGTTAAGATTGTGAAGAAAGTATTAGCCATTCAGAAGTGGAATACAATAAAAATAGAAAACATTCAGCCTTGGTTCAACTGTAGTGTGATTCCTCTCTCAAGTGATAAAACAGTAACATGAAACAATAACACAAAAGAAATCAAAACGGAGATTCTTATAATAGGTGATAATCCAGCAGAGTAAAGTGACTAATGGGAGATTCTACAGAGTTTGTAGAATCTGTAGAACATCTACTTCACTTCAATAAACATAACATGCTGCAGGCCATGGGGGTGCAAAAAGTTGGACACGACTTAGCTACTGAACACCACCACCACCACCAAGAGTATGTCTAATGATATTCAAGGGTTAGCTGTGGATGTTAAGACAATATATATGAACTGAGAATTGTAGCTTATACTCCAAATGAATACATGAATTATATTCGAGGACATATCACATTTAACTCCAGTAGAAACAAACTTTTTCTAAATATTTTTAAAACTTTCAGTTGAAAAACCCAGATAACCATGAAACAGCCCAATGAGTTATAAACATCTATTAATACACATATAATGATAACGACATGTTATCATTATGCCAATATTGTTGGGGAGTCCAACTGATAAGATGGTGATAGGGAAGGAAGGCTTGTGTTAGGTATAAGAGAACAGGTAAAGACAATAAATGTCTCTGGGCAATAGGGTTAAAAAATGTCATTTCACACTCAAACTGGAAAATATTCTTCATTTTTTAATAAAAGCCAAGTCAGCCTATTGCCTCTCTACACTAATGGCCAAAAATTGTGTCTTCATAGGTAACTGATCATTTCCACAACATTCTTCAGAAGGAAGAATCTCTTTAATATCCAGCATTAACACTGACTTGCTAAGGAGGTGGGTAATAGGCACTGGTGTGAGAGAAAACCGACTTCAACAGAAGGGTTCTGATCAGGTTAGATTTTCAGACAGATGAGTCTCACCTTTTCCCTGAGAGGCTTTACTGGTAAGAGGAAATGTGTGCCTGTTTTACAAAGTGAGACGATAACAAACCAAGGCCCAGTGCTGACACAGGAGTGAAGCTTAACCTAATGAAGCTGGACTCTAGAAGGGTCTGTACTCAGCATATGTGGGAACCTGATGGCCACGTATCACCATATACCTTGACTATAATGGTTGATGAAGAAGGGCTTTCTGTTGATTCACTTCTTTGTGTTGCCTGTTTTGCTTTGTGCTACTGTTTCCTTTGGCATTAAATACACCAGATATGAAACAGTAAAGATAAAAAGTGTCCCTGAGAAGCTATGACCACAGTTCAGCCACGAGCCCTCTAGCAGATATCCATAGCCTGGATAAGTTAGGTATTTTAAAACCACACTTGGTTTGAGGTGGCTCTCAACAGTTTTTGTGCACAGTTGGACAGAATAGAATCAAACATAAATCTTTGGTTTGGAAATCTTTTAGTCTAGGCCCAGAGAATTCTCAGTTTCAAGCATACCAATCCCAGCACTCAGTCAAAAAATATCATTAATGAGCTCGGCAAAAGCAAGAAGTACAGTAGGTGCAGCCTTGACCTCCATCATTTTTGGAAGCAGAATTCACCAATATAAGTTAAAACAGGGATGAGAGAAGCTATAAGGTTGTAAGGCAATGAGAATACTTGAGAGATAAAGATTGATTCCTAAAGTTATGAGTGACTTACCTGGTGGTCCAGTGGTTGAAACTTTGCCTTCCAATGCTGAGGGGGTGGGGCAGGTTCAATTCCTGTTCAGGGAGCTAGGGTGCCACGTAGGGAGCTAGGGTGCCACGTGCCTTGTAGCCAGAAAAACAAAACATAAAACAGGAGCAATATTGTAACAAATTCAATAACAACTTTAAAAATGGTTACATCAGAAAAATCTTTCTAGACACTAATGTTTTACTAGAATAAATAAAATAAAATTGAAGAAAACAAAGATAATTTTGAAAAATTTTTAAGGAGAAAAGAGACAAAGAACTAAAATTTAGAACATACAAAAATGTCTAAACCTTAATAACAAAATAAAGTAATAAATAGTCACTGTCAATCATATCTCAAAAAAAAAAAAACTTGAAAGAGAAAAGAGGTCAAAAGACTTACATAGACATGCCACTAAAAAAACTCTAAATGGCCAACCATGTTGGAAATAAGGGAGAAGAAAAATTAGAGCTTTAATGAGATACCATAAAATAGACAAAACTACCTAGATGTCCATCAGCAGATGAATGGATAAGAAAGCTGTGGTACATATACACAATGAAGTGTTACTCAGCCATTAAAAAGAATACATTTGAATCAGTTCTAATGAGTTGGATGAAACTGGAGCTGATTATACAGAATGAAGTAAGCCAGAAAGAAAAGCACCAGTACAGTATACTAACACATATATATGGAATTTAGAAAGATGGTAATGATAACCCTGTATGTGAGACAGCAAAAGAGACACAGATGTATAGAATGGACTTTTGGACTCTGAGGGAGAGGGAGAGGGTGGGATGATTTGGGAGAATGACATTGAAACATGTATACTATCATGTAAGAAACAAATCGCCAGTCTATGTTCAATACAGGATACAGGTTGCTTGGGGCTGGTGCACGGGGATGATCCAGAGAGATGATATGGGGTGGGAGGTGGGAGGGGGGTTCAGGATTGAGAACTCATGTACACCCGTGGCGGATTCATGTCAATGTATGGCAAAACCAATACAGTATTTTAAAGTAAAATAAAGTAAAAATAAAAATTAAAAAAAGATTCAAGTAAGAAAAAAATTTTTACGTTAACTACTGTTGACAAGAACAGTGCAACAGGAAGTCTCAGGACTGGTAAGAATATACACTGATTCAATATTTTTTATATAACAGTTTGGCATTATCTAGTAAAGTTGGGTAAATAGATACTGGATGCCCATCAATTTTAACCCTAGGTAACAAATACCATAAAGTTATGTGTGCATAAGAATACCAAGATGGATAAAAATGTTCATAGCAGCATTGTTCTCTAAACTCAAAAGTAGACACCATCCCAATGCCTATCAACTGTCAAAAAATAAATTGTAATGTTTTCATATAGTAGAAAATTAAGAGTGCTATAAAAATAGATGCATTTTAGCTAAACCGAAAATATAGTTGTCATTACAAACATAATGTTGAGTGAAGGAAGCAAGATGCAAACATTATATTATGTGAAATTCATCTTGTATAGAGTTAATCAAACTAAATTGTACATTAATGAATGCTCACTTAGGAAAGGAATAAAGAGGAAAATATTACTATAAATGATGGCTATTATTTTTGTGCCTTTTGTATGCACAACCATTTTCCTTTTGCCCTTCAGTCTCTTCTGAAAAAATAACAACTCAAACTTCAAGTTCTCAGCCATGGGATTCCTTGGCTTGACACAGGAGAGAAGGCACCACTTTTGTGGTTACCTTGGTCAAAATTGGGTCATCAGATACATAAAAAATATTTATTGACTGAGAAAATTGTTTTTCTGTTTACCATGTGTGACAGTTAATTTTATTTTTCAACAATACTGGGCCAGGAGTGTCCAAATATTTGGTCAAACACTATTGTGGCTGGTTTTGCTAGGAATTTTTTTTGGGGGTAGGGTGTAATTAGTATTTAAACTGATAGATCTCACCATTAGATTAACACCTTAATCAATAAAGTAGATTAATTACCTTTATCTAATCGGTTGAAGGCCAGAATAGACTATAATGACCAAAACTTTTCTGCACAAAAGAACTCTCAAGCCCTCTGTCTTCAGATTTCATATGCAATATTGGATTTTCATGTCTGATGGTCTTTGGCAGAGAACATTGGCTTTGGCTTTTCCTAGGGTTCCCACACTAACAGCCCACTCTGCAGATTTTGAACTTACCACTCTCTGTAATTATATCAGCTATTCTTTATGGTAAATATATACTTATTATTTCTCTATCATCTACCATCTCCTATAGATTTTATTTCTATAGAGAACTCTAATACATGAATGTAACAGACATATGGCTATGTCCCATGTCTCAAGGGATAAGACTGCTATGGTAAGGATGGAAGAGAATGAGTACTGATACCTCACTTATATGTAGCTCCCTGGGGATAGCTGGGACATTGAAGATGGTAGTTGCATTGATGCCTATAACTGATCTGTTAAATGCTATTCCCTTAGAAACGATGGTCAGGGTTCAGTACCTTTGTTTATGGAAGAGCATCCTAATAGAAATTACAATCGATGGGTCCACAAAACATCCCTAAGTACTGATCCTAGATCCCTTCTTCTTACCTCTATCCTGCAATAAAAAGATACCTTCTCAGATGATGAAAATCATATGTCCAGTTAACCTAGGCAAATGGAGACTAAATTCAGACTTAAGAATAAAAGAAAATAATCATTCATTCATCCAAAGGAAAAGCAGTAGTTTATCCTTATTACACTAAATAAAGAGGAAAGTCTTTGTTATTTATCTTGTAACAAAGATATATTAATCTTGTAACTGTAAATCCTCACTAAAAATAAACCTTCAGCTTTTTTTTTTTACCACATATTCAACTCATGCAGAAGTGTGTATTTTTAATCAGAAAAAGGATAATTATCAAAGCAAATTATATCTAAGGCTAACAGAAGGAATTTCCTAGTCTTATTTACATATAAATCCATTCCTGTTACCTACATGTAATATAATCAGTGGAATAGATAACATAAATGATAAAAACATAATTTATTTAGTAGTAAAAGAAAACACACACACATCCAGTTTGATTATTCATAGCCAAACCATAAAACTGTTCAGTTCAGTCAGTCCAGTCTCTCGGTCGTTTCCCGACTCTTTGCAACCCCATGAATCACAGCACACCAGGCCTCCCTGTCCATCACCAACTCCCGGAGTCCACCCAAACCCATGTTCATTGTGTCAGTGATGGCATCCAGCCATCTCATCCTCTGTCATCCCCTTCTCCTCCTGCCCTCAATCTTTCCCAGCATCAGGGTCTTTTCAAATGAGTCAGCTCTTCGCATCAGGTGGCCAAATAATTCATTTCATTTCAGCTTTAACTTCAGTCCTTCCAATGAATACCCAGGACTGATTTCCCATTCGATGGACTGGTTGATTCTCCTTGCAGTTCAAGGGACTCTCAAGAGTCTTCTCCAACACTGCTGTTCAAAAGCATAAATTCTTCGGTGCTCAGCTTTCTTTATAGTCCAACTTTCACGTCCATACATGACCACTGGAAAATGACTTGACTTACAGAGCTTTAAGTTAGCAGTTATCTAGAAATTTCTTGCCCTGTTACTAACTGGCATAGGAAGTTCTGAAGTTTTCTTAAAACTTGCTGCTCTTCTAGAATGTCCTTCTCTCTCCTTCCCAGATGTCTTGTTCTCTCTCAGGCAAGCCATTATTCATCATTTAAGACCCCAAACCAAAAATCACTGAAAAAGTTTCAATGTTAACCTGGCTTCCTAAGTATTCTTTTATTTTTTTATGTGAAAAAACAATCTGCTGGTAATTTCATGTTTTGCACTGAACTTGCACATTAATTTGGAAGGTATATAGTCTATTAAAGGTTTATCATTTATTTTAATTTTTTAAAACTTTTTAAAAATTTAAATTATTTTTATTGAAGTATAATTGAATTACAATGTTGTGTTAGTTTCAGGTATAGGGCAAAAAGATTCAGTTGTACATACATACATATCTATTTTTTCAGATTCTTTTCCTTTATGGGTTATTATGAGATATTGAATACAGTTCCCTGTACTATATAGTCAGGTCTTTGTTGGTTATCTATCTTATATATACTAGCGTTTTGCTATTGTTTTTGTTCAGCCTCCCAGTCATGTCTGACTCTGTGACCCCAGGGATGGCAGCATGCCAGGCCTCCCTCCACTATATATAATATATATACACAAATGTATATATATATATACACAAATGTGTATATATATATATATATATACAAATGTATATATATGTTACTCTTTAAATCTTTAGGGATTCTCTCTTACTTTATTCATTTATTAAAAATGTATTGACTGACTCAACATCAAAACAACAACCTGATTCAAAGAAGAGATAAAGAGTTTAAATAGATGTTTTTCTAAAGAAAATATAAAAATAGCTAAGCACATAAAATAATGTTCGGCAGCACTAATTATCAGGGAAATGTGAATCAAAACTATGAGATACCACCTCATACCCACTAGGACCAGCTACTCTGAAAAACAATAAAATAACAAGTATTGGTAAGGATGTGGAGTAATAAGAACCCTGCATACTGTTGGTGGGGTTGCAAAATGGTACAGCCACTGTGAAAAACAGTATGGCAGTTCCTCAAAAATTAAATTACCATATTATCTGGGAATTCTGCTTCTGGGTATATACCCAAAAGAATTGAAAATTAAGTTTGGAAGAGCTATTTGTATATTCATGTCCATAGTAGCATTATTTACAATTGCTAAAATGTGTCAGCAACTCAAGTACCCATTGTCAGATGATTGGATAAGCAAAATATGTTATATACAGACAACAGAATATTATTCAGCCTTACAAAGGAAGGTAATTCTGACATATGCTACAACAAGAGTGAGCCTTGAGAACATATGCTTCATGAAATAAACCGGTCACAAAAGGTAAGTATCGCATTACTCTACTTATATGGAGTGCTTGAAGCAGTCAAAATTACAGATACAGAAAGTCGAGTTGTGGTTACTGGGGGATGTGAGAGAGCAGTAAACGGCAGTTATTGTCTAAGGGGTCTAAAGTTTCTGTTATACAAGGTATAAGAAATTCTGGAGATGAGTGAGAGGGATGGCGGCACAACATTGAGTGTATTTAATCCACTGCTCTCAGTCACCCAGTCGTGTCTGACTCTTTGCAACCCCAGGGACTGTAGCCTGCCAAGCTCTTCTGTTCCTGGAATTTTCCAGGCAAGAATACTGCAATGGGTTGCCATTTTCTATTCCATTGATGCCACTGGACTGTACACTTAAAAATGATTATAGGGGTGGAAAGTTTTATATTATGCATATTTTACTTACAAGAAAAAATTGGAAAAATGCACTGACTACCTATTTATGCTAGATATAGTCTTAGACTTATGAGGATGAACAAGGACAAAAATCCCTCAAACTTTTTACTGTCTAACGAGGACACAATACACAGGCAAACACTGGAATGGGGACCGTCAAAGGTACTTCTATAGTATTTATACTGTGCAGGGACCTAAAAGCATCATTGTCTCCAGGACAGAACTCCTCTCATCCTGTGCTGCCTCTTGTGTAATATCTGAAGATAGTTCTGTGCTACATTTTGTTAGGTTCCCTGGTTCTTTAAGATGAGAGGGCATTTCCAGACACTTACAGATCTGTGGCTCACAATGGAATGTCATGCATTTTATCTTTCTCAGGTTGCTAAAGCCGTTATGACACATTTTTGCTTTCCATTTTCCAAATTATGTTTCTGATCTGTTATCTGCTCTCTCATTCATTTTGTCCTTTTGAGTTTATACTAATTCTTCTTGTAGAACTTTTACTATCACTTTAGTTAGGTTTAAGAAACTAGAAGATAAATGTACATGTTCTATTTCCCAAGTTAGCCAGAATTCTCTGTATCCTCTAATTTGTTTTCTTATCTTCTCAAATGAACCAAACTTTCCTTTCACCATTGTCAAATGACATTTTGCTTTGTAATATATTGTATTCGTTTTGTATTGTTGCTATAGCAAATTACCACAAATGTAGCTTAAAGCAGCAAAAGGTTTTCTCTCACAGTCAAGGAGGTCAGAAATCTGAAATTATTTTCACTAGACTAAAGTCAACGATTTGTCAAGACGGTATGCTTCTGGGGGCTCTGATAAAAGAGTCTGTTTCCTTACTTTTTAAAACTTCTAGTGGCCACCTATACTCCTTGCCCAGTGACCCCTTTCTCCATATTCAAAGCACATCACTCCAGTTTCTGCCCCAGTCAACACATTGCTGCCTTCTCTTCTCTAGTACTATCAGCAAACCTGTGATTACATTACTGGACCCCTTTAGATAATTTGGTATAATCTCCGCATCTCAAAACACTTAATTATTCACATATGCAAAGTCCCCTTTGCCATATAAATGAACACAGTCATGGGATCCAGGTCTTGGCATCTTTGGAAGACTATCAATTCAGACTATCCCGTATATTCCTTAATTCCAACTTTTGTAATACTTTAATGCATTTTCAACAATTATAACTAAATGCCTGGAAGATAGGAACAGAGTTTCCATTGCTTTTTTAAAAGTCCTTGGACAGTAGTAGTTTACATGTGAAAATTGTAAAATAAATTCAGGAATCAGTATAGAACATTTGTATACTGTCATCTATGGGGAGGCAAATGTGAAAGAGGCAGAGGAATACATTCTATAAGCAGCAAGAGATTGTGTGAGAAGAGATGGGACTCTGAGATAATATTTGGTGTACTTAACTGTGGGTGATTTTAGCCAATTTCTTAAGAGCATTATGTCCAAGTTTGTCATTTTTTAATATGGAGATCTGGATAATTATATGTCAAGAGAACTGTGAACCTGCTTTGTGAGCTTGTTTTTCCCTTATACTTTATCTTATTTTACCCTGAACACAAATTTTGGATATATTTTAAGAATGATACACTGGGAAATAAATCCCAGTGATTCAAATTCCTAGGCTATTTTTACTATCATGTTTGCACTGCTTAGCTATCAATGCTTCCCTTGTAGCTCAGTCGGTAAAGAATCTGCCTGCAGTGCAGGAGGCCCAGGTTCGATCCCTGGGTTGGGAAGATCCCCTGGAGAAGGAAATGGCAAATCACTCCAGTATCCTTGCCTGGAAAATCTCATGGACACAGGAGCCTGGTGGGCTGCAGTCCATAGGGTTGCAAAGAGTCAGGCACGACTGAGTGACTAACACTTATTTACTTACTTACCTGTCAGTGCAGATATCTGTCATGCCTCCTTCATAACAAGTCTCCTCTGCTAACCCATTTATCAGCATGCACACATGCTTAGTCACTTCAGTGGTATTTGACTCTGTGATTCCATGGACCATTGCAAAGCTCCTCTGTCCATGGGATTCTCCAGGCAAGAATACTAGAGTGGGTTGCCATGTCCTCTTCCAGGGGATCTTCCCAACCCAGGGATCAAACCTACATCACCTGTGTCTCAGGCAGATTCTTTACCACTGAGCCACAAGGGGAGTCCCATTTATCAGCACAAGTTTGGATAAGTATCCTTGAGGAAGAAAAATCAAGATCTTTCTAGAGACAGCATTTTAAACAAGTAAATTCAAGACTGATTATAATACAGTATCTCTGATAACTATATTCATCAACTTCTCTGATGCTTTTTACAAACTTTATGAAAAATTACATGTTTTATAAACTCAAGAATTGAATCTGTGTTACCTTTGTAACTCTGAAGCATTTTTCAAAGTAGTAATCTGAACACCCAAGTAGACTACTACTTTGATAACTTTAGAATTCATGAAAGAAGGAAAAATCAAAATTCTTCAACAAAGAGTATCCTAAATGAAAGACAGCATCTCATGTGAATCAATAGATGACATAAATTAATAATTATCTCACATGGAGAGTTCAAGACACTCAAACGGGCCCAAGGATATATGTTAAAAAGAGGCATTTAAAACTAAAGGGATGAAAGAAAAAAATAAGATTAAATGAAGAGATGTAACATCTGAAGAATGGTGATTTAAAAATCCTAAAACTCGCTGAAAAGAAATATTGATTGGTTACTCCCACAAAAAGAATTCTAAAATTACTCACAAGGAAAAACGTGCTCAGCCATGTGGAACTCTGAGGAATGGTGGTCGCGGCCAGTGGTGTTAAGGTTGCTGAAGTTAATGGCCTGTCCATCCTAGGTGTACAGGCAGACTTTACTTAGGGACTTTGCCTCATTGATTGGAAAGCATTCAAGAGTTCCCAGGTGTTGGCACTTGGGAAATTATGCCCTTGTCTTTTTCAAGCTCAGACAAGTTTCTTCTCAAAAGTGACAATCCCTTTTTCATTTTAATCATGTGCTTCTATTCTCTCCTTTGAGAAAGCTTTTGTATTTTTTGCATTGGAAGAGCCCAGATCTTTGAAAACAATGACCTTTCACTGTCCCTTAGGAAACTCGCTACTTGGGTAGAGAAAATTGACTCTCTATTCATTTCTGTCAAACTTATGTGGTGAAACTAAACATATGTGGGTATTAAATAAATTAACAAGGGATGAGTTCTTAGACTGGTATTAGCTGCTAGTTCTCTTGTTGTTTTTAATGTTTTTAGATGAATTTGGGAAGGCATCTAAGAAAATGTAACAAACATAAGTACTTTTGCAACTGTGAATTTCTTTTTGGAAAGCCCTCAATAATCGTATTTCATATCTCATTCATTTTAGCCTTTAGAGTAAATATGGTGTGATCACTCATCTAGAGCCAGACATCCTGGTATGTGAAGTCAAGTGGGCCTTAGAAAGCATTACTACGAACAAAGCTAGTGGAGGTGATGGAATTCCAGTAGAGCTATTTCAAATCCTGAAAGATGATGCTGTGAAAGTGCTGCACTCAATATGCCAACAAATTTGGAAAACTCAGCAGTGGCCACAGGATTGGAAAAGGTCAGTTTTCATTCCAATCCCTAAGAAAGGCAATGCCAAAGAATGCTCAAACTACCACACAATTGCACTCATCTCACATGCTAGTAAAGTAATGCTCAAAATTCTCCAAGCCAGGCTTCAGCAATACGTCAACCGTGAACTCCCTGATGTTCAAGCTGGTTTTAGAAAAGGCAGAGGAACCAGAGATGAAATTGTCAGCATCTGCTGGATCATGGAAAAAGCAAGAGAAAGTTCCAGAAAAACATCTATTTCTGCTTTATTGACTATGCCAAAGCCTTTGACTGTGTAGATCACAATAAACTGTGGAAAATTCTGAAAGAGATGGGAATACCAGACCACCTGACCTGCCTCTTGAGAAATCTGTATGCAGGTCAGGAAGCAACAGTTATAACTGGACATGGAACAACAGATTGGTTCCAAATAGGAAAAGGAGTACGTCAAGGCTGTATACTGTCACTCTGTTTATTTAACTTATATGCAGAGTACATCATGAGAAACGCTGGACTGGAGAAACACAAGCTGGAATCAAGATTGCCTGGAGAAATATCAATAACCTCAGATATGCAGATGACACCACCCTTATGGCAGAAAGTGGTGAAGAGGAACTAAAGAGCCTCTTGATGAAAGTGAAAGAGGAGAGTGAAAAGTTGGCTTAAAGCTCAACATTCAGAAAATGAAGATCATGGCATCCGGTCCCATCACTTCATGGAAAATAGATGGGGAAACAGTGGAAACAGTGTCAGGCTTTATTTTGGGGGAGCTCCAAAATCAGTGCAGATGGTGATTGCAGCCATGAAAGTAAAAGACACTTACTCCTTGGAAGAAAAGTTACGACCAACCTAGGCAGCACATTCCAAAGCAGAGACATTACTTTGCTGACTAAGGTCTGTCTAGTCAAGGCTATGGTTTTTCCTGTGGTCATGTATGGATGTGAGAGTTGGACTGTGAAGAAGGCTGAGCGCCAAAGAATTGATGCTTTTGAACTATGGTGTTGAAGAAGACTCTTGAGAGTCCCTTGGACTGCAAGGAGATCCAACCAGTCCATTCTGAAGGAGATCAGCCCTGGGATTTCTTGGAAGGAATGATGCTAAAGCTGAAACTCCAGTACTTTGGCCACCTCATGCGAAGAGTTGACTCATTGGAAAAGACTCTGATGCTGGGAGGGATTGGGGGCCGGAGGAGAAGGGGACGACAGAGGATGAGATGGCTGGATGGCATCACTGACTCGATGGAGTTCACTTGAGTCCAAGTGAGCTCTGGGAGTTGGTGATGGACAGGGAGGCCTGGTGTGCTGCGATTCATGGGGTGGCAAAGAGTCGGACACGACTGAATGACTGAACTGAACTGAACTGATAGGTTAAGCTGTGTTACTGTTTATGTCTCAGTAACAACCAATAAGAATGAATTGCCTGTGGCTGTTTTATCCCTAAATATTCACTGGAAGGACTGTTGCTGAAGCTGAAGCTCCAGTACTTTGCTCACCAGATGCGAAGAAACAGCGCACTGGAAAAGACCTTGATGTGGGGAAACATTGAAGGCAAAAGAAGGGGCTGGCAGAGGATGAGATGGTTAGAAAGTATCACTGACTCAATGGACATGAATTTGAGCAGACTCTGGGTGATAGTGGAGACAGAGGAGCCTGACGTGCTGCATGGAGTCACAGAATAGACACCACTTAGTGACTGAGCAACAAATTTTATTAATTGTACAGTATACTCACAGAAATTAAAATTATATCTATAAATGTTTTTGGCTTGTCTTCCTTGTTTTTGTTATGAACAATACTAATAATTATATTATCATAATATATTGTGAGTTCAAAACTCACAAACTTATGAAGCATATAGCTTACAAATCAGTCTTTAAGAAATAGTTTAATACTATAGAAACTCAGGGAAAAAACCCAACAACATCCAAACAAAATACACAGCACACTGATACAAAAAACAACTAATAGTACACTTGTTTAATCCTTCAGCTTTTTTTCACACCTCATATTCATATAATTTAATTATAAAATGATTGTGATGGTTTAGTCACCAAGTCAGGGCTGATGCTTGCAACTTCATGGACTGCAGTCTGCCAGGCTTCTCTATCCATGGGATAGTAACAGGAAAATGATTAAAATATTATAACAATGGCGATTCTGAATTAAGAGTTAAGGTTTACGTTACTTTTCTAAATGATTATTGAAATTGTTTCTCTTCTTTCTGCCTTTTTTCCTCCTAGAAAAATGAGATCTATTAAAATAAGTTTCTGTATCACTGATATGCAAACATAATAAGAGGAAGTCTCCTGAGTTCAGCAAGTGTTCAAGATAGCACTGGATTGTTTCACAAGCAGAAGCTTAAGGGCTTGCAATGAAGGTGAGAGATTCCCCGGGTAGAAGCCCCACAGGGAATATCTACAGTAAAATTTGTTTTTCCTGCACTGTTTTAAAGTTTTTGAAAGCAGTACAAATGTTTGCAATTACTATCTCTTCTGGAGATCTTCACAAGGCTTGCTCTTTCACTCCTTTCTTTTCCAGACCCACCATCAAAAATCACACCTACCAGTCACTGATTCTCTAACACTTTTTCCCACTTCATTTTTCTGTCTAGCACCTAGCATTACCTAAAATAATTTACTAAAATCATTATTATTATGTATTCCCCATGAGTATCTCTATTTTCTTGCTTTTGAATATCCCGTGCATAAAACTGATTAATGGCATAGATTTTAGAGTCACATAACCGAGGTTTGAAAGCAGGTCTGCTACTTAGTAGTCATACAAATTAACTCTGGCCACAGCTTTCTAATTTTCAAATGATGGTTATAATGCAGCCTATCTCATAGGCTTGTGTAAGTGCTCAGTCATGTCCAACTCTTTGTGACGCCATGGACTATAGCCCGCCAGGCTCCTCTGTCCATGTACTTTTTCAGGCAAGAATACTGGAGTGGGTTGTCATCTTCCTCTTCCAGGGGATCTTCCCAATCCAGGAATCAAACCCATGTCTCTTTGTGTCTTCTGCATTGGCAGGCAGGTTCTTCACCCCTAGCACCACCTGGGAAGCCTAATAGACTTATGCGGATGATTATATGATATCATCATGCAGATGATTATATGATATCATCATGCAGATGATTATATGATATCCTAGAATAATGCTTGGCATCAACTTAGCACTAAGGAAATGATTTACAATTATTTCCCTTCCTTCCTCTCTTCCTTTTTCCCTTCTTTTCTTTCATGAAGTAGGTTTACCCAAGATGTTTCCATCATTTGCCATTTCCTATGGGCAAAAGTTAAATTAATTTTTTATTGGAGAATTGATTTACAATGTTATGTTAGTTTCTGCCATACACCAAATTTACTTAGTTATACGTATACATATATCTACTCTTTTATTTTTAGATTTTTTTTCCTTATAGCTCACTGCAGAGTACTGAGTAGAGTTTCCTGTGCTGTATTGTAGTTCCTTATTAGTTGGCTATTTAATATATGTGCATGTGCTAAGCTGCTTCAGTCATGTCTGGCTCTTTACGACCCATGGACGGTAGCCCACCAGACTCCTCTGTCCATAGGATTCTCCAGGCAAGAATACTTGTGTTGGCTACCATGCACTCCTCCAGGGTATATTCCTGACCCAGGGACTGAGACCACATATCTTATGTCTCTTGCACTGGCAGGCAATTCTTTACCACTAGTGCTATCTGGGAGCGCATTTAATATACAGTAAATCCCAGTATCCCAATTTATACCTCCCCACTTTCCCCCTTAATCATAAAACTGCTTTCTTTATCTGTGATTATATTCTTGTTTGGAAATAAGTTCACTTGAACCATTTTCTTAGATTCCACATGTAAACTAAATCATATATTTGTCTCTCTGTGCCTGATTTACTTCACTCAGAATGACAATCTCTAGCTCCATTCATGTTGCTGTAAATGGCATTATTTAATTCTTTTATGACTAATAGTCCATTGTACATATGTACCATGTGTTCTTTACCCATTAATCTGTCAGTGGACAATTAGGTTGATTCCCTGTTCTGGCTATTTTAAATAGTGCTGCAATGAACATTCAGACGCATGCATTTTTTCAAATTATGGTATTCTCTGGATAAATGCTCAGGACTGAGATTGCTGGATCATATGGTAGTTCTATTTTCAGGTTTCTAAGGAACCAATGTATTGTTCTATATAGTGGCTGCACCAATTTACATTCCCACCAACAGTGTAGAATGGTTCCCTTTTCCCTACATCTCTCCAGCATTTATCATTTGTAGATTGCTTGATGATGGCTGTTATGACAGGTATGAGGTGATATCCCATTGTGGCTTTCATTTGCATTTCTCTAATAATTAGTGATGCTGAGCATCTTTTCATCTGTGGCCATCTGTATGTCTGGGCAATAGCTTTCAAACCTTTACATTTTACTTAAGAAGTAAAGGTCAGTGTTCATGAAACATCCTCACATTCTCTTAAATTTTTGAAAAGTTATCCATTCCTTTGTATTTTTGAACTTGACTTCCAAAGTTTTCCATAAGTTGTTTAAAGAATTACTATAATGTTCTTTATAGAATACTGTAGATCTTGAAACTTTAAAATTGTTTTGTCTCATTTTTAAATGTGTCCAGTAAAATCTAAATATGTAGAAATTTTATATGCAACCTTATTCATTTAAGAAAAGATATATCATTTTTATCAATTTGGAAATTTTATATTATTTTTTTTATACTCATGTATCTGTTTCCATTCTTCCACACAATTTTATCTTAAGCAATGTATTTTATACTTGGAAATAGTTTATTTTTTATTCTATATACTCCTTTATAATAATATGTTAAATGCACTGAGATGATCTCTTTGCCTATGTGTTAAGATACTTTGGATTAAATTTTCACAGCAGTATCTACTGATATTGTTGTTTTTGTTGTTCAGTCACTCAGTCATGTCCAACTCTTTGTGACCCCGTGGATTACAACACACCAGGCTTCCCTGTCCTTCACTGTCTCCTGGAGTTTTCTCGAACTTATGTCCCTTGAGTCAATGATACCATCCATCCATCTCATCCTCTCTTGCCCCCTTCTCCTCACAGCCTCAGTCTTTCCCAACATCAGGGTCTTTTCCAGTGAATCAGCTTCTTGCTCATGTGGCTAAAGTATTAGAGGTTCAGCATCAGTCCTTCCAATGAATATTCAGGGTTGATTTCCTGGAGGTTTGACTGGTTTGATCTCCTTGCAGTCCAAGGGACTCTCAAGACTCTTCTCCAGCACCATAGTTCGAAAACATAAATTCTTCGGCATTTAGCCTTCTTTATGGTCCAACTCTCACATCTGTACATGACTACTGGAAAAACCATAGCTTTCACTATACAGACCTGTGTTGGCAAAGTGATATCTCTGCTTTTTAATATGCTGTCTGGGTTTGTCATAGCTTTTCTTCCAAGTTGCAAGCATCTTTTAATTTCATGGTAGCAGTCACTGCTTGCAGTGGTTTTGGAGTCCAGAAAAATAAAGTTTGTTGTTGTTCCTTTTTTTTCTCCATCTATTATCCATAAAGTATTGGGACTGGATGGTAAACAATTGATCAAAAATTTAGTACATTAAAATGTTTGATAAATGATTATTAAACATAAGTGGTAAATATTTCTAGAATTGAACTTTCTAATAAGATGTAGGAGGCTTTGTTTTCTCCTGTTTCATTATTTGAGAATAAACATTGTTCAGTGCATAAATGCAAAATGATTTAGCATAAACTCTACTCCTGTTTTTTTTTGCTTTAAATGCGTAAGCTCCAAGAAAATCTGTTCACATAAACAAATAGATGGAATGGAAGGAATCTTATTGTAGAGGTGCAATTTAATTATTTGAACTCCATCCAAAAAATCATCTAATAATCTATGTGCCAAAAATCACAAAATGATCTATCATCAAAAAGTACTTTTAATGATTTATCAGCTGACAGGTAGATTAGATTTTGCTTAAATTTCTTTGTTTCCAGAGATTTCTTAATTGTCTATTGAAACACTTTTATGATGGTTGCATAAAAATCCTTGTCAGATAATTCCAACACCTGATTCGTTCCGATGTTAGACTCTGTTGACTGTCTTCTCTCATTCATGTTGTGATTTTCTTGGTTCTTGGTAGGAAGAGTGATTATTTCCCATGGCTTCTTGGATATTTTGGACATTACAAGACTAGGTTCCTTTCAATTTTTTTTTGTTGTTGTTGAGCAAGTGGTCCTATAGTTTTTGGCCATTACTTTTGAACTGAAATCCCTTAAACCTTTTCTGAGCAAGTGACCCCATTTTAATGTGCAGCGTAAGAGCTGGATGGGCATGGATGCTCAGCTCACTGACTCCTCTTAGCTTGCGCCTGAGGGTGGCTTGGAAATCCAGCTCTTCTCTTACATAGAGAAGGTGGGAAACTGACTTGTACTTCTCGTTGCTCCCTGGGGGTGGAGACTGGGTGTTGTGTGTTATAAGAACAGGTCCTTGCTGAGTCCTGCAATGATCAAGCAAAGGTAAGCAAAGGGGAGACTCTTACTGCTTAGTTGCCTCAGGGTGAGTAGGAAGGTTAATGACAGGTAGGGGTGGAAGTCCAGGTCTCCATTGGCTCTTCCTGACACCAAGAGTAGTGGAAGAGGGAGATCATATCACTTCTAACTTGCAGCACCTTGCTCAGCCTCATTAAGTCCAGGTGGAGGTGGAGATTCAGATCCACTTGAACCCTGCTGACACCAGGTAGCTGCTGACACCCTGGTGACTGGTAGCTCTGCCTACTACCACCATGTCAAGTTTTGTTTCTCCTACCCCACTGATACCAAACTGGGATGAAACTCAGCACTGCCTGCATCTGCCAGGTAAGAGGATGGAAGAGCAATTTAACGCTCAGACTCTCCTAGTGAGTGGAAGGAATAGGGTAAGAAGTGTGAAATGGGGGTAGAAAATCAATTCCCTGTATTTCTTGTCTAAAATCTTGATCGTGATCGTGTTTTCCATGAATAGGTATTGCTAAACATGTTTTCTGTTGTAAGGCCATCCATTTCCTGGTCCTCTGGACAGGGAGAGCATTCTTTGCCTGGAGCATTTTTGGTCTGCACATGTTGGGGGCTCCAGGATGGAGGCATTGGTAGTGCTCTGTCTTGCATACAGGAAAGACCATGAGGAAACCAGGGCTTTCACCAGTGTTAGGCCTCAGATCCTCAGGTCAGCCCATCTTCTTTCCACCTTTCAGAGTCTTCTCACACTTGTTTGATACATCATTTTCAGATTTTTTTTTTTTCCTTTGTTTAAGCGGGACGACCTCGAAGAAATGGAACTACTTCGTCATGATAGAACCAAAGGTCTCCTACCTTCAGTTTTTGGAAAGTAAGGAATTGAATACCTCTTGACGTCCAAGAAGATGCTTTCCAGTCCTTAGAGTCATCTCTTTCTCAGTTTTAGTCAGATGTGTTTAGAAGAGCTTAATGAAACCCATTAATTTTAATTTTTCTCTGCTTTTTTTTGTTTTACTTAAAATCACCTTATTTAATCCAATAAAATAGTTTTTGATTACTTCAAGTTTGGTTAAGTTGGATATTTTGTATACATTGGAGAGTGTGTACAGGCAGTTCAGCTAAACTCTTATGAAGCAAAGAAAAGGGATTTGGAGGACCTGTGTCTGGCTTTATCACAGGTAAACAAGGAAGTCTGAGAGACTCAGTCATATGAGGAAGGGGTGATTACTCATATTAACCATTTTCTAGAACACAAAAGAGTGGGTGAATTAAATTCACTGTTTTCCAGGATCACTGGGCTCAGGTGAAGTTCAATATTGTCAGTGGGATGTGAATAGACTCTTGGGGCCAGCCTGTAATGAAGGAGAATAAGGAGATTATCACTGCAATAATGGTGGCTTGGACCCTGTAGGTAATTTTAGATATATTTTTAAAGACCATTGTCAAGATGTAGGTATTGCCATGTGAACAGCTACTCTCTTGCTTCCAAGTGCCGCTTCATAGTGTGATATGTAGGCATGCATATGGTGTATCTAAAATTAATAAACAGATACCTCAATTAAATACAGCCAGGGGACCACAAGAGTGCAGGCTCCTACACTGTGAAGACAGAGCCCATCAGGAATAAGAAACAGTCTTCTTTCCTGCCAAGAACTCAGCCCATGAAAAGCCACAGATTCTTTGTTCATAGTCTTCCCAACTTCCTCTTCCTCCCTATAGAAGATTTCTTCTTACTTTGCTGTGTAGGGACTAGAAGAGTGAGTCTAGTGAGGGTTCACATGGCTGCAAGCCCAAGGCAATGGCACCCCACTCCAGTACTATTGCCTGGAAAATCCCACGGACAGGGGAGCCCTAGTGGGCTGCCATCTATGGTGTTGCACAGAGTCGGACATGACTGAGCACTTTCATTTTCACTTTCATGCATTGGAGAAGGAAATGGCAACCCACTCCAGTGTTCTTGCCTGGAGCATCCCAGGGACGGGGGGAGCCTGGTAGGCTGCCGTCTATGGGGTCGCACAGAGTCAGACACGACTAAGGCGACTTAGCAGCAGTAGCAGCAGTAGCTGTTCCTGAATAAACCCATCTTGGCTGGAGAAATAGCTGTCTGTCTGTTTCAGGTCAATAGCATATAACCTATCCACAGTCCCAGGAATGGATCCTCAGATTGTCTTCAACATCTTGCCACCCCAAACATTACTTTGGATCCTTACACAGGTCCATTCAGATAAACATACACATACACACACATGTGTATATACATATATACAATGAGGAGGAGAGTTACTTGGACATGGAGTATGCATACACTAAAGCTAACCTAAGTCCCCTCTGGATCGTTTTCCAGAAGGATGCAAAACTACATTTTCATCAACATTGTTTGGAGTTACCACTCTCCCCAGTTACTTCTGAAGTTATCCAATTTTACAATCATCCAAATTTAAGTTATTTAAAATGAAGTAAAATTAAAAATTTAATTCCTTAGTTGCACTAGCCACATTTTAAGTGCATAAGAACAGAATTTACATCTTTCCAGAAAGTTTTAAAATTTCAAACATCTTCCCATATACTTTCATCTGTTAATGAATATGGTTTTAGTATAATTTTGGAATGGAAATGTCTAATTGTGATGAAAACTAAACAAAAACCTTTTCTTAATAAAATGCTCTAAAGTATAGAGCATTGTGCGCTCCCATCAAAAGGCTGTTTTCTTCTATGAAGAAACTGATGAGAAAATGTAAGAGCTGTTAATTGGAGTATGTGCTTTTACTACTTTTGTTGTTCAGTCACTAAGCTGTGTCCTACTTTTTTGCGACCCGTGGACTGCAGCATGCCAGGCTTTCATTCCTTCACTGTTGCCTAGAGTTTGCTAAGACTCATGTCCATTGAGTCTGTGACATCGTCTAACCATCTCATCCTCTGTCATCCCCTTCTGCCTTCAATCCTTCCCAGCAGCAGAGTTTTTTCCCATGAGTTGGCTCCTCACATTAGGTGGCCAAACTATTGAAGCTTCAGCATCAGTCTTTCTAATGAATATTCATGGTTGATTTCCTTTAGAATTGACTAGTTTGATCTCCTTGCTGACTAAGGGACTCTCAAGAGTCTTCTCCATCACCACAGTTTGAAAGCATCAATTTGTTGCTTTACTACACTGGAAAACTGTGGATCAATCTGTCCATAACACTAATTCCTTTGACCATAGATACCTAGAAATGATTTGTAGACAGTTCAAGGTTGAGTTATATGTTTAGGCCTCAGAAAATGCAAATCTTGACATTGATTTAGGACATGTCCATATCCTTTTGAAAGCACCAGAGTAGCTTGAAAGATTTGTAATTTTAAAGAAATGAGGGATCTAATTAATACTGATGTATCATAAAATTGATTCTGCAAGGGTGTATATCTGAGATAATGTTCATTAGAGCAATTATAAATCCACAAAGCACTGTGCAAATAACAATTGACTTAGCTAGAGATACTTGGAGAGAATTATGAGCTAAGACTGGAAGTAGATCCTTTAGAGTTGAACTGGCAGTTTGGTATGTGTCTGAGCTTTTTTGCTTTGTTTTTGCTGTTGTTCTACACGCTTATTACCTTCCTGTGATTTGAAAACTCACAATCATATCTGACCGGGGCAAATATTTCACTGCTGATGTGAGAAAATCTCAGTCATACTAATCTGCAGCAATGAGAGAAATGAAAGGCTTTGTTTTTTCCTGATCTCCTTAGTGCCATAGTTAGCAATATTAATTCCTAAAAAGAGAGGCTCCTCCCCTGCTCCAAGGCAATACCCTATTTAACTTCAGTTCAGTCACTTTGTTGTGTCCGACTCTTTGTGAACCCATGGACTGCAGCATGCCAGGTCTCCCTGTCCATCACCAATTCCCAGAGTTGGCTCAAACTCATGTCCATTGAGTCGGTGATGCCATCTAGCCATTTCATCCTCTGTCATCCCTTCTCCTCCTACCTTCAATCCCTTCCAGCATCAGGGTCTTTTCAAATGAGTCAGCTTTTCACATCAGGTTGCCAAAGTATTGGAGTTTCAGCTTCAACATCAATCCTTCCAATGAATACTCAGGACTGATCTCCTTTAGGATGGATTGGTTGGATCTCCTTGCAGTCCAAGGGATCTCAAGAGTCTTCTCCAACACCACAGTTCAAAAGCATCAGTACTTTGGTGCTCAGTTTTCTTCACAGTCCAACTCTCACATACATATATGACCACTGGAAAAACCATAGCTTTGATTAGATGGACCTTTCTTGGCAAAGCAATGCCTCTGGTTTTTAATGTGCTGTCTATGTTGGTCATAACTTTTCTTCCAAGGAATAAGCATCTTTTAATTTCATGGCTGTAGTCACCACCGGCAGTGATTTTGGAGCCCCTCCATAATAAAGTCTGTCACTGTTTCCCATCTGTTTGCCATAAAGTGATGGGACTAGATGCCTTGATCTTAGTTTTCTGAAGTACTCTCCATGCAAGTTAAATAAGCAGGGTGACAATATACAGCCTTGAAGTACTCCTTTTCCTATTTGGAACCAGCCTGTTGTCCCATGTCCAGTTCTAACTCTTGCTTCGTGACCAGCATACAGATTTCTCAGGAGGCAGGTCAGGTGTTCTGGTATTCCCATCTCTTTCAGAATTTCCACAGTTTATTGTGACCCACACAGTCAAAGGTTTGACATAGTCAGTAAAGAAGAAGTACATGTTTTTCTCGAACTCTCTTGCTTTTTCAATGATCCAACGGATGTTGGCAATTTGATCTCTGGTTCCTCTACCTTTTCTATATCCAGCTTGAACATCTGGAAGTTCCCAGTTCACATACTGCTGAAGCCTAGCTTGGAGGATTTTGAGCATCACTTTGCTAATGTGTGGAATGAGTGCAATTGTGTGGAAGTTTGAGCATTCTTTGGCACTGCCTTTCTTAGGGATTGCAAAGAAAACTGACCTTTTCCAGTCCTGTGGCCACTGCTGAGTTTTCCAATTTGCTGGCATATTGAGTGCAGCACTTTCACAGCATCATCTTTCAGGATCTGAAACAGCTCAACTGGAATTCCATCACCTCCACTAGCTTTGTTCATAGTGATGCTTCTAAGGCCCACTTGACTTCACATTCCAGGATGTCCAGCTCTAGATGAGTGATCACACCATTGTGATTATCTGGGTCATGAAGATCTTTTTGTACAGTTCTTCTGTGTATTTTTGCCACGTCTTCTTAATATCTTCTGCTTCTGTTAGGTCCATACAATTTCTGTCCTTTATCAAGCCCATCTTTGCATGAAATGTTCCCTTGGTATCTCTAACTTTCTTGAAGAGATCTCTAGTCTTTCCCATTCCATTGTTTTCCTCTTTTTCTTTGCATTGATCACTGAGGAAGCCTTTCTTACCTCTCCTCATTATTCTTTGGAACTCTGCATTCAAATGAGTATATCTTTTTCTTCTTTGCTTTTTGCTTCTCTTTTCTCAGCTATTTGTAAGGCCTCCTTAGACAACCATTTTGCCTTTTACATTTCTTTTTCTTGGGGATGGTTTTGATCACTGCCTCCTGTACAATGTTATGAACCTCTGACCATAGTTCTTCAGGCACTCTATCAGATCTAATCTTTTGAATCTATTTGTCACTTCCACTATATAATTGTAAGGGGTTTGATTTAGGTCATACTTGAATGGTCTAATGGTTTTCCCTACTTTCTTCAATTTAAGTCTGATTTTGGCAATAAGGAGTTCATGATCTGAGCCACCATCAGCTCCCAGTCTTGTTTTTGCTGACTGTATAGAGTTTCTCCATCTTTGGCTGCAAATAATATCATCAATCTTATTTCAGAATTGACCATCTGTTGATGTCCATGTGTAGAGTCTTCTTTTGTGTTGTTGGAAGAGGATGCTTGCTGTGACCCATGTGTTCTGTTGGCAAAACTCTATTAGCCTTTGTCCTGCTTTGCTGTGTACTCCAAGGCCAAATTTTCCTGTTACTCCCGGTATCTCTTGACCTCCTACTTTGCATTCCAGTCCCCTAGAGTGAAAAGCACAGCTTTTTTGGCTGTTAGTTCTAGAAGGTCTTGTAGGTCTTCGCGCTAAGTGCTAAGTCACTTCAGTCGTGTCCAACTCTGTGTGACCCCATAGACGGCAGACCACCAGGGTCCCCTGTCCCTGGGATTCTCCAGGCAAAAACATTGGAGTGGGTTGCCATTTCCTTCTCCAATGCATGAAAGCAAAAAGTGAAAGGAAAGTTGCTCAGTCATGTCTGACTCTTAGCGACCCCATGGACTGCAGCCTACCAGGCTCCTCCATCCATGGGATTTTCCAGGCAAGAGTACTGGAGTGGGGTGCCACTGCCTTCTCCTGTAGGTCTTCGTAGTACCATTCAAACTCAGCTTCTTCAGCATTAGTGGTTGGGGCATACATTTGGATTATTGTGATATTGAATATTTATCTTCTGCTAATAGATCACAACAGGAATTTAGTTTTCACTTGTTTCCCCAGTGCTGGTCTTACTCACACTGTTGCTTGTGCTTCTGCTTAAAGTAGGAAGCTTCTAAATACTTTGGCAACTTGGTCCCTAAAATGCTATGAAATGATCACACTTGGTGAAGGATAGAAATGGTGGTGGGTGGTGTTCACACAATGCAACACAACTTCTCTGGATACATTCTCAGATTCACTCTGCTATCCTCAGTTCCCTCTCACATTCATAGCAACTGTTCTCTGCCATATTTTGAACATTAGAAAACAAAGTATTTATGTTAATAAATTAATAACCCTATTAATAATATATTGGGGCTTCCCAAGTAGCTCAGCCATAAATAATCCACCTGCCAGTCAGGTGGAATAGAGTTTGATCCCTGGGTGGGAAGATCTCCTGGAGGGGGAAAATGGCATCCCATTCCAGTATTCTTGCCTGAAAAATTCCATGGACAGTCTATCTAGTCGCAAAGAATCAGACTCAGATGAGCAAGTGCACGACAACGTGACAGACTTTGCAAAGAATCTGACGTGACTGAGTGTCTGAGCACCCAAGAATAGCCTTCTTTCACCAGAAATAGAGCCTTATTAGTGTTCTCTGTCATTTTATTTTACAGTATATCTTCGTATTTTGGAAATGTTGCTGAAAGTCTGAAAAGTAGGAGTTGCTGATATAATTTGAACTTGGGGGAATGACTAAGGTTGACATCAAGTGAGAACAAGAAAATTCTATCTTTAGTCTCTTCAAAAATCTTTCCATGTTATAAGAAAATCTAGGATGTATGTAATAAAAACAAGAAGTTGCAAGTTACATTGGATCTATCCTCAAAGATTACCTTTGTATCTGCTGTAAAAAATTAATAAACAGAAACCTCAATTAAATAGAATGCTCACCAGCAGGAGGAGCTCTCGTGCTCTGTGATGACGCAGAGCCCAACAGGTAGAAGAAGGACCCCTTTCCTGGCAGGACACAGCCAGTGAAAAACCATGGACTCTGTTTATGAAAGTCCTCCCAACTTCCTTTTCTCCTCTATAAAAGTATTCTCCTTCCCTTGCTGTGAGAGAGACTTGTACCCAGCTCAGCAGACTTACAAACCCTGAAATGTAATTCTCTATTGATTGCAAATCAATCTCTTTTGGAGAAATATCTGGCAGTCTGTCTGTTTCAGGTCAACACTATTTAAAGGATTAAACATTTTACTAAAAAATTCCATTTTGTATAAATATTTCTGATTTTATAAAAACTTAGATTCACATTTTATATTTTAAGAAAAATTAAATTCTTTAGCATGTAACTGTTCATCATAAATGGGGCTTCCCAGAGGGCACTAGTGGTCAAGCACCCACCTGCCAATGCAGGGGACATAAGAGATGTAGGTTCAGTCCTTGGGGCAGGAAGGTCCCCTGGAGGAGGGCATGGCAACTCACTCCAGCATTCTTGCCTGGAAAATCACATAGACAGACAACCCTGGAGGGCTACAGTCCATGGGGTCACAAGGATTTGGACACGACTGAAGCAACTTCATGCACACGTGCATTCATCGTAAATATGTAGGTGAAATGAAAGATATGCATTATATATATAAAATTTTATGTATAATTTTGCATCTACAAAATTTTATTCCTTTGCTATCATTATTGCCACAAAGGAATTATTTAAAATGCAAGAAACTGTAAGAATGTCTTAAGAAAAGTCAGAGAAATATAAAGCATATGAAACAGCAGTGTTTTAACTTATA
The DNA here is from genome assembly GCA_917880005.1 of Nanger dama. NCBI lineage: Eukaryota > Metazoa > Chordata > Mammalia > Artiodactyla > Bovidae > Nanger > Nanger dama. The sequence goes on along the minus strand of CAKJTW010000090.1, from coordinate 6,520,083 downwards.
CTGTCTCAGATGGCTTATTACTTTTCAAAATGTCAAATATAATTAGTCACAATTTTGATTTTTTTCTAAATGGACAGGCACAATGTTAAATGGGACACGACTTCTGCAGAATCCTAACTTATTTTTATAAAAAAATAAATATCACTGACGAAATGTTATCACCTCAATTTTTCAATTTTAATGAGGAAGTATTCACATAGAACAAAACTAGCTCGTTCACTTAACTTGCAGAGGGCTTTTAGATTTAATTAAGACTAGTTTTTAAAAGATATAAAGTATTGAGGTTAAATGCAAACAGAGTTTTATTCTAGTCTGTATAATAATAGAAAATAATACCTTGTAATTGGATTGCCATTAGTGCATTAACTTGGTGGAAGTGGAGGTGGAAGTAGTGAGGGTGAGGTTGGGTTTGAAAGAAAGCTTTATTAAATGACATATTGAGAAATGTAAATGTAAAAATGAGATCTTGAGAAATGTAAATGTAAAATAGACATACTAAGAAATGTAAATTATAAAGGAAAAATAATGACCCCAACATCTTCCTGAAAGTACTGGCCATGTCAGTAAGAAGGAAACAAGAAATGCAGTACAAACAGCTCTTTTCAAATGTGTAGTCTAGGCAGTAGGCCAATGTACTTTTTAATTCTGTATTAAAAAACAAAAAAACAAAACCAAACCATGATCAGGCTTCCTTGCTGTCTAGTGGTAAAAAATCCACCTGCCAGTGCAGGAGACGTGAGTTTGATCCCTGATATGGGAAGATCCCACATGCTGTGGAGCAACTAATCTGTGCACCACAACTATTGAACTTGTGCTCTACAGGCAGGGAGCCCCAGCTACTGAAGCTCACACACCCTCGAGCCTGCGCTCCACAACAAGAGGAGCCCTTGCCCTGCGACCGGAGGGTAGCCCCACTTGCCGCAGCTAGAGAAAAGCCTGAGCAGAAACGAAGACCCAGTCAAAAGTGATCAAAACACCATTATGTCCAATGAAGGATTTGAAATTTCCCAATAAGTATGCTGCAAGGAGCAAAGACATATATAAACTGATCAGGGAGTAGGGGGTTAAGCTGTACAAAATTCACTCATCAGAGAAAAGGTCATGGACTGATATTACCAAAATTTGATTAGACTCAGGATCCATGTACTAGAAATCAAGGTATTCTTGGCTTCTGCTGTTTCCTCTATAATATGTCATTCTCCAGGGTCCTCCCTTCTAATAGGAGGGTGCACAGTGTTATATCCTCTCTGGTGCACAAACACAGCAAGAAATTGGGAAGGATTTGCAGGTTAAAACAGACAGAGATTGTAATTCCTACAGCTGAGGGACTTGGAAAGCAGAAATGGGAAAAAGGGCTGTGGCTGTGAAGTTAAAAGATTTGTCATGCTGGTCAATGCCCACAGGAAAAAGAAAACTGGTCTTGGGATCTTAGAGTGTTTTGCAACCCTCCAAGTACAATCTAGTCAAAACAGAATAAATCCACAAAGGGCCTTGCACTTCAAATTGCTGCAAAGTGGTTGTAGAACAGGGAATTACCAAAGTAATCGGATTTAACAGATTAAGATACAAACAATGAATACAAAAATAAATAAGTAAATAAATATAAATCCACTTCAGAGCAGGGTTAAGTTTCACAGGCTTTCATCTCATGTGATCTTAAAGACACCAAGAGGAGCAGAAATATTTGCTTTTTATTACTGAAACTGTATTTATCTCATTTAAATAAATTGGTACATGCATGCTCAGTCACTCAGTTTTGACTCTTTGCAATCCCGTTGACTGTAGCCCTTCAGGCTCCTTTGTCCATGGGATTCTATAGGCAGGAATACTGGAGTGAGTTGCCATGTTCTCCTCCAGAGGCTTTTCTAGCCAGCCTCAGGGATCAAGCTCATGTCTCCTGCAGTGTCAGGTAGATTCTTTACACCTAAGCCACCTGGGAAGCTCCACATAAAGTGGTAGACAGCATTTACTATACTTTTACTACCAAACAGGACAAAATATTATACATATTAAGGTGCATTAACTCATTTTTATTTTCATTATCACAATAGTCCTATAACATAGACATTGTTACTCCCATTTCATAGATGAGTACACTGTCTTAGATAAATAGCTTGCCCATGGCCACATAGCTAAAGTTCTTATTTATAAATACTGCCCCTGTTGATTGATGCTGATCACTTGGTAATCTTGTTTCATCCTGGTTGCAGTTTACTGTCATTTCTTTTAACTTCACCTGCTTATCTGGTGGCTTAGTCGGTAACGTGTCTGCCTGCAATGAGGAAGACAGACTTGGGTTTGATCCCCGGGTTAGGAAGATCCCCTGGAGAAGGAAATGGCAACCCACTCCAGTATTCTTGCCTGGAAAGTCCCATGGACAGAGGAACCTGGTAGGCTACAGTCCATGGGGTCGCAAAGAGTCAGACACGACTGAGCGACTTCACTTTCTTTTCTTTCTCTTTCTTCCACAGATTCTCTTTGAATTATAGCTGTATTCTTTTCCATTCTATGTTCCTTTATTTTCTTTCTTTCTTTCTTTTTCTGTAGTTGCTCTTTATTTCTCTAGCATCCTGTATACATTTATACCCTCCCTCCCAACAAACACACATCCCTCACAGTACCTGGTCTCCTTTGCATTTTTCTAACCATGAAGATTTTTACTACTAGGCTTCTCCTCACACAAATCTCAGCCCAATTTCAGCTCAGATACCACGTTCTCAAGGAGACTATCTTTGAATATCCAATCTACATCTCTTGTGAAGCCTATACTACATTACCATGTTTTATTTTCTCTATGAGTGAGTGAAGTCACTCAGTTGAGTCTGACTTTTGTGACCCCATGGACAATAGCCAACCAGGCTCCTCTGTCCATGGAATTTTCCAGGCAAGAATACTGAAGTAGGTTGCTATTTCCTTCTCTAGGGGATCTTCCCGGGGATTGAACACAGGTCTCCTGCATTGTAGGCAGACGCTTTACCATCTGAGCCACCAGGGAAGTCCATCCTATTTTCTCTATAGGACTTACTAATAGTTAAAACTATTTTGTCTTTGTTTGGCGGTTAGAATGTAATATCCATGAGATTATTTTAACTCATGGAAGAATAGTTCATGATGTGTGGTAATACATTAATAAATACTTGGGGATAAATGGGGCTGTCATGGTTCAAATACCAAGCTTGCAGGTGATGCAAGTTGAATAGCACCTTTTTTTTTCGTAATATAAATAAGTAAATCCTCTTTCCTCTTCTCCAAGATTTTGGTCTATATTTTTGTGAGTACTTATTTTTGTTCTTTTTCAAGATGGTGTTTGGGTCAGTTTTCTTTTTACCACAAGTGTAAGAACTTCACCCTCTCAGGAGGAAATATTTGGAAATTCTTCAAGGCAGTTGCTATGTCATTTGGGAAAAATAACTGAAGCTAAACAGGATATGAAGTGGAAACTTTGCAACTTTCCTTTCAGTTCACTTCACTGGAATTCAGTTCCTAATAGACCTAAAGCACTTTATGTATTTTAGAACTGCAGGCAAATCATACCTTCCTCTGGACATTCTTTGAAGGCAGAAAAATGTAATACTGGGAAGAAACATATCAATAATGCTGTTCATGGAATCTTCTAAGTATTCTACTTATGTTGCTGGCATTTAGTGCATATATATGCCCAGAGCATTGCATGTGACACTGCAATTATTAACATCAAAGCTTCAAGCTTCATCTTTCCTGGAGTTCACATTCCTATTGGCATGGCTGGGGACAGCACTTAATGTTCTTTTGCTGAATCCTTGAGGAATTTCTTGCAAGACAGAGAACCTTGTTCTATGTATTAATTACCTTACATGTCCTACCATGAGGATAATTATGCTTGATGATAGAATGGCCTGGGATATACATACAAATGGGGAAAAAAAAACTGGCACAGAAAATTGATCATCAGAAGTAATAATGATTTAAAAAATTCATTTATAGTAGCATGTATACCTTTATTGGGCTTCCTGGTGGCTCAGCTGATAAAGAATCTGCCTGCAATCTGGGAGATCTGGGTTCAGTCCCTGATCTTCAAGGGAAGATCCCTTGAAGAAGAGAATAGCTATCCACTCTAGTATTCTGGCCTGGAGAATTCCATGGATTGTACAGCTATTGGAGGATTCTGTATATATTTTTCATGAACAAATTAGCGTAACCAACCAAGTAGCCTTAAATATTAGTGAGTAATGGGAAAATTTGCAATCAAATCTATACAAATCAAATCAAGCAACATCTATTAAAAATTGGTTAATACTGTTCCATAATCAGAAACCATACTATTGAGCAGAGATGTCCTAATATACCCACTACTTTAAAATCATTATATGCCAAATGTCAATCAATGAAAATTTCCCTTCTAGAAAGTCAAGTGATTCCTATTAAGGAAAAAGAAATTATTAAAATATGGTACTGATGAGTATGAACATGATTGCATTTGACTTAAGAACTAAAAATGGGGAAAATGAGATATAAACTTGTTATTTTACCATAAAAATAAAATCTTACTTATATTACTATTGCTACTAATAATTTTATTAGTAATATAAAATTTGCAATACCACTTTTTAAGCATGCATATATTATTTTTTAAATAAGAAAAAATGTAAAAATATATCATAAGCAAATAAGCATACATGTATACAAAGGATGTTCTTTGATGCATGGGTTTAATAATAAAAGGGACAATTTAAACACCCAACAAGACAAGACTGGTGAAAATATAATTATACATAATGGAATATGCTAAAGCTATCAAAATAACATTGTGGAATATTATTTAATGGCATAAGAAATATTCATTATGCATTATGAATGAATATAAAATGTAAATGAATCTAAAACAGATTATAAAACAGTATGCTTTCAATAGCAGTTGTTAACATTTGTTGATTTCCTTTTATGTGGTAGGCACTGAATTAAGTGCTAGTCATGCATTTTTCTCATTTGCTCTCCGTAATAGTCCCATGGAATGGGTAATGTTGGTGAATCTAAGTGACTTTAAACAAGGCTATAAAATATGTACAATAATGATTCTGGTTTTTTTTAAATAAATAAAACTAAAATATACAAGTGTATATGTGTGTGTGTATTTAAAGTCAAAATATACATATACATTTGCATATTTACACACACACACATTAGTGGTTATCTCTGATGGTAGGATGATATTCATTTTATCCTTCCTGCTAATTTGTATTTTTGATCTTCTAGAATAAAAACAAGTGCGTCCATGTGTGCTAAGTTGCTTCAGTCCTGCCTGAGTCTTTTTGAGCCTAAGGGCTGTCACCCATCAGACTCTTCTGTCCATGGGGATTCTCCAGGCAAGAATACTGGAGTGGGTTGCAATGCCCTCCTCCAGGGCATCTACCCCACCCAGGGATTGAACCTGTGTCTCTTGTGTCTCCTGGAGTGGCAGGTGAGTTCTTCACTGCTAGTGCCACCTGGGAAGCCCCAGAACAAACACATATGGAATATTTAATTAAAAAAAAATTAAGCAAAGATAATTTAGTTTTCTCTACATAAAGCATTTATTAAGTCCTTATTGTGTGTCAGACATAATTAGTGGGTTTGGAGGATGCTAAAATAAAAAGATAGAGTTTTTGTCCCTTTATAAATATATTTTATTTTTTCCAAGATAATCCCTTAACTATCATCATGATCATATGTGGAGACTCCCAAGTTGGATTATGCTATTACAAGAAAACTTATACTTTTCAAATACCATAGTATACTCTGATTATAGTTAACAGTATGTAAACTTTAATAGAAAGAAATCAGTATGTTATAAAGTTTTTCATAAGAGGACACATAAAACAGATGAAATACATATAATATTTTGGTTTGTCTAACATAAACCTTTGGCATTTTTATTCTGATAACGTTCGCTATTTCAGTATTTCAGTTATCCTACTTGGTTGTCTCCTTCATTCAACAAACACAAATTCAGCACTTACTGTGTGCCTGATAGTTTTTTTTTTTTAATGAGTAGGAACATAGCACTGAACATGCATGATAAATTCTGTGTCCTAGTATACTTAAATCCTGATGAGAGAGGCAAAGATAAGTACATACACACACACACACACACACACACACACACACACACACACAAGTCACAAGCAAATACAGCTAGTTTTCTTTCCATTAGCCATAGTCAGTATCTTGGACAAAATTATCTTGCCCAGTGTGTATGTTTTCTCTTGCATTTCAAGATTTCCTTCAAAGCATTAAAGCTCACCACAATCTAATTTATATCTTTTTCACTCCAAAACTAATCTCACCTATAGCCTTCCTTTAGGTTAATCTTTCCTATTTACCACTATTAGCTGATACTGCTATGATAGTATTTTTCAAACTCCAGAAATACATTATGAAATAGATGAAATGTGTGCAAACCATTTTTGTATTGAAATAGAACACAAATGCAAGCAAACAATAAAAATATATGAGTGCTCTATAACTAGTAAAAAGAAGTAGTGTTTCATGAAATATTTTTTCAAAGCTAAGGTGATTGAGTTTAATGTAAAATACATTTTTTACATAAGATCATAGTCAAAAATTTGAAAGCCACACTACCCTCAAATTATAATGCTCTCCATATTAATAGGCTGCTCAAAGACATAGTATAACAAACTATTTTCTACCTAATTATATATTTTATTATCAACTCTTGTCACTGGTATGCAATCTTTTCTTCTCCATTGTTTTCTTTAAACTCAGATTTATTTATCTCTTCAAATTAGATAGATTACTTATTTAATTAAATTTTTATTGGAGTATAGCTACTTTACAACATGGTGTCAGTTTCTGCTGTACAGCAAAGTAAATCAGCTGCACATATACATATGTTTGCTCTTTTTTGATATACTTTCCATTTAGGTCACCACAGAGCATTGAGTAGAGTTCCCCATGCTATACAATAGGAGCCCATTAATTAGCTATTTTACACATAGTAGTGTTTATATGTCAATTCTAAACTCCCCATTCATCCCACCACTCTCCCCTACCCCTTTGGTATCTATTCATTTGTTGTTTGTTCTCTGTATCTCTATTTCTGCTTTGCAAATAAGATCATCTACATCATTTTCTAGATCTACATATATGCAAAGCCATTTCTTTATGAAGCACCATTTTTATCTAAATGAAGAACTCATATTTATCTTAACTACTGTTGTTGTTGTTTAGTCACTAAGTGTTTCACTTCAGTTCAGTTCAGTCACTCAGTTGTGTCCGACTCTTTGCAACCCCATGGACTGTAGCACGCCAGGCCTCCCTGTCCATTACCAACTCCTAGAGTTTACTCAAACTCATGGCCATTGAGTTGGTGATGCCATCCAATCATCTCATCCTCTGTTGCCCCCTTCTCCCACATTCAGTCTTTGCCAGCATCAGGGTCCTTTCAAATGAGTCAGTACTTCGCACCAGGTGGCCAAAGTATTGGAGTTTCAGCTTCAACATCCATCCTTCTGGTGAATATTCAGGACTTATTTCCTTTAGGATGGACTGGTTGGATCTCCTTGCAGTCCAAGGGACTCTCAAGAGTCTTCTCCAGCACCACAGTTCAAAAACATCAATTCTTTGGCGCTCAACTTTCTTTATAGTCCAACTCTTACATCCATATATGACTACTGGAAAAACCATGGCTTTGACTACATGGACCTTTATTGGCAAAGTAATATCTCTGCTTTTTAAATGCTATCTAGGTTGGTCATAACTTTTCTTCCAAGGAGCAAGCATCTTTTAATTTCATGGCTGCAGTCACCATCTGCAGTGATTTTGGAGCCGAAAAAAATAAAGTCTGTTACTATTTCCATTGTTTCCCATCTATTTTCCATGAAGTGATGGGACCAGATGCCATGATCTTTGTTTTCTGAATGTTGAGTTTCAGCTAACTTTTTCTCTCCTCTTCCATATTCACCAAGAGGCTCTTTAGTTCTTTGCTTTCTGCCATAATGGTGGTGTCATCTGCTTACCTGAGGTTATTGATATCTCTCCCAGCAATCATGATTCCAGCTTGTGCTTCACCTAGCCCAGCATTTCTCAAGATGCACTCTGCATATAAGTTAAATAAGCAGGTGACAATGTACAGCCTTGACATACTCTTTTCCAGATTTGGCACTAAGTCCTATCTGACTCTTTTGCGACCCCATGGACTGCAGACTATCAGGCTCCTTGTCCATGAAATTTCCCAGGCAAGAACCCTGGAGTGGGTTGCCATTTCCTCCTCTAGGGGATATTCCCTACATTTTAACTATGAGACTGCTTTACTAACACTCCTCAAAATGCACATGGAAGGAAGTATGGCAGAGGTAGTATTTTTTATCATATTCCTTTCAGAACAGCATTAATTATGTCCTTATAGTTCTTTCTTAATAAATCAAGTTTCAGTTCAGTTCAGTCGTGCATGTCCAACTCTTTGCAACCCCATGAATCGCAGCACGCCAGGCCTCCCTGTCCATCACCAACTCCCGGAGTCTACCCAAACCCATGTCCATTGAGTCGGTGATGCCATCCAGCCATCTCATCCTCTGTCGTCCCCTTCTCCTCCTGGTCCCCTTCTCCTCCTGTCCTCAATCTTTGCCAACAACAGGGTCTTTTCCAATGAGTCACCTCTTCGCATGAGGTGGCCAAAGTATTGGAGTTTCAGCTTCAACATCAGTCCTTCCAAAGAACACCCAGGGCTGATCTCCTTGTAGATGGACTGGTTGGATCTCCTTGCAGTCCAAGGGACTCTCAAGAGTCTTCTCCAGCACCATAGTTCAAAAACATCAATTCTTCAGTGCTCAGCTTTCTTCACCATCCAACTCTCACATCCATACATGACTACTGGAAAAACATAGCCTTGACTAGTCAGACCTTTGCTGGCAAAATAGTGTCTCTGCTTTTCAATATGCTATCTAGGTTGGTCATAACTTTCCTTCCAAGGAGGAAGGAAAGTTTCATTGCTGCGGTCAACATCTGCAGTGATTTCAGAGCCAAACAAAATAAAGTCTGACACTATTTCCACTGTTTCCCCATCTATTTCCCATGAAGCGATGGGACCAGATGCCATGATCTTAGTTTTCTGAATGTTGAGCTTTAAGCTAACTTTTTCACTTGCCTCCTTCACTTTCATCAAGAGGCTTTTAGTTCCTCTTCACTTTCTGCCATAAGGGTGGTATCAGCTGCATATCTGAGGTTATTGATATTTCTCCCAGCAATCTTGATTCCAGCTTGTGCTTCTTCAAACTCAGTTTTTCTCATGATGTGCTCTGCATATAAGTTAAATAAGCAGGGTGACAATATGCAGTCTTGACGTACTCCTTTTCCTATTTGAACCCGTCTGTTGTTTCATGTCCAGTTCTAACTGTTGCTTCCTGATCTGCATACAGGTTTCTCAAGAGATAGGTCAGATGGTCTGGTATTCCCATCTCTTTAAGAATTTTCCATAGTTTATTGTGATTCTTGAATTTGAATTGGGTAGATATTAGATTTAAATCCAGAAAATAATCATAGAAATACCCAAGAGCTTCCCTAGTACAAGAATGAAAATATGGAGAGATTTTAATCTGATATAGCAATGTCAAATGAGTTTTATGTTCTTTTTTGTTGGTCTGTACCTAGCACATAAGAGGTATTCAAAAAGACATTTCTCAAAAGAGTTTTTCTTGCTTAAAAAGTCTTATCACCCTGATCTACTTAAAAGTTTCTAATTTTCTAAAGGGAAAATGTCTGTTGAAAAAGAAACATGGCAGAGAGCTTTTGATTGTTAGGTTTTTGGTTTATAACACATTTTCTGCACTTTTACTGTCCTAGTGTGTCAGAAAATTACTTGAGCTTAGCTTTCCTCTAACTTTCCATAATAAATAATTTTTAAAAAATTTTAATGTTGTTGACTGCAATATAAACTTTGATAAACAGAAAGGAAAAGAAAGTAACCTGGAACAGAATGATTCTAAAAAGTGTTTGCTTGTTACAATAGAACTTCATTTAGTCTGAACATTTGATTTCTTTTCCTTGTGTTTTCTACTTGTCAAGATATTTTTAATTATATTAAAATTAATCATCACTAGATATTATAGTAAATACTAGTGAACTATAACTGGAATTTTAAAATACTGATTATGAACACAATTTTATCTTTGCACAGTTTTCACTCCAAGTGAGACTTCTCACTCAGATTTACTAGAAATCAAATCCCATAAAATGGTGTTGCAGTTTAATGCAGTAACATATCCCCATGAAGAAGCATACACAGAAGATGGCAGTAAGCATATTAAACATAAACTATAATTTGGCATAAATGACCAAACAACACTAGATATATAATATGAAATACACAGAACTAACTTTGAACATTCATCTTAATAGCAAAAGATTGGCAGTTTGCTCTGTCACATAGTTCTAACACAGAAATAATGAAACATGCCAAAACAGAATAACCACATTTTAGTACCCTGGACCAGAATTAATGACAAATTAGAAATCTTCTCTCCCTGTCAGTTACCCTCATTTAGTTACATTAGTCGGCATCGTGTGAGAACTACAGAAAAAAATTCAATATAACAGTGGAGAAGTTTGATGTGCTTAAGTTAATTAAAAACGAAAAGCAAGGCTTCATAAGTTATAATATGATTCTAATAGTTTAATTTATAAAATATCGCTAACTAGAAAAGGATACACATTATTAATTGATGAAACAGTATTTTATGCATAGCCATACAATGAACATTAGTAGGCAAGGGAAGATGCTCAAAATACCTAAACAAATGTCCTTATTATGGGTTGCTGTCACAGTTGCTGTCAATGGAATACCATTGACAAAGTGGCTGTAGTTTTCATAAGTGTGAGTGCCTGGGGAGCCAAGATGTCTATATCATTGAGGGGGACAGTAGAAATCCTTTAGAGCCATTTGGGAAAAGGGCATTTTGAGTCAAATAAGATAATGCAGAGAGAACTGACCGCTGCTGTTTGGGTTTAGAGGGTTAGAGTCAAATAGGAAGTGGGGAATGGGTTGGAAGAAGAGGACAGATAGTGAGTAAAATGGAGGGAATGTGAATTTAAAATGTCGAGCTACACAAAATTTTGCATTTTAACACATTCTCAATGTTCTTGTTTAGGGATGTATACAAGAAAATAAATTTTGAGAAATAAGGGTATTTATTTCACCATAGAGATAAGGCCCTCACTGAATATAAAAACCATAGAAAGGAGTATTCACCCATGAAAGTGGTTAAATAAATCCTGGTACACACATAGAAAGAGATGCTATGCACTTCAGTTCAGTTCAGTCCGGTCACTCAGCTATGTCTGACTCTTTGTGACCCCATGGACTGCAGCACACCAGGCTTTCCGGTCCATCACCAACTCCTGGAGCTTACTCAAACTCACGTCCATCTAGTCAGTGATGCCATTCAACCACTTCATCTTCTATCATCCCCTTCTCCTCCTGCCTTCAAACCTCAGCATCAGGGTCTTTTCAAATGAGTCAGTTCTTCGTATCAGGTGGCCAAAGTATTGGAGCTTCAGCATCAGTTCTTCCAATGAATATTCAGGACCGATCTCCTTTAGGATTGACTGGCTTGATCTTGTAATTCAAGGGACTCTCAAGAGACTTGTCCAACACTACAGTTCAAAATCGTCAGTTCTTTGGGACTTATCTTTCCTTATGATCCAACTCTCACATCCATACATGACTGCTGGATAAACCATAGCTTTGACTAGACAGGCATTTGTTGGCAAAGTAATGTCTCTGGTTTTTGAATATGCTTTTGAATAAGCTAGGTTGGTCCTAGCTTTTCTTCCAAGGGGCAAACATTTAATTTCATGGCTGCAGTCACCATCTGCAGTGATTTTGGAGCCCCCTCTCCCCCCCGCCAAAAAAAATAAATAAATAAACTCTCACTGTTTGCATTGTTTCCCCATCTATTTGCCATGAAGTGATTGGACCAGATGCCACGATCTTAGTTTTTTGAATGTTGAGTTTTAAGCCAGCTTTTTCACTCTCCTCTTTCACTTTCATCAAGATGCTTAGGCTGTTTACTATGATCAGTGCATTCTCTTGGCAAAACCTCATTAGTTTTTTCCCCACTTCATTTTGACTCCAATGCCAAACCTGCTGGTTACCCCAAGTATCTCTTGACTTTTGCATTCCAGTCCCCTATAAGGAAGAGGACACCTTTTTTTTTGGTATTAGTTCTAAAAGATCTTGTAGTTCTTCATAGAGCTATTCAGCTTCAGCTTCTTTGGCATTAGTCATTGGTGCATAGACTTGGATTATTGTAATATTGAATGGTTTGCCTTGGAAATGAACAGAGACCATTCTGTCATTTTTGAGACTGCACCCAAGTACTGCATTTCATACACTTTTGTTGACTATGAGGGCTACTCTCATTTCTTCTAAAGGATTCTTGCCCACAGTAGCAGATATAATGATCATCTGAATTAAATTTGCCCATTCCAGTTCATTTTAGTCCACTGATTCCTAAAATGTCAATGTTTACTCTTGCCATCTCTTGTTTGACCACTTCCAATTTACCTTGATTCATGGATCTAACATTTCAGGTTCCTATACAATGTTGTTCTTTACAGCATCAGACTTTACTTCCATCACCAGTCACATCCAAAACTGGGTGTTATTTTCACTTTGGCTCCATCTCTTAATTCTTTCTAGAGTTATTTCTCCCCTCTTCTCCAGTAGCATATTGGGCACCTACTGACCTGTTGAGTTCATCTTTCAGTGTCATATCTTTTGCCTTTTCATATTGCTCATGAGGTTCTCAAGGCACGAATACTGAAGTGGTTTTCCATTCCCTTCTCCAGTGGACCACATTTTGTCATTAAGTATGCACGTAAGTTATTATTTGTCATTAGATTATGCGCTTAATATACCCCGTTTCATTGCAGCACTATTTACAATAGTCAGGACATGGAAGCAATCTAAATGTCCACCAACAGAGTAACGGAAAGAAGATGTGGTACATATACACAGTGCAATATTGTGTGTGTGTGTGTGTCCTCAGTCACTTGGTTATGTCTGACTCTTACTCTGCCATAAAATGGAATGCAATTTCACCATATTCAGAGACGTGCATGGACCTGGAGACTGTAATACAGAGTAAAATAAGTTGAAACAAACACCATATATTAATGGATATTTGTGGAATCTAGGAAAAGGGTATAGATGAGCTTATCTGAAAAGCAGAAATAGAGACATGGACACAGAGAACAAACATATGGATGCCAAGAGGGGAAGCAGGGTGTGGGATGGATTAAGAGATTGGAATCAACATATCCATACCACCATATATAAAGTAGATAACTAATAACAACCTACTTTAAGGCACAGGGAATTCTACTCACTACCCTGTAATGACTTATATGGGAAAATAATCTAAAAAGTGAATATATGTGTAACTGTGCACAAGAAACACAGCATTGTAGATCAATTATTCTCCAATAAAATTTTTTTAATGAAACAAAATGCAGGGCTTCCTTTTTCTCTACCATATAGCTCTCCCTGGTTCAATGACATGACTGCTTGCCTGAGTTCCAGGCTGATGGAATGGCAACTGAAAATAAGACCCCCTTTATAGGTTCAGTGGCTAAAGAATCTGCCTGCAATGCAGGAGATATGGGTTCAATCCCTGGATTGGGAAGATCCCCTTGAGGGGGGCATAGCAACCCACTCCAGTATTCTTACCTGGAGAATCCCATGGACAGAGGAGCCTGGTGGGCTGTAGTCCATGGTGTTGCAAAGAGCTGGGCATTACTGAAGCGACTAAGCACCAGAGCATGACAGAGCTCTCAGCCCTGTGTTGCCTAAATTGGCACAAATGTGTTTAAACATCACCTTAATTAATATGTTATTAAGAATACATTAATATTTTCAAATCATTGCCATGTCACATGCAGTGATGACATTATAATAAAGCATAAATACATCATGAAACACTTGAAATTAAAATGTATAATACCATTGGATTTCAAAAGCTACAGGCACAATCAGTATACTCCTTGGCTTTAAAGCAAAAATAATCTGAATTGCACATTTACTTGGCTATATAATCACACTCTACATTCTACATCAAGAAGCATTTCAGTTTAAGCCTCTAAAAATGTTATTTAAAACATTGAAATAAAAAGGTAAAGATAGCAAAGTTTTTGTAGGTATGATTTCAAAGGTATCTAGTGAGACTTCATTATATTCTAACTGTGATTATTGCCTTGAAATTGGCGATAACAGATCATGAGTTTTCTACTTTATAGTCCTCTATTCACACATGTATCAGATTAAGTCAGTCTGTTCCTTCTTGAATAGTAGCCTTGTGGCAACATTTTTACCAGGCATACAAATCTTATTCTCTCACTGTCATCCTTTGGCTAGTCTCTTGATGTTCATTGCAACACACATGGTTGCTACAGCTTGACGGATTTTTCCTGACTCTAATTTAGCTATTTTTCATGACTCATTATCTAGCAGTCACCACCACAAGAGTTATTGAGCATTCACTTTGTACAAAATCCTGTCCTCTATAGTGAAAGGCAGGGGGTGACAAAGGAAATAAAATACTTCTTCCCTGCTGTCAATGACATTACAATCTAATGGGCTTTAAAAATCTCCACTGTCTTAGTGTTTAGCCTGGTGCCATATCAGTTTCTGTCTTAGTATTAAACACACCAGACATTCACTATAACACCTTTTACTACAGAGCAGAATTTGCTTTGAAGAAGATTCATTTTGACACTATCTTTGGTTAATGATAAATTCAAAAGACTATGTTTTCATGGATATTGAGGGCAATTTTATATGTCACTTTAGAATAATACATTTATTTAACTAGCATTTTACATTTAAACTATTAAAATGTGTAGTATATACATGTTTATTGTATAAATATTTACATTTATTTTATTTTTATATAGGTATATACAAACTTACTACTAACAGAAAAAATGGTTGATATTATGACAGTTTTAAAGCTGAGGAAATCTAGACTCACAGTAGATTCTATTTCTGCTGCCAGAGTATGATTAGAAGTCAATGTCTTGTTTTCAAGACAAGAGTTTGGAATGAAACTCTGGTTTAAGAAAAGCAAACCAATAAGCATTTGCAAAGAATGTGTTTAGGTAAGAGGTTAATTGAATATTGCCACTAGTTGTTGTCTACTTTGGGTAAAACACTGCTCATGCATTACTGCCATCTGAAATATATATTATGTAAACAAAATAAGTCCATAAATTTAGCAAATATGGTATGTATTTACAATAAAATATAGTTTTATCTGTTTTATTGAGAAAATAACCTTATACTATCTTTTTATTTGATATGGAACTATAGAACTTATTCAACTGATAAAAAATTTATCTTACCTAATTATAGCATGATAAACGCAAACATGCACAGCTGTATATAGGCAGGGGTTATGTTTAAAGCTTGAAGGATGTACAATTAGCTTAACAAATATACTGAGAAGAATCTCCAATTGTCTAATGTCTCATCATTACACTTTGAATACTATTGTTGCTCTGGCAGCCTATAGGTCTTGCTTACTAGCATCTAATCTTAAAAAGATAAAGGATGTCTAGGTTGAGCTATTTCTTAGTTTAACAACTTTTGGAGCATTTTAGAATGCCCTCTGATCATTAGAGCTCATATCCTTACAGAGATCAAAATCTACCCAGAGAATACCTTAGTGGTTATATTCTTCCCACGAGGTAACTTTAAATGGTTATACTTCACTCTAGGCGGTGAAGTATATTTTTCTTCCTCTTTACATTGAGAAATAACTTTTATAGAACCCCCAAAATAAATTTATTTTCTAGTGGCAATATTTTAATCTCCTACAGTCTGGTAAATTATGACCACTGTTGTTTATTCAAGAGTAGATTTTTTTTTAGCATTCATATTTTTTCAAATGCTAGATTGAAATTTTAATTTACTGATGCTAAAATTCTGGCTAACTTACAGCCACAATAGTAATTTTTCCTGTTATCAGAAACTCAACCATTTCTTTATATTATATAATTACTTTTCTGACATTTCCTATAGTTTCACAATTAAAAAAATGCCTTTTAAAAAATGAACATCTTACATTATTATGAAAATGCCAAAGATTTAGATTTGCCAAGATGTAGATTATTTGACAAACAACAAAAGAAGACTTTTATTAAAGTGTTTATTAGAGGAATCTTAGAAAAAACAGAATCCTTCAATTAATATTAAATATATGGTCAGGATATTATATAGTTGAAGTATTTTTTTCCCTATATATTCTACCTATATAAAGGAGTTTAAAAGATTCATGTCGGTATTACCTGGGATGAAACCATCTAAAATATCTGATTATTTGGTTTAATCTAAATCTATTATACTTTAAGAGAGCTGTTTGTACATTTACAATTGACCTATTGATACATTTTAGGGCAAATTTGTAAGTCTTCTTAAGCCTGTATGTATAATTTGTGACTAATTTCAATTTTATTGCCCTATTGTTAATTGTAACTACACCTTCTATTTTAGTAAGCATGAAGTATATCTACACAGTTCATGCCAGGTTTGATTAGATCATTTATATAAGTTTTCTTCGTGACATTAGACCAGAAACAAATTATTGACATCAACATCACATCCAGAATATGTTGGGTTTGGTTTCTAGTAGAAGAATGTGTGTCATACTCCTAATTTTAATCATTTGGTTAAGAGAATCTTATAATGGCTTGAAAGAGTAAGATAGGCCAAATTTCTGGGTTGGTAGAAGGAAATTACTTGCACCCTATTTGGAAATAACTAGCACATTCTGACATCATGAATATGACCAGGTGACAGAGAGCAGAGTTATGTCAGTGTGTGTGCCTAAATTCAAATTTAGTAGTCAGTGTCGGGGGATGGTCTCCCTACCATCCTTGGACTGATGCTCTCCATGGAAACACCATGCAGATCAATAAAGTGTAAAAGATGAGAGGCAGAAAAATAGCCAGTAGCTTTTTACATATACTTACTATTGGTTTTGTATAATGAGATAAAGAAAGTTGTTGATATAAAGCAGGGATAGAAGAAGCGTGTCTGGGTCTGTGATGTTTCTACATCACAGATAAGATTTTCAGTGTTATGTCCAAGTCCCTTAAATGGCCCACTCTAAATGGCCCACTGACAGAAAATGGAACTTTTCATCCATTTAAAACATCTTCAGTTCAGTTCAGGTCAGTTCAATTCAGTCGCTCAGTCGTGTCCGACTCTCTGCGACCCCATGAATCGCAGCACGCCAGGCCTCCCTGTCCATCACCAATCCCCGGAGTCCACTCAGACTCACGTCCATTGAGTCTGTGATGCCATCCAGCCATCTCATCCTTAGTCGTCCCCTTCTCCTCCTGCCCCCAATCCCTCCCAGCATCAGAGTCTTTTCCAATGAGTCAACTCTTCACATGAGGTGGCCAAAGTACTGGAGTTTCAGCTTCAGCACCATTCCTTCCAAAGAAATCCCAGGGCTGATCTCCTTCAGAATGGACTGGTTGGATCTCCTTGCAGTTCCAAGGGACTCTCAAGAGTCTTCTCCAAAACCACAGTTCAAAAGCATCAATTCTTTGGCGCTCAGCCTTCTTCACAGTCCACTCTCACATCCATACACATCCATACATGACCACTGGAAAAACCATAGCCTTGACTAGACAGACCTTAGTCGGCAAACTAATGTCTCTGCTTTTGAATATACTACCTAGGTTGGTCATAATTTTTCTTCCAAGGAGTAAGCGTCTTTTAATTTCGTGGCTGCAGTCACCATCTGCAGTGATTTTGGAGCCCCCCAAAATAAAGGCTGACACTGTTTCCACTGTTTCCCCATCTATTTCCCATGAAGTGATGGGACGGGGATGCCATGATCTTCGTTTTCTGAATGTTGAGCTTTAAGCCAACTTTTTCACTCTCCTTTTTCACTTTCATCAAAAGGCTTTTAGTTCCTCTTCACTTTTTGCCATAATGGTGGTGTCATCTGCATATCTGAGGTTATTGATATTTCTCCTGGCAATCTTGATTCCAGCTTGTTATATCTTGTTTAAAGAAAGATATCAAATTCTGTCACCAGAAAGACCAGTTTAGTGTCAATGAGAATCCTCTTGGAGATTCTGCATTCAAGAACAGAGAATCCCCTTTCAAACCATTTACCTTAGACTGAAGCTGGGAAGAGCATAAAGCAAGAGTGGAATAAAGAGTCAACCATTCAGAAGACATGAATTCTGAAAAACATTAATTATTCAGAAAAGGGAACTGACATGGAATAGAAATGGTTTAAGCCTCTCAGTGTGTACTTTCTCCTTGAAAGGCAAACAGAATTTTAAGTTTCTTATTGAAATATTAATAGAATGGAGAGTCCAAGCAATTTTATACCAGGAGTTTTATTTATTTAAAAGACATATTTAAAATCTTCCAACAATCCCCATTTTACTCAGAGCAAAAGCCAAAGTATTTAAACACAAAGGCCTTCAGAGCACTGAAAGTTCCTATCATTTGGTTCCTACCACCTTTAAAATTTCATCTCCTAGTATTTGTCCTTTTGACTCCTTTGAGTTCAAACACACATGACCCTCTTGTTATTTGTTGAATACACTCAGCATGCTATTATATAGGTCCTTCATTTTTTTTTTTAATTCTTTTTGTTTCCTCTCCCAGAAATGCTCCTTATAGAGCTATTCCCTTGGGTCATTCCCTGTATCTTTCAAGTCTTTGTTGTAATCACTGTGGCTTATTGTGATCAAACTTAACCTTGACCATAGTCTATATTTTTCAACATGTGCTCTTTTAACATACAGTATGCTTTCCTTATCATTGTGTTTTTGCTTTCTAATTGTCTTTTTTATATATTGTTATTGTCTGACTTTCTCAACTAAAGTGAAAGTTTTATGAAGGTAGGGCTTTTTTTCCCTTTTAATTTTTCAGCTGATGCATCTCCAGCATTTATAACAGTGTCCAGCAGATACTAGGCACTCCATAAATAAATACTGAATGAAAGAATTCTAATACAAATTATATTTTTAAAGAAAGCCCTGCAAAGATTGCAAATGAAGGTTTAACAATTGTATGATTAAAATGGAGCTATTTTCTCTTTTCATTGGAGAACTGAGTATTTTTTCCTCCTTCATGCTTTGGCACAATCTAGGAGAAAGCAGTGGAGCAATCCTCTCCACAAACTTTCATGATTATCTTTACTTCTAACTCTGTCAGTTGCTCACCAACCCCAGGAAAGTTCATTGAAAAACTTGTCTTAATTCACACAATTGAGATCCCTTTGGTCTTTTATTACTGGCCTCATTCACATATGGGCTCCTTGTATCAACACTTCAGACCAAGCTGGCATTTTTCAACGCTTTCCCCTTAGAATGATGGCCTATCTCTCGTGGACAAAGTAGCTCTTTTCTTACCTTCTCTGTCTGATAAAATTCCTAAGGAAAAAAAAAAAGCAAGCACACACATAAATAAAATTTGATGTCAGGATACAATTTCATGCCCTACCCATTCTTTCCCCTCTTTATTCTTTGAAAAGCCCTTAAAACCACACATTTCTGGGGGACAGTTTTTTTCACTGCATAGTAAATGAGAGTTTTAAGAGGGTCTAAGAAGAAAAATTCTATCTTTTCCATAAAAACACACTGTAATTGACCCAAGTAGATTTAAGGTGCCTACTATACAGATACCTGCTTAATATTTCAGTGTGTGAATGTTTTCTTATGTACAGACATTCAATGGAAAAACAAGTTTGGAGAAGCCTGCAAGCACTTTAAAGACCAACAAAGCTGTTTCACTTTGCACTTGTATTTTACAACTCAACATTTCCAGGTGAATTTGTGATTTTGGATCAAACAGGTGAGAACTTAACGTTTTTCTCCAAAGGTAGAAAGATGGAGGAAGGAACGATCCTCTCTGGGACCAGTTACTTCCAGTCTGTGATATTTCCCCTTCACCAAGTAGTTCTCATACAGAGGCTCTAACCTTCTTTTATGAATCCCATTCTGTCTTACTATATTAGAAGAAAGCATGGAAAGAAGATGAAAATTCCCCACCCCCGTGAAGCTTTAGAGGGTAGTTAGCAGTTAGGACGGTGTCTAGCTATTCATTCAGGACTACGCCAATTGTCATCCTGTATCTTCCTGTTTGCTGAACCCAGGGTAGACAAGCAGGGAAGCTGGAAGAAGATGCGGGGAGCCCTAGGAACTGCAAACATTCTACGTCCATTGTGGCAGGGCAGACTAGCTGTACTCTGTAATGACTGACACAGCAGCAGGGACAAATATGCAACTCAACGCAAAGTGATTGGACTGGAATTGACTGGACTACAAGTGCGGGTCAGGCGGCACTTATATAGGGCATTGTGTGAGAACAGTGCTATACAGATCTCAGCTGTAACATAACCATTATTTACAAAACGTGGGGCAAGAGCAAGAGGCAGTAGGGTAAGAGAGCGTGACCATTGCCACCTGGCCAGTTCCTCTTTCCCTGCAGATGGTGATATGAGTTGATATTGTAGAGTATTCCTGAGGTGTCCTGTTTCAGGCAGAAGAAACCTTTTAGAAATTTAATCACATTAAAAATAAGTGCTTTGATCCTGCAGCTCCATATGTAGGTGGTAGTCTATCCTAAGTATAGGAACACACACACACACACACTATAACAGAAATTTTTCTATATTAGTTTTTCTATTTAGGTGCCCAGTTGCTGATATAAACGTCATTATAAAGAAGAGAGATGGCTTTCCTATGCAGCCCATACAAATGTAAGCATGCTCTAGTGGGTAGGAATATTTAAAATGTCCCTGGCTTTATGAGAATTAAAAGTCTTCTGTGTTAATCACTCAGTCCTTTCCGACTCTTTGCAACCCCATGGACTGCTGCCCACCAGGCTCCTCTGTCCATAGAATTCTCCAGGTAAGAATACTGGAGTGGGTTGCCATTGGCTTCTGTAAGGGATCTTCCTGACCCAGGGATTGAACCCTGGTCTCCCCAATTGGAGGCAGATTCTTTACCATCTGAGCCATCAGAGACACCTCTAGAAGTTTTCTGAGATGCATATTATACGTGAAGAAATGCTTCTATTCTATATGGCTTATCTTTTGGTGAGAAGGAAAGAGATATAATTGTTAAAACTTAAGTGTAATTTACTAGAATAATTGAAATAGAAAATTCCTGGGTAAAAGAAAGTAATAAAATAGAGAAAAATTAATCAATCAAAAACAAGTCAGAAAAAGAAAAAGAAGTAAAATACCATCAATTAAATTTCAGCATAAAATGGCAATGTGTGTGGACTCAGTGATTTCAGTCATGTCCGACTCTTTGTGACCCCATGGAATGTAGCCCATCAGGCTCCTCTGTCCATGGGATTCTCCAGGCAAGAATCCTGGAGTGTGTAGTCATGCCCACCTCCAGGGGATCTTCCTGACTCAGGTATCGAAACGGTTTCTCCTGTCTTCTGCACTGCAGGGAGATTCTTTACCCACTGAGCCACCTCTTAAGTTCCAAAATACCTCAGCAATTTTTTAAGCAGAATATTTTTTTCCTTTAATTCATATATTAATTCTTGGAGTGTTTTTGGTATACTCTTTGTGGCTGTCTACATATACACTTGATACCTGTAGATAAAAACATTATTTTTCAAGTCAGTATGTTTACTTACTTTTCTTGCTTTATTATACTGCCAAGACTTCCACCAAGCAGGGTAAATCTAAAGCCCTTGACCTAGTTTAAAAGGCCCAGGCTAGGTTTACAGCTTCACTGAATTTTATCTCTGTTATACCAAATGAATCTTTCAGTCCCTCAAATCTCCAGGCTCTTCTCTCCTTCAAAATGTCTTCAATCATTTTGTTCTTCTTGAAACTTTCCTTTCACCCCCTAACTTTGTCACTTAGTTAATTACAACTCATCTTGGGCTTTAGCTCCTTTGGGATCTCATTTCCTGAGTTTCTCACTGCAGGACAGACCTCCTTGTCATTGGCATTCAATTACTATGTTCATAAAACTTTAAAACTTGTAATTACTTGTATAATACCATTAGCTCAGTAGACTATTTTCATTTAGGTAGAGACTAAAGTGAAAAAGGAGAGTGAAAAAGTTGGCTTAAAAGCTCAACATTCAGAAAATGAAGATCATGGCATCCGGTCCCATCACCTCATGGGAAATAGATGGGGAAACAGTGGAAACAGTGTCAGACTTTATTTCAGGGGGCTCCATAATCACAGCAGACAGTGATTGCAGCCAAGAAATTAAAAGACACTTACTCCTTGGAAGGAAATTTATGACCAATCTAGATGGCATATTGAAAAGCAGAGACATTACTTTGCCAACAAAGGTCTATCTAGTCAAGGCTATGATTTTTACGTGGTCATGTATGGATGTGAGAGTTGGACCGTGAAGAAGGCTGAGCACTGAAGAATTGATGCTTTTGAACTGTGGTGTTGGAGAAGACTCTTGAGAGTCCCTTGGACTGCAAGGCGATACAACCAGTCCATTCTGAAGGAGATCAGCCACGGATGCTGTTTGGAAGGAATGATGCTGAAGCTGAAACTTCAGTACTTTGGCCACCTCACGCAAAGAGTTGACTCACTGGAAAAGACTCTGATGCTGGGAGGGATTGGGGACAGGAGGAGAAAAGGACGACAGAGAATGAGATGACTGAATGGCATCACTGAATGGATGGACATGAGTCTGAGGGAACTCCGGGAGTTGGTGACGGACAGGGAGGCCTGGCGTGCTGCAATTCATGGGGTCGCAGAGTCAGACACGACTGAGCGACTGAACTGAAATGAACTGACTGAACATCTATTTGCCTTACTCCTGCATTCCTAGAGCCTAACAGAGTGATAAAATACAAAGTAGGTGCTCTTTAAATATTATTTTAATATAGCTAAGGGAGTAATATGTAAGTTAACAATATATAAAGAAATTGATTACTGCAATAGTTAATTAAATCCTGGGAAATAAAAGCATGCATATTTCTTCTTTCTAAATTGATACACGTAGGAAGTCAGATTCAGTTCAGTTCACTTCAGTTTAGTCACTCAGTCGTGTCCTACTCTTTCTGACCCATGAATCGCAGCACGCCAGGCCTCCCTGTCCATCACCAACTCCCGGAGTTCACTCAGAATCACCTTCATTGAGTCAGTGATGCCATCCAGTCATCTCATCCTCTGTCGTCCCCTTCTCCTCCTGCCCCCAATCCCTCCCAGCATCAGAGTCTGTTCCAATGAGTCAACTCTTTGCAAGAGGTGGCCAAAGTACTGGAGTTTCAGCTTTAGCATCATTTCCTCCAAAGAAATCCCAGGGCTGATCTCCTTTAGAACGGACTGGCTGGATCTCCTTGCAGTTCAAGGGACTCTCAAGAGTCTTCTCCAACACCAGAGTCCAAAAGCATCAATTCTTCGGCACTCGGCCTTCTTCATGTTCCAACTCTCACATCCATACATGACCACAGCAAAAACCATAGCCTTGACTAGATGGACCTTAGTCAGCAAAGTAATGTCTCTGCTTTGGAATAAGCTATCTAGGTTGGTCATAACTTTTCTTCCAAGGAGTAAGCGTCTTCTAATTTCATGGCTGCAGTCACCATCTGCAGTGATTTTGAGGCCAAAAAAACTAAAGGTTGACATTGTTTCCACTGTTTCCCCATCTATTTCCCATGAAGTGATGGGACTGGATGCCATGATCTTCATTTTCTGAATGCTGAGCTTTAAGCCAACTTTTTCACTCTCCACTTTCACTTTCACCAAGAAGCTTTTTAGTTCCTCTTCACTTTTTGCCATAAGGGTGGTGTCATCTGCATATCTGAGGTTATTGATATTTCTCCTGGCAGTCTTGATTCCAGCTTGTGTTTCTTCCAGTCCAGCATTTCTCATGATGTACTCTGCATATAAGTTAAATAAACAGAGTGACAGTATACAGCCTTGACATACTCCTTTTCCTATTTGGAACCAGTCTGTCATTCCATGTCCAGTTCTAACTGTTCCTTCCTGACCGGCATATAGACTTCTCAAAGGCAGGTCATGTGGTCTGGTATTCTCATCTCTTTCAGAATTTTCCACAGTATATTGCAATCTACACAGGCAAAGGCTTTGGCATATTCAATAGCAGAAATAGATGTTTTTCTGGAAATCTCTTGCTTTTTCCATGATCCAGTGGATGTGGGCAATTTGATCTCTGGTTCCTCTGCCTTTTCTAAAACCAGCTTGAACATCAGGAAGTTCTCGGTTCACATATTGTTGAAGTCTGACTTGGAAAATTTTGAGCATTACTTTACTAGCATGTGAGATGAGTGCAATTGTGAGGTAGTCTGAGCATTCTTTGGCATTGCCTTTCTTTGGAATTGGAATGAAAACTGACCTTTTCCAGTCCTGTGGCCACTGCTGACTTTTCCAAAATTGCTGGCATATTGAGTGTAGCACTTTCACAGCATCATCTTTCAGGATTTGAAATAGCTCAACTGGAATGCTATCACCTCTATTAGCTTTGTTTGTAGTGATGCTTTTAAGGCCAACTTGACTTCACATTCCAGGATGTCTGGCTCTAGGTGAGTGATCACACCATTGTGAGTATCTGGGTCATGAAGATCTTTTTTGTACAGTTCTTCTGTGTATTCTTGCCACCTCTTCATAATATCTTCTGCTTCTGTTATGTCCATACCATTTCTGTCCTTTATCGAGCCCATCTTTGCAGGAAATTTTCCCTTGCTATCTCTAATTTTCTTGAAGAGATCTCTAGTCTTTCCCATTCTGTTCTTTCCCTCTATTTCTATGCATTGATCACTGAAGAAGGCTTTCTTATCTCTCCTTGCTATTCTTTGGAACTCTGCATTCAGATGCTTATATCTTTCCTTTTCTCCTTTGCTTTTTGCTTCTCTTTTTTAAAAGCTATTTTTAAAGGCCTCCCCAGACAGCCATTATCCTTTTTGCATTTCTTTTCCATGGGGATGGTCTTGATCCCTGTCTCAAGTACAATGTCACAAACCTCATTCCATAGTTCATCAGGCACTTTATCAGATCTAAGCCCTTAAATCTATTTCTGACTTCCACTGTATAATCATAAGGGATTTGATTTAGATCACACCTGAATTGTCTAGTGGTTTTCCCTACTTTCTTCAATTTAAGTCTGAATTTGGTAATAAGGAATTCATGATCTTAGCCTCTGTTAGCTCCTGGTCTTGTTTTTGTTGACTGTATAGAGCTTTTCCATCTTTGGCTGCAAAGAATATAATCAATCTGATTTCGGTGTTGATCATCAGGTGATATTGATGTGTTGAGTCTTCTCTTGTGTTGCTGGAAGAGGGTGTTTGCTATGACCAGTGCATTTTCTTGGCAAAACTTGATTAGTCTTTGCCCTGCTGGACTGGAAGAAACACAAGCTAGAATCAAGATTGCCAGGAGAAATATCAATAATCTCAGATATGCAGATGACACTACCCTTATGGCAAAAAGTGAAGAGGAACTAAAAAGCCTTTTGATGAAAGTGAAAGAGGAAAGCGAAAAAGTTGGCTTAAAGCTCAACATTCAGAAAATGAAGACCATCACATCCGGTCCCATACTTCATGGGACATAGATGGGGAAAGTGTGGAAACAGTGTCAGACTTTATTTTTTGAGGCTCCAAAATCACTGCAGATGGTGACTGCAGCCATGAAATTAAAAGACGCTTACTCCTTCGAAGGAAACTTATGACCAACCTACATAACTTATTCAAAAGCAGAGACATTACTTTGTCGACCAAGGTCCATCTAGTCAAGGCTATGGTTTTTGCTGTGGTCATGTATGGATGTGAGAGTTGGACTGTGAAGAAGGCTGAGTGCCGAAGAATTGATGCTTTTGAACTGTGGTGTTGGAGAAGACTCTTGAGAGTCCCTTGGACTGCAAGGAGATCCAACCAGTCCATCCTGAAGGAGACCAGCCCTGGGATTTCTTTGGAGGAAATGATGCTAAAGCTGAAACTCCAGTACTTTGGCTACCTCATGCGAAGAGTTGACTCATTGGAAAAGACTCTGATGCTGGGAGGGATTGGGGGCAGGAGGAGAAGGGGACAACCGAGGATGAGATGGCTGGATGGCATCACTGACTCAGTGAACATGAGTCTGAGTGAACTCCGGGAGATGGTAATGGACGGTGAGGCCTGGCGTTCTGCGATTCATGCGGTCGCAAAGAGGCGGACATGACTGAGCGACTGAACTGAACTGAACTGAACTGAACTGCTTCATTCTGCATCCAAGGTCAAATTTGCCTGTTACTCCAGGTGTTTCTTGACTTCCTATTTTTAAAAAAAATACTTTATTCTACATTACAATACTGTATTTGTTTTGCCATACATTGACATGAATCAGCCACAGGTGTCCACGATCTCCCAATGCCGAAGCCCCCTCCCACCTCCCACCCCACATCATCTCCCTGGATCATCCCGTGCACCAGCCCCATGCATCCTGTATCCTGTATTGAACATAGACTGGCGCTTTGTTTCTTACAAGATAGTGTACATGTTTCAATGCCATTCTCCCAAATCATCCCACCCTCTCCCTCTCCCTCAGAGTCCAACAGTCCGTTCTATACCTCAATGTCTCTTTTGTTGTCTCACATAGAGGGTCATCATTACTATCTTTCTAAATTCCATATATATGTGTCAGTATACTGTATTGGTGTTTTTCTTTCTGGCTTACTTCACTCTGTATAATCAGCTCCAGTTTCATCCATCTCATTAGAACTGAGTCAAATTTATTCTTTTGAAGGGCTGAGTAGTACTCCATTGTGTATATGTACCACAGCTTTCTTATCCATTCATCTGCTGATGGACATCTAGGTTGCTTCCATGACCTGGCTATTATAAACAGTGCTGCAATGAACATTGGGGTACATGTGTCTCTTTCAATTCTGGTTTCCTCGGTGTGTATGCCCAGCAGGGGGATTGCTGGGTCATAAGGCAGTTCTATTTGCAATTTTAAAAGGAATCTCCACACTGTTTTCCATAGTGGCTGTACTAGTTTGCATTCCCACCAGCAGTGTAAGAGGGTTCCCTTTTCTCCACATCCTCTCCAGCATTTATTGCTTGTAGACTTTTGGATCGCAGCCATTCTGACTGGTGTGAAATGGTACCTCATTGTGGTCTTGATTTGCATTTCTCTGATAATGAGTGATGTTGAACATCTTTTCATGTGTTTGTTAGCCATCCGTATGTCTTCTTTGGAGAAATGCCTATTTAGTTCTTTGGCCCATTTTTTTATTGGTTCATTTTTTTTTTTCTGGAGTTGAGCTGCATAAGTTGCTTGTATATCTTTGACATTAGTTGTTTGTCAGTAGTTTCGTTTGCTATTGTTTTCTCCCATTCAGAAGGCTGTCTTTTCACCTTGCCTATAGTTTCCTTTGTTGTGCAGAAGCTTTTAATTTTAATTAGATCCTATTTGTTTATTTTTGCTTTTATTTCCATTATACTGGGAGGTGGATCACAGAGGATCCTGCTGTGATTTATGTCGGAGAGTGTTTTGCCTATGTTTTCCTCTAGGAGTTTTATAGTTTCTAGTCTTACATTTAGATCTTTAATCCATTTTGAGTTTATTTTTGTGTATGGTGTTAGAAAGAGGTCTAGTTTCATTCTTTTACAAGTGGTTGACCAGTTTTCCCAGCACCACCTGTTAAAGAGACTGTCTTTACTCCATCGTATATTCTTGCCTCCTTTGTCGAAGATAAGGTGTCCATAGGTGTGTGGGTTTATCTCAGGGCTCTCTATTTTGTTCCATTGATTTATATTTCTGTCTTTGTGCCAGTACCATACTGTCTTAATGACTGTGGCTTTGTAGTAGAGCCTGAAGTCAGGCAAGTTGATTCCTCCAGTTCCATTCTTCTTTCTCAAGATTGCTTTGGCTATTCGAGGCTTTTTGTATTTCCATACAAATCTTGAGATTATTTGATCTAGTTCTGTGAAAAATACTGCTGGTAGCTTGATGGGAATTGCATTGAATCTGTAGATTGCTTTGGGTAGTAGTCTCATTTTCACTATATTGACTCTTCTGACGCATAGCATGGTATATTTCTCCATCTATTAGTGTCCTCTTTGATTTCTTTCATCAGTGTTTTATAGTTTTCGATATATAGGTCTTTAGTTTCTTTAGGTAGGTATATTCCTAAGTATTTTATTCTTTTCGTTGCAATGGTGAATGGAATTGTTTCCTTGACTTCTTTTTCTACTTTCTCATTATTAGTGTATAGGAATGCAAGGGATTTCTGAGTGTTGATTTTATATCCTGCAACTTTACTATATCCACTGATTAGCTCTAGTAGTTTTCTGGTCGAGTCTTTAGGATTTTTATGTGGAGGATCATGTCATCTGCAAACAGTGAGAGTTTTACTTCTTCTTTTCCAATTTGGATTCCTTGTATTTCTTTTTCTGCTCTGATTGCTGTGGCCAAAACTTCCAGTACGATATTGAATAGTAGTGGTGAAAGTGGACACCCTTGTCTTGTTCCTGATTTTAGGGGAAATGGTTTCAATTTTTCACCATTGAGGATAATGTTAGCTGTGGGTTTGTCATATATAGCTTTTATTATGTTGAGGTACGTTCCTTCTATTCCTGCTTTCTGGAGAGTATTTATCATAAATGGATGTTGAATTTTGTCAAAGGCTTTTTCTGCATCTATTGAGATAATCATATGATTTTTATTTCTCAGTTTGTTAATGTGATGAATTACATTGATTGACTTGCAGATATTGAAGAATCCTGGCATCCCTGGGATAAAGCCCACTTGGTCATGGTGTATGATCTTTTTAATGTATTGCTGGATTCTGATTGCTAGGATTTTGGTAAGGATTTTTGCATCTATGTTCATCAGTGATATTGGCCAGTAGTTTTCTTTTTTGTGGTGTCTTTGTCAGGTTTTGGTATTAGGGTGATTGTGGCCTCATAGGATGAGTTTGGAAGTTTACCTTCCTCTGCAATTTTCTGGAAGAGTTTGAGTAGGATAGGTGTTAGCTCTTCTCGAATTTTTTGGTAGAATTCAGCTGTGAAGCCGTCTGGACCTGGGCTTTTGTTTGCTGGAAGATTTCTGATTACAGTTTCAATTTCCATGCTTGTGATGGGTCTGTTAAGATTTTGTATTTCTTCCTGGTTCAGTTTTGGAAAGTTGTACTTTTCTAAGAATTTGTCCATTTCTTCCAAGTTGTCCATTTTATTGGCATAGAATTGCTGATAGTAGTCTCTTATGATTCTTTGTATTTCTGTGCTGTCTGTCATGATCTCTCCATTTTCATTTCTAATTTTATTAATTTGATTTTTTTCTCTTTGTTTCTTGATGAGTCTGACTAATGGTTTGTCAATTTTATTTACCTTTCAAAGAACCAGCTTTTTGCTTTGTTGATTTTTGCTGTGGTCTCTTTTGTTTCTTTTGCATTTATTTCTGCCCTAATTTTTAGGATTTCTTTCCTTCTACTAACTCTGGGGTTCTCTATTTCTTCCTTTTCTAGTTGCTTTAGGTGTAGAGTTAGGTTATTTATTTGGCTTTTTCTTGTTTCTTGAGGTATGCCTGTATTGCTATGAACTTTCCTCTTAGGACTGCTTTTATAGTGTCCCAAAGGTTCTGTGTAGTTGTGTTTTTATTTTCATTCATTTTGATGCATAATTTGATTTCTTTTTGATTTCTTCTGTGATTTGTTGATTATTCAGAAGGGTGTTGTTCAGCCTCCAAATGTTGGCATTTTTAATAGTTTTTCTCCTGTAATTGAGATCTAACCTTAGTGCATTATGGGTCAGAGAAGATGCTTGGAATAATTTCGATTTTTTTGAATTTATCAAGGTTAGATTTATGACCCAGGAAGTGATCTATCCTGGAAAAGGTTCCATGTGCACTTGAGTAAAAGGTGAAATTCATTGTTTTGGGGTGAAATGTCCCATAGATATCAATTAGGTCTAACTGGTCTATTGTATCGTTTAACGTTTGCGTTTCTTTGTTAATTTTCTGTTTAGTTGATCTGTCCATAGGTGTGAGTGGGGTATTAAAGTCTCCCACTATTATTGTGTTATTATTAATTTCCCCTTTCATGCTTGTTAGCATTTGTCTTACATATTGCGGTGCTCCTATGCTGGGTGCATATATATTTATAATTGTTATATCTTCTTCTTGGATTGATCCTTTAATCATTATGTAGTGGCCTTCTTTGTCCCTTTTCACAGCCTTTGTTTTAAAGTCTATTTTATCGGATATGAGTATTGCTACTCTTGCTTTCTTTTGGTCTTTATTTGCATGGAATATCTTTTCCCAGCTCTTCACTTTCAGTCTGTATGTGTCTGTTGTTTTGAGGTGGGTCTCTTGTAAGCAGCATATATAGGGATCTTGTTTTTGTATCCATTCAGCCAGTCTTTGCCTTTTTGTTGGGGCATTCAACCCATTTACATTTAAGGTAATTATTGATAAGTATGCTCCTGTTGCCATTTACTTTATTGTTTTGGGTTCGGGTTTATACGTCCTTTTGCGTTTCCTGTCTAAAGTCTATCCGTTAGTATTTGTTGGAGAGCTGGTTTGGTGGTGCTGAATTCTCTCAACTTTTGCTTGTCTGGAAAGCTTTTGATTTCTCCTTCATATCTGAATGAGATCCTTGCTGGGTACAGTAGTCTTGGCTGAAGGTTATTATCTTTCATCACTGTATGTCTTGCCATTCCCTCCTAGCCTGAAGAGTTTCTATTGAAAGGTCTGCAGTTATTCTTATGGGGATCCCCTTGTGTGTTATTTGTTGTTTTTCCCTTGCTGCTTTCAATATTTGTTCTTTGTGTTTGGTCTTTGTTAGTTTGATT
Organism: Nanger dama; assembly: GCA_917880005.1. Classification (NCBI taxonomy): domain Eukaryota; kingdom Metazoa; phylum Chordata; class Mammalia; order Artiodactyla; family Bovidae; genus Nanger; species Nanger dama. Next base: position 6,489,296 of record CAKJTW010000090.1, on the reverse strand, counting down.
AGTATATGTCTTGGGGTGTTCCGCCTTGGGTTTACCCTGTTTGGCACTCTCTGGGTTTCTTGGACTTGGGTGATTATTTCCTTCCCCATTTTAGGGAAGTTTTCAACTATTATCTCCTCAAGTATTTTCTCATGGTCTTTCTTTTTGTCTTCTTCTTCTGGGACTCCTATAATTCGAATGTTGGAGCATTCATATTGTCTTGGAGGTCTCTGAGGTTGTCCTCATTTCTTTTAATTCGTTTTTCGTTTTCCTTCGCTGATTCATTTATTTCTACCATTTTATCTTCTATTTCACTAATCCTGTCTTCTGCCTCCGATATTCTAGTATTTGTAGACTTCAGAGTGTTTCTGATCTCATTTATTGCATTATTCATTATATGTTGACTCTTTTTTATTTCTTCTAGGTCCTTGTTAAACCTTTCTTGTATCTTCTCAAACCTTGACCCCAGGCTATTTATCTGTGATTTCATTTTGATTTCAAGATTTTGGATCATTTTCACTATAAGTATTTGGAATTCTTTCTCAGGTAGATTCCCTATCTCTTCCTCTTTTCTTTGGTTTGGTGGGCATGTCTCCTGTTCCTTTACCTGCTGGGTATTCCTCTGTCTCTTCATCTTGGTTATATTGCTGCGTTTGGGGTTGTCTTTCTATATTCTGGGAATTTGTGGAATTCTCTTTATTATTGAGCTTCCTCTCTGTTTGTGGGGTTATATCAGTGGCTTGTCAAAGTTTCTTGATCAGGGAGGCTTGAGTTCGAGTTCTGGTGGGTGGAGCAGGATTTCGTCTCTCTGGAGTGCTGTGAAGTGTCTAGTAATGGGTTATGAGACGTCAATGGTTTGGAGTATTTTGAGCTGCCTGTGTTTTGAAGCTCAGGGGCTTGTTCTTGTGTTGCTGGAGAATTTGCGTGGTATGTCTTGCTCTGGAACTTGTTGGCCCTTGGGTGGTGCTCAATTTCAGTATAGATATGAAGGCGTTTGATGAGCTCTTATTGGATAATGTTCCCTGTATTCAGGAATTCTTTGATGGTCTCAGGATTTAGACTTTCACCTCCTGATTCTGGTTTCCAGATTTATTTTTACAATAGCCTCATGATTTCTCCATCTATTCAGCACTAATGTTAAAACATCTAGATTAATGATGATAGGTTTCTCCACTTTGAGGGTCATCCCTAGAGGATCACTGAGTTACTTGGAGGAGAGAAGAGGGAGGGGGTAGTTAGAGGTGAGTGGAATGGGTTGAGGTGGAATCAAAAGAGGAAAAAGCAAGCTAGCCCGTAATCACTTTCTTGTGTGCGCTCCAAAGTCTGGACCTCTCAGAGGTGGTCTCAGAGTTATACATGGAAGAGGAGAGGGAGGAAGTAGATAGAGGTGGACAGGAGGATAAAAGAGGGAGATGCAAAGGAGGGATACAGATCCGGCCAGTGACCAGTTCCCTGAGAATTCTCCACCTTCTGGAGCACACAGAGATTCATAGAGTTGGGTAGAGAGGAGGAGGGGGAGGGAGGAGACAAAAGCCGCCTGGTGGAGAAAAGAGAGGTTCCAAAGGGGAGAGAGTGGTCAAGCCAGTAATCTTGCACTCATGTAAAATTGGGTACTGAAGATTAGGTTTTTAAAAGTACAAAATTGGCAACAAATACCAAAATGCTGAGGTTAAAAATCTGGAGTAGAGATTGGATTTTCAAAGATAAAATATTAAAGATAAGAAGAAGGAGAGAAAAATTTAAAAAATAGAGAAAATAAAATAAAATAAAATAAAAGACTCCAGAATTATTAAAAGACAACTTCCACCACCAATAGGACTATATACGGCATTTGCTTTAAAGATAGGGTTTTTTTTTGAAAAGTAATATTAGGTTATAAAAGTAATAAATAGAAATATAGAAGACTTAAAAATTTAAGCAAGTTTAGAAAAAATAAGATGAAAAAGAAAAGAAAAAACAAATTTACAAAAGAAAAAATTTTTAAAGAAAGAAAAAAAATTCTTAAAAAAAAAAATCATGCTTCCACATCATCCCCCACCCCCCCAAAAAACATTTGATCATAAAAGTAGTAACGGCATATCTGGCACTTTCTCTGTCATTGTGGACTGTGTGGGGTCGCTACCAAGGCAGTTCCCTCTGTTTGACTTCCTCTGTTTGCTGGTCCCTTCCGTGTCTGATTTCCGTCTTGACACAGGGAGGGTGGTGGTGGACTCTGCATTGGGCTTGCCCCATCTTGCTCCGTGGGATAACCGTGTGGGGCTTGCCCAATGCTTCATGCACTTCCCGGTCTAAGCTGCTCAGGTTTGGTGCTCAGGAAGCCCTCTGAGGCTTGGATTTGGTTGAACCAGGGCTTTGTTCCCTTCCCAGGTCCGAGTGGCTAGGGAGTTTGGTGCACACTATTGCTGCGACTTCTGGGCTTCCAGGTCGCTCAATTTTCTGGGAGCTCCACCAGAGGTCTTTCTCAGGCAGATGATGACTGTTCAGAGCCCCCAGCAGTCTCAATAGCAAAGAAACCTGCTTGCAATTTGGTAGGTAATGTCTCTCTTGAGCTGTGATTGCCCCCTTCTAGCACTTAAGGCTCTGGCTGCCTGTCACCAGAGGGGGATGGTCTGCAGCCGGCTATTGCTGATCCGTCCTTTGTTCTGTGCCCGGGGCCTGTTGGTGTCTTATGTTCGAGTGTTTCGCGTGTTAGCTATCCCACAGTCTGGTTTGCTAGACCAAGATAGTTCTTTCTAGCCACGCACGGACCCGATTCTGGCCCCGTTATGCCCCGATTCTGGAGAAAAGCCCTGCAGCCTATGTCTCCCGCGGCGCAATTCTTAGAAAGCACTGTTGCTGGGGCGATCCTCCCTGCCCAACCCCCACAGCTATCGGACGCAGGCATTTGCGCTGCTTATCCGCTGGGGGTTATACTGTTGAATTCATAATCTGTTGGTTTAAATTATTTATTTATTCTTCCTTCCTGTTATGTTGCCCTCTGTGCTTCCAGGGCTCACCCCAATCACAGCTGTGAGAATGTTCCCCAATTTTAGGAAACCTCTCTTTTAAGAGTCTCTTCCTGGGACGGGATTCCCTTCCCGTGATGGGGCTCCCTCCCTACCTCCTTTGTCTCTATCTTCATCCTTTATATTAATTCCTACCTGGTTTTGAAGCCAATGATCTGCTTTGCTGGATGCCTGATGTCCTCTGCCAGCAGTCAGAAGTTGCTTTGTGGAATTTACTCAGCGTTGAAATGTTCTATTGATGAAGTAGTGAGGGAGAAAGTGTTCTCCCCATCCTATTCCTCTGCCATCTTTTTTCATTCCCCCAACTTCCTACTTTTGCATTCCAGTCCCCTATAATGAAAAGGACATCTTTTTTGGGTGTTAGTTCTAAAAAATCTTGTAGGTCTTCATAAAACAGTTCAATTTCAGCTTCTTCAGCATTACTGTTTGGGGCATAGACTTATTTGTCTTGGAAATGAACATATATCATTCTGTCTTTTTGAGATTGCATCCAAGTACTGCATTTTGGACTCTTCTGTTGTCCATGATGAAGTTCAAATATAACAGCCTGACTAAGCCTTGTCATTACCAGTTGTACAGCAAGCACAACTTTCCCTACAACTATCTCATATAATTAGCATAATAATAGATGCTTTGCAAATACTTTATTATTTGTAAATTATAACAATCAATGTTTAGCTATTGTAATCTCCTCTTGCCATTAAACATAGCAAAGATATCCGCATATCAGGAATTCTGAAGTGATTCTCTGATTTTCACAAGTGAGATAAAATCTGCCTCACTAGTGAGATAGTTGCTTCATTCTGATCACACAAATCATACATCTATAGCCATTCAGGATTTAAGACTGCTACTACTAAGTCTCTTCAGTTGTGTCCGACTCTGTGCAGCCCCATAGACGGCTCCTCTGTCCCTGGGATTCTCCAGGCAAGAATACTAGAGTGGGTTGCCATTTCCTTCTTCAATGCATGCATGCATGCTAAGTCGCTTCCGTCGTGTCTGACTCTGTCAGACCCCTGGACAGCAGCCCACCAGGCTCCTCTGTCCACAGTATTCTCTAGGCAAGAGTACTGGAGTGGGTTGCCATTTCCTTCTCCAAGAATTTAAGACAATTCTACTCTATTCAGCAGTTATTTATTGCTGACCTGCTTGTCACTAACAGTTATAGATGTTATGACAGTTACAAATGAATAAAACACAACACCTCCTTTCCAAGTTAAAGAACTGTGCCAATAAATATATTGATGAAATTGTGCTGAATCAAACAATTATCTATAAAGAACAATGTCTGTACAAAGTGTGGTCTTGAGGGAAAAGTTAGTTCTGAAGATTTTTAGGATGGGTCCAGATTCAGACAGTTCCTTAACTAGTTGTGAAAGGAAAACATTTGCTAAGCATAACAAAATAAATAAATAAAATAATGATATTAACAAGTTTCACAGGCTCTCCTCTCCTAATCTCCTCTCCTCTTTAATACTTAAATAATGTAAACTAAGATTCTCTTTTGTGCTTAAAAAAACCCTAGCCTTAGCAAATTTTTCTTATTTTAAATTAGTACTCACTATATATGGGCTTCCCTTGTGGCTCAGCTGGTAAAAAATTCGCCTGCAATTTAGGAGACCTGAGTTCAATCCCTGGGTTGGGAAGATCCCCTGAAGAAAGGAAAGCCTACCTACTCCAGTATTCTGCCTTGGAGAATTCCATGGACTGTAGAGTCGGACAAAGATTTGGACACGACTGAGTGACTTTCACTTTCACTCACTATATTAATAACATCCAAACATTCCTTTATATTTCCCAGAAAATGCAGGCAGTCAAGAAGGATGTTCCTACTAATTTTGCAATATTTCTCTATATACTCATCTGTTTTCAACATTGGGAGATTGTGTACACCTGTGGCTGATTCATGTCAATGTATGGCAAAACAAATACAGTATTGTAACGTAGAATAACGTATTAAAAAAATAAAAAAAATAGTTTAAATGTTACCATTTCACCATTGGATGGCAATATTGCTTATTATTTTCCTTTTAGTATTCTGATAAGCATTTAACTAGTGAGGAAATAAATGTTGCTTAAGAATTAGGACTTATTATTCAATTTTATTTATTTGAGTTATTTTGTTTCATACTGACATATCATAATGAAAATATATGTGAAATGCTGTTCACCTCCAGGCTGTTGATGTAATCTTAATTAGGAAGTCAATAGGTCCAACATTTCTTTCTTTTGGCTGGAAAAGAGGTTATCTGTCTTTAACTAAGATTGACTCTAGTCTTAATTTGCTGTTACGGCTAAATATTCTGTGCTCTAGACCTTTCAGAATTCAAAATTGTGACAAAGAGTCCTATGAAAAGATGGTCCATGATTATTTGCTGTGAATCATTAGCATTTTAACTTCCTAAAACTGCCATTGCTCCATAAGTTTTATTAAAATGGTTTGAGGGACTCCCCTGGTGGTCCGTTCGCTAAGACTTCATGCTCTCAATTCAGGGGACCGGGTTTGCTCCCTGGTCTCGGAATTAGATCCTGCCTGCCACAACTAAAGATCCTGCATGCTGTATTGAAGATCAAAGATCCCCCCGTGCTGCCACTAAGACCCAGTACAGCCAAATAAATAAATACTTAAAAGAAATAAAATGGTGTTAATCAGTAGACAAAAATTTCAAAGAAAAAACATACTGTGTTACTTCAATAAGTGTAATTTATGTTCTGTTAGCTGAATCAGCTAGGACAGTTTAAAGTGGTCCAGGTCCAGTTGATAATGCGAATGTTCAAGTATTTCTCAAAGGAAATGGCGTTTTTTGTTTGTTTGTTTGTTTTTTATAAAGTATTTATGGTAGCCTACCATGTATAAGAAAGGGTACAATAACAATTTTTATAAAGTATTATCCCATAAATAGAATGCTAAGAGGACAATTTTCAATCAATTAAACAATCATTTAGACTACAAGCGAGTAAGAAACTGATGATCTTGTCCACAGTCAGTGACAAAAATATAGTCCTTACTATGCATTTTCATTTATGGGCTATAGTTATTTGTATTCATATGTATAAATACATAAAATATTTATATTTATAACTGAGACTTCCCTGGTGGCTCAGACGGCAAAGTGTCTCCCTACAATGAAGGAGACCTGGGTTCGGTCCCTGGGTCAGGAAGATCCTCTGGAGAAGGAAATGGCAACCCACTCCAGTACTCTTGCCTGGAAAATCCCATGGATGGAGTAGCCTAGTAGGCTACAGTCCATGGGGTTGCAAATTACTGAATTATAAATAAATTTCACTGTGTCTTCCAGTTTAAGGCTACTTATAATCTGCATAGAGGTATTTGTCTGGGTAAGGATTATTTTAATCAAAATAATATCTCAGTTCAGTTCCGTTCAGTCGCTCAGTTCGTATCTGACTCTTTGTGACCCCATGAACCGCAGCATGCCAGATCTCCCTGTCCATCACCAACTCCCGGAGTTCACTCAGATTCACGTCCATCGAGTCAGTGATGCCATTCAGCCATCTCATCCTCTATCATCCGCTTCTCCTCCTGCCCCCAATCCCTCCCAGCATCAGACTCTTTTCCAATGAGTCAACTCTTCCCATGAGGTGGCCAAAGTACTGGAGTTTCAGCTTTAGCATCATTCCTTCCAAAGAAATCCCAGGGACTCTCAAGAGTCTTCTCCAACACCACAGTTCAAAAGCATCAATTCTTCAGCGCTCAGCCTTCTTCACAGTCAAATAATATCTACTAGTCATATTAATGTAGTAATGTAGTCCTGCAGGTTCAATATAGTCAATAATAATTGATATTTAGATATTTATTATTTCTAAATATTATATAATATATAATATACTTATTTTCTGTTTAGAATATTTATGTTCTATTTAGAATATATATTCTAAATATATAAGTATATATAAACTATATATTATATAATATCTATATTGTATATATATCTATTTATACATATAAATAGATATTTAATATATATTTAATATCTATAAATAGATATAAATAAATATATAGATATTTAATCCTTCTAAATAAATTGGGTAAGTTTGGCCAATTGCATCTTTTAAAATTAAACATTGAGACTAAGATCACTTCCTAAATTGATAAATCACTTAACCTCCTGATATGTTCATAATTTAGTTTTATTTATAGTAGTTTCATAGAGTCATCATATATTATAATATTTTAATAACTATAAGATTAGCTCAATGTTATCCTCACTATGTTTATTAAAATTTGTTTCACTATGTTAGGAGTACGTGTCAGTGTTTATAGAAAAATACCACTGGATTGGTTCAGATCAGACAAGTCCCAGTCTAGAACTTGGACTGTCTTTGATTGTTACACGCCAAAAAAGTCCACATACTATAACCACCATAGTAACATTAATGAAATATCTGATGTACTGATGCTATGTTATATAAAAATTCACCATCTTCTTATATCTAAGAATATACTACTTACTATTCATAAATCATATTTTAAGTGTCTTCATACATGGTAGCACTATTTATATTTTTGGAAAATATTTACATGAAATCAAGTTATTAAATATTTATACTTTGGAACATTAACACTTCTAGAACTTGATCAGTACTCTAAGTATGTATTCAAGAAAAATGAGACTCTGTACTGTTTCAAAGATCCCAGAGTCATACATTATGTAATAATCATTGTTTAAGGTTTGTCCTTCGATAGTAAAATAGCTTATAAGTTGAGTCCATTTTCCAAGATACAGCATTCATAAAATTAGAAGTAATCATATTCTATATTGTTGAATTTGTTGTATTTTAGAAACACAGGCTTCAGCTTTCAATAAACACATAAAGTTTTAAAGCTTTTCAATTTTTTATACTAACAATTCAAGAGAAGACAGTCTTAACTTTAGCACTGCCTGTATATTGTCATCAGATTCTTCCTACTGAAATATATTTTGTAATTCTTTTTCTTTTCAAATTATGAGGTTGAAAAATGAGACCTCGCTATAATCATCTGATAATATATTACCTCCACATAACTTTCATATAAAAATTTCTATTTTTATTTTGATGAGCAATACACTCATCTTAGTAAAAGTGTTAGGAGTTTAAATATGAAAGCAAAGTCATTTTCAAATATATAGGTTGGTCATTCTGCTGAAATTATAGGCAGATTTCTATGGAGTGTGACTTATGCTATAATGATTAAAATGAAAATGTTACATATTTTATAAACCACATCTCATTCAATAAATGGCAAATAACTTTCTTGAATAAATAAAGTGAGTACAGTGGACTTGTAAATAAAAGAAAACCATTATTCTGGAATATATTTGACAAATGATGTTGAAGTTACTTAAGTCCTATTTTTATGTCCATGACCTGAAAATGACAGTAGAAACAGCAAGAGCAGCCTCCTCTTACAAGTGGGAAAAATAATTAGATTTGTATGCAGAGATCAGTGTAGTCTTTTGAATTGAAACTGATTCTAAGGAAAATAATTATTGGATACATTGGCATGGTAAGGCTGTATGCAAAGTTTCTATTTGCCCTTGTGACTTGTGGTGATCTGAAATATCCTCATGTTCTTTTGGAACTGTGATGGTTTTGCTGGCACCATGTTCCCTGTATCTCATTTCATAGAAAATGCACAAGTTGATTACCTAGTGTCAATGATAATGAAAGAGGATTTTGAGAGTTAGCTATTAATGGCTCAGGAAACTATCTGCAAACACAATTAAACACTTCATTTAAATCTTTATATCAATTATTAGAAACCTACAGAATACTATGGTAACAATATACCACTCAATCAAATGACTTTGTTAGGATTAATTTATTAAATCATAAATAAGTGAATAAAAAAAAGAAATGACAGGGCTATTTGAAATGCCTAAATTTTCTAAAACTAAATAAAATCTTTTAACTTGCTTAATGATTAGATATAAATAAACTAACTTACAGAACTGATCAAATGTCTTCGTTTAGAAACCATTCACATTCACTTGCTGAACTTTACCACAGAAACTTCAGAGGAAAGTAATTACAGAGGCAATTTCAATTTAAAGTCACATAGGGAAGTAATTAAGGGTAATAATACCCATAGCCTCTAAACAAAGATATAGAAAATAGACTCTGTATCTTATTTAAATGAAAGAGGTTAAAAAGAAAATTGCAGCTAATGTGGCTTTGGGTTAAGAAAAACCACAGTGTTAAAAAAATCTATTCCCAGATATACATCACTCACACAATTATGTGTGGCAAGACTGTGCTCTGGTATTGCCTAGCAATATTTTAAAAATATGATATAGATACACATAAACAGATTTCATATGCTGTTTTCTGTATGTTTATAAATATGAGTTTTGGCCTTGATATCTCCAGTCTTCTGGTAATCACATTTCAGTGATATCCTTTAGCTCTCAAGGGAAGCTCTTTCATGTTGGCAGCCCTTAGTCTAGTGTTCAGAGAAGAGAAGGCATGGGAGTAGAAAGAAAATAAGGAAGAAGAAATAGTAAAAATGATAGTAAAAGATTATAGTGAGATGCATAGTTATATGGATCAAGAGATAGATAGATATTAGATGGACAGTGTATTAGAATGCTAAGAGGTCATACTAGCGACCAGAGAGTTGTTTCAAATCACAGCTTCACGATTGTAGGAAGAATGACTTTGATGAAATACTTAAATCTCTTTTTCATTTTTAATTTGGAATAATAATATCAATTGGCTATTTTCTCTCCTAATTTGAAATAATAAAACCAAATTTCATGTTTAATTGATTATCATCATACTAGAGATACTGTATTTAGAATACTTTGGGCTGGGCTTGGTATGTATTTCATATGCTTAATAATTATTTATTATTATTATTCACAGTTCTATAACAACCTTCTGTTAACAAATCTTCCTTTCCATTCTCACATTCTATTTTCCCCATTTCAATTCATTATGATCCAGTTATTCTGCACAAGTGAAAGGTTCAAGTGTCTACATGTTCTACTTTGCTTCTGTCTACCTATCTATCATTTATCTCTCTCTCTCTAGCTGTCATCTATCTTTATTTCTATCTTTATCTCTCTAGCTATTCAGCTTTATTTCTAATGCTATATCTGCTGCTTCTTACTCCTAAATTCCTTTTATTTCATTTTTACACATTGAAATCTATGGATATTTCAAGATGTGTGTTTTCATGTTTGCATATGTCTTCATGCACCAGGAATTATGACACAGAATTGCCCAGGAGTGTCTAGGAGTCTCCAGCAGAGGCATGGGCCGGTGATGGCCTGCTGCAGGGTTTGGGGCCCTGAGAACATCAATGTGTGCATGGGACCTTTTGAAAGAGGTCACCTTCATCTTCATTATCTCCATTATAGGAGGGAGGGAACACAGTTCCACCCATCAACAGGAAATGGGATTGAAGGTTTACTGAGCATGGCCCAGTAAGAAAAGGTGGCAAAAATACACAGATGAACTGTACAAAAAGATCTTCATGACCCAGATAATCGCGATGATGTGATCACTCACCTAGAGCCAGACATCTGGAATGTGAAGTCAAGTGGGCCTTAGGAAGCATCACTACAAAAAACTAGTGGAGGTGATAGAATTCCACTTGAGCTACTTTAAATCATAAAAGATGACGCTGTGAAAGTGCTGCACTCAGTATGCCAGCAAATTTGGAAAACTCAGCAGTGGCCACAGGACTGGAAAAGGTCAATTTTCATCTAATCCCAAAGAAAGACAATGTCAAAGATTGCTCAAACGACCGCACAATTGCACTGATCTCACATGCTAGTAAAGTAATGCTCAAAATTCTCCAAGCCAGGCTTCAACAATATGTGAACCATGAACTTCCAGATGTTCAAGCTGGTTTTACAAAAGGAAGAGGAACCAAAGATCAAATTACCAACATCTCCTGGATCATCAAAAAAGCAAAACATCTATTTCTGCTTTATTGACTATGTCAAAGCCTTTGACTGTGTGGAACAGAATAAACTGTGGAAAATTCTTCAAGAGATAAAGATATGAGACCACCTGACCTGCCTCTTGAGAAACCTGTATGCAGGTCAGGAAGCACAGGTAGAACTGGACAAGGAACAGCAGCCTGTTCCAAATAGGAAAAGGAGTATGTCAAGGCTGTATATCGTCACCCTGCTTATTTAACTTCTATGCAGAGTACATCATGAGAAACACTGGGCTGGAGGAAGCAAAAGCTGGAATCAAGAGTGCCAGGAGAAATATCAATAACCTCAGATATGCAGATGACACCACCCTTATGGCAGAAAGTGAAGAATAACCAAAGAACCTCTTGATGAAAGTGAAAGAGGAAAGTGAAAAAGTTGGCTTAAATCTCAACCTTCAGAAAACTAAGGTCATGGCATTCAGTCCCATCACTTCATGACCAATAGATGGAGAAACAGTGGAAACAGTGTCAGACTTTTTTTTCGGGGGCGGGGGGAGAGGCTCCAAAATCACTGCAGATGGTGACTTCAGTTATGAAATTAAAAGAAACTTTATCCTTGGAAGAAAAGTTATGACCAACCTGGATAGCATGTTAAAAAGCAGAGATGTTACTTTATCAACAAAGGTCCGTCTAGTCAAGGCTATGGTTTTTCTAATAGTCATGTGTGGATGTGAGAACTGAACTATAAAGAAAGCTGAGCACCAAAGAATTGATGCTTTTGAACTTTGGGGTTGGAGAAAACTCTTGAGTACCCTGGACTGCAAGGAGACCCAACCAGTTCATCCTAAAGGAGATCAGTCCTGGGTGTTTTTTGAAAGGACTGATATTGAAGCTGAAACTCCAACACTTTGGCCACTTGATGCAAAGAAGTGACTCATTGGAAAAGACCCTGATGCTGGGAAAGATTGATTGAAGGCAGGAGGAGTAGGAGATGACAGAGGATGAGATGGTTGGATGGCATCACTTACTCAATGGACATGAGTTTGAGTACGTTCCGGAAGTTGGTGATGGACAGAGAGGCCTGGCATGCTGCAGTCCTGTGGTTGCAAAGAGTCAGATATGACTGAATGAGTGAACTGAGCTGAGCATGGCCTTGCTCATCAGAACAAGACCCAGTTTCCCCCTCAGTCAGTCTCTCCATTCAGGAAGCTTCCAGAAGCCTCTTATCTTTCTCCATTAGAGGGCAGACAGATTGAAAACCATAATCACAGAAAACTAACTAATTGGATCACATGGACCACAGCCTGTCTAACTCAGTGAATATGAGCCATGCCGTGTAGGGCTACCCAAGACAGATGAGTCATGGTGGAAAGTTCTGACAAAATGTGGCCCACTGGAAAAGGGAATAGGTACTCCAAAAAATATGTGTACATGAGTATTCATGACTGCACTGTTCACAACAGTCAAATGATGGAAACCCCACTATGTCCCTCAGAGGATGAATGGATAAACAAAATGTGGTATATCCATACAGGGTATAATTCACCAAAATACTACAGTGCTATCTGCTGCATAGCTCAGTTGGTAAAGAATCCACCTTTAATGCAGGAGACCTGGGTTCGATCCCTGGGTTGGGAAGATCCTTTGGAAAAGGGAAAGGCTACTCACTCCAGTATTCTGGCCTGGAGAATTCCATGGACTGTGTGGTCTATGGGTCACAAAGTGTTAGACATGACTGAGTGACTTTCACTTTCACAATCATGCATCAGGAGTTCTTTGGAAATATAAGATCACAATCAAATATCCTTCACTCTCACTGAGGAAAGTACAGAGAAGTCAACTTAGAGAAGTTCATGGGACTCCCTTTAGCTAGGTTATGAGAAATATGAAGCATTGCAGCTATATAAGGAAGATTTCATATGTGTCTGCTCAACTGTGTCCAACTCTTTGCAACCCCATGGACTGTAAACCTCCAGGCTCCTTCTGTCCATAGAATTTCCCAGTAAGAATAATGGAGTGGGTTTCCATTTCCTTCTATAGAGGATCTTCTCGACCCAGGGATCTAACCTGCATCTCCTGTCTTCTGTACTGTCAGGCAGACTCATTACCTTTGAACCCCTTGGGAAGCCCACAAAGATTAGCTGAAGTTTAACACTGTCTTCAGATATTCAAAGGGATTTCATATTAGAAGAGACATGGTCTATGTTGTACCAGAGAACAATGAGTCACCTGTTGAATTCATTGTGTCTAGGCTGAGGGACTATCAGAAGAAACACTTTAGCTTGATGTAAAGAAGAATATGATAATAAGTACAGTGAGGTAGTACTAGAAAACCCTCTTTAGTTATTTAGAGATCCATTTATACCTCAACAGGTCAAGGGAATGCTGGGCAACCATTTGTCAAGTAAACCTCTTCCCTGAAGAGATTGTGACATTGCAATAGATGGTGTGTGAGACTCATGTAGCTGGTGTAACATATTACCATGAACTTGATTCTCATAGTTTTGAAAGAGAGAAATCTAATATCAAGGAGACAGCTGGGTTGCACTCTCTCCATAGGCTCTTGGAGAGGATTCATGCCTCTCTTTCAGCTTCTGGAAGCTATTGGCCTCCCTTGACGAACCATGACTCAGTCACATCATTCTAATCCTGACCTCCATTTTCACATGGCATTCTCTATGTATCGTTCTCAAAACTTCTTTAGTTTTTCTCTTAGAAGGATATATATGATTATATTTAGAGCCCATCCTATGGACCTAAAAGAAGCAGAAGATATTAAGAAGAGGTGGCAAGAATACACAAAAGAACTGTACAAAAAGATCTTCATGACCGAGATAATCACGATCGTGTGATCACTCACCTAGAGTCAGACATCCTGGAATGTGAAGTAAAATGGGCCTTAGAAAGCATCACTACGAACAAAGCTAGTGGAGGTGATGGAATTCCAGTAGAGCGGTTTCAAATCCTGAAAAATGATGCTGTGAAAATGTTGCACTCAATATGCCAGTAAATTTGGAAAACTCAGCAGTGGCCACAGGACAGGAAAAGGTCAGTTTTCATTCCAATCCCAAAGAAAGGCAATGGCAAAGAATGATCAAACTATTGCATAACTGCATTCATCTCACATGCTAGTGATGTTCAAAATTTTCCAAGCCAGGCTTCAGCAATATGTGAACCGTGAACTCCCTGATGTTCAAGCTGGTTTTAGAAAAGGCAGAGGAACCAGAGATCAAATTGCCAACATCCGCTGGATCATCAAAAAAACAAGAGAGTTCCAGAAAAACACCTATTTCTGCCTTATTAACTATGCCAAAGACTTTGACTGTGTGGATCACAATAAACTGTGGAAAATTCTGAAAGAGAGAGGAATATCAGACCACCTCACCAGCCTCTTGAGAAACCTATATTCAGGTCAGGCAGCAACAGTTAGAACTGGACATGGAACGACAGACTGGTTCCAAATAGGAAAAGGAGTATGTCAAGGCTGTGTATTGTCGACCTACTTATTTAACTTTTATGCAGAATACATCATGAAAAACGCTGGACTGGAAGAAACACAAGCTGGAATCAAGATTGCTGGGAGAAATCTCAATAACCTCAGATATGCAGATGACACCACCCTTATGGCAGAAAGTGAAGAGGAACTACAGAGCCTCTTGATGATAGTGAAAGAGGAGTTGGCTTAAAGGTCAACATTCAGGAAATGAAGACTCTGGTCCCATCACTTCATGGGAAAAAGATGGCGAAACAGTGGAAACAGTGTCAGACTTTTTTTTTTGTTTTGGCTCCCATATCACTGCAGATGGTGATTGCAGCCATGGAATTAAAAGATGCTTACTCCTTGGAAGGAAAGTTATGACCAACCTAGATAGCATATTCAAAAACAGAGACATTACTTTGCTAACAAAGGGCTGTCTAGTCAAGGCTATGGTTTTTCCTGTGGTTATGTATGGATGTGAGAGTTGGACTGTGAAGAAAGCTGAGTTCTGAACGATAGATGCTTTTGAACTGTGGTGTTGGAGAAGACTCTTGAGAGTCCCTTGAACTGCAAGGAGATCCAACCAGTCCATCTTTTTTTTTTTTTTTTTTTTAATACTTTATTCTACTTTACAATACTGAATTGGTTTTGCCATACATTGACATGAATCGGCAACATGTGTCCACGATCTCCCAATGCTGAAGCCCCGTCCCACCTCCCACCCCACACAGTCTCCTCGGATCATCCCGTACACCAGCCCCAAGCATCCTGTATCCTGTATTGAACATAGACTGGTGCTTTGTTTCTTATATGATAGTATACATGTTTCAGTGTCATTCTCCCAAATCATCCCACACTCTCCCTCTCCCTCTCCCTCAGAGGCCAAAAGTTTGTTTTATACCTCTGTGTCTCTTTTGTTGTCTCACCTACAGGGTCATCATTACTATCTTTCTAAATTCCATATATATGTGTCAGTATACTGTATTGGTGTTTTTCTTTCCGGCTTACTTCACTCTGTATAATCGGCTCCAGTTTCATCCATCTCATTAGAACTGAGTCAAATTTATTCTTTTTAAGGGCTGAGTAATATTCCAGTGTGTATATGTACCACAGTTTTCTTATCCATTCATCTGCTGATGGACATCTAGGTTGTTTCCATGTCCTGGTTATTATAAACAATGTTGCAATGAACATTGAGGTACATGTGTCTCTTTCAATTCTGGTTTCCTTGGTGTGTATGCCCAGCAGGGGGATTGCTGAGTCATAAGGCAGTTGTATGTGCAATTTTTTAAGGAATCTCCACACTGTTTTTCACAATGGCTGAACTAGTCTGCATTCCCACCAACAGTGTAAGAGGGTTCCCTTTTCTCCACATCCTCTCCAGCATTTATTGCTTGTAGACTTTTGGATCGCAGCCATTCTGACTGGTGTGAAATGGTACCTCATTGTGGTCTTGATTTGCATTTCTCTGATAATGAGTGATGTTGAGCATCTTTTCATGTGTTTGTTAGCCATCCATATGTCTTCTTTGGAGAAATGCCTATTTAGTTCTTTGGCCCATTTTTTGATTGGTTCGTTTATTTTTCTGGAGTTGAGCTGCATAAGTTGCTTATATATCTTTGAGATTAGTTGTTTGTCAGTTGCTTCATTTTCTATTATTTTCTCCCATTCAGAAGGCTGTCTTTTCACCTTGCTTATAGTTTCCTTTGTTGTGCAGAAGCTTTTAATTTTAATTAGATCCCATTTGTTTATTTTTGCTTAAAGGAGATCAGTCCTGGATGTTCACTGGAAGGACTAATGCTGAAGCTGAAACTCCAGTACTTTGGCCACCTCATGCAAAGAGTTGACTCATTGGAAAAGACCCTGATGCTGGGAGGGATTGGGGGCAGGAGGAGAAGAACACGATGGACATGAGTTTGAGTAAACCCGAGGAGTTGGTGATGGACAGGGAGGCCTGGAGTGCTGCGATTCATGGGGTCGCAAAGAGTCGGACATGTCTGAGCAACTGAACTGAACTAAGGGCCCATCCAGGCAATCCAGGATAAGATTCTCCTTTCAAGAGCCTTAATTTAAACATGGCTTTTTTTTTAATATAAGGTAACATTCATGGGTTCCAGAAATTAAGGCCTTTACATATAGTTTTGGGGGCCATTATTTAGCCCTCTACAGATAGCCTAGAAGGTTCTAAGTCTTGGATTCTGTTATTCTGTGGTTCAAAAAAATAGATTCAGCCTTGAATAATTACCAGGAGAAGCAAATAATCGAGTTCCAAGGAGAGTTAATAATTAATAAATTTTATGCCTTCAGTTAAAACATAATGTATACTGAAGTTCAAGTTTACCCCATCAGTAGAATCAGCATATCTTGACTGCCCTGTCTACTTTATTATCTCTCTGAAATATAATTCAGTCACTCAGTCCTGTCTGACTCTCTTAGGGTCCCCATAGACTGCCACATGCCAGGCCTCCCTGTCCATCACCAACTCCCGGAGCTTGCTCAAACTCTTGTCCATTGGGTCGGTGATGCCATCCAACCATTTCATCCACTGTTGTCCCCTTTTCCTCCTGCCTTCAATCTTTCCCAGCATCAGGGTCTTTTCCAATGAGTCCGTGTTGTCAATACAAGCCTTTCAGAATATGAACAAGGGCTTCATGGTGGCTCAGATGGTAAAGAATCCACCCACAATGCAGGAGACCTGGATCAGGAAGACCCCTGGAGAAGAAAATGGCTACCCATTCCAGAATTCTTGCCTGGAAAATTCCTTGGACAGAGGAGATTGGGAGACTTTAGTCCATGTCACAAGGAGTTGGACTGAGTGACTAACACTTTTTCAGTATATGAATAAAGATACACTGAAGCCTACAAATATGCGTCAATAAAATGGAGCCAGAGAAAAATTGTCCTGCTCTGAGAGGTAATGTGAAAAATATAAGCATTTAAAAATATAAAAGTATTAAACTATTTCAAGCCTGGAATATATTCATAAAAATTAACTTGTGAGAAAATATATGTGCTTTTTTCATAAAGACTGGTATATGATAAAGAGTAAGGAAAAGTGATTTCACTAATTCTCCTTTCAATATTTGTTATACATAAAACATCTTTTTTCCATATTCACTTAGGTTTATAAGAAATACTGAACCAAATATATTGGAACTGCATTTCACTTGTCTAGAATGTTAAAGATCCTAATAGCTATTTTTAAATGATTTATATCCTTATGTAATTTAGTATCATTTTATTCAATAATTCACCTGCATTTTTAGAGAAAATTTAAGCAAGATAGATAAAAGCAGTTTTATATGACTCTGTTCATTTTTCAAAACTGAGTTTGATGGTTCATCTCATGATTTTATCTTTTATTTTTATTCCCTAGTAAAGCAAACATACAGTAAGTTCTTGGGTAATGGAGCAAATTTAATATGAAAAATTTCAAACAAGTAACTATTATTTTTATTTCACACCAAATAAATATTACATTTGTATGCATGTAAATGTATACATATAAACTATTTTGCATTTAATAATTGTTTCAATCTCTTTTAAAGAAAAAAGATGATTTTTTTTCCATTTCTATGACAGAAACTGCCAAGTACAAGTTGGATATGAGAATATTTAATTTGAAATTATATTAAAATATTTGAATGCTTAGAAAAGACATGGATTTATAAAATAGATTATTACATACAGACTATAACAACATGTTTATTATATTATTAATTTCATAGACTATTTTCATTCACTGATTATTTGTCATATAAGGGAGCATTTTGTGATTCGTAGAATTCTTTTGATCCACCTCAAGATCCTAAATAGAATTAAGGTATTAAAGAGTTTCCTGAAAGTATTCATTTTGCAAACAGATTGTGGTATCATCCATAAACATGTGTTCTTTTAGGTCAAATTCATAAATTTTGGGGATCATTTTAATTCAATTTCAATCCCAGTTTAGCTAGTTAATATGATGGTTTATATAGACTAAATAAAAGAAAATACTAGACTTTAGAACACTTTCTGCTTTACAAAAATTTTCTAACAAAAAAATGCAAAAGGGTTTTTAGATATGCTAAATGCAATTGGCACATATCCATGCGTAACTCTAATAAGCTTTACCTTTTCTTTCACCAAGATGTTGCTAATCTACCATCTGTAAAATTGATACCTTACTTTATTTTTCCTTTCAAAGATAAAAACTTGCTTTGATATATTTTCAGGCTCCTCCTGACTCCTTTTTACCATTTACAATTTTATCTTGAGTAGAATCTATATAAAATAAAGAAAGAGAACTATTTCACAAAACTATCTCATTTTCTTCTAACTTACCAGTCTTCATAGCACCAGCTATGATACAGCTATGATACCATCTCACTGATACTTGTTTTACATTTTATTGATTTCCAATATTTAATTTATTGTTCTCTTTATAGGGGTTGTAAAATAATGGAGAGAGAATAACTTGTTCACTCTTTTATTGCTAGTTCTTAAAATAGTGCCTGACACAGAGTAGGCTCCCAAATAATATTTGTGTAACGAATGCATGGGCTTCCCTGGTAGCTCAACTGGTGAAGAATCCACCAGCAATGCAGAAGACCCCAGTTGCATTCCTGGGTTGGGAAGATCCCCTGGAAAAGGGATAGGCTACCCACTCCAGTATTCTTGGACTTCCCTGGTGGCTCAGACAGTAAAGAATCTGCCTACAATGCAGGAAAGCCCAGTTTCATTCCTGGGTTGGGAAGATCCTCCTGGGTTGGTAGGAGGGCATGGCAATCCATTCTATTATTCTTGCCTGGGAAAATCTCCATGGACAGAGGAGCCTGGTGGGCTACAGTCCATGGGGTTGCAAAGAATTGGACATGACTGAGCAACTGAACACAGCAAGTACAGGGTTAACCTTAGATATCACTTCTTCATGATATTTTTATTATTATCGTCACACATCCAAGGTTGGATTCTGTGCCCATTTTACATTTCCTGAGTGCCTGCTGTGTTACTGAAAACACATTATGACTTGTTTACCCAGTAGATACTAAGAAACTAAAGAAAAATATCGTGTTTTCTTCTGTATATTTGTGCCAGCACCTAGCACAGTATCTAGCATTTAGTCAGAAATCTAATAGATGGTGCTGGATAAAGAAATTCATTTTCATGAATTCTCAGTGCAAAATGGATCTCCTTAAACTATAATTTTAGGCTTATCAAATTTTTTTATTACTATAATAATGTTTGGCAATCCTTCACATGCATATGACATTCTATCTCTGAAAGATAACAAAAACTGTCTTCGAAGAATAAAATGTATTTTATTTTTACGTCATCCTTTAAAAGTCAGGAGACAAGCCCTGTAAATAACTGGTACCCAATATTTTGTTTAATCATGTCTCTAATATAGTTACATAGCATATCAGGAGTCATAGTTTACCCAAAATTATCTAGTATTAAATATATATTTTTTCATTTTAAAAATGTGTCTCTATCAGGAACCAGTGACTTAGTGATTTTATGTTTATATTATCCACCACTTTGAAGATTGATAACATTGTGTTGCCACTTCCAGTTTTAATTTGTATTTATTTTTTATTTTGGAATTTGGAACAGGGAAAAGTTTATTGCAGGGCCATGCAAAGAGATGGGTGACTTACACTTTAAGAGCCCCAAAGTTACTGAAAGCTTTCAGCAGGCTCCTTTAAGGCAAAATATGAAGGAGGAACATGGTTAGTTGTTGCAGACTTCTTGGCGTCAGATCCTTTATTTTTAAAGTCAGGTCATGGCCAGGTAATGATGTTCCTATAAATCTCTGCCAAATGAGGGTTATTATTCTCTGTCCTGACAAGAAAGGCTAAGGTGCCAAAACATAACTTTTACCCTCCAAGGTTCGCATCCTGGTTAGGAAGGGGCAGATTCCAGCTGTCAAGCTTCCCCAGGGCCAGGTTCCCAGACCCTGCCCAGCTGTCATCACTGAAGGAGCCAGGTGCCCAACTCAGCCGGCCCTCAGGCTCCTCAGGCCCTCCCGAAGTAGAAGTAGGGGAGACCAAGGGCCGCAGAGGCGACGCAGGCAGCTTGCCGCTGCTATTAGGTCGCAGAGACAAGGATGGGGGAGAGCCTCACCCCTGCCTCAGGCCTGGGCCAAGGCTACTGGGTGACCTTGGTGAGGGCTCTGGAGTCCTCCAGGCCACAGCCCGCTCTGTTCTCTGGGGCCCCCAGATCACACACTGTCCCAGTGGGTCCCACTCAGCCACTGGCCAGTGCCTCAGCGGGTCTCCCGCAAGCAGCCAGTTGTCAATGTGCAAGCTTAGCAGCCTGTCAGTCCTGTAGCGGGGCTTGCCCACAAGCAACCGAGGGTCCAGAAGTGACAGTTAGAGAGGGGATTCAGACAATGGCGGAAGCGGCGTCCTGAGGTGCAGAGTGAGGTCAGAGGTGAATCCTAGCGCTCTTCCTGAGCCCCTCCAGCTCATGTTTTAATTTTTAAGAGCTTTTGCTGCTGACTGCATAACCAAAGAAGGACAATATAGAGTCAGTCAAGTCTAGATTTTCATGCATCTTACCTCACATAGTTTTCAGTAATTTACTTCTCTGAGCCTCAGTTTCCTTACCCTTAAAATAGCAATGATAATAAAATTGATACTTACCTGATAGGATTGCTATGGAGGATTAAATGATATAATGCAAGTAATATTCCTAGTACATGTTATGAGTTCCTCTGTTTCTCTAGTGAGATGTCATATTCAAAATTGCATCCAGTTTTAAGTGCAAACCACTGATAACTTTATTAAGCTAAAATAACAAGTCTTGTTTTTCCTGATAGTTTTCCCAGCTATTGTTCATCATGTAAATGGTTTCTTTTGCAACAGTATAATGTTAGGCTACTATCTTCGGAAAGCAATCTGGCTTGATTGCCTTGCAGTTGACTGAGGGTTCAGAGCACCAGTACTACGAAGTGGCATTTCATTTACACTAGATCACTGATTTTCTCCTCAAGAGACCTGTACTGAGCATTTCATGAATCTTTAAAACTCCCAATACTATTATAGAATATAATTTCTCTCATAAAATTCAGTAAAACATGAAACTCCTAAGTGACCCCTTTGGATTTTTAATGATTCTATAAATGCATTACTAAAATAATTTATAAGGCTAAGTGACTTGTTCAACACATCAGTGTGGGTAATTCAAATAGGTGCTTCAGCAAAATTCCAAACTGTTGCAAGTCACGGACCTTACTGCTTTACTCCACTTACTGCTAAATGCCTCTCCTCAGCTACACCACAAACCTGACTTCTTAAATTTTGTAAACCTGATGATTCCACATTGACTCTCTCAGATTATTAAATTATATTAAAATTACTCCTGAATGCAGACAACTCTTTGCATTTCTTTACTAGGAGAATTTATCAGTTTTTTTTTTTTTTTTAGAATTTTATTTCTGTTTCTAAGCACTTCAATTAATATTGGTTTTATTAATTAATGAAAATAAAGACTTCAAATACATGTACTTATTGCACCTAGTGAACTAATAGTCTTTAATTATTTTTGTAAAAAACACTCAGTTTTGCTTTCATAGACTTCATGGTAAAGGGGAACTTTTAGAATAAATGAATATCTGGATTTTAATCCAGGTACAATTTTTTAAAGCATTTGTGAGTATACAAGTTACATAGACTCACTTTCCTTGTCCAGTAAATATTGATACAATATGAGATTGTCGGGAGGATTAAAAAGAGTAAAATATGTCAACATTTATTACAGGTGGTGCTAGTGGTTAAAAAAACCCTCCTGCCAGTCCAGGTAGATGTAACAGATGCAGGGTTTGATCCCTGGGTCGGTTGGTCAAGAAGATCCCCTGGAGAAAGAAATGGCAACCCACTCCAGTATTCTTATCTGGAGAATTCCTTGGGATTCTCATCCCATGGAATGACAGCCTGGTGGATTACAGTCTGTGGGGTTGCAGAAGTCGGATTGGTAGGATACAACTTAGCAACTAAACCATTATAGGAAAGGTGCCAAATAAATATTAGTTCTCTTCTCATTTCCTTCTAATCATAGAAGTTTCTTTTACACTTTCTCACTTTACAAACATAATATTTTTAAATAGAGAAGATGAGAAATCTATCTGCAATTACTTATCTTTTGCTTATTTGTATATCAAAAATAGTAAACATTTTCTTATTTTCCTCTTTTTAAAAGCTTAGAATCATTTTCTTCACACATGATTTTACATGCTGACTATCCTTTAAAAAATTCTAATTTCCTATCAGGACTGCTATTTCTTTGATTTCAATTTAATAACAGGCATGATATCTATTTTTGGAAATTCTACTATTTGGCTTTGTATGAAGTTTTCTTTCAAATAATTTTTTAATTAACTTTCAGCATTGCTGGGTTAATTCATTAAAGAAGGCATTTTATTACCAGTCTTTTCAGACATATATTATGATAAGGATGTAAGTGACATCTAATAGCCAGAATGACAAGGAAGACCTAGACATGAGCAAAAGTCTATTGCCATTAATTAGCCACAATCAAGTATGAAACACATTGTTTTAAATATCAAGATATTGAAAAAAAGAATAATTGATTTACAATTAGTCACAACTTAAATATTTGTGAATTTTCAGGGTCCCTCTCAGCATTCAAATCTCAGGGTAAGCAAATATCATGATGCTTTTTCTGAAAGGTAAACAGAATCAACACCTTTTTCTCCCATATTCTTTTCTTTCCCCTCTACATATAGTCATTCCATGATATTTATGCAAAAGATGGACAGAATTGCATATTCCCATCATTTCTTCTTTAATTATTTTCATTTTCATTATCATTTTTAGTTCTGTCAGTACAGAAGTTATTTTTACACGACAATCTGGGTTTAAGATGCACATTCCCATCTTTTGTTGAATAGCAAGTAAATGGATTAATGATGTGTGTAGGGAAGATGAAGAGAAGTCACTCAGCCGTGTCCAACTCTTTGCGACCCCATGGACTGTAGCCCACCAGGCTCCTCGGTCCATGGGATTTTCCAGGCATGAATACTGGAGTGAGTTGCCATTTCCTTCTCCAGGGGATCTTCCTGATCCAGGGATCAAACCCGGGTCTCCTGCATTGTAGACAGACGCTTTACTGCCCAAGCTAAGATGCACATTCCCATCTTTTGTTGAATAAGCAAGTAAATGGATTAATGATGTGTGTAAGGAAGATGAAGTGACCTCATATTCTCCTATGAGTAAAAAGAGATTCTGATAGGTTACAACTTTGCCCAAGATCCCAGAGCTTGGACTCCAGCCTTGATTCCTATGTCCTTTATTCTTTCAGTTGGACTCTACTTTTCAACTTTGTATGGTTTCCTCAGATATTCCTAATATCAAAATCAGTTCTCATCCTAAAGATTTTAGTTGATTTATCAAGCCTTGTTTTTACCTTCCTCTTTATGAAAAAAATAACAACCATAACTTATAAATGTAGGGAAAGTATTAGTCTCTAGAAAAAAATCATTATGAGACATATAAATACATGTATGAATTGACTCATGTGATTATGGAGGCTGAGAAGCACCAAGGTCTGCAGTTTGCACCTGGAAACTCAGGAAAGCCAGTGGTATAAGTTACTATCTGAAAACCATCAACTCAAGATTCAAGAGCTGATGCATCAGTGTGAGTCCAAAGACAGGAAAAAATAAAAAGACCCATGTCCCAGCTCAAAGCAGTCAGATAGGAGGAGTCCCCCTCTACTCACAGGATGGTTAGTCTTTGTTTTATTCTTTCTTTCAACTGATTGGATGGGAACCACCCATATTAGGGATGGAAATCTGCTTTGCTTAGTCCATTGATTCAAATATTAATCTCATTTAAAAATATCCTCACAGACACATCCAGAATATTTGATGAAATAGCTGGGCACCCAGTGGTCACACCAAGTTGACACATAAAATTAACCATCACATCATCTCTTTTTTTCAGACTGTGTAAGGCACATCATTTATGTGGAAAGCAAAACAAATTATTAAGGCAACATGCATCACTTGGGGATTGAATAACCAATAAATCAGAAAATGACAAGCTTTCTTGAAGAGGTAGTTAATTTTTTTTAGGCTTTAATACTTTCTAAACATTTTCTTAATGTGATTGCAGAATCAATTGAAAATTATTTCAGGAGAAAATTTAATTACTTTCTAGGATTAAAATTTTAATTATGAGCATTCAATTAAATGCTAATTTTGAGAATTATCCCAGATTTGTATGCAAATATGTAATTTCTAATGCACAAACTGAAGACAAAGAAATTTCATAGCAAAGGCTTTTTTTGCAATTCACTAAATCAGTAACAATTTACTTTGAGAAACATTTTGTGCTTGTGATATGAAAAGTGATAAGTCCACTATTACCTGCTCTACTGGGAAAAGAAAAAAAAATGGTTGGTAGGTACAGAATGCAGTTACAGAGAAAATTTAGGAGGTGGGCTATTGTTATGCAAAATTGGAAGTAATTTAACACTTTAGTGAAGAAATAAATAAAAATGAATAAAATGGATTTTCATATTTCTCTTTTGTCACTAACTCTAACATAGAAATGTATTTACACTTTCACTTAATTTTAAAGTTGAAAGGGCATTATATTTTATCTAATTTAACTTTCTTAAGATTACAGATGAAAAATGTGAGGCTAGAAGAGTTACATGACTTTGGTGAAAAACATATTCCTAGAAAAAGTGTGCCAGTATAATATTCAACATCACCCATGGAGGAAGGAACACTAATTCACAGATCTGGTGACTCATTTTACTTCCAGACCTAGCAAACTAGTATGAGATGTTGATCAAGTGAGTCTCTGTACTTTTGAATCTTCCTCTCTAAAATGAGGTTGTTAAAATATATGATTTCTATGATATTTTCCAATTCTGAAGGAAGAGGAAGAATAGGTACCTGTAAAAAAAGAAAAAAAGAAAATATGGTGGTCTTTACATTGATGAATGATGAATGCAATAAAGAACTTATTTATTTCCCTGGAGATTCCTCCTGTAATGAAAAGATAATTTTTAAGCACATTGCATACCTATGTGTGGAGAAGGCAATGGCACCCCCACTCTAGTACTCTTGCCTGGCAAATTCCATGGATGGAGGAGTCTGGTAGGCTGCAGTCCATGGGGTCGCTAGGAGTTGGACACGACTGAGCGACTTCACTTTCACTTTTCACTTTCATGCATTGGAGAAGGAAATGGCAACCCACGCCAGTGTTCTTGCTTGGAGAATCCCAGGGATGGCGGAGCCTGGTGGGCTGCCATCTCTGGGGTCGCACAGACTTGGACACGACTAAAGCGACTTCAGCAGCAGCATCATACCCATGTGATACTACACTAACTTCTATTATGTGATAAGATAAATATTAATATTTTAAATAATCTTGATTAAAACTTCAAATTATCAATATATTTCTTATTCAAATTATGAAATAAAATTTTCAATTTAGCTTAATTATATAAAGTCTGGGGTTTTTATTGACTACATTTAGTTTCTCTGAAATCTAAAAGAGACTGAATTATTTGGCTAACATGTAATATCATATCTTATTGGGGAATTTGAAGAAAAAACAAAATAAGTCATCTGTAGTAAAATTTTCTATAAGTTTTATTTTATTTGTTAGGAAACTGACACTACAATGATTCAATGTAAAACTCAAACTGAAAATAAGAATTGATAACAATATGTGATAAGGAGCTTATGACATGCATGGTATGTATCATCTTTGAGGATTATAGTATAGACAAAGAGCAAATATTTTGTGATAAAATCTGAAGGAATTCATTGTCAGAGCATCTGAGAATGTCAACATTTAGCAGGCATTTTTCTCACTTCAGCATACATCTAAACTATCGAAATTTGTATTCTGGTTGGTGCAAAGCATGTGACATAGGACATCCTTTAAAATTGAATCTACTTTTAACAATTGAAAGAAGTATTTTACTAATTTCTTTGTTACTTTTAAAATACATTTTATATTCTTTGTCTCTATGAAATATATGATGATATAAATATACATTTATAGCATATGTACATATGAAGAATTAATAAAATATATTTGTATATATATTTACACACACAATCTATGTTGAACTAGTAAGTCTAATTGGAAATGAAAACAAAACGTGCATTTTTAAAATCATATTTCTAGAGAAAAACCCCATACTAATACAGCTGATCATTGAATAAAGTGAGGGTTAAGGATGCTGGCCTCTACACAAACATTTGCATATAACTTTGCAACTGTTTTCCATTTCACTTTTTCTCATCTGTGGATTTAACCAACCATGGATTATGTAGTGCGTGAATCACAAGCTGGAATAGAGACTGCCAGGACAAACAGCTCAGATATGCAGATGATAACACTCTACTGGCAGAAAGTAAAGAGGAACTAAAGAGCCTCTTGATGAGAGTGAAAGAAGAGAGCAAAAAAGCTGGCTTAAAATTCAACCTTAGTTATTTCATAATTTTCTTAGTTCAAAAACTAAGATCATGGCATCCGATCCCCTGACTTCATAGTAAATAGAAAGGGGAAACATGGGAATTTAGTGACAAATTTTATTTTCTTGGGCTCCAAAATCATGGCAGACAGTGACTGCAGCCATGAAATTAAAAGACACTTGCTCTTTGAAAGGAAGCTATGACTGACTTCGACAGCATGATGAAAAACAGAGATATCACTTCATCAACAATGTCCATATAGTAAAAGCTACGACTTTTCCAGTGATCATGTATGGATGTAAGAACTGGACCATAAAGAAGGCTGAACACTGAAAAACAGTTGTTTTCAAATTATGGTGCTGGAGAAAATTCTTGAGAGCCCCTTGGATAGCAAAAAGATCAAATTATTCAATCCTAAAGAAAATCAACCCTAGATATTCTTTGGAAGGACTGACACTGAAGCTGAAATTCCAATACTTTGGCCACATTATGCAAAGATCAAACTCACTGGAAAAGATCTGATGCTGGGAAAGATTGAGGGCAAAAGAGAGTGAGTGGCAGAGAATGTATCACTGACTCAATGGACATGAATTTGAGCAAATTCCCACAGATTATGGAGGACAGAGGAGCCTGGCATTTTGCATCCATGGAGTTGCAAAGAGTGAGACACGACTTAGTGACTGAATAGCAACATTTACTGAAAACATTAATATATAAGTGGAACCATGTAGTCTACACCTGTGTTGTTCAAGGGGAAATTGTACATTATTTAATATGGTCAGTTTAATATGATCTTTTCCAACAGAAGGTAGGCTTCAACAGTATGTGAACCAAGAACTACCAGATGTTCAAGCTGGATTTAGAAAAGGCAGAGAATCCAGAGATCAAATTGCCATCTCTTTGGAAATAATTTCAAAGAATAGCAAAGACTGTTAAGAAAGGCTTCCTCAGTGATGAAAGCAAAGAAATAGAGGAAAACAATAGAATGGGAAAGACTAGAGATCTCTTCAAGAAAATTGGAGACACCAAGGGGATATTTCATGCAAAAATGGGCACAATAAAGGACAGAAACAGCATGGACCTATCAGAAGATATCAAGAAGAGGTGGCAGGAATGCACAGCTGGTGCTTGGTCAGTTCAGTCTGTCCAACTCTTTGTGACCCTATGGACTATAGCCCGCTAAGCTCCTCTGTCCTTGGGATTCTCCAGGAAAGAATACTGGAGTGGGTTGCCATTTCCTCCTTTAAGAATACACAGAAGAACTGTGCAAAGAGATCTTAATGACCCAGATAGCCATGATGATGTGATCACTCACCTGGAGCCAGATATCCTGGAGTATGAGGTCAGCTGGGCCTTTGGAAACATCACTATGAACAAAGCTAGTGGAGGTGATGGAATTCCAGCTGAGTTATCCCAAATCCTAAAAGATGATGTTGTGAAAGTGCTGCACTCAATATGCCAGCAAATCTGTAAAACTCAACAGTGGCCACAGGACTGGAAAAGATCAGTTTTCATTCCAATCCTAAAGAAAGGCAATGCCAAAGAATGTTCAAACTACCGTACAATTGCACTTGTCTCATATGCTAGCAAAGTAATGCTCATATTCCTTCAAACTAGACTACAAAGGTATGTGAACAGAGAACTTCTAGATGTTCAAGCTGGATTTAGAAAATGCAGAGGAACCAGAGATCAAAATGCCAGCATTTCTTAGATCATAGAGAAAGCAACAGAATTCCAGAAAAACATATACTTTAGATTCAAAGCCTTTGACTGTGCGGATCACAACAAACTGTTTAAAATTCAAGAGATGGGACTACGAGACCACCTGACCTGCCTCCTGAGAAATCTGTGTATGTTAGTTGATCAGTCGTGCCTGAGTCTTCCGGAGAAGGCAATGGCACCCCACTCCAGTACTCTTACCTGGAAAATCCCGTGGACGGAGGAACCTGGTGGGCTGCTGTCTATGGGGTTGCACAGAGTCGGACACGACTGAAGCGACTTAGCAGCAGCAGCAGCAGCCTGACTTTTGGCAACCACATGGACTGCAACCCACCAGTCTCCTCCGTCCATGGGATTTTCCAGGCAAAGATACTGGAGTGGGTTGCCATTTCCTTCTCCAGAGAAATCTGTATGCAGCTCAAGAAGCAACAGTTAGAACCAGACATGGAACAACGGTAGCTCCAAATTGGGAATGGAGCATGTCAAGGCTGTATATTGTCATCTTGCTTATTTAACTTATACGCAGTGTACAACATGAGAAATACCAGGCTAGATGAAGCATAACCTGGAATCAAGGTTGCTGGGAAAATTACCAATAATCTTAGATATGCAGACGACACCACCTTTACGTAAGAAAGAACTAAAAAGCCTCTTGATGAAAATGAAAGAGGAGAGTGAAAAAGTTGGCTTAAAACTCAACATTCAAAAACTTAAGATCATGGCATCAGATCCCATTACTTCATGGCAAATAAATGGGGAAACAGTGGAAATCATGAAAGACTTTATTTTGGGGGCTCCAAAATCACTGAAGTTGATGACTTCAGCTATGAAACTAAAAGATGCTTGCTCCTTGGAAGAAGTGAAGTGAAGTGAAGTGAAGTCTCTCAGTTGTGTCCGACTCTTTGCAACCCCGTGGACTGTAGCCCACCAGGCTCCTCTGTCCATGGGATTTTCCAGGCAAGAATACTGAAGTGGGTTGCCATTTTCCTCTCCAGGGCTATCTTCCTGACCCAGGGATTGAACCCAGGTCTCCTGCATTGCAGACAGCTGCTTTAACCTCTGAGGTACGAGGGAAGCCTTGGAAGAGGGCTTGGAAGAAAAGGCTTCTTTCCTTGGAAGAAAAGTTATGACAAATCTAGACAGCATATTAAAAAGCAGAGATATTACTTTGCCAACATAGGCCCGTCTAGTCAAAGCTATGGTTTTTCCAGTAGTCATGTATGGATGTGAGAGTTGGACTATAAGGAAAGCTGAGCACCAAAGAATTGATGCTTTTGAACTGTGGTGTTGGGGAAGACGTTTGAAAGTCCCTTGGACTGCAAGGAGATCCAATCAGTCAATCCTAAAGGAAATCAGTCCTGAGTATTCACTGGAAGAACTGATGTTGAACCTGAAGCTCCAATACTTTGGCCACCTGATGTGAAGAGCTGACTCATTAAAAAGACCCTGACGCTGGGAAAGATTGATGGCAGGAGGAGAAGAGTATGACAGAAGATTTGATAATTGAATGGCATCACTGACTCGATGAACCTGAGTTTAAGCGAGCTCTGGGAGTTGGTGATGGACAGGCGTTGTGTAATCCGTCGGGTTGCAAAGAGTCAAACATGACTGAGCAACTGAACTGAACTAACAGAGATAGTCGAGGTAACTACCTAGATATTCTACAATCTTATTCCACACTCCCTTAAAAGAGAGTTTGAGGCAAGTGTTAAGTATTCAGCACTAACTTGTCATTTAGTAGATGACATTCCACACCTGCCTTAGAGAAGGGGAAAGGAAGAAGGCAGAATGGAAAATGAAGGAAAGCGATGTGTTACCCCACTGGTCATCACTGTGCATCAAATTATAGAACAAGTACAGTCACTTGGCTAGAGACCACTGGACATTATCAGACATGCATTTGAGAGAGGATGTCAGAGAATAGTCCATTAAAAAAAAAATTTTATTGCTCCACTGCTCTTTCTTGTGGTTCAAAGTACATCCTATGCAGAATTAGATTTTGTCTTCAGAGATTTTTTTTTTTTAGTACCTTTTCCCCTTTGCCAGCTTCTGCCCAAGCCCCACCCATGTCCCAAGGTGTTCAGTTCTTCTATACCTAGAAATGATCATAAATGCCAGAAAGTCAAGAAATGTGACAAGTGTGATTTCCAGAGTGCAGTAATCAAGGGCGAGCTCTCAAATTTCTTGAGCAAGTAAGGCCCTATTTGCCAAACTGTTAAAGTTGAGAGCATGACTTTAGAAGTAGCTACAAATGCAGCTGAATCAAAATAAATTGTTAATGATTTGGAATAGTGGGAGCTACATGGTGTTTGGTTGAGAAATCTATAGTAGCTCCTTGAATATTTTAGATTATTTATTAAGTATTTTTGATAACTGACTGGTATCTAACTTTTGGATACACATATCTTTAATATACATAAGCAGCAGAACTGTAGAAACCTAACAACATAGCAGATTCTGATTTTTTCCTTTAAAGGCCAAATAATCTACTGAAGATTAGCAGATATAAGAATACTGAATAATTGGTATCACATTTAAAATCACATCCATTGCATTTTAGGCTAATCAGTTCAACTACTTTTATTATTTTCTCTTTAAGATGGCAAAGTGTGTAACATGAAAAGATTTAAAAATTTTCCCAGACTACCAGAAAAACATCATTTAATTTGTAAAATTGTTTTCTAAAATGTCAAGGTGCAATAAATAATTTTATAAAATGTAAAATTCTTAATACTTCACCAATTTCTACAATTAAGTTTTAGCTCTATTTCAAAAAGTATAATTTTGGCAAATAATTATATTTTTCATAGTTCATCCCCTTTGATTTTTTCTTAAGTGTAATATATGTTAATTATTTGGTGTAAGTTTACTGAGTGAAACTATCATTTGCTGTTATTATTTTGAATGAGGTGCTAACCCCAAAACAGATGAAGAGAAGCTTTATTCCAAATATTTATGAAGACAGAATTATGAATTGTTCACAGTCTGCAAGTAAAACCACTCTCATAAATTGCCTCAGGAAAATCTTGATCAAATGGGTTTTGAACAAGCCTAAATCAGTGAGACATCTGCGTCGCTTTTGAAGGAATCAATGCAATGATATACAATGTTACATACTTTACTGCATTAAGTAGATTCTATATGTCATTTTCTTAAATGGACACCAATTTTTAAGTTTTTTTTCAATTATACAGTTAAATGAAATCAGTAAAAATGTATCTTTAAACTATAATATATACTTAGCTTTAAATTTATAATATGTCAAAACATCCTAAAATTATGAACTATCCTGTCACAGTAAGAAATTCAGAGTATATTGTGGAAAGTATATTTTTGTGTGAAAATTAGATTGCATTTTTAGTAACTGTGATGCCTACTGGTTTAAGCAAATGTGTTTCATATAGGAAAGATTCAATAAAACTTGGTATGCCTAAGAAGTTATTAGATTTTTATTGCAATATCCCTTGTAATATATTAGTTTTATGCAGTTTTACATTTTTAAATGTTTGTCAATAAAATATGTATTGCTATTGAATTTTAGACTCAACTTTCATTATTGAGTGTATTAATATTCATGGCCTTAAAAATTTTTACTTGAAATTAGTTGTTAAAAATATAGCATATAAGTTGCATTGTTAACTCTTTTATCTTTAAAAATACATATTTTGCACTATTGATAAAACTGCTCTAATATAAGTTTTGTAAATGCCAAAGCTGTATATCTAAAACTAGTTTAATATGGACATAGATATTGTGACTTTTCCATAAGTAAAGATTTCATGACCAAATCAATAAGCTTTGACTTATTTTCTAGGCAGGATTTATACACTTGTGTTAAGTGAATGTATGACTAATATTTTATTTCTTTACCTATCATAAACAAGTGCTTGTCTGTGATAGATATTGTATTACATGTGGAGGAATAAGAATGTGAGATTATTGTCCTTGCTTTTAAAGGGCTTTCAGTCTTGTACTTTTTTCCTTTATGACTGCATCATAGAATTGTGTATTTGATTAATCGTAAGATATCAGTGTATGGCCACAGAATACAGAAAACAAATCATATATGTCACTGAAGCTATAGTTTTTAACTCACTATTGCTGTTTAGTTGCTAGGTCATGTCTGACTCTTTGCCACTCCATTGACAGTAGCCTACCAGGCTACTGTCCATGGGATTTCCCAGGCAAGAATACTGGAGTAGGCTGCCATTTCCTTCTCCAGGGTATCTTATTAGTATTTCCAACACACCAAGCAGCTAAAAGTTAAGAGGTATAGGTTTAATATACATTTTCAAAATTTCAGTAATTCTTTGAATATTTTAATTAAAAGTGAAGTTTTATACATTTAAGATCAATACCCATATCAATGTGATTTTATAATTAATACTGTCTGATGGATAGCTGTGCTGTGGTAAAATATCCACACTTAAGCAGAACCAAGTGACCGAATTCACTGATTTTTGTATCTTTGTGTATATGTTACTGATGGTATACAGCTGTACTATATATAGGTAATTTGAATAACAATGTATTCTGCAGAATTTTGCACTTTATATTTTAAGTTCAATTTTAATATGTGCTATGTAATTTAATAATACCATGCATTCATCTATTATTATTATTTATATATTATGAAATACTCTAGCATTACATAGAAATTACTCTAGCAGCATAATAAGACTGCTTTTTCTGATCATCTGCTTTTCAATACAATTATCTCCATGCCAATCTAGTTTAGCTTCAATAACCTGTCAAGATAACATTTAGGCTTTTTCCTTTTTCTTAAAAGCTCCAACTCTACTACGAAAATATTGTGTATAGATTAATCCTATTTTGAAGTAGAATTATGCACAATTTAATTGAAATTTTAGATAAGCTAATATCTAAAGAGAATTATTTATTAATGTGACTAGATGCAAATTTACTAGCAGGACTGTGGATGGACAAAACAAACAGGGTAACAATGAGGGCAAGAAATTTGGCTGAATTTCTGGAAAAAAATGTGATTAAGATTCCTTGGAGTAAATACTGCAGAGTTTTAAAAGTATGATGGACCAAAGTTCAGGAGATAACTCTCAGGATCAAGGGTAGAAGATTTCAAGATAAGAGGAGAACTAAATCAAGAGTTTCTGTGAATTTTGACAAGTGAAGATGGGTTTTAAAAAGGATATTTTGATCTAGAATCAAAGGATTTCCAAGCTGTTGTTCAAACTGAAGATCTTTCTTTCTCCATAATGGGCAGTGTGTTGACCCTGATTCTCACTCCAATCTTCAATCAGATTACTTTTAATTAACAAATAACTGAAGTTCCTCAAATTTCTAGCTTGCCATGGCTTTTCGTTAGTGTTCTGATCATTTTTTTCTCAGTACCTGAGAAAATGTCAGAACTTTGACCTAGGAATTCTGAGGATCTGAAGGGGTCCTTCATTGCTGTCTGTGTTGCTGGTTTTCTCTACAGATAACCTTTGCCCTTCTCTTTACCATCTCTTCTTGCTTTTCAGCTTTGTCTGTGCCCTTTGTTTCTCTTGTATCTTGTTATCTGCAACATTAATCTTTGATATGATGCTTTATGTACATACTATATGTTAACAAATACAGAAGAACATCTCAGAATTTTTAAAGATAAATCAGTAGCTTGTAAGAGAATATTTTAATTTATGTCTGAGCACAATATTTAAGACTGGCTGAAGTACTGATAGGTATTTCCAGGCCATGACTCTGAGAAAGGTATCTACAAAGAATACTGCATTATTTCACTTTTAATTTTTTTCTTTCCAAGATTTTCAGCATGATAACTTTTAGGTCTGCCTTTTCCTTCATAGGTTCATGGACAAATATCTTAGATAAATTGCAGTTAGAGTTACTTATTCTAAATTTTTATACTACTTAAAGAATGTGAACATGTCTAGTATGAATACGGAGTAAAATGTGTGAAAAGAAAAAAATGTGAATTTCAATGAAGCATCTGGTTCAGAAAAGGAATTAAATTGGAAAACAAATAAAGGTAAGAAAATTTCCTGTGTTCTTTTTAGAAAGTTAATTATGACCTTACTTACATATGCCAACTGCTAAGATGGTGGTATAGAAGGACATGCACTCATCTCCTGCAAGAAATCCAAAATTGCAACTAACTGCTGTTAGTTGACAGGAGAATGTTGGATTCCACCAAAACAAATACCTATGCCCAAAGGCATAGGAGAAGCCCCAACAAGATGGTAAAAGGGATGAAATGCATTTAGAATAAAATTGCATTCGTATCAGAGGTGCTTGGAGGACTCAAAGTCTTGTTTGCACCAGGACCCAGAGGCCCCACAGAGACTGAGCCAGACCTTCCTTTGAATGTCTGAGTGTCTCCTGTGGAGGTGCAAGCCAACAGTGGCCTGCAGCAGGGACACAGGCTCTGGCTGCAGCAGACCTGGAATATACAGTGTGTGGCCTAAGCCCTCCTGGAGGGGTTGCCTTTAGCCCAGCCATAGAGCCACTGAGCAGACAGCCCACAAGCTGGAGAACAATGATACCACTGTTATGAAAGTCCTAGGACCCACAGCAGATTTCTCAACCTGGCTACCTGGCAGAGGGACTGAGAACCCCAAGGAAATTTGACTTTGGAGGCCAGCAGGATTTGGATTACAAAACTTCCACAGGACTGGGGAAACAGGCTTTTGGAGGACGCAAATAAAACCTTGTGTGCAGCAGGACCCAGGAGAAAGGAGAGGAGTCCCCACAAGAGACTGAACCAGACTTGCCTGTGAGTGTCCAGGAGTCTCCGGCGGAGGTGTGGGTTGACAGTAGGTTGACAGTGCTCCTGTGGGGGTCAGGAGCCCTGAATACAACAGTGTTAGCATAAGTCAGTTGAAGGACTTATTACCATTAGTAATGGGAGCTTGCTGATCCAGGGATCGAACCCAGGTCTCCCACATTGCAGGCAGACGCTTTAACCTCTGGCACCACCAGGGAAGCCCTTAATAATGACATTACTAATTACTGCCAGTACCCTACCACAGTTTGGCCTCAGGCCAAACTACAGGGAACTGAACACAGCCCCAACCATCAACAGAAAATTGGATTAAAGATTTACTGAACATGGCCACACTCATCAGAACAAGATCCAGATTCCTCTATAGCCAGTCCCTCACCTCAGGAAGCTTCCACAAGTCTCTTATCCTTATCCATCAGAGTGTAGACAGAATGAAAACCACAATCACAGAAAGCTAACAAATGGATCACATGGTCACAGTCTTATCTAACTCAATGAAACTATGAGCCTATAGCAGGATAAAACTAGTACAAAATAAGATGCTTAGTTTTTTTTTTTTTTAGGAGTTGAACTACAGAATGTCAGTAATGGCTTTAGTACACTGAAGAAACTCTATCAGTAGAGTAACAGGCACTTTCAATCACTAACAATAGCAGGTAGGTTTTACCTCTGGATATTGCTGCTCTTGCTTGTTGGGAAAACTTAGAAATTAATAATTTTAGATAATTATAAAATTAGATTCAATAGCTGCCCATTTAGTTTACCATTACAATATCAAGATTACTACATTTATCTTTAGGAATAATGAAAATAAGGAATTAAACTACCAAATGTCATCTCAGAAAAATATTAATATTTCAAGAGAAAACATATAATGTCACAGATACCACGATCCTGGTTAGCCTATAAGACAGAGAAAAAAAACAAAAGAAAGGAAACAAATATGCAAAGATTGGCTAGATCAGACTACTAAGAAAGGTTTATGGGTGATTTTCCCCCATATATGAGGTGGTAGAATTAAACATCAGCAGGCTATTTCTGAATGGGAAATCTCCTAGGAAACTGACAAAAAATGCTGAGAAGAAATGACAAGAAGATTTTTATATGGTACATCCTTTTTTATGCGTGGGAATAAAGTAATAGTTTAGCATAATTTCAAGTAGGCAGTAAACAAATTTGGGGCCTTTTTCTTTAAAAAAAAAAAAAAAAACTTGCCTAAGAAGTCTCTGATTTCTAGAACACATTCTGTAAAGGAAATTCTAATATCTAATAAATATCTAATCAAGATATTCTATGGCCTTTAGAAACTGCTAGGCTTAAACTGAAGTATCAATTCAAAATATAGTGGGCAGATTTTTCTTTTTCATAAACTCTTCTGTTCATCATTATTCAATTTTTTAAAACTTAAATTTATTCTTACATAGAGCTCAGGAGGGGGCAGAAGAGGTGCCCCCTTGCTAGTTTCTAACAAGTAGCTACATCAGTTCAGTTCAGTTCAGTCTCTCAGTTGTGTCCAACTCTCTGTGACCCTATGAATCGCAGCACGCTAGGGCCTTCCTGTCCATCATCGACTCCCGGAGTTCACTCAGACTCACGTCCATGGAGCCAGTGATGTCATCCAGCCATCTCATCCTCTGTCGTCCCCTTCTCCTCCTGTCCTCAATCCCTTCCAGAATCAGAGTCTTTTCCAATGAGTCAAGTCTTCGCATGAGGTGGCCAAAGTCCTGGAGTTTCAGCTTTAGCATCATTCCTTCCAAAGAAATTCCAGGGCTGATCTTCTTCAGCATATATACTGGTTGGATCTCTTTGCAGTCCAAGAGACTCTCAAGAGTCTTCTCCAATACCACAGTTCAAAAGCATCAATTCTTCAGTGCTCAGCCTTCTTCATAGTCCAACTCTCACATCCATACATAACCACAGGAAAAACCATTGCCTTGACTAGATGAAGTAGTTATATATCTATCAGCAAATCCTCATTAGAGAAAAGTAATGCCTCAACCGAGAGAGTTACACCAGGCAACTCACCTACAACATTTATTTTGAGACAGTATTGGAACAAGGTGAGTCATTCCTGGCTACAAAACAGGTGACAAGAATCTTGAAGAAAGGCAGATTTCCAAGCAAATAATGTCTTGGAGGATAATTGCTTTATAAAGTGTTGGTTTCTGCCATATATCAACATGGCCCATCTTTTCCTCTTTTCTTTAGTGGGCTCTTTGAAAAATATTTGTCTTTTTGTGTCCATACAGAGGGATTTTTCACAAGAATGAGGTAATTTCTTGGTTCTTAAAACTTGCTTTTATTTTCTTCCAAGACACATGTTTTAGTAATACATTGTTTGAAAATAACAGAATGTTTGAAAATTGTCATATTTGGTTTTGAATGATGTTTTCATAGTGAACAATAAATGCGTGCATTGATTATACATTTAAATAATCAAGTACTTTTCATTTTATGATAGTAAAACCTGTTTTTCTCCTAGGAAACACAGAAGATGGAAAATATAGCTTTGGGGATTTCTAAACATGATTTATAGAGGCTTCTATGGAGACTCTACAGGTTATAGTCTATAATATTGATACATACAGAGAGGTAGGTAGCTTTGGATACAAGAGTGGGGTCAAATTTCTTGAGTGAGGAAAAATACTGATATATTCTAGTCTCCCTTTTACCAAATGTGTCTTTAAGATAATATAAGGCCTTTTGTAAGGTCTTGCTTTATTTGGTTAAAAGTCACTATGTAGATTTGAAAAACTAAAAACTACGTGAAAATAAAAAGATATAAATATGTGAAGGAATATGGATTTTCACTCCGTGGTTCATAATTATGTCTTATCTGAAATAACATTTAGATATTTCCTGCTGATTCCAAATGGAGACACAGATCATTAGACATGCAGTAGAGAGTGATGTTTACTAGCATGGTTTGAAAGACAAATTGCCTGGGTTCGGTTACAGATTCTGCCTCCTATTTATCTTAT
The DNA here is from genome assembly GCA_917880005.1 of Nanger dama. Classification (NCBI taxonomy): domain Eukaryota; kingdom Metazoa; phylum Chordata; class Mammalia; order Artiodactyla; family Bovidae; genus Nanger; species Nanger dama. The sequence continues at coordinate 6,451,044 of CAKJTW010000090.1, read as the reverse complement.
GAACTAATACAAGTCACCTCTTTCTGTTTCAGTTTTCTCATCTGAGAAGTATAGATAATAATTGGATAAATATTCTAAAGCACTCAAAAAATAACCTGATGCATAATGAAGGTAAAATAATATTAGATTTACAGACAACAATGATCTTGTAGTCAGTGGTTGATGAATTTAGTTGATGTTTAGTAGGACCTGATAAAGAAATGCTTTATGGTTTTTTTTTTCATGTTTTTATTGAGTCAGAATTTACAAAATGTCTTTATTTTTAATATCTTATCTATCTGGAAGGGGAAGTCTAATTGAATAATAAGTTTGTTAATGAAAGAAAATGATCCTGAATTAAGGAAAATCAGGCCAAGATTGGGCTTCCCAGGTGGCATTAATGGTAAAGAATCTGCTACTAATGCAGGAGATGCAGATGCCTGGGATGGGAAGATCCCTTGGAAGAGGAAATGGGAACCCATTCCAATATTCTTGCCTGGAAATTCCCATGGAAAGAGGAGCCTTGTGGGTTACAGTTCACATGGTCACAGATATTTGTACACAACTGAGTGAATAAACACAGCACCTAGACCAGGACTGAATATAGAATTTATATACCTGTTTGAGTACAGTCCATAGGGTCGCAAAGAGTTTGACAGGACTGAAGTGACTTAGCACACGCTCATGTGATCAGATACAGAGTACTTCTTCCTCTAACATTTGTTTCTTTCTGACCTGAAAGAGGGGGAAGGGAAGCCGTGATAAGTGGTACAGAAAGATGGCATCATAAACAAAGACTTTTCATCAATTTTCACATTTAGAAGAAGAAATGCCTCCTTGAGAGGTGTCTGACTGATGTGTCATTCAAAGGCTTTAACTGACATATGGGGAGAAATCTTCATATATACTTTCATTATCTATATCACAACAATGCTCAAAAGAAGTTACAAAATTTATCAACATTCCATTTTACAGATGAGGAAAATAGAGCTCACAGAGTTCAAGCAAGAAAAAATAAGACAAATGGTAATTATCACCACTTAGTAGATGAGAAGTTGGAAGTAGAAAAAAATTCAAGAATTACCATTGAATAAAATAATAAAAATCACCAGCCAACCATTTCAGAAGCTTAGAATCATAGACTTGAATAATGGAATCGTCTACAAGGCCTTTTCTTCTTTTCTTCACTGGCTATAACATTTATATCCTATCATACTGAGACTTTAAATCTTTCCTAACAATTATCTTGGAATTGTTCATTAAAAATAATAATTTCAAGTTTGTAAGTCATTTTATCTTTAATACATTCAAAGTTTCAAATAAACCTACAGTTACCATTCTAACTGAAATCATTTATAGAAAACTGCAAAACTTCTACCTTTAAAAATGATACTGTTAGCATTTTAGATATAATTTAGAATGACAGAAAAAAGGAGCTATTCCTAATTCATATTTTTAAAGAGAAAAGTATAATACAGAGCTAGAAGGCCCTTGTTCTAAATTTAGAACGCATACTTTTCTATTGGGTTCAAAATTATTTAACTGCAGTTAATAATGTATTATTTACTTTAACATTATGTCTAAAGAATTGCAGCCATTTGGAATATTATCTCTATTCCGTCTTAAAAGAACTTTCTGAAGCCATGCTGTCTACTGTATTTTTCTGCAGCTGTTAACATCAATTTAGTCTGCAAAATGCTAAAAGATGATTTCCTTTGCTCTGATACCTCTCTGCTCATGTCAGAGAATAAATGCCACAGGTTTGTGTGAGAGTGGCTCTGTCTACATGTTGATCAGATCTAATGATAGATAAATCTAGATTTTGAATGTCTGATCAAGCCAGAGTATTTCTAAATATCAGACTATAGTGATTTGGGGGAGGGGGGGAGAATGTGGCCTTTGCTTCTACTTCTAAGGGATTTACATAATCCCTTTCTGAAGATATGTGATAGTCTTTCATTTAGCAAAGTGCATTAAAAGGAAATATTGGCTATAAAACATGTGCAGTTAGGGTAGAGATTGGATGTAAACAGATGAGTGGCTATAGTTTCCTTGGTAAGAAGGCAAGTGAATACTGAGAGTGAGGGAGCTATGAGAAGGAAAAGGGGATTTTGTTGGCTGCTCTGCAACATACCCTTACTCTATAGTTTAATGCATTAAAATAAAGATTCAGAACTTAAGGCTTTCTGAGTTTAAATCTGGTTATATTATCTTCTTGCTCTGTGGTCTTATGTAATTATTGATAACAAACACTGTGTATATATATATATGCTGTGCTAGTTGCTCAGTCATGTTCGACTCTTTGTGACCACACGGACTCTAGCTTATCAGGCTCCTCTGTCCATGGGGATTCTCCAGGCAAGGATATTGGAGTGGGTTGCCACGCCCTCCACCAGGGGATCTTCCTGACCCAGGGATCGAACTTGCATCACCTACATTGGTTGGCAGGTGAATCCTTTACCACTGAGCCACCTGGGAAGTGTGTGTGTGTGTGTATATATATATATATATATATATATATATATATACATACATATATACATCGATTTCAAGAACATCAAAAAAATACACTTCCCCTACTTGACCCCCAAAATCACAATTTCTAGATGTTTGTGAGACACTTAATACATGATGATTTGTAGAATATTTAGATAAAAGATAATAAAATAATTATCTTTTTTATATTTACTATTTTAAGTTATATTAATGTATTTACTAGAGGAATTGTCTGAATATTTAGTGAACCATTCTTTTTCATTGATATTATCATGAATATAAATATTATGTAACACTTACAATCCACAAAATTGTAGATTTTAAGCAAATGATTTAGAAATTCCTGTACAATCTTTTGTAAAATCACACATGGTAGGTTACTATTAAGTTGCACTTTCAAACTAGCATATAAAAAGATGCCATATCTACATTCACATGAAAAGTATTTGGTTTGGGGTGAGGCTTCCCTCAACACAACTCAGTGATTAACACTTGCTCACTGAAAGTCCTTAGGTCATTTGTTTACTTAATTTAAAGCTTAGACACTGGGGATTTACCATTATTTTGAAATTACTCAACTGAGTTTTTACAAATTGTAATCCTTGGAGTAAAAATTTACAGTTTGTTTTAAGCTTTTGTGTGTGTACGTTTGAGCTCAGTCATGTCTGACTCTTTCTGACCCTGTGGACTGTAGCCCACCAGGCTCCTCTGTCCATGGGATTCTCCAGGCAAGAATCCTGGAGTGGGTTGTCATGCCCTTCTCCAAGGGATCTTCCCAACCCTGAGACTGAACTTATGTCTCTTATGTCTCCTGCATTGGCAGGTGGGTTATTTAACATAGCATTGACTTGGAAGCTCAAGGCTCTTAAAGATGTATAAGTAGTACTCACCCTATTTCTGAAATCAGAGAAAACATGCATATTCATTTCTAATTAAAGAATATTTTACTTATCAATTCTGCATAACTTTTTTTCTATTCAACACATAAATGTGTGAATTGTGAAGAAAAACAATTTATAGCCTGCATTATAACAATGCCATTTTCAGCACCAAACTTTGTATTACCACATTTTCACTACTTGGATTTTGTATTCTTGTATTTCATAACCCTAGAAGTGAATTAATTCAAAGAATGTCTTTGTCATGCTGGTCAGATGGACATTCAGAGGAGAGTCAGTAGTAGTAGTCAATAATTGGCTACATTTATTATTTCACTTACCAGTGAAGGCAGGAGGAAAAGGGGATGACAGAGGACGAGATGGTTGTATGGCCTCACAGACTCAATAGACATGAATCTGAGGAAGCTCCAGGAGTTGGTGATGGACAGGGAAGCCTGGCATGCTGCAGTCCATGGGGTCAGAAAGAGTCAGACACAACTGAGAATCTGAACTAACTACCAGTCACTCTAAAATCCACAGTAGGCATGTTTACAATATGTATTGAACATTTATACTCCTTCTATTAAAACACTTTATTCCAATTTTGCCCCGAATGTACAAAAATAAAATCTACCTGTAAAAATAATTTACCAGCAAAATTTTCACAATGGGATATATATGTAAAACCATGCTAATCTACGAAAACATCTTAATGACTTTCTCACCTTATAAAAATAAAAATTGCTATCTTCAACATAATTTGAGCATTTTATTTGTATGAACACATTAATGTTTTATAATTTTCTCCCTGGTGGTTTTGTTTTGTAAAGTATTGTGAGAGCAACACTGTAGGAAAGGCCCTTAAATAAAATAGTTTCAAAACCTTTTTTTCAATCTTAATGTACACTTTTTGGTTTCAAAGGAAGATTATACTAATACGCCTGGGGAAAAAATGAAGAGTGTACTCTAGACTGACAGATATGCTTAGCAGATACCTGACATTGCAGAAAGCATCCAAGGGATCAAACAATATACATCTTTTTTCTTTCTTTCTTTTTTTGTATTTTAAGTAAGTGGAAAACTTAAAAATCTGATAGAGAAGTTATTTTTAGGAATGACTAGTTAACTGTTCCCTGCTAAAACTTTCAAAAAATGTAATCAGTGTCATCAACACGTGGTAAAATTATACTGTTACTCCTCCACTCATGAAACATACTGGGAAACACATCCTACCAAAGAGGATGAATAGTAAAAAAAAAAAAAAAAATCTCTTTCAAATCAATGCATATCTAAATGAGAACGGGCATACCCTTACTTATCTTTAACTGGTCAGATGTACCAAGTAACACAAAATTTAATATGACTACACACTTTCAGACACAACCAGGATGTCCAAGGGACAACACCTTAGCTAGGCTTTCAGGTCTTAGCTCTTTCTTCTCTTCCTTTACCTCTCTCTCCCATGAAAGTGAAAGTGAAGGTCACTCAGTCATGCCTGACTCTTTGCGACCCCATGAACTATACAGTCCATGGAATTCTCCAGGCCAGAATACAAGCGTGAGTAGCCTTTCCCTCCTTCAGGGGATCTTCCCAACTCAGGAATTGAACTGGGGCCTCCTGCATTGGCAGGCGGATATTTTACCAACTTTGGGGGAAGCCCTGCTTGAAGTTTTTACCCATTTTTCTAATCCTGAGAGCAAAATTTCCAGGATTGAGAAGAGAGGGAAGAAGTAGATGGGAGGCACAAAACCCAACTGTTTCTTAGAAAAAGAAACATAGAACAAGCAGGGCAGCCAGTTCTAGAAAGGTGCTGGCCTGACATCACGAGGTCAGCGTAAACACTGTCAATGAGCTGGCCATCTTTATGCATGCTCTCTCATATTTGCTGCCATCAGACCACCATCAACTCAAGCAAAGAGTCAGCTGTCAAGAAGTGGCTTTAGTTCCCTGAAGCTGTTGATGATTGCTGTGAAAAAAATTAAAATGTTTCTGCTCCTAGAAACTTTCTGGGAAAGCGTATTGTGAAATTATGAAGAGAGTCCCTAGGGAAGACTTGAATACTTTAAACAATGTGTCTACTGAAAAACATTTTCATTCAACTCAAGTATGCTGTGAAAATCAGGGAAAATTAAGGAACTAGTCAAACTAGAAAATAAATAAGAATTTCTAAGTGCTGCACTGGGATCTTCTGTCATAGAGAGCTTCAACCTCTGGTTTCAATAGAACTCTGTGGTAGAACTGAATCTACTCCATGTACCTGGCTGTGTGGTAAATGTGATTTAATCATGTTGCTGTAGTTTAATTATTCTGAGATGTTAGCTTTGACTTTTTGAATCAGGAGGGAAAAACATTATTCAACTCTACAATTTTTGAAAAAGTTAATCAGCATTTAAGAACTATGTACAAGAACACAAGAACTTTGCTATATTAATGTTGATTTAAAGAAAAATAAATTAAAAAAACACCTACTATGAAAAAATAGCATACCAAATTTAAAAATGTATTAGTTCTGAAAATAGCATACATCATTACCAATTATATTCTAGTTTCTTAAAGGAAATGACATCTGTTAACCTCAGAATCTATTTTCCAATGAATAGACAAATGATTCATTAATTTTTCTCTGTAAAGATTTATAAAGTTAAAAAAAACTTTCAATTACATTCAATGCAATTTTTGAATGAATAAATAAAAGATTAAATATCAAGTTTGATCTGGAATACAGTAGATACTTCTCATGCGCTGGTTTAGGTAAACTCTGATCTCTATTTCAGTTCTTTATTCCAGCTACAACTGTGTAAGGCCTTCACAATTTCATGCAGGTGCAACCCGACAGGTACTTCATATCATGTTTATATCATGTGCTCTCACGTCCCACTGAAGGCCTTTCCTGTAATGAGGTTTGTGGCATAAGAGGATACAGTTTGGTATCCATGAACACAATATCCAGAAGAACAAGGGATTTAACATTTCATAAGATGAACTTTTGTACAAGGGGACTCAGGACTCAAAGAATTCATCGTTCTTTGTTTATATCACTGGATGGATTGTCTGAAAATGAGATTTCTTGGTTATTTAACATATACTCCAACATGACCAAATCATACTAGCGCTTAGCAGCAGCTTTCTCAATAACATCTTTCTAATTTTCATCTTTCTTCTCACTCCTTCTTCTGAGGTTTGTACACTTTCATATAATAACATTTGTTGTTACTTCACCCACTGCATTTTCATATATCCAGAATGAAGCATGGGTGATGTTATTTGAAAATTCCAGTGCTGAATTTGAGATGCATGGGATGCGGGTTGTGTGTATGTGTCTGTGTGTGTCTGTGTGTATATGTGTATGTGTCTGTGTGCAATACTTTAGGTATAGTTTAGACCCCAATAAATACATATAAGGTTTTCCTCATGGTTCAGGTGATAAAGAATCCACCTGCAATGCAGGAAATCTGGGTTCAATCTTGGGTTGGGAAGATCCCTGGAGGAGGGCATGGCAACCCACTCCAGTATTCTTGCCTAAAGAATCCCCATGGACAAGAGGAGCCTGATGGCCAACAGTTTATGGGGTTGCGTAGAGTCAGATATGATTGAACAACTAAACACAGCAGCAAATACATACAAAAGCAGTACCCAATCCTCTCAGCAAATCTCATATACAGTTTTTAAGAAATTTGACTACATATATGTCCATTATGAAAAAATAATCTAACTCTGAGTTCCTTTGACTAAAACAGACTTAGAAAAGTTTGCTTTGGCTTTGATCATATCCTTTTATTCTTTAATTTAAATATGTTAAATATTATAATTAAAATATCAATTCAGTTCAGTTGCTCAGTCATGTCCAACTCTTTGAGACTCCATGGATTGCAGCACATCAGGGTTCCTTGCACATCACCAGCTCCCAGAGCTTGCTCAAACTCATGTCCATTGAGTTGGTGATGCCATACAACCATCTCATCTTCTGTCATCCCCTTATCCTCCTGTCTTCAATTTTCCTAGCATCAGGGTCTTTTCCAGTGAGTCAGTTCTTTACATCAGGTGGCCAAAGTATTGGAGTTTCAGCTTCAGCATCAGTCATTCTAATGAATATTCAGGACTGATTTCCTTTAGGACTGACTGGTTAGATCTCCTTGCAGTCCAAGGGACTCTCAAGGGTCTTCTCCAACCCCACAGTTCAAGAGCATATAGTCTTAGTTATTATAGTTAATATAATAAAAATATTATAGTATAAAATATAATTTTATATAAAATATACTTTATATATTTATATAGACCATTCAGGTATTACCTAAATCAAATCCCTTATGATTATACAGTGGAAGTGAGAAATAGATTTAAGGGCCTAAATTTGATAGATAGAGTGCCTGATGAACTATGGACAGAGGTTCATGACATTGTACAGGAGACAGGGATCAAGATCATCCCCATGGAAAGGAAATGCAAAAAAACAAAATGGCTGTCTGAGGAGGCCTTACAAATAGCTGTAAAAAGAGGAGAAATGAAAAGCAAAGGAGAAAAGGAAAGATATAAGCATCTGAATGCAGAGTTCCAAAGACTAGCAAGGAGAGAAAAGAAAGCCTTACTCAGCGATCAATGGAAAGAATAGAGGAAAACAATGGAATGGGAAAGACTAGAGATCTCTTCAAGAAAATTAGAGATACCAAGGGAACATTTCATGCAAAGATGGGCTCGATAAAGGACAGAAATGGTATAGACCTAACAGAACCAGATCATATTAAGAAAAGATGGCAAGAATATATAGAGTACTGTACAAAAAACATCTTCATGACCCAGATAATCACTATGGTGTGATCACTCACCTAGAGCCAGACATCCTGGAATGTGAAGTCAAGTGGGCCTTAGAAAGCATCACTATGAACAAAGCTAGTGGAGGTGATGGAATTTCAGTTGAGCTATTTCAAATCTTGAAAGATGATGATGTGAAAGTGCTGCATTCAATGTGCCAGCAAATTTGGAAAAATCAGCAGTGGCCACAGGACTGGAAAAGGTCAGTTTTCATTCCAATCCCAAAGAAAGGCATTGCCAAAGAATGCTGAAACTACTGCACAATTGCACTCATCTCACACGCTAGTAAAGTAATGCTCAAAATTTTCTAAGCCAGGCTTCAGTAATACATGGACCAGATCTTCCAGATGTTCAAGCTGGTTTTAGAAAAGGCAGAGGAACAAGAGATCAAGTTGCCAACATCTGCTGGATCATTGAAAAAGCAAGAGAGGTCCAGAAAAGCATCTACTTCTGTTTTATTGACTATGCGAAAGCCTTTGCCTGTGTGGATCACAATAAACTGTGGAAAACTCTGAGAGAGATGGGAATACCAGACCACCTGACCTGTCTCTTGAGAAACCTGTATGCAGGTGAGAAAGCAACAGTTAGAACTGGACAGGTTCTGGTTCCAAATAGGAAAAGGAGTACGTCAAGGCTGTATATTGTCACCCTGCTTATTTAATTTATATGCAGAGTACATCATGAGAAATGCTGGGGTGGAAGAAGCACAAACTGGAATCAAGATTGCCAGGAGAAATATCAATAACCTCAGATATGCAGATGACACCACTCTTATGGCAGAAAGTGAAGAAGAACTGAAAAACCTCTTGATGAAAGTGAAAGAGGAGAGTGAAAAAGTTGGCTTAAAGCTCAACATTCAGAAAATGATAATCATGGCATCCAGTCCCATCACTTCATGGGAAATAGATAGGGAAATAGTGGAAACAGTGTCAGGCTTTATTTTCGGGGGCTCCAAAATCACGGCAGACGGTGACTGCAGCCATGAAATTAAAAGAATCTTACTACTTGGAAGGAAAGTTGTGACCAACCTACATAGCATATTAAAAAGCAGAGGTATTACTTTGCCAACAAAGGTCCATCTTGACCATAGTCAAGGCTATGATTTTTCCAGTGGTCATGTATGGATGTGAGAGTTGGATTATGAAGAAAGCCGAGAGCCGAAGAATTGATGCTTTTGAACTGTGGTGTTGGAGAAGACTCTTGGGAGTCCCTTGAACTGCAAGGAGATCCAACCAGCCCATTCTAAAGGAGATCTGTCCTGAGTGTTCTTTGGAAGGAATGATGCTAAAGCTGAAACTCCAGTACTTTGGCCACCTCATGTGAAGAGCTGACTCAATGGAAAAGACTCTGATGCTGGGAGGGATTGGGAGCAGGAGTGGAAAGGATGACAGAGGATGAGATGGCTGGAAGGCATCACCGACTCGATAGAAGTGAGTTTGAGTGAACTCTGGGAGTTGGTGATGGACAGGGAGGCCTGGCGTGCTGCGATTCATGGGGTCGCAAAGAGTCAGACACAACTCAGTGAATGAACTGACTGATTGATCGAACATTATCATTAAATTATAAATATAATTATAATACAAATTATAATTTAATTAAAATATTTTTAATTTCTGAACTAAAGTATGCAGTCCAGAAATTAAAAAATAAATGTATTACAAGGTTTATTAATATAAAGTTTAAACATAACAATAGGCTATGTCTTCACCTAGGTGCCTGTCCTCCAAATCTGACAGATATCAATACCTCCATGTGAAAGAAACCCCCATGAGTATCTCACTCCTGTCTTCTCTCTGCCCCTTTACTCAGTTAGCCCTTTTGAATGGTCTTAAAAATGGCTTTTGGCCTCCCTGGTGGCTCAGTGGTAGAGAATCTGCTTGAAGTGCAGGTCAAGAAGATTCCCTGGAGGAGGCGATAATAACACACTCCAGTATTCTTGCCTGGGAAATCCCATGGACAGAGGAACCTGGTGGGCTACAATCCATAGTGTTGCAAAAGAGTTGGCCATGATTTAGCCACTAAACAAGAAACTTTCAACAAGTATAGAATAAAAACAAATGCATCGTGTTTTTTTCTCTTCTTTCCCTGAAGATTAAATAGTTCTGGGGGCCAGATTTCCTCCAGGCTCCCAGTCAGTTCAGTGTGAGTGTGAGCTGAATACTACAGACCTTTTTCATTCCCATACTGTCAATGACTGGAATTGGCAAAGGGTTTTCCTGGTGGCCCAGATGGTAAATAATTTGCCTGTAATTCAATAGACCCTGGTTTGACCAGATCCTTAGGTCAGGAAGATCCCCTGGAGAAGGGAAAGGTTACCCACTGTAGTATTCTTGCCTGAAGAATTTCATGGACAGAAGAGCCTGATGGATTACAGTCTATGTGTTGCAAAGAGTGGGATACGACTGAGCAACTAACACACACACATAGGGCAAAAATGGATAAATGGTTTATACGGATATTAATTATGACTGATAACAAAATTATGATTGCATTAATGATACTCATGTTTTCTTGTAGGTTCTATTTAGCAAAAATTAAAGCTAATTAATATGAACATATTCTCTCTATCAGTTCAGTTCAGTTCAGTTGTGTCCGACTCTTTGTGACTCCATGAATTGCAACACGCCAGGCCTCCCTGTCCATCACCAATCCCCGGAGTCCACTCAGACTCACGTCCATAGAGCCAGTGATGCCATCCAGCCATCTCATCCTTAGTCGTCCCCTTCTCCTCCTGCCCCCAATCCCTCCCAGCATCAGAGTCTTTTCCAATGAGTCAACTCTTCGCATGAGGTGGCCAAAGTACTGGAGTTTCAGCTTCAGCATCATTCCTTCCAAAGAAATCCCAGGGCTGATCTCCTTCAGAAGGGACTGGTTGGATCTCCTGGCAGTCCAAGGGACTCTCAAGAGTCTTCTCCAACACCACAGTTCAAAAGCATCAATTCTTCGGCACTCAGCCTTCTTCACAGTCCAACTCTCACATCCATACATGACCACAGGAAAAACCATAGCCTTGACTAGACGGACCTTAGTCGGCAAAGTAATGTCTCTGCTTTTGAATATTCACTCTATAGAAAAACTTAAAAGCTTAAAAACTGTGCATTGCTCAAAGTCCCAATGCTTGAAAAGAAGTCAAAATTCCAGTTTATAATTCTTATGCATAAAACAGTATATACTACATTATACTTTAAATTGCTAAAGACATTTCTCTAGAGAGTCAAGTTTTTGTGGTCCTGGTACATTACTTTTATGAATATTATTATTCATGTGCTGCTGTACGTGTATTCACATTCAACTCTTTGCAACCCCATGGACTGTAGCCTGCTGCTTCCTCTGTCCATGGAATTCTCCAGGCAAGAATGCTAAGTGTGTTGCCATTTCCTCCTCTACAGGGTCTTCCTGACCCAGGGACTGAACCTGTGTCTCCTGCTTGACAAGCAGTTTCCTTACCACTGCATCACCTGAGAAGCCATAAGCTTAGATAATTTAGATTGATCAGCATTTGACACATGCGTGAAACTATGTCACACAAATCTAAGGTGTCTGTAACAACCCTTGAAAATGTAAGACTATAACTATCTGATGGCTTTCCGGGATGGCAGCCACATGACATACACCTCAGTTTTTAAATGAATTTACCTGGTGGACTTACTGAAAATTGTTATTTTATATCTTGGAGAATAGCTATAACATTCAATTATTTTCACCTTAAATATAATTAATGCAATGTTGCTATTTTTCCAGCAATACTTAGCCAATATAATTGTTTCTAGATAGAATAAGAATCAAAAATTATTGTTTGTTATGACGGAGGTCATGCATGCAAATCACTAAAGAGTCCTACCATTAAACATCAGTTCAGATATATAACTGTGATAATAGCAATATATGGCAATTCTCAAAGTTTACTATTCATAAAGGTATTAAACAGAAATATTATTCTGTTACATCTTATAGTTTAAAAAATATTTTCCTAAATGTATGGCTCTTTTACTTTATTATTTAATGGATCATTTCAAAGCTATCTAATTTTTAGTGTTTTATAATACAAAATTTAAAAATCTATGATCTTTTGGATTGTATACCATTATTATACATTTCAATTTTTAATGTTTTGTTATAGTCTATTAATCTAGAGATCAATGTGAACTTTTATGTGTACTAGTCTTGTAATTAAAATAAAACAGTATATTAAAGCAATTATATTGCAACAATAAATATTTTGGAGGGCTAAAATAACACAGTCGATAAAGAACATTTCTTCCAAAATTTGTTGTCTAGTGATAGATGCATAAATAATCAAAACATTAAAATGCATTTGATGCATTTACAGAGTGCTATGATAAATAACTTCTAATATGGACATGCTCGGGAAGACACCTAAATGAGACCTGGTGGTGGAGGATGGGGGTTGATTTTTTTGAATAAAACGCTATTTAAGCTAAGATTATATATGTATCATTAGGGTTTCCCATGTTTTCTGTGTTCTCTTCTGGTCTCTTTTCACGGACATTCTAGTTGTCCTCTTCTGTGTACTTGGTTACAGAATACTTCCTCACTCCAGTCCCTACTCCTTTGGGTTTAGGAACAGCTGCAGGATATATGTGAACCACTGAAAGGGAATGGCAGTGATGTCTTGAAGCGCTTCTGTGCAATTCACCTAAATAAACTTTGGTTGTTATAAACTGTTAAGATTTGGAGAGCTGATTATTACTGCAACATATCTTACTCATCCTAACTGATAAATATAAGAATGATAAATGGGCATCAAAAACTAGGAACAAAGGTAGAGTAATATAGACTAAGAGGACAGCTTATTCTAAACCCTAGAGGCAAATAAAATAATGTCAAAAGTAAACAAAAAATTAAATAACAATTGGAGCCCAGTAATATGTAAGGGAAATCTACAGTGTGTGTGTATATGTGTGTGTGGAGAAGGGGCTTCTGAGCTCTGAGGTTGGAGAGATAAGAAGGGCCTTTGTTCTTTGTCTTAAGAGTAAGAAGAAGTTGTTGAAAGGTTTAAGCTTTGCTAATCGGGCAGATAGATTTGTGTTCTATAAAGATCACTCATTAAATAGTGGCAGATGGCTTGGAAGCAGGCAAGATTAGAGAAAAAACTGTCACTAAGCAGATTGTTGTCATAGGAAAAAAAATGTATACTTGAATAATACTGGTAACTATGGGCATGGAGACAAGTAAGTGAAGTTATACTGTGTGTAGAATTAGAACAGTGAAGATGACAGGCAAGTGGCATTCGATACTGAATAGGACCTTCATCCCAACTCCCAGCACAGAGGACACGCAGATTTTTATCGAGAACCCTTCAAAGTTACAGTGCCTCAGGGGAGAACCATCTCCTCTTTATGAGCTCTGTCTACAGTTAAAAGATGCCGCAGCTTGTATTTATTTGTTTCAGAGAACACAATGTTGTTGTTATCGTTCAGCCAGTCATGTCTGACTCTTTGGGACCCCACGGACTGCAGCACACCAGGCTGCCCTGTCATTCACCGTCTCCTGGAGTTTGCTCAGTGGCAATAATGATTTTGAAGGAATTAGGTCATTGAAGGGTAGCATTGTGGAAGATCAAACAAAAAGAACTAAGAGGAGGATATCACCAAAAAGAGAGTTTAACAGACTTCCTTAGATATTGGACAAGAATTCAAATATCTAGGGTTTGTTTCAAACTTTCAATTGTTTCCTGATAAATAAAGGTTTATTTAAAAAAATTTAAAAATATATATATAAATAAGGGTTTCAGTTCAGTTCAGTTCAGTTCAGTCGCTCAGTCATGTCCGACTCTTCGCGACCCCATGAACTGCAGAACGCCACGCCTCCTGGTGCAATTTTTATAGTAATCAGGGGCCTTGGACAGAGGTCCTTGATAGATATACAGCATTTGAATATATTTTTACTCTTTGCCCAATGGAATATCAACAATGAAAACAAAAAGCAAAAATATTCCTGCTCACTGATCATCTTTTTGTCAAAGGAATAAATTATTCCAAAATGATAATAGGACTTATCTCTGGCAAGTGGAATTATGGGATTATTTAATTTTCTTTCAAATGATTTTCTAACTTTTAAATGTTTATGATCACCATTTTAAAACACCTCTCCTGTTTATTTTGACTATGCTTATAATTCTGTCATTAGAGTCATTATTTGAAGCAAACTGTTACATTGGTCTCAATTTTTCAAATGCAAATCCCCTTAACACCATCAAGCTTATTAGTTTGTTAGATTACTTTTTCTCTAGTAGGAATAATAAGAAATAATAAAGCAATACTTTGGGGATTTCCTAAAGACTGTGAAATATAAGATAGAGGCACTATTGATTAAAAATTGTGTATTATTAATTTAATAAAAATCTTTTGTGTATTCTAACTTTTTAAGACACTTTTTGCAATTGTGTAGCAGCAAGTTAGTTTTTTCTAGCGAAATACAAAAGATGTCCTTTGCCTGTACAGAAAGGGAAAAAAAAACCAGAAGAGAAGCAAATAAGATCTCCCCATAACATTTTTATTTATACCAATTCTATAATCCTCAATCTCCCTGTTTTTATTAGAGTTCATCTTTTGCCGTTAATGCTATGATATCTTTGGAGTTAATGCTATGATAAGTATCTAGATGTAACCTATCAAAGGAAAAGTTTTAATCGGATATTCCTGACTCATGGCAAAGTTATTGACTTCACTGGAATTATTCCTTCCAGTTTTGTGTTAAATATTATAGTTCTTCATAATGCTCTCCTGGTGTCTCAGTGGTAAAAATTGCCCCGCAAGGCAGGAGACACAAAGAGACACAGGTTCTTTCCCTGGGTTGGGAAGATTCCCTAGAGTAGGAAATGGCAACCCATTCCAGTATTCTTGGAAAATGCTATGGACAGAGGAGCCTGGCGGGCTGCAGCCCATGGGGCTGCAAAAGAATCAAACACATGACTGAGCTAACAACAGCAAATCTTCATGCCAAATGTCTCTAAAATTAAGTCGCAGTTTTGCAGTGAAATTTTATGTCATTGACCATTGGTGCCTGTATTACATACATCATGGCATTCCTTTTTTACTATAAACAAGGTAATTCAAAGAGAAAACAGAAATATCTGCAGATGAGAAAGAATATTTTGAAAATTTTAAATACTATCTTTTAAAGTTTACCCAAGCACATTGATTTGAAAAACATTTAAGAGCCAAAAAGAAGCTTAACAGTTCATTTATCTAAAACTAAGGATCATCAGTGATATTGGCCTGTAGTTTTCTTTTTTTGTGGTGTCTTTGTCAGGTTTTGGTATTAGGGTGATGGTGGCCTCATAGAATGAGTGTGGCAGTTTACCTTCCTCTGCAATTTTCTGGAATAGTTTCAGTAAGATAGGTGTTAGCTCTTCTCGAAATTTTTGGTAGAATTCAGCTGTGAAGCCGTCTGGACCTGGGCTTTTGTTTGCTGGAAGATTTCTGATTACAGTTTCAATTTCTGTGCTTGTGATGGGTCTGTTAAGATCTTCTATTTCTTCCTGGTTCAGTTTTGGAAAATTGTACTTTTCTAAGAATTTGTCCATTTCTTCCAAGTTGTCCATTTTATTGGCATATAATTGCTGATAGTAGTCTCTTATGATTCTTTGTATTTCTGAGTTGTCTGTCGTGATCTCTCCATTTTCATTTCTAATTTTGTTGATTTGATTTTTTTCTCTTTGTTTCTTGATGAGTCTGGCTAATGGTTTGTCAATTTTATTTATCCTTTCGAAGAACCAGCTTTTTGTTTTGTTGATTTTTGCTATGGTCTCTTTTGTTTCTTTTGCATTTATTTCTGCCCTAATTTTTAGGATTTCTTTCCTTCTACTAACTCTGGGGTTCTCTATTTCTTCCTTCTCTAGTTGCTTTAGGTGTAGAGTTAGGTTATTTATTTGACTTTTTTCTTGTTTCTTGAGGTGTGCCTGTATTGCTATGAACTTTCCTCTTAGGACTGCTTTTATAGTGTCCCAAAGGTTCTGTGTAGTTGTGTTTTCATTTTCATTTGTTTCGATGCATATTTTGATTTCTTTTTTGATTTCTTCTGTGATTTGTTGATTATTCAGTAGGGTGTTGTTCAGTCTCCAAATGTTGGAATTTTTAATAGTTTTTCTCCTATAATTGAGATCTAACCTTAGTGCATTATGGTCAGAGAAGATGCTTGGAATAATTTCAGTTTTTTTGAATTTATCAAGGTTAGATTTATGACCCAGAATGTGATCTATTCTGGAGAAGGTTCCGTGTGCACTTGAGTAAAAGGTGAAATTCATTGTTTTGGGGTGAAACAACTGACAAACAACTAATCTCAAAGATATATAAGCAACTTATGCAGCTCAACTCCAGAAAAATAAATGATCCAATAAAAAAATGGGCCAAAGAACTAAATAGGCATTTCTCCAAAGAAGACATACGGATGGCTAACAAACACATGAAAAGATGTTCAACATCACTCATTATCAGAGAAATGCAAATCAAGACCACAATGAGGTACCATTTCACACCAGTCAGAATGGCTGCGATCCAAAAGTCTACAAGCAATAAATGCTGGAGAGGGTGTGGAGAAAAGGGAACCCTCTTACACTGCTGGTGGGAATGCAAACTAGTACAGCCATTATGGAAAACAGTGTGGAGATTCCTTAAAAATTGCAAATAGAACTGCCTTATGACCCAGCAATCCCACTGCTGGGCATACACACTGAGGAAACCAGAATTGAAAGAGACACATGTACCCCAATGTTCATTGCAGCACTGTTTATAATAGCCAGGACATGGAAGCAACCTAGATGTCCATCAGCAGATGAATGGATAAGAAAGCTGTGGTTCATATACACTATGGAGTACTACTCAGCCCTTAAAAAGAATAAATTTGACTGAGTTCTAATGAGATGGATGGAATTGGAACCGATTATACAGAGTGAAGTAAGCCAGAAAGAAAAACACCAATACAGTATACTGACACATATATATGGAATTTAGAAGACAGTAATGATGACCCTATATGTGAGACAACAAGAGACACAGAGGTATAGAGTGGACTTTTGGACTCTGAGGGAGAGGGAAAGGGTGGGATGGTTTGGGAGAATGGCAGTGAAGCATGTGTATTTTCCTGTAGGAAACGAAGCGCTAGTCTATGTTTGGTGTAGGATGCAGGATGCATGGGGCTGATGCACGGGATGATTCGGGTAGAGGATGTGGGGTGGGAGGTGGGAGGGGGCTTCGGCATTGGGAGATTGTGTTCACCTATGGCTGATTCGTGTCAATGTATGGCAAAACAAATACAGTATTGTAATTAAAAAAATAAAAATAAATTTAAAAAAATAAATAAAATAAATAAAAAAAGAAAAAATAAATAAAACTAAGGATCATAATTAGTTTAAGTTGTGCAATGCCCTCAATAAAATAAATGGCAGTTTTAAGCTGAAGCACATTTTTGTTACTATTCTGCTAAATCTTTGTAGAAAAAAATGATTTGAATCATTTGCAAGTTATATAAGCCATTAATGATTTTGGCCCAAGGTATTAACTTGTATTTAAGTGATATCCAAAGCCTGTTTCACAGTAGTCCAAGCATTAATCATCTGTTATATCTTAATTAAGTGAACATTTCCAGGTTTACATATAAGATACTATCTCTGGCAATTATAGTATTAGAGAATAACTAGTGATTTAAATTTTGTTGAAGAAAAACAGTGTTAACCACATTATAATGGACCTTTTTTAAATTATAAAACAAAGGAGATGAAGAAATCACAAACATAAGAGATTTATAGCAATAGTCATGAAACTAGAAAGAAAATACTTGCAATACAATACTAAATAAAATACAATGTCCTTTTATAAAGCAAAATAAAATACATAAATAATTAATTTTGGAAATAGTTTGAGAGAGAGTGATTTTATAGTGTTCCAGGCTTTTGATTCTGAATAAAGGTGCCCAAGTGTTAACAGTGACTGATTACTATTGAAAAGGACCAACTTTGGGGGTGTAAAATTATATGTATATTAGGTAGATGAAGGATTTTAAATAATTTGAAATACAATAAATTTGTAATATTTACATATTTTTGTTGTTTGCTTGTGAGTGCTCAGTCACCTTGGACTCTTTGCACCACATGCAGCAGCCCACTGGGCTCCTCTGTCCATGGAATTTCCCAGGCAAGAATACTGCAGTCAGTTGCCATTTTCTTCTCCAGGGGATCTTCTTGACCTAGGGATCCAGCCAGCGTCTCTTACGTCTGTCTCCTCCATTGGCAGGTGGATTCTTTACCACTGGGCCACCTGGGAAACCCTCAATATTTACATAAAGTTTTAGACATATTTTATATGTTTATATTATCTTTTAATGGCAGAGTAAACAAATTCATGCCATCAAAAATATGTATCTAATTTGAACCCATTTGGTTTATTCAGATTTAAAGGCAAAAGTTACTGTTAGGTTCACTTGTGAAAACTTAGGTAGACAATTTGTGCCTGTTTACACTGAATTAGAGAAAATAGAAAACTAAATAGCAAGTTAATTTGTTCAGCAGGAGGCAGGTTGATCCAAGAAATGTTTCTGTCATCAGTATAGTTAGAAATTATCTGAATGGTACCATCAGCCTTAAATCGTTACATCTTTTTTGAACCGCTGATTGATCGCTGTATCCAGAAAACTGACCCAAGTATTTCACACATATCTTGAAGTCTTTTAACTTCAAACATCATTTAAAAGAATGAAAAATTCATCTTTTTTTTTGTTTTACACTTGCCTGAAATATCCTTTTCATGGTTTAAAGGCTCACAAAAAAGGCTCACTTCAGTGGCAACCCACTCAAGTATTCTTGCCTGGAGAGTCCAACAGACAGAGGAGCCAGGCCGATTACAGTCCATGGGGTCACAAAGAGTTGTACATGACTGAGGGACTAATACTTTCATTTTTCATGCAAACAAAACAACTGTCAAAAAATATCTAGTTTTTTTGGATATGCCAGCAGTTTTTTTTTTAATATTGTACAGGCTATAAATTTTTAAATTCTTTTTTTCCCGCTCCTTTTGCAAAAACCTATGAGCATACAAGTCAAGCAAACACAGCACTAGCCTAGACTATGATATAACAGTTAGACGTAAGGAAGGATCGATGATTTTTTTCCCCTTTGTGACATAACAATTAAGCTTGGCTAGAAATACAACTTGTTCTGTTTTGAAATGTATCAGGATGCTTAGCAATAAAAGTGGGTTTGAGTTTATTCATATTTTATTATGCCTTGATAATGGTCGTTCCAAGACTGATAAATACATAAAAATGGCTAATTGACTAATACTTTAGGTAGAGAAATTCTCTCCTTTGTTTTTCTATTTATTCCTTTTTTTTTCGGGCTTATTTAATCATCTTTTGTTCTTCCTGCCAAATATTTGTTGAGTGCCTGCTGTGTTCAAGGCACTCTTAAGGACACTGGGAATACAGAAGTGAAAAATAATGGAGCTTCACCTCCTACTCACCTTCATGGAGCGTAATGTATGATTGGGCAGTACACTAAAAGGAAAAACACAAGTGTGATAACTGCTATAAACTGAAAATACAGAGTGCTATAAGAGCCTGTGGCACAGCTTCATCAACATAATTTTGGGCCATATACTCAGAAAACTTATCATTTAGGATGTAACATGATCAACTAACAAATTGCAACAGGAGATATAACTTTAACATATATATCAGTGTAGTTGGCTGAGAAGATAGATAAATGTACATAAAAAGAACATTAGGTTCTGAATGAATAATAAAATACTGCAAGGGACTTAAAATCTTCAGTGAAAGCCTTGTGTTCATTGTGAAAATTCTATAAATTTTATATACAATGGGCTAATTTTTCTGTATGTACATTTAACTTTTTTTGATTTTGGTTTTAATTTTTAAATTGTTATCATTTATTTTTTATTGAGGCAACTGGTTTACAACATTACATAAGTTTCAGCTGTATAAAATCCTACTTCTGTGTACAGAACAGTATGCTCATCATAAAATATTTAGTTTCACTGGTCATATATAGTTGATCATCACCTGTTTTGTTTTCCCTATCCGGTTCCTTCCTCTGTGGTAACCTTCTCTTCTCTGCCTCTACATGTTTGCTTTTGTTTGGTTTGTTTCATTCATTTATTTTGTTTTGGTTATTTTGCTTTTTATAGTCCACATATAAATGAAATCATACAGTATTTCTTTTTTTCTACTCAGTTCATTTCATTTCACATACACAATTTCATCTTTTGTGTGTCTGATAATATTTCATTATATATACATATATGTATATGTATATATATTCCACATCTTCTTCATTCACTCATCTGTTGAAGGACACTTTAGTTGTTTTCATTTTATGGCTATTATAAATAATATTTTTGCTCAGAAATAAATTCTGGTTGGGCAGAATTGGCAATAGAGAACATAAAACTGCTGATGTGGAAGATAAAATCTGAGAAAACAGCAAAGTTGTATAAAGCATAGAAAATGACAAAAAATGTATTATAAATATTTTAGAAGTCCAGTATATGGCAGTTATTTATTCCTGAAATGAGAATAAAAAAGGCACAGAAGCAAACATCACATCTATAAGAGAGACTGCCTAAAGCAGACCAAGACCTTTAACTTTGGATCATATTTCAGAAATACTAATGACCAGATTAATGCCCAGACTAAGAAAAATTAAACGTAGTGGGAAAGAATTAAAAAAAAATATGGAGACAACTATCAAAACAACAGCAAACACAAGACAAAAATAAGTAAATAAATAAAGGCAGAAATCCTAGAGTAATAAAAAGTTTGCCATTTAAAAATGTCATAGACAATTGTATTTTATTTTTTGAGATAACCAAAGATTATTTTCAAATTTTAAAATTTTGAAAAAAATATATTACTTAGATATTTTTAAAATTCATAAAAATGCATCAAAATCTTTAGGAAGTTAATATGGAGATCTTAAAATTGAAAAAAATCATGATTAAAAAATAGTAGCAATTAAGCATGTAATAGAGTATAAATACAGGAAAATAAATGAACTTGCCTTACATTAGAATGATAATGATGCTAAATAGTTGTCATATATTTATTACAGATTGAAAAGGAAATAAAATTTAAAATAAAAAGCTAACTATAAAACAAAGCAAATTAAAACTTTTGAAAAGTCAAAAGTTGTTTTTGTATTTATGATTAGAATAATATGTCTCTAAAAACACTGCAAAATAAATTTTTAGCTAAAGGCTGTTTGGATTAAAAACAAGGATACATATACTGTAAATCATTTCAGAATTATTTACACAACAGAACATTCATAAAAGATTAAATATAGTAGATATGGCAAAACATTATGGTTTAAATTCTGTTTATATGAAGCAAACATTTAAGATTATATCAAAATAAGAAATTGGGAAAATATCTGCTTCTAAAATATTAGATTAAAAGCTTAAAGCCAAAGATATATCTTAAAAAATCTACAAGCAATTACGAGATAGACAACAATATTAATATCAGGCAAAAATAATAGAAGAGAAGCACAATCAGTAATGAGTACCAAACAAACTTGAACTTCAATGCACCAAATTATAAGGCATGCAGGTAAAAACAAGGTTGGCCACAGAAAGAGAAATCAATAGATTTCTAATTTTATTGGCCTTCTTCAACACATATCCTTATTTCACCCTAAACAAGAACGCTCATGCTCAGTCTCTCAGTTCTATCCAACTCTTTGCAATTCTTTGCACTGTATGTAGCCCATCAGGCTCCTCTGTCCATGGGATTTTTTCAGACAAGAATATAGAGTAGGTTGCCATGCTGCTAAGTCGCTTCAGTCGTGTCCGATTCTGTGCGACCCCATAGATGGCAGCCCACTAGGCTCCTCCATCCATGGGATTTTCCAGGCAAGAGTGCTGAAGTGGGGTGCTATTGCCATAAAGGTTGCCATATGTATGTGAATTTAAAACAGAGAATTAGGTTAATCCAGTCAACATAATGGAAATAACTGATATGGAAATCCTTCCTGGTGGCTCAGTGGTAAGGAATCTGTTTGCAATGCAGGAGACGTAGGTTTGATCCTTTGGTTGGGAGAAGGGAATGGCAACACACTGCAGTATTCTTGCCCGGAAAATCCCACAGACAGAGAAACCTGGCTGGCTACAGTCCATGGGGGCTCAGAGTCTGACAGGACTGAGCTACTAACATTTTCACTTTCACATGCTTTACTAATTTTTACTCACATTTCACATCTCCACTTTTATGTTTGATGGGCTAGTTATACAATTTTTATATAAAAATTATAATTTTAAAATAAAATTTAAAAATGTAACATAATCATGTATGCTGAAAACCAAAAGCATCATTTTTTTTTTTTTTTTAACCTTGAGGTTGCAGGATATTCGTTTCCCTACCAGGGGTTCAACTTTGTCCTGACAGTGAAAATGTCAAATCAGTCCTACCACCATGGGACCTCCAGGGAATTCCCCCAAAAGCACTTTTCAAAGTAGACTTTCTATTTGACACAGCAGATTTTTGAATGAATAAAAATAATATTTTAAAAACTATTTATATAGACAATATGAATAATGATGTTTTAAGGAAAAAAACTGAATAATGTAGACTGAAATGTTTCAGTTCAGTTCAGTCACTCAGTTGTGTCCAACTCTTTGCAATGCCATGAACTGCAGCACACCAGGCCTCCCTGTCCATCACCAACTCCAGGAGTTTACCCAAGCTCATGTCCATTGAGTCAGTGATGCCATCCAGCCATCTCATCCTCTGTTGTCCCCTTCTCCTCCTGCCTTCAATCTTTCCCAGCATCAGGGTCTTTTCCAATGACTCAGCTCTTTGCATCAGGTGGCCAAAGTGTTGGAGTTTCAGCTTCAACATCAGTCCTTCCAATAAACACTCAGGACTGATCTCCTTTAGAATGGACTGGTTGGATCTCCTTGCAGTCCAAGGGACTCCCAAGAGTCTTCTCCAACACCACAGTTCAAAAGCATCAATTCTTTGGCTCTCAGCTTTCTTTATAGTCCAACTCTCACATCCATACATGACTACTGGAAAAACCATAGCCTCGACTAGACAGACCTTTGTGGACAAAGTAATGTCTCTGCTTTTTAATATGCTGTCTAGGTTGGTCATGACTTTTCTTCCAAGGAGTAAGCATCTTTTAATTTCATGGCTGCAATCACTGAAATGTGTGGAAAATGGCTAAATCATCATTTGCAAAATTTACATTATTAATGTAGGCAAAGAAAGTCAAATTAGCTATTCAAGATAGAACATAGAAAGTAATAAATATCTCTCTATTAAAAATGAAAACAGTAATAAAACACAGTTTTTATAAACAAAGTTGAAAAAGCTTCACTATATCTAAGATTTTATTTTTAAGCCAAAAATAGATAAAAAGAGTCCCTTGAAAATATGATTAAGAATAAAAGAACAAAATTGTTCCTAATTCACACCTATCAGCAGCATTTTAGATGATACACAACATCAGATATAAGGGGAAAATAGTTGAGGGGAAAATTATTACTTTAGCTTTTTTATTTTATAAAAAAATTAGATAATTGTGAACATAGATAATGCTTCCTTGAAAAGAAATATGGTTAGTCCTGAATTTTAACAAATAGTGATGTTGCTGAAAAGCAGCAGAAAATGCTGTATATTTTCCGAGAGATGTGTTGTATTCAAACTTTGTATATCCTGTAAACATATTCATTTATACTTAAAGAGATTTCAGTGTGCTTTCAAATTAGGTTTGCCTAATTCTAGAATGTTGCTTATTACAATGTATTTTTAGAACAGGCTTAAAAAATGGAAAATAGAATAGTTTCTCTCTGAATATGGTTTTGCTGTAACTAACATAACTATCGTTCTAATGATTTCTATTTTGTATTGTGATCTTCAAAATTCTATTAATTTTCTTGTTGTACATATTTTTCCTAGACCATTATATCCAATTCATTATTTTAACACATATACTGGTAACTCCTGATCAATACTACCAGCTTAGACTTATAATGCCTGTGAATTCAATATTTCTATTTGGAAGTTCTCAAAATGTCTCAATTTTGATGTAGCTCAAATAGAACCTAACACTAACCCACCAACCAAATCTGCATTTCCTTCAATATTATACAAATTCAATAAGTGTAATCACCATTCCTATAAGATAGGAATCTGTCAACTGTCTCAAATGGTCTTCTTTCTGTTATCAACCTAACAAAGCAAATTAAATTTAGGGTTATATTTTAAAACATAACCTTATTAAGATATTTTCTATTCCATATCCCTGTTGCAGTTGCCAAGAATCTCTAAGGTGGTTATCTTCACTCCAGAGTTTTAAATTCCTATTTAATTTATCCTCCAGACTGCTTTCACTATTATTATTACTGT
Organism: Nanger dama; assembly: GCA_917880005.1. Taxonomy (NCBI): domain Eukaryota; kingdom Metazoa; phylum Chordata; class Mammalia; order Artiodactyla; family Bovidae; genus Nanger; species Nanger dama. The sequence continues at coordinate 6,426,499 of CAKJTW010000090.1, read as the reverse complement.
TCTCTAAAGTCTACTTCTAAGCTTTTTAATATTTCAGACAAGTTCTTCCAATAATCCTTTACCTTTATAAACATTTCACATCTGTTCCTTTCTTGACCCTCTACTCTAGACTTAACCGAATTGCTTTTTGTCCTGATACCATGTCTTTTTTATCTCCAAGATATTGAACTTGTTCTTTCCTGAAAAATCTTCTTTATTCTTCCTTGTTATCTCTCCCTGCATTTTTCAAGCTGTGTAAGCATTTCCTATAAAGCTGCCTTTGATTTCTTATAAGCAGAATAAGTTGCTCATTCTATCTCATAAACTGCCATACTTCCTCAATTACATGTTCTTCTTCTGCTGTGTTTGATTATATATAAATTAGCTTCTGTATAATGTTTGGCAATCAGATGTATCGAGACTTATATATGCATATATATATATATAATGTTATAATTAGCCCTATATGATTACATATACACATATATGCAATCCAATAGGAACAATTTTAAACAGAATATTGGAATATTGGGTGTTGAGATTAGAAAAAGTTAAAATAGTCTAGGAGTGAGATCTCTTCAATTTAAACCTTGAGAGAAATAAATATAACTACAATTAAGGTAATCTCAATTTAGACCTAAAGTAAGAATAGTATTCAGAAACAATAGCTACAATCGTGTGCTTTAACATGAACTAAAAATGCACAAAACTAAGGTTATATTCAAATATATGTTTTTCCCTCCAGATCTACACTTTCTGCATAGTATTTCTCACCATGCAACAGCTGTAAAAATATACATTCTTGCCTGGAAAAGTCCATGGACAGAGGAGCCTGGCGGGCCATAATCCATGGGGTTACATGACTGAGTATGCATGCATGAGGGTGGAGGGAGATGGGTTGGTAGCAATAAACTGGTAGAACTGAAAAACAAAGTATATATATAGTTATAATAGTACCACATACATTATTTTCTCTGCTGAAATGTTATGCAGAGAGAAAATTCCTCAATGATCTTGAATTCAGAATACTTTAAGATGATTGTATTGCAAGTCATTTAAAATTGGCTCTTATTGTACAAATCAGAAAATCTTTGCAAATATCTGTATATTTTTCCAATGAAATGCCTTTAGAGACAAAATTGTCTTCGTTTATTTAGTATGGTTTTTCTATTTTAGGTATCTGAAAACTGTTGTATTTTGTATTAAATTTGGTTCCTTGGTTTTGTAATTAAAATATTATTATTAATTCCCTAGTATAATACTTTTACCACAAATAAAAATAACTGTACTCCTGGTCTGTTATACTCAAACTGAAGGGAAATTTTCAAGTATAAAGATTATTTTATTATTATTTTTTAATTTTTAAATTAGTTATTTTGACATTTGTCAAAAGTTCTTAAGTTGGCCCATGGTAGGCAATATAATGATCTTCAAACTAATGCAATTAGCCCGTGTACTAATCTCTGAAAACTGTGATGTGATATCTCATGTACAAAGAGGGCCTTTGCTGATGTGATGAATGATCCTAAAATGGAGACAATATCATGAATTATCTCAGTGAGCCCAAGATAGTTACAAGGGTCATTATGATGGAACACGTAAGGCAGAATAGTCAACCAGAAGAGGAGATGCCACAACAGAAGAGGTCAGAGAGAGGGATCTGAAGATGCAAGTGGTCTCTAGAAGCTGGAAACAGATTCCTTCTAGCTTGCTGCCCTGTCACATCTTGATTTTAGAACTTCTGGCCTCTAAAACTGTAAAATAATGATTTCTATTGTACTAAGTCACTCAGTTTATGGTAATTTGCTACAGCAGCAGTAAGAGACTAGACCGTGGCCAAGAACAGAAATGCCTTAGATCATAGAAATAGTTTTGTAAAACATTAGGAAGAGAACTAATATATGTTGAATACACTGATGTATTAGGAATAAGAGAGGCTATACACTTTGCAAATATTCAGTCCAGTTCAGTTCAGTCGCTCAGTCATGTCCGACTCTTTGCAACCCCATGAATTGCAGCACACCAGGCCTCCCTGTCCATCACCAACTCCCGGAGTTCACTTAAACTCATGTCCATTGAGTCGGCGATGCCATCCAGCTATCTCATCCTAGGTTGTCCCTTTCTGCTAATGCCCCCAATCCCTCCCAGCATCAGAGTCTTTTCCAATGAGTCAACTCTTCGCATGAGGTGGCCAAAATACTGGAGTTTCAGCTTTAGCATCATTCCCTCCAAAGAAATCCCAGGGCTAATCTCCTTCAGAATGGACTAGTTGGATCTCCTTCAGTCCAAGGGACTCTCAAGAGTCTTCTCCAACACCACAGTTCAAAAGCATCAGTTCTTCGGCACTCAGCCTTCTTCACAGTCCAACTCTCACATCATACATGACCACAGGAAAAACCATAGCCTTGACTAGATGGACCTTACTTGGCAAAGTAATGTCTCTGCTTTTGAATATGCTATCTGGGTTGGTCATAACTTTTCTTCAAAGAGTAAGCATCTTTTAATTTCATGGCTGCAGTCACCATCTGCAGTGATTTTGGAGCCCCCAAAAATAAAGCTCCCCTGGTGGCTCAGAGGTTAAAGCATCTGCCTGGAATGCGGGAGACCTGGATTCGATCCCTAGGTTGGGAAGATCCCCTGGAGAAGGAATGGAAACCCACTCCAGTACACTTGTCTGGAGAATCCCATGGAGGGAGGAGCCTGGGAGGCTACAGTCCATGGGTTGCAAAGAATTGGACACGACTGAGCAATTTCACACACACACACACACACACACACACACACACACACACACACACACAAATAAAGCTTGACACTGTTTCCCCATCTATTTTCCATTAAGTGATGGGACCGGATGCCATGATCTTCGTTTTCTGAATGTTGAGCTTGAAGCCAGCTTTTTCACTCTCCTCTTTCACCTTCATCAACAGGCTTTTTAGTTCCTCTTCACTTTCTTCCATAAGGGTGGTGTCATATGCATATCTGAGGTGATTGAGATTTCTCCAGGCAATCTTGATTCCAGCTTGTGTTTCTTCCAGTCCAGCGTTTCTCATGATGTACTCTGCATGTAAGTTAAATAAGCAGGGTGACATTATACAGCTTTGATGTGCTCCTTTTCCTATTTGGAACCAGTCTGTTGTTCCATGTCCAGTTCTAGCTCTTGCTTCCTGACCTGCATACAGGTTTCTCAAGAGGCAGGTCAGGTGGTCTGGTATTCCCATCTCTCAGAATTTTCCATAGTTTATTGTGATCCACACAGTCAAAGGCTTTGGCATAGTTAATAAAGCAGAAGTAGATGTTTTTCTGGAACTCTCTTGCTTTTTCCATGATCCAGTGGATGTTGGCAATTTGATCTCTGGTTCCTCTGCCTTTTCTAAAACCAGCTTGAACATCAGGAAGTTCATGGTTCACATATTGCTGAAGCCTGGCTTGGCGAGTTTTGAGCCTTACTTTACTAGCATGTGAGATGAGTGCAATTGTGCAGCAGTTTCAGCATTGTTTGCCATTGGCCTTTCTTTGGGATTGGAATGAAAACGGACCTTTTCCAGTGTTGTGGCCACTGCTGAGTTTTCCAAATTTGCTGGCATATTGAGTGCAGCATTTTCACATCATCATCTTTCAAGATTTGAAATAGCTCTACTGGAATTCCTTCACCTCAACCTGCTTTGTTCATAGTGATGCTTTCTAAGGCCCGCTTGACTTCATATTCCAGGATGTCTGGCTGTAGATGAGTGATCACACCATCATGATTATCTAGGTCGTGAAGTTTTTTTTTTTTTTTTTTGTACAGTTCTTCTGTGTGTTCTTGCCACCTCTTCTTAATATTTTCTGCTTCTGTTAGGTCCAGACCATTTCTGTCCTTTATCAAGATCATCTTTGCACGAAATGTTCCCTTGCTATCTCTAATTTTCTTGAAGAGATCTCTAGTCTTTCCCATTCTGTTCTTTTCCTCTATTTCTTTGCATTGATTGCTGAAAAAAGGCTTTCTTATCTCTTCTTGCTATTTTTTGGAACTCTGCATTCAGATGCTTTTATCTTTCCTTTTCTCCTTTGTTTTTCACCTCTTTTCTTTTCACAGCTATTTTTAAGGCCTCCTCAGACAGCCATTTTGCTTTTTTGCATTTCTTTTCCATGGGGATGGTCTTGATCCCTGTCTTCTGTACAATATCACAAACCTCATTCTATAGTTCATCAGGCACTCTATCTATCAGACCTAGGCCCTTAAATCTATTTCTCACTTCCACTGTATACTCATAAGGGATTTGATTTAGGTCATACCTGAATGATCTAGCTGTTTTCCCTACTTTCTTCAATTTAAATATTATCTCTTTTTATTTTCAAAATTTTGTGAGGTAGAAATCACAAGCAATGGTATTGATATTCAAAAGGAGTATCCTTGGCTTTGAAATGTATTGTTCTAATGCATGTTTGACTAATTTTAAATCAAAATCATTTCTGAATATGAAAACATCTCAAAGAAAATTATCATCTTTGGCTTATTTTTACTAAAATGACTATTTGTTTAATTGACTTTAGTAGACTTTTATGTATTTTTGTGATTCATAAAGGATACTATCTAAAGTGACATGATTTGAGTTTTTCCCATTTCTATTTCTGATATCATTACTTTATAAGTTTATATTTAAAGAATTGAGATATTATCAACTCTATTTGCCATTTTATTTCAGATATGTAAAAATTAGTTTATGTGTTAATTTATTCTACTTAATTGTGGCTTTTACCTACTAACTGAATTCTTAGTTTTATAGAGTTGTTTTTGTTTAACCTTTACCTTTTCTTCTGATGCATTTGTTCATAAAATAGTGATCTATTGATATTTCCAGCATTATCAAAGAATCATCAACAGAAGTCTTAAGTTTTCTATTAGTCTGAGTCTTGTGCTGCTCTTCTGATTAATTATTTAGCATTTCAAAGTTACAAACATTCAGTGTTAAAGAGTGGTACAGACACTTTCAGGTACTATGCAATATACCACTCAATAAAAGCAGAATACTGGAGCTACTGGCACTCCTACAAATGGGGAAGCAGAGTGGTTAGCATCATCCCATGCAGATATATGCTTAGGATCTAGTCTACTTGGACTGAAAACACCATGGGAAGTGCTCTCAAAAAGTCTTTCCATTTACTGAAAGCTCTCTATGTTGAAGAATTTTCCAGATGGCTCAGTGGTAAAGAATCAGTCTGCATTGCCAGAGATGCATGTTCAGTCCCTGGGCTGGAAAGATCCCTTGGAGAAGGAAATGGGAATTCACCCCAGTGTTCTTGCCTGGGAAATCCACGGACAGAGGAGCCTGGCAGGCTATGGTTCACAGGGTTGCAAAGGGTCGGACATCACCAGGTGACTAAACAACAACTCCTTGTTTAAGGGGTTAGACCAGCAAAACTCTAATCTCTCTAATTAAGGAAGGGCTTTGCTAGGAAGAAGTGTTTCAAACCACTCAGATCTTCCACTGAAGTAACTCTGAGCTCTAGGAAAATTTGCTAAGATGCTGGGGAAAAAAGAAAAAAGAAGGAGAGAGAGAAAGAGAATGTACCAAGGTGAGATAAATTGCATCAGTGACTAGCAGAATCTGGGAACTTCTGGGAACAGGAGGCAGTTCTCCTTTTCATCAAAATAGTGTTGGTCCAAACACTTGCAAAGTTTGCATTATAGATTCTAAAGCTTTTGTATGCATGACAATTACCTGGAGGGCTTGTTAAATTAAACTACAGAGCTCTGGGCCCCTTCCTAATTGGTTCTCAGAAGTTCCCAGGAAATGCTGATGCTTCTGGTCCTCCAGGAGAGGCCCTATCTTTGAGAAACACTAAAGTGTGTTGCAGCCTATTTTCATCTCTCGAGTGTTTAATGTGCACTGCCTGTGGATTTGGAAGGCTGTCTCTGCATTCTTCACATAAATTAACTTATTCATCTTTTCAAAATTCACCACTTTCGAGACATCATCTTTGTCCCTGACTTTCTTCAGCCTGTGTTAGTTAGCCCTTATAAATATTCCTGTCTTTTGTTCCTGTGTCTACTGTAACTAGCTTTTTGTCTCCCCTCTATCTTATAAGCATCTTTAAAACATTTAAGTCTTTTTAAAATTTGCTTTGATTTTTGTTTTGTTCTGTCTTTGGTATTCTCACTCTGCTATCTAGTATGATAGCCTGATGACTTGCGCTTTTTAATTATTTTTGTATAAGTGATGATTGATAATATGGATCCACTGCTATTGAATAAAATGTAAAAAGGAAATTTTTGAAATTTGGGGCAGTTGCATTAATTAGGCAAGACATTTTTATATTCTTGTCAATCTGTTTGAAGGTTTTATGTTGAATGAGTTTGACACGTGCTACAAAGTTCTTATGAATGCTGGTCTGTGTGTTAGATTCTAGAACGTTGCTTGGAAATATCCCTTATGGAAGCAGTTGATGAAGGGGGTAAATGTTTTTATTGTTATTTCTCAGAAAGACTGAAGAAGAGAAACAGAAATAAGTTATCTATCAAGTCAATGACAGAAATAAATACAGGGCCCAGGTAAGTTGGCAACATATACTCTTTTGTCCACGCAAACATTTCTTCCTTTACTTCATGTATATGTGACTTTCAAGTCATTTCACTCAATATATTCCAGCCTGAAAAAGAGCTAAAGTTACCAGATATATACATTTTGGCTCAGTCACGTCTGGATCTCAGTTCTACCACCCACTAATAAGCTGTTCCCTGTTGTGAAGTCAAAATGTAAAGTGTAAAACACATCAAAAAAGTGTTCTAACAGCAAATCTGAAATAAACAGAATCCTTTTAAAAAGCAAGAATGTAGGAGTAGAGAGAGCATTTTGTATATGCTTTTAATACAAGAAATATTTTCCTGGTAAAACCGTATGTGGTTTACCAAATATATAAGAGACAACAGTGGAAAACTGTGAAGAGAGCTATGTACACATCTTGGGGCTCTGATTTAATCAGAATTTCGTGAGGTTTGGCTCCTGAGATTTTTCATCAGAATGTTTCTTTCTGAGATGAAGAATATGAATAAATTGGAATGCATATTTTAGGATATGCCAGATATATTTGATATAACATGATCATGGAGTCAAACTTTCAGGTTAATCAATTAATCATTGAGCTGTCAAAAGGAAATTGTATTGGACATGTGTTAAAAACGGCAAGAAAGAATCTAGTAAAATTATTGCAATAGCGGTCAAGGCTATTGAAAAGAGAGATTAAACTCAGCTTCACTGAAATGAAATGTAGAAGGACTTTTAAACTTTAGGTGGATGAATGGAAAAGTACTGCAGATCTTTGTGGAAGAGTGATTTATATCATTAGTCTATTGATGTTTGCTAATCAGTTCTTGGGAAGATCCCCTGGAAAAGGGAAAGGCTACCCACTCTAGTATTCTGGCCTGGAAAATTTCATGGACTGTATAGTCCACGGCTTGCAAAGAGTCGGACACAAGAGAGTGACTTTCACTTTAAGTCAGTGTTTCTCAAAGCGAGGCTCCTACTCTTCCACAGCGAATGGGGAATGGGAACCTTACCTTCCTAATTATTACATTTCCAAAGGAGGGTCCCAGATCCTGTAGAAAGACATTCTTGCACTGCAGAATATTTATAAATATTTTTAAAAGGCCAGAGAAATAACTTACAATCAAAATTTTCTGTAGTAAATGCTCTAAGAAAAGGGATGTCAGGCACTTATAGTTAGAAAGAAAAAGTTAAATCTAGTGAACCTGAAGAGGTTAGCATCAGGGTTACTGTATATGGTGTCTATTCTTAACAACATAGTTAGAGTAACAAACATTAAAATTATCTTGAACAAACATTAATGTTTTCTTTAGCACTGAGAATTTACTGAAATTTTATATTTCAGGACCTTCTTTTTCCATCTTCAGTTCGGTTCAGTTCAGTCGCTCAGTCGTGTCCAACTCTTTGCGACCTCATGAATCGCAGCACGCCAGGCCTCCCTGTCCATCACCATCTCTCGGAGATCACTCAGACTCACGTCCATCGAGTCCCTGATGCCATCCAGCCATCTCATCCTTGGTCGTCCCCCTTCTCCTCCTGCCCCCAATCCCTCCCAGCATCAGAGTCTTTTCCAGTGAGTCAACTCTTCGCATGAGGTGGCCAAAGTACTGAAGTTTCAGCTTTAGCATCATTCCTTCCAAAGAAATCCCAGGGTTGATCTCCTTCAGAATTTTCCATCTTATAAATGTGTAAAAAAGCCAGTCAGGAAATAATTCTGTTAAGAGGATGTTGAGTTATATTTTTCTGTAGTTTCAGAACATCTTATAGAAGAATGTTCTTCTGGTATTTTTAAAAACATGACAATTTTTTTTTGTTATTGCTATCAAGCTGAATATCTAACAGTTTGGAGACTTAATTCATACCATATACAGGCTTTTGTGAGGAGTACAACTATGAAATCTATCTAGTTCAAACAATAATGGTAATGATTTGCATTTCCAATATTTTTAAATATGTCAACACAATATTTGGTAAAATCAATTACATAGGTTTGTAACCCTGATGTAATTTTTCTGTATTTATAATCAAATCAGCAATATGTTGACATGAATAATTGAAAAAATTCTATCCAAGTTTAGTATTTTAACTTTTGTGGGTGAGACCATGTAAATTAAATATTTTTTTAAAGTGATGTGAGTGAGTAGAGTTCACTTATTTTACTTGTCTAATTGTGAAATTACTGAAACTGATAGAGACAACAAAACACTACACAAAGAGAAACATGTTCTATAGAAATTTAGAATAACAGTACAGAGCTGAATAATTTTGAAGTAAACCTGACTCAGCAATATCTGGATACTTAATCTCCAATCTCCATTAGGTTATGCATAAAAATCAAAGCAAAAACTAACAACCAAAAAACACTCATCAAGCAAAAACAAAACAAAACACAAAACCATAGGGACTTTATCTAAACTCTTCTAGCACTAAGGAGAAAAGAAGAAGAAAAAAATCACCTCTCCAAATGCAGTGCTATTCTTAATCAACTGGAGAGGAGCAGAATTTGCCACCCTGAAATATGTATCTTTGGCATTAAGATTATTTTGAGCTGGTTATTTTTAAAACTTACAGAAGTTCTGAAGACCAAATAGAAATTACCCTTTAGTAAAATACATTTGCATTTATTATATAAGGGAAATCTCCATTTGTAAGGATTTTTCCTTCTCTAAGAAGGGATGGGGATGACTTCTCTAGAAATGTATCAGTGGAGAATGCAAGTATTTAAATCTGCATGACAATCACATCCTTGTTTACTATGCTTTGCCTGATAACCTCCCATGACTTACTGTCCCCATAACAACATCTTCCTTTTGTGTTTAGCTGAAAATGGTATTTAAGGTCATGACTTGGGCCATTTCAGAGGTTTAGTTTTCCTGGATTTCTCCCATGTATACAGGAGGTATGCATACATACGTGCTCAGTCACTCAGTCATGTCATACTCTTTGTGACCCTGTGGACTGTAGCCCACCAGGCTCCTATGTCCATGGAACTTTCCAAGCAAGAATACTGGAGTAGGTTGCCATTTCCTTCTCCAAGGGATTTTCCTGCTCCAGGGATCGAACCAGTGTCTCTTTCATCTCCTGCTTGGTAGGTGGATTTTTTACCACTGCGCCACCTAGGAAGCCCACACATGTTATTAAATTTCTGTTCATTTTTCTCATTAATCTGTCTTTTATTATAGAAAGTCTCAGCCATAAACCTAGAAAGGTAGAGGGAAATTTATTTTTCGTCCTCCACACCCCTGAGATTTCTTTCCATCAGAATAAAATTAGTCTGTGCTTTGAAAAGGGTCCAAATCATCTCTCTGTAGCATTTCCAAGGTTCTTATGGATAAGAGTGAATCGAAGCCATCAAAGGTCATTGGCGTAAGTGACAATAATAGTGCCATGGTAATACTGATAATGAGCCATAAAATGAACTGGACTTCATTTTGGAGATCCTCAGTGACCAAAAAGGGAATTGCAAATGAAGTGGAAATTTAGAGAAGATTAGTCAGGGATGATGAGAAAAGACTATTTTAAAAGGTAAAATTTCAGGTTGGTTGCAATTTGGTGTAATGAGATTCCACTGTTAAGTGAAAATCCATTAAATGACAGAAATAATTTAAACAATGAGGAATTCTATGAGATGAGACAGCAAAGTCCATATATTCAAGAGAGATGTTCCACCCTGACTTCAGTTCCTGAAAACCACAAAACCACAAGGAATCTTTTTAAATTAGTCCATTTAGATCAATTCAATCAATATAAATACTCTAAATAATCTAAGAACTTTTTATTTCATTGAATTAATTTATTGTTAAACTTTTGCAGAACTATTGTGCAAATTAACACGTATATTATTTAAATGTGTAAGTCTATAAATAATTTGCCGAATCTATTTTTTCAAGCTTGCTCCAAAAATTTTTATTTGTTTATATAGTGATGAAAGTCTATCTATGTGTAAATAAGAAAATAACCACAGAACAACCTTTTAGAGTGTAACAGTAATGATTTACTTATGTAAGTATTTTTTGTTCTTAGAAAAATATCCTCTACCATAAAAACCTCTTTGAGAAAGCCACTTCACTGACAGTGTTTTGCTTTCTACTGTTAAAAGTAGATTGCTAGTTCCACCATTTATCATCTATATGAACTTCAAATAGCCTATTACCCTTTCTGAATATCAGTTTTCCCACTGGTAAAATGGTGATAATTGCCATTCTCGTAAGGTTGTTCTGAAGAGTAAATGAGTTTATTCAGATTAGGCCAATTTATGGGAATGGGAGTTAGGAGATGGATCATTTAGGGAAGCTCACTGATGTTCATCAATGAAATATTTAACTTGAAGTGACTTTCAAAAGCATTTAGCCCTTTCCGTTATTTACAGATAAGGAAATGAAATCATAGGGTATAATGACTGATAAAGGTTATAACATTGAAAACCATGGCAATATTAGAATCCAGTATTCTTAATGTCCATATCAGGGCTTTAGGATTTCTTCAAATATTCTACTAAGTAGATAGCATTAGCTGTGTGTGTGTTATTCACTCAGCTGTGCCCGACTCTACTCTGACACTTTGTGACACCAGGACTGTAGCCCACCAGGCTCCTCTGTCCACGGAATTCTCCAGGCAAGAATACTGGAGGGAGTAGCCATTGTGTTTTCCAGGGGATATTCCCCACCCAGGGATTGAACCCAGACAGTAAAGTATTGCAAATTGTTTCAACAAACACTTTTTGTTTCCACTTTTGAGTTCTCAGCATATTTATTGAGAGTTATAGCCAAATTGCTATTTCATTTCACATTCACTTTCTATATTTTAAAAAATAAGTAAAAGTTTGAAATTAATTTCAAAAATCTATGTGCCTGCTTTCAGTTTACAGTTTTATCATCTATCCTTTCATCAAGGAAAAAAGGAGTTAGCTGAGTAAACATAGTATATTTCCCTGCATATAGGAAAATACTAAAATACTATTTAATGCCCAGAATCTAGAAAGAAATACATAAATCAATCACTTTTAATATTCTGGACGTGTTCCATTTATATATATACACACATACACACACACAACACACATATACATAATTTTGTAATCAATATTTAAGTAGAACAAACTTAACTTGTAACATTTAAGGAAAAGTCAGTTTTTAAGAGGATTCTGGGATAAGTGAGAGAGTTCCCCCTAAAAAATTTCCCCTGCTGAGTTGATTTGCCTTTCTATCCAAAACTTTATTCCCTTTCTTGTCCTTCCCTTGTTCCCCCAGGATTGAGAGTGAAAAAGAAAAGTAGGGACAGGACCCTGTTGGGCCCTCTTAAATCCAAAAGCCCTACCATGTGCCCCATTTCTTGTTTGTAGAAAAAAGTTTTAAATGCCCAGGCCTTCCTGGGTTCCAATGAGCAGACTCTAGCAGTTAACTAAATAGGTAAATGAATGAATGTGGAAACAAAGGAAAAGCAGTCAAGCAAGAAAATGAATGGTATCTTAATAGTTCAGCAATAAAACAGAGCTCTAGTTCCTTCTCAAGGGATACACATAATCATTTGTTGCATATCTTTGAGTTGTTTTGCAGAAAATAAGGTGCCCACCTGGGTGGACGATGGTGACTACATTCTGAACACAAGCACATAGACCCCAGATTTCTTGAAACCAGAAGGTTGATGATGAACATTCCTGAAATATCTTGTTACCTCATCACCAGCCAATCATAAGAAAGCCTTGTATCCTGCAACTTTCACCCCAATGTTGCCTTTAAAAATCCTTTCCTGAAAGCTACTGGAGAGTTCAGTTTTCTGAGCCTAGCTGCCCCTTCTCCTTGCTGGGCACCCCACAATAATGGTTGTAATTTCCTTCACCACAATCCCGTGTCAGTGGAATGGCCCTCTGCAAGCCGGTGAACAGATTCAAGTTCAGTTCAGTAATGTTAAATATTAAATACTACACTTTGGTAGAGTTTTCTCTCATCAGTCCTCCTTGCTCTTTTCTAACTGGGTAATTCAAGATTAATTCATAAATTTGGGCAGGATTTTTTATTATTAGCATAAAATAGTCCTGTAACTCCTAATTTCAATGAGAAAACTGAACCATCACATGCTATATCATCTGGTAGGGTTCAAATATTTGTCCTGGCAAGTAGTGCTCTGCTAATTTGTGTGTTTCACTTAAACAAAAATAGTTAGTACTTAATATAGTAATTGTAATATATGAAAAATTATTTTATTTAATTATTTAATTTATGCATTTACTAAATCTCTATAATCCTTTGCCAGTGTTTAAAATAAGTAAATGCCAATTACCTCATTTAAGGAAAATTTGATTTTCTGTATTGTAATTTTGATGTTTACTTATTAATATTTAATCACGTTAAGGTTTGTAATTTATAGAATATGCGTTAAGATATCTAATTAGAAATACAAGTAAATAAAAATAATTATTTTCCCTACAAGTTAATAAGTATTAAAGCATTATTATCCATTTTTTGGTTGAGCTTTTGTTTCCTTTTAATGTTTTTAATAACATATTCTCATAGGCTTTCCAAGTGAAATAGCTGAAGATGCTATGAGGATAAATGTTCTCAAAGATCACTGTCATTAGCAAATGTTTTCATTTAGTTAGTGAAACACAGTTATTGTGGTTGGCAGTTCAGGGCAAAGAGGGGAATAAGTAGCTAAATTCTTAGCTTAAAAATGATTACTGACTCCTCAGATGCCTTACTAAAATATTACTTTGTGTGTGAATTCCTCCTGGGCCCTAGTTATTGAAAGTGTCAACAGTAATTTTGTAGAACACTTTCTCTCTTCTAACATAGACTTGTGGCCTGAATTTGGATATTTTCTTTTATAAAAACTCTATAGTGCGGTTGAAATAAGCTGCATTCTACAGCTTAGTCAATCTGTAGAAAACAAAAATTTTTATTAATCCTCATCTAAAATATAACAAGGAAGCTTAATTTCTTTCCCAGTCTGCTCAATTTACTAGATAATGGCATAAATAATCAGAAAAGGAGTTATCTAATTGATTATTTTTGTGCATTATTTGAAAAACGTGAAGTAAATCATTTTCTGAATATTGAAAGAAAATGAAAGTGGCTCAGTCATGTCAGACTCTTTGTGTCCCCATTGACTAAACAGTCTATGAAATTCTCCAGGCAAGAATACTGGAGTTGGTAGCCTTTCCCTTCTCCAGGGGATCTTGCCAACTCAGAGATCGAACCGAGGTCTCCCACATTGCAGGCAGATTCTTTACCAACTGAGCTATCAGGAAAGAGCCCTTCTGAATATTAGTTAATACATATATTGGTTTTCTCACTAGTCATGTAAAATGTACTGTGTATGTACATCTACTGCATATATTTATAACCCTTGTTCCATAAAAGATCATGTCCAAGAGACTGTCAAAAGTGAAACACCATGAAACACCCATCATCAATCAAAAAATATATATATATCTTATTTCTTAATATATATCTTAATTCCTGAAAATCTTGCTCAAATGCCCTAAAACCATAAGATCTTCACACTTCAAGTAGTCTTCTCTAGTTATGTTTTTATTACTTTTGGATTTATAATATGAGCTGGTCAATTGGGTCAAATAGAGGATGCTGAAAAATCAGTTGAGAACACACCAAGGTGAGTCGAATAGAGCATTTCAAAACTTAGATAAGAAAATATCGCTTTTCACATAGAAATTAGAGGAGAAAAGTTTATCCAATACCACGTCTTAATGAATATATCTATTCTAATACTCTTAATTACTCAAAGCATTTGTGTTAATTTCCAAAGGAAAGCAATGGTATATTACTGCGATGAGTCAGCAGGGGGCAGTAAGTATTTTGAAAAGATGACTGAAGAACTGAACAGTCTTTTCCAAGGACTTCCCTCTCGAACTCTTCTAAGAATAAATTTTTACCAACAGATCATTTGGCTGTTTTGAGGTCTCACAGAGTCGGACACGAATGAAGCGACTTAGCAGCAGCAGCAGCAGCAGCAGTGGCATGGAGAGGGCAATGCACCCCACTCCGGTACTCTTGCCTGGAGAATCCCACGGACGGAGGAGCCTGGTAGGCTACAGTCCATGGGGTCGAGAAGAGTCGGACATGACTGAGCGACCTCACTTTCACTTTTCACTTCCATGCATTGGAGAAGGAAATGGCAACCCACTCCAGTGTTCTTGCCTGGAGAATCCCAGGGACGGGGGAGCCTGGTGGGCTGCCGTCTATGGGGTCACACAGAGTCGGACACGCCTGAAGCAACTTAGCAGCATGTTAGTGCTTTTATACACCTGGTTTGGAAATGAGCTGACGTAAAATGGAACCGTTATAGTCAATTTCTCCAGAGTATATTTTTTGAGAGTGTTTATTTTTCAGTGGGAAATTTTAATCCATATGAATAAAAATCCATATGAATAAAATTTAATCCATATGAATAAAAATCCTTATTGGAATATCAAGAGTAATATATCTCTATTTAAATGAGCCCTTTTCTTGGTTTGAACAGGTTAGAATTTTACATGGGTGGCATTCTCACCTAAGCCTCCCATTCAGTAAAGATATTTAACTGTAAATTTTAATTTTTCTATGTATTTGAGATTAAAACAATATTTAGAATATAAACTACTGTAAAGCTAAGGTTTTCTAAAATAAATCATTTAAATGATAACAGTGGTGTAGTGTCTTACAGTTCAGAAACTGCTTCAGTGAAAAATTTTGCTTTACTTTGTTTTGTTTTCTGAAGCCCATTTGAAATATAGCTCTGTGTGGTTACTATGTGATAATGGTAGCTGATTATATGATAAAACTGCACAATAATAATTTGCAATCTGCCATGTGTGAAATCTTGCATTGAAGCAGATAAACCCAGGCTGCTGAAGTGTGCTCTGTATCATTGCATTGGATGTAATAGCACAGACTGTTTAACATTATATAATAAAAAACACTGTTTCTTCTATGATTGGCAATTGGATTACTATAAATTATCATTCTGCCAAATGTTTTAAAGATGTTTTATAAGTTTAACTGGAACTTCTTTTAATTAAAACCATTCCCCACAAAAGTAGAAAATCTATTAAGAAGAACAAACAAAATTTGCTCTACCTAGTTATATTTCACAGTCTCAAGAATGTTTGAATAAACACTATGTTCAATTCCACCCATTATCCTATTTCATTTTATTCTGTAATGAATATGGGAAGGATAATGAGGAGAGTTTACAAATGAGATGGGCCATGACACTCACATACTGAATAACATTATCGTGATTTTTATCTCCCAATGAAGTTAGAAATTTGAAATTGTTCTGCAGAGTGACCATCATGTAAAATTAAAGTCTTTTCCTTGAATGTTGTGATAAAGAAAAATTACACGTGTATCATGCTGTCTGCTACAACTTAACGTGTACAGCTCAGATGTGTAAGATGTAGCAGGCTCTCGTAAAATTTGTCAACTGCTTTTGTTGTTAAAAATTTTCCCTAGATTTGTGTAGCAGTCATAAAATTATCTTTATGTCTATGATGAAAAAAATAGCAAAAAAGCACAAGGAATCAGCTGTGTGTGTATGTGTCTGTGCATACATTTTATCCACGTGAAGTATATTTGAAACTTAACTAAGGTAACTATGAACTGTAAAATATGGGAAATTAGTTTGGCAAGAAGGCTTAATAGTCTGCAAGACTGGTTAAGAGAACACAGAATTAATCGTTATGGAATGGGAAAAGGATTTCATGTTTAATTAACATTTGTTTAGGATGGACCATGTGGAAAAAGACTGCTTGTCTGTCTTTTTAGCAAGAATAGGATAACTGGCTATCTATGATGCCAAGACACAAAAGATATCTCAGTCAAGAAGAAGTATGAATAGAGTAAGCAGCAAGTTTTTTCCAAAATTGGGTGGTTTCAATCTAAAAAAAAAGAATATGAAGATACAAGAAAAGTAAAATGCTAACAACTTACTTTTCTAAGTGAAAAACTTCCATCAATCCAAGTTTTTATTCACTGCCACAAAAAGAAATATTTAATCAATAATAGTTGAAATGAGATGGCAATAATAACAGCTAAAGTATCTTGATCTAAAATGATCTAGGAAAATTTCAGTGGATTTTCCCCATATTGTGTTACAAAGGAAAGTGAAGTCACTCCGTCGTGTCTGAGTCTTTGCGACCCCATGGACTGTAGACTACCAGGCTTCTATGTCTATGGAATTTTCCAGGCAAGAATACTGGAGTGTGTTGCCATTTCCTTCTCCAGGAGATCTTCCCGACCCAGGGATTGAACCCGGGTCTGACTTAGCAGCAGCAGCAGCTCCCGCATTGTAGGCAGACACTTTACCGTCTGAGCCACCAGGGAAGTCTCTTGTCTTATAACGCCTCATGACAAATCTCTAAGGTTGCTTTTAATTCCATGCCCACGGTATGGGTGAAAATATCTAGACAAAGAGCAGCTGGCATGCTCAACATTCTGAGAGTCAGTAAGTTGTAGATTGAGATTTAAATATAAGAAATCTGAACTGAGAAATACAGACTCCTTAATCATATTTATAGAGCTGTTTATTGAGAACTTGAAATAGTTAAAACATTTAAATATTGATTTTCAGTTAGTGATCATTTCCTTGGTTATACATTGAAGTGAAGTTGTTCATGCGTGTCAGACTCTCTGAGACCCCATGGATTGTAGCTTACCAGGCTCCTCCATCTCTGGGATTCTCTAGGCAGGAATACTGGAGTGGGTTGCCATTTCCTTCCAAGAGATCTTGCCAACCCAGAATTCGAACCCAGATCTACCGTATTGCAAACAGACGCTTTACCATCTGAGCCACTAGGGAAGCTTGTTATATATTACAGTGGGCAAAATTTTAATTCTACTAACAGTGAAATTATTGCCAGGAGAAATATCAGTAACCTCAGATATGAAGATGACACCACCCTTATGGCAGAAAGTGAAGAAGAACTAGAGTCTGATGAAAGTGAAAGAGGAGAGTGAAAATATTGGCTTAAAAATCAACATTCAGAAAACTAAGATCATTGCATCCAGTCCCATCACTTCCTGGCAAATAGATGGAGAAACAGTGGAAACTGGCTGGCTGCTTTTATTTTGGGGGACTCCAAAATCACTGCAGATGGTGACTGCAGCCATGAAATTAAAAGATGCTTACTTCTTGGAAAGAAAGTTATGACCAACCTAGACAGCATATTAAAAAGCAGAGATATTAATTTGCCAACAAAGTTCCATCTAGTCAAGGCCTTGATTTTTCCAGTAGTCATGTATGGATGAGAGAATTGGACTATAAAGAAAGCTGAGCACTGAAGAACTGATGCTTTTGAACTGTGGTGTTGGAGAAGACTTGAGAGTCCCTTGGACTGCTAGGGTATCAAACCAGTCAATCCTAAAGGAAATGAACCCTGAATATTCATTGGAAGGACTGATGCTGAAGCTGAAATTCCAATACTTTGGCCATCTGATGCGAAGAGCTGACTCATTTGAAAAGATCTTGATGCTGGGAAAATTGAAGGCAAGAGGAGAAGGGGACAACAGAGGATGAGATGGTTGGATGGCATTACCGACTCAATGGACGTGAGTTTGAGTAATCTCTGGGAGTTGGTGATGGACAGGGGAGGCCTGGCGTGCTGCAGTCCATGGTGTCGCAAAGAGTCAGACTGGACTGAGCGACTGACCTGAACTGAACCTAACAGTGAAACTGTCTAATTAAAACTTAATCAAGAGTCTTTCCAACTATGCTTTAAAGTTTTAAATATGTCAACTCTGATGGAATTTAATGAAATAATGCATGAAATTTTAAATCATTAAAGAAAAAAATTGTAGAGAACAACATAGGGTCTGAAAAGGTTTTGGTTGTGTCTAAGCTCTTCATACGAGGAAGAGAATACAAATAACTTAGCTGAAAAAATGCAGAGCAGAAGTCAAAACCACATTAAGATTTCATTTCTTCTAACTGGTGAGTTATAACTTGATTCATTTTCCTGAGTCTCTACTTTCTCTATTGTATTAAAACTCTGCATTTTTCCTTTTATCTCATAATATTCTCACCTGCTTGAGATCAAAGTCCTCATTCATTTCACTTCTTGGCCAGTAAAATACATTAAGTGATAAGGAAAGAGGACAACTTAAATGTAAAGAAACTACATACCAGAGTCTGTGCTAATTACTATACCTTCATTAGCTTAATTTAAGATTTACAACAACATGAAAGTAGCTTAAGTTAAGCTTAAGCAATACTAAGGGGTGGGGTTGGACTCCCTTCTGCTAACTCCAAAGCCTGCAGTCAAAAAATGGGGAGTGGAAAGTGTGATGAATAAACAAGTGAATAAATAAATGTACATATGAATGAGGCATAGTACTCAGTTTTACTTTAAATTGCACAAAGCTAGTTGTTTATATACAAAAAGATATCAATGACCAGGATAACCATGATGATGTGATCACTCCCCTAGAGCCAGACATCCTGGAGTGCAAAATCAGCGGGCCTTAGGAAGCATCACTATGAACAAAGCTAGTGGAAGTGATGAAATTCCAGCTGAGCTATTTCAAGTCCTAAAAGACAGTGCTGTTAAAGTGCTGCACTCATTATGCAGCAAATTTGGAAAACTCAGCAGTAGCCACAGGCCTAGAAAAGATCAGTTTGCATTCCAACACCAGAGAAGGGCAATGCCAAAGAATG
This sequence comes from Nanger dama, assembly GCA_917880005.1. Lineage (NCBI taxonomy): Eukaryota > Metazoa > Chordata > Mammalia > Artiodactyla > Bovidae > Nanger > Nanger dama. Next base: position 6,407,342 of record CAKJTW010000090.1, on the reverse strand, counting down.
TTCAAACTATTGCACAATTGCACTTATTTCACATGCTAGCCATGTTATGCTCAAAATCCTCCAAGTGAGGTTTCAAAAGTATGTGAACCACAAAATTCCAGATTTACAAGCTAGATTTAGAAAAGACAGAGGAACCAGAGATCAAATTGCAAACATCTGTTGGATCATCAAAAAAGGAAGAGAGTTCCAGAAAAAAACATCTACTTCTGCTTCCCTGACAATGCTAAAGCCTTTGACTCTGTGGATCACAACAAAGTATGGAAAATTCTTAAAGAGATGGAAATACGAAATTACCTTACTTGCCTCCTGAGAAACCCGTATGCAGGTCAAGAAGCTACAGTTAGAACTGGGCATGGAGCAATGGACTGGTTCAAAACTGAAAAGGAGTATGTCAAGGCTGTATATTGTTACCTTGCTTATTTAACTTATATGCAGAGTACATCATGCAAAAATACCAGGCTGGATGAAGCACAAGTTGGAATCACCATTGTTGGGAGAAATATCTAAAACCTCAGATATGCAGATGACATCACCCTTATGGCAGAAATCGAAAAGGAACTGAAGAGTCTCTTGATGAAAATGAAAGGAGAGAGTGAAAAAGCTGGCTTAAAAGTCAACATTCAAAAGACTAAGATCACAGCATCTGGTCCCACCATGCCATGGCAAATGATGGGGAAACAATGGAAACAGTGAGAGACTTTATTTTCTTGGGCTCCAAAATCACTGCAGTCAGTGATTGCAGCTATGAAATCAAAAATGCTTACTCCTTGGAAGAAAAGCTATGGCAAACCCAGGTAGCATATTAAAAGCAGGGACATTACTTTGCCAACAAAGGTCCATATAGTCAAAGCTATGATTTTTCCAGTAGTCATGTGTGCTGAAGAATTGATGCTTTCAAATTGTGGTGTTGCAGAAGACTCTTGAGAGGCTCTTGGATTGCAAGTTCAAACCCATCAATATTAAAGGAAATCAACCCTAAATATTCATTGAAAGACTAATGCTGAAGCTGAAGCTCCAATACTTTGGCCACCTGACGTGAAAGAGCTGACTTATTAGAAAAGACCCTGATGCTGGGAAAGTTTGAGGGCAGGAGATGGTGAAGGACAGGGAACCTGGTGTGCTATAGTCCACAGAGTCGTAAAAAGTTGGCTATGACTGACTGAACAACAAGTTGTTTCTGTATGTGCTGTGAAGTTTTTTCTTTTTGTTTTTCTTAAAGCTATCCTCATAACTCTGATAAAGTGAGTCCTTAAATTTTGGAACTCTTTCTCACTAACAGCATTTAATTACAGGACATTAAAAACTGAGGATCTATCCACTGTGACTGTTTTGAAGTGATTTTAGATTTCATGGAGATATTGTTTTATTTTTAATTGCATCATATACAAAGGGAGGAAGAAAGGAAGGGAGGAGGAAGGAAAGAAGAAATGGATACTTAGAAAAGAAACTCAAATCTTCTCCCTGAGGTCAAATTCTAGGTATATATCCTTTCCTAAATGATAGTAATACACATTAACCTGAATTTGCTGGAATTGCTTAAGCTATCATAAATATTAAGCTTTATATAAACTGCCAAAATATTTTATTGTTGTAATATTATTTAAGAAGAATCCTTTATTCCCTGATTTTACATTCTTTCCTTCTAATATGATTTGTGTGAGTGTGTGTATGTGTATGTGTTTATTATGTGGATGGATAATGGTTAAAAGCCAGTGTAGTGAATTGTTGAGAATTTTTTCATCATTGCTTTAATTTTCAGGAGGTGTGGCTCAGTGGTAAAGAATCTGCCTGTCAGTGCAAGAGATGTAAGATATGTCTGATCCTTGGTTTGGGAGGGGGACATGGCAACCCACTCCAGTACTCTGGCCTGGAATATCCCATGGACATAGGTGCCATGGACACAGTCCATGGGGTTGCAAAGAGTTGGGCATGACTGAGCAACTGAGCACACGTGAAAGGAACTACTGGAAAGAGCTGGCTGCCATTTCTATCATAGTCGCCTTGCTTCTGATATGTATTTTGAATCAGAGATGTGACATGGAAGATACATCCTTAAATTATGAAATATGCAATTTAGCATGATTTTCACTAGGACGTCTGTCATGATCAGATTTCGATATTCTGATCATCACTTCTACAAGTAAAGAGACGTGATCAAAACTTAAAAGAGAGGTTGATTTTATTCAGTTTTTAAAAAATGTTTAATCTTTGTTTTTGTCAAATAAATTAAATGGCATTAAAATATTATCAAAACTTTTACACAATTATCATGCTATGTTAGTGGATTTATAAAAGCTTTTCTACAATTCTATGAATTAGATATATTATTGATGTGCCTGCGTGCATTGTTTCAGTGATGTCTGACTGTTTGCGACACGATGGGCTATAGCCCTTGGGGCTCATCTATCCATGGGATTCTCCAAGCAAGAATACTTGGGTGGGTTGCCATGCCATTCTCCAGGGGCTTTTCCCAACCCATGTAACAAACTCACATCTAGAGTCTTGGCAGGTATGTTCTTTTCCATTAGTGTCACCTGAGAAGCTCCATATTACTGACTGATAATTGAAATCTTGTGCTCCTAATTTACAAGTATATAAAATGGAGCAGAATCGATATTTCAGTTTAAGAACTTTGTGGTTATTTTTTGTATGTTTTCATTTTCATATTTCATATCTTTTATTATGAAGTAGCCACCATGAACATTTAGACAAAATAAAATGCAGAAGTAACAGTTTGCTTCAGGAGAAATACAGACAACCAAAGCATAGGAATGGAACATTCTTTTAAATTTATTAAATCTTTTTAAATTTATATATGGAAAGAGATTTTTTGAACCAGCTGAAATAAAAATCATTGAGCAAATAGCATAGATTTTCTTTCAGTACTGAATACAGTACAGAGTACAACATGATCCATGTCGGTTGAATCCAAGAATGTGGAACTGTGAATGTGGAGGACACACTATGAAATATAACATGATTTTTCAACTCCTTGGAGGGTTGGTACCCTTTGCTCCTAACCCCCTCATTATTCAAGGGTCAAGTATATTTTAATTTAACTCGTAAAATAATCATCATTATCCTCATCCTAAAGGCATGCAAACTGAGGCAGAGAGGTAGAGTAACCCAGGTATATGTAGTTAACTACAAGCAAAACACTGGTTCAGAGTTTTGAGCCTTTAGTTACTATTCTAGCCTGATTCCTCTATTTTGCTATCATCTCAAGAATCTAGAAATGCCAGAGCATTTTTGTACTCACCAATCCTTATTATCTACAAATTCAAGTTAACGTGTATTACTATCATTTAGGAAAGGATCTATATCTAGAATTTGACCTCAGGGAGAAGATTTGAGTTTCTTTTCTAAGTATCCATTTCTTCTTTCCTTCCTCCTCCCTTCCTTTCTTCCTCCCTTTGTATATGATGCAATTAAAAATAAAAACAATATCTCCATGAAATCTAAAATCACTTCAGTCTGACCCCAGACATCAGTAACAGAGCCTAGGTTAGAATCCACAGCTTTGCCATGATCAAACTTTCAGAATACTTGGTGTCAACATTCAGTCAATTGACTTTTCTTCATCATCCTCAGCATTAATACTTATCTTAGAAAAAGTGAATAAGTTCATTAGCATATTAAGATAAAAATATTGATCAATACAAAACTAATTTCAGGGAAACATATCAAAATATGAACACAGCAATGTTAATTCATTTGGCAGATTTCTTTTGTATGCTTATTCTATGAAATATTATACTGCAGTGGCTAAGAACCTGGACTCTAGGGAAGATAGTCTTGGTTCAGATTTCCAATTTACCACTTTCTATCTGTGCAAACTTAGGCATTTTACTTAATCTTTGTGCCTTAGCTTCTGTACAATAAGGGTGATACTAGGATCTATTGCAAAGGATTGCTATATCTATATATCTCTATCTTTGATAGAGGATGAGATGTTGGATTGCATCTCCACTCAATGGACCTGAGGCTTGAACTAGCCCTGGAAGTTGATGATGGACAGGGAAGCCTGGCGTGCTGCAGTCCATGGGGTCGCAAAGGGTCAGACATGACTGAGTGACTAAACTGAACTGATCAATCTACCTACCTACAATACATCTAAACTTAGAGTCTGACAACTGGTACTAATGCAAAACTTAGCATTAGCTACATGTAGGATATAATATGTGTGGTGTGTTGTGCTTTGTGGCTTAGTCGTGTCCATCTCTTTCTGACTCCGTGGACTGTAGCTCTCCAAGCTCCTTTGTCCCTGGGGATTCTCCAGGCAAGGAGTAGGTTGCCATGCCTTCCTCCACGGCATCTTCCCAACCCAGGGATTGAACCCAGGTCTCTGCATTGCAGGCAGATTTTTTACTGTCTGAGCCACCATGGAAGCCTAATAATACTGAAGAGGATAGCCTATCCCTACTCTAGACGATCTTCCTGACCCAAGAATTGAACTGGGGGTCTCATGCATTGCAGGCAGATTCTTTATCAACTGAGCTATCAGGAAAGCCCAGAATATGATATAGGATAGTGATTAAATACCAATTATAGAATTATGTTCTCTGGGTTCAAGATCTGAATCTTCCATTTCCTTAGCCACGCAACCCTAATCAAGTTACTAAAACATTTTATGCCTCAATTTTCTCATCTGTAAAACTAATACAGGATCCAATAAATGCAGTTGTTGTAAGAACTTGGCAAAGACTAATATCTAAATAAATGGTTAGTATTTGCATATACATCTCTAAAAGTAAATGTGAGTTAAATATATTAGTACTTTATTTCACATTATGCAATAGGTATATTTTTATATATTATAAGTGTTCCTAAAGTTTATGTTTGCTTTGAATCTTGTTTAGATTACAAAAAACTTTTGCTATTAATATATGTAAAAATTTAAATTCAATTCTGGAGCTTATTTTATATATTCCCTTCCTTATTCTGTACTAGTATTTGCCACCTTCAATTGAAAGTAAATTCCAGTGTCAGAAAACATTTATTGTTAAACCTGATCATCACATTTTGAAGACTATACTATATTGTAAATTTGTGTCTAATGGGACAAGGAGCAGGATTGGGTTTAGAGATCAAAGGAGACTTTAAATCTTTATAAGTAGAATAATAAGTAATTTAAAACATAAAGTTTAAGTAGTGATTTATAGATAATTTAGGATATGTTATATGTTCATAAAAATGGAAATTTTACAGCCCGTTTGATTGCCCTCTATTGCTCTAGCTTTTGTCCAGTTATTGAATATTCAATATCTTTATCCAATAGCAATTCATTCCTGCATAAACCAGTTAAAAAGGGCTCATTTTTATGATGTGACTGACACTCATTTCTATATAAGTTTTCGTCTATATTAAATCATATATGTATCTGTAAATGTGTACCTTCTGTCATTAAATAGTTATAAGTGACTGTTATGAATATACATAGAATTCTACATAACACATTAGTTTAATCAATCAAATACCACTTTGTATTTGTGCAAACTCTGTACCCACCATGATGCTAAGGACCAAAATCTAAGATGGTATCTTTGCTCACCAAGACCTGGAGAAAATAAGAGAAGGCCACTTAAGTGCTAAAGAGTGAGATATTGATTTAGAGAATAAAGAACGTTTTGTTGGCTAAAACTCAAAGAGCTCAGAGTGAATACTCAAGAAGAAAGAAACTGAAAGAATAAGACTTTCTGTGATTGAAAGGAATTTGTACCAAACAAATCCACACAAATTTGTAGTCCTTGAGGTAATTCATAAGATTAGATGCTAGGAGGTGATCTAAGCAAGCCCTGGAGAAATCACCAGGGATCAGTAAAGAGAAAAAGAGAAAAATTTGGAAGGGGAATAATGCCTGAGAAGTTAAAACATGAATTCTTTGTGAAGATACAGAAAGTCAGATTTAAGTAAAATCAGTCATTGGTTTCAGTCTGAATGTTAGCCTGTAGAGACAGAAAACATGACAAAATTTTAAGTGAAATTACATTTGAAAGAAGAAAATTACTAGGTACAGAAAAAATATTACAAAAGGGCAGGAACATATACTATTTTTTTCAGGAATGGTCATAACCATGATTAGTGGTTAAAAACTAACTGTTCTTTATTTATATATATAAAAACTAACTGTTCCTCATTAGAATATACTAAATGAGTTCTTCATTGGCACAGGATTACATAATTTGTTACTGAAAACTTTATGGTTTCATATTCAGCACAATTTAAAAGCAATTTGAGAAATTAGAGTGGAATTATTTATTGTTTCCTTCATGAATGTGTTTACATGCATAATTAAATAATATACACATATATAAAGTCTCCTACATATGTGTATTATATACAATAAGATTTTTAAAATAAATGCTATACTTTTTAATTTTTAAAGCATTCCTTAAAGATTCAGTACTTTTAATAAACTGCTTTATTAAGGTATGACTGACATAAAGCTGTACATATTTAATGTATACAACTTGAGTTTGGGCATAAACACACATCTGTGAAAGGCTGTATATTGTCACTCTGCTTATTCAACTTATATGCAGAGTTCATCATGTGAAATGCTGGGCTGGATGAAGCACAAGCTGGAATCAAGATTGCCAGAAGAAATATCAATAACCTCAGATACGCCGATGACACCACCCTTATAGCGGAAAGCAAAGAACGGAAGAGCCTCTTCATGAAAGTGAAAGAGGAGAGTGAAAAAATTGTCTTAAAATTCAACATTTAGAAAACTAAGCTCATGGCATCTGGTCCCATCACTTCATGGGAAATAGATGCGGAAACAAGGGAAACAGTGAGCGACTTTATTTTCTTGGGCTTCAAAATCACTGCAGATGGTGACTGCAGCCAAGAAATTAAAAGATGCTTGTTCGTTGGAAGAAAAGCTGTGACCAACCTAGACAGCATATTAAAAAGCAGAGACATTACTTTGCTGACAAAGGCCCACCTAGTCAGAGCCATGGTTTTTCCAGTAATCATGTATGGATGTGAGAGTTAGACTATAAAGAAAGCTGAGCACTGAAGAATGAGGCTTTTTGAACTGTGGCGTTGAAGACTCTTGAGAGTCCCTTGGACTGCAAGGAGATAGAACTAGTCAATCCTAAAGGAAACCAGTCTTGAATATTTATTAGAAGGACTGATGCTGAAGCTGAAACTCCAATTCTTTGGCCACCTATGCAAAGAACTGACTCATTGGAAAAGAATCTGATGGTGGGAAAGACTGAAGGCAGGAGGAATAGTGGTGACAGAGTATGGCATCACCATCTCGATGAGCGTGAGCCTGACAAAGCTTCTGAGTCTGAGCTGGCAATGGACAGGGAAGCCTGGTGTGCTGCAGTCCATGGGTCTGAAAGAGTCAGACATAACTGAGATACTGAACTCAACTGATGAAATCTTCATCACCATCAAGGCCATAAGTACATCCAGGGTTGTGACAACTAATTTTTCTCAACATAAATATTGCATCACCTTGGTTCAATAAAAATAATTCTGATTGGAAGTGATCAACATGTTTTAGAGGGTCTGAGCCCAGAAGAAGTTTGAACTCTAAAATAAGTGTTCTTTAAGTCATAGTGTTTAGGAAATCTTAAACAATGGCATAGGGACCTAAGTTTATAGAACAACCATTATCTTCTCCACATGGAAGTTGCATTCTTAGGAGGTACTGAAGTAGTAACTGGCTCAGAAGGAGAAAAAGGAGGGTAAAAAAGTGAAGAGAAAACAAGGAAGGGAACATGATCTGGGAACACTGACAAATGAAGAAGCTTCAAGTTTTTACAGTCTTCATTGGTATCAGATGAAGAAATGTTGAGTGAGGTCATGTTTGAGCTCAGCTTGTATTTGGAAGCCAGTTCATGTGCAAGTGTATAGTTTGATTTCCTTTTCTTTTTTTAATCTAAAGTATCTCTCAAATAAATAATCTTATTTACATTCCAAAGTTCTTCAAAGTAACTGCTCCAAATTCAAATTGTGCTTGATGAGATTGCACCATCTAGAAAGAATTGCATGGTTTAAATTTGGGGTAGGAAAAAAAATAAAAATAGGCAGGTGTTTTGCCTCAGAGAAGGGCAATTTTGACTGAGAAAATCCTTTGAGAACTACAAGGCACAAAGGATGGTGCTTGTGCAAACTTGTTTCTCTGGAACTTGGTAAAAGATCAGTTTTGCCTGGTTTGAGGCCAGATCCCAGCCAGCAATATCAACAGTGGTTCTTAGGAATCGACAATGGCCTTTGCAAGATTTTAGAAAACAGTTTTATTGCTGTACACTAAATATATAACAGTAAATGTACTCCACTATCTAGATAATAAACATATCTACCACCCCCTAAATTTTCCTTATGCTCCTTTATAATTCCTGCTTTCCACACCCACATGGGGGCTTCCCAGGTGGGGCAGTGCCAAAGGATTTGCTTGCCAATGCTGGAGGCGCAAGAGATTTAGGTTCCATCCCTGGGTCGGGAAGTTTTCCCTGGAAAATGAAATGGCAAGCCATGCCAGTATTCTTGCCTGGTGAATCCCACAGACAAAGAACTGGCATGTTACATTGGATGTGACTGAGCATACTCCCCCCTCCCCCCACACACACGCACACACTTACACATCCTCCTTCTTCATTCTTAGGCAACCATCAATCTACTTTTATCACTATAGATTAGCAGGACTTTTAGACTTCCATGTAACTAGAATAATGCAGAATGTATTTCTGCTCTGACTTGTTTTAGCAGCATACTTATTTTGAGATTCATTTGTTATAGCCTGTATCAATGGTTATATTTTTATTTCTGAATAACATGTTTGTGGCTCTACCACAGTTTGTCCGTTTACCTATTAATGAATGCTATTAATTCAGTTCAGTCACTCAGTCGTGTCTGACTCTTTGAGACCCCATGGACTGCAGCACACCAGGCTTCCCTGATGCAAGTGTACAGTTTCCTTTCCTCCATCACCAACTCCTGGAGCCTGCTCAAACTCATGTCTATTGAGTCAATGATGCCATCCAGCTATCTCACCCTCTATTGTCCCCTTCTCCTCCTGCCTTCAGTCTTTCCACCATCAGAATCTTTTACAGTGAGTCAGTTCTGTCATCAGGTGGCCAAAGTATTGGAGCTTCAGCTTCATCATCAGTCCTTCCAATGCATATTCAGGGTTCATTTCCTTTAGGGTTGACTCATTTGATCTCCTAGCAGTCCAAGGGACTCTCAAGAGTCTTCTCCAACGCCACAGTTCGAAAGCATCGATTCTTCCGTGCTCAGCTTTCTTTATGGTCCAACTCTCACATTCATACTGAATGCTATGGATTGAATGTTTGTGCCCCTCTCAAGTTCATATTTTAAAGCTCTAATACCCAGTGGGAGTATATTTTAAAATGAGGCTTCTAAATAAGTTATTAAGGTTAAATGGGGTTAACGGGCTGGGTTCTGAGCCAATAGAATTAGTGGCCTTATAAGTAGAGACATCAGCAGGTCCTCTGTCCCTCTCTCCACACAGGCACAAAGAAAAGGTGAAGTGAGGACACAAGAGAAAGAGATCCATCTGCAACAGGAAGAGAGGCATCAGCAGGAACCAGCTTGATATTGGCGCTATGATATTGGACTTCTCAGACTGCAACTGAGATAAATAAGTTTCTGTTGTTTAAGTCATCCAGTCTTTGGTATTTTGTTATGGAAGCAGGAGCAGGCTAATACAATGGATGTTTGGTTGCTTACAGATTTTGCTGTTAAAAATAAAGCTGTTATGAACATTCATGTATCTGTTCCCTGATGGCTCAGCAGGTAAAGACTCTGCCTACAGTGCAAGAGATACAGGCGATGCTAATTCTATTTCTGGGTTAGGAAGATCCCGTTTAGGAGGAGATGGCAACTCACTGCAATATTCTTGCCTGGAGAAGTCCATGAACAGAGGAGGCTACAGTGAAAAGGGTCTTGAAGAGTCCAACATGAATGAGAACGCAGGCAGGCAAGAACATTCATGTACAAGTAGAATTGTCATAATTAGTAAATAAAAATACAAGGCACCCAGTTAACTTTGAACTATTTCTAACTGCCTATGTATATGTATACTGATATAAAATAATATTACACTACACTAAAAATTATTCCTTTTTAAATTACAATAATCAAAACTATACATTTCTTTCTTTCTTTTTATTCTTCTAAATATTTCATTATCTCTCCTTAAAAGTTTTTAAATAATTTATTTGCACATAGAATTCCTTGGAGTTATAGTTTATGTTCCATTTTCATCGTAAGTGGTTATATACAATGTAATTTTTTTGCCCATTGAATATTCATGAGAGAAAACTCATTAAGCATTAGCATGAATGGGTATACTGATTAGTCTGTCATGAAATTAACAATTCTGAAAATCAATCTTCAAATTTGATTTGTACAAACCTCACAATATCAGCATTGTACATATTGTCATTCATGCCATAACTGTGCTACCTTCTTCAAGATTCCACTGCATGTCTTGATCAAGACTTTTAAAATACTGCTTACTGATAAAAAAATACTAAGATTGCCATCAATTTTTATTCTTTTCTCTCTACCACCACATTTGATGATTCTTTTTGTTTCCATGCCAGAAGATTATTTAGAAACATCCTTGTAAAAGAATCAAATTCTTTACAGATGAAATAGAAGTGTTGAGTCTGTAGCTAATTTCCTGGTTTCAATCCTAGCAATGGAACTTATGGTAGAGTCTTAAGTAAATTATTTCATATATCTGTATTTCAATGTTTTCATGGTAGTTATACCTGGCATGCCTCTTCATACTAGTTATGCCTCGAAGAATTGCCATGATAACTGAATTAAACAAAATTGGTGGAAAGTACTTATAAGACTTTTATGTCTCTTTATTATCGGCACAAGGGCACTTCTCTTCTTTTAAACTCACCTTTACATTAAACAAAATTTTGTTAAGTCCTGAAAAATTAAAGTCCCACCCTATCTTGAGGTCATTATATTACTATTACTGTTAAGACTTCCAGAAGCATAGTTTTAAGAAGATAGAGTGAGCAGAACCTCTCTGAAACTTTATATGCTAAACTCAGTGCAGCATTTTGGAAAAATAGAATCTTGGGCACAAGTACACAGAGTTCTTGCCCTTTCTCTGCCACTATTAACTGCTCTGATTTAGGTAAATTTGTTTACATGCTTCTCAACTTTATAGAGTTCCAGAAAAAAGAGAGGCTCCAGAAAAACATCCACTTCTGCTTTATTGACTAAGCCAAAGCCTTTGATTGTGTGGATCACAATAAATTGCAGAAAGTTCTTAAAGAGATGGGGATACCAGACCAAATACCTGACCTGCTTCCTGAGAAACCTGTATGTAAGTCCAGAAGCAGCAGTTAGAATAAGACATGAACAACGGACTGGTTCCAAATCAGGAAAGGAATACATCAAGGCTGTATATTGTCACCCTGCTTATTTAACTTCTATGCAGAGTATATCATGAGAAATGCTGGACTGGATGAAGCACAAGCTGGAATCATGATTGCTGGGAGAAATATCAATAACCTCATATATGTAGATGACACCACCCTTATGGCAGAAAATGAAGAAGAACTGAAGAGCCGCTTGATGAAAGTAAAAGAGGAGAGTGAAAAAGTTGGCTTACAACTCAACATTCAGAATACTAAGATCATGACATCTGGTCCCACCACTTCATGGCAAATAGATGGGGAAACAATGGAAACAGTGAGAGACTTTATTTTCTTGAGCTCCAAAATCACTGCAGATGGTGACTGCAGCCATGCAATTAAAAGAAGCTTGCTCCTTGGAAGTAAAAGACTGAGCAACTGAAATGAATTGAACTTCTCAGCTTTACGCTCTAAAATATAAAGGAATTCAAAATTGCTAAACTATTGAATGCTGAATACATTTACAAAAAACGGTGAAATCCATTTCTAAAGAGTCATGGCAAATATCATAAGAATTATTCACTTAAAGTTGGAATTCCTTTTTTTCTTTATTAGTAATGCTGTCCCCTTTAAAGAGAGCTTTGACACTTAAAAGGATAAATTTGTGTCCATTATTTAACACATTCTACAATTTTTTTTTAAGCAACAGAGCACTTCAAGAACACAGTTTGCTTTTCTTTCAATTTGCATAATCTTTTCACTAAAGAGATGTTGAAAACAACATACAAGAAAGTAATTGGCTTTACTCAGTGGATTATTTAAAAGTCAACAAGAATTTGGGGGACTTTAGGAATTAAAGCATGATGTCAGTACTTCAAATAAGCAAGATTCCCTACATTTGTCAGAGATTCAGCAGAGTTTTGAAGACAAGAGAATCTGAGAATACAGAATACCAATAACATTACAAATATACTTGCTCAGTTCAAACAGGATAAATGAATAATATTTCATGACAATTACTTCAAAGTTAATATACTATTTCAGGAACATTATGTAGAATATTCTTGAAGGAGGACATGGCAACATACCTGAGTACTCTTGCCTGGAGAATTCCATGGGTAGAGGAGCCTGGCAGGCAATGGTCCATAGGGTAGCAGAGAGGTGGACAAGACCGAAGCGACTTAGCATGCACACGGGTGGAGAATGTAGGTCAGACCCAACACTTTCAAGAGAATCATACATGTCTTATTTCATCTTTAAATAAACATCTTGTACCTTAATACAAGCATCCACAAAAATCTAGATTTATAGTGTCTTGATCATAAACAGTATGATTTATTTTATTAACTCTAAACTTGAGTGTCTCTGCAAAACATTGCTCTTGCTTCCAAAGTCTTACCTGGAAGAGATTTTACTTACAATAGACATATGAGCAAGCCTTTTCAATGACAAAAGTACTAGTATACCAGAAATTTTTCTGTTTTGTGATTACTTGCACCCCCAGTTATGCCATAATAGCAAGGAACTTTTCATTATTGCAGGGTTTTTTGTTTGTTTTTGGTCCAGGAATTTGAAAATTTGTTTGCTTCTGAAGTTATAATGGTTCTGGGAGAAGAAAGTTCACACAAGCATTTGGGCTGAGAGACTGCTGATGTGCAGTTTGGAAGGCCACTATATCTTTTGCTGTGATTATTTTATTTTCTTCATTTAAATCTTTCTTAACCAAAATATTTATTTAAATCACTTGGTTTATTACTAACTGAAAAAATTACACATTTTCTTAATGCTTAGCTGTTGGTATAAACTGATTTATATCTGACACTCCATGATTTCTGAAATTGAGTGAATAATCACTAATGCAAAAAGAGCTTCAAAAGACATTTTTCTCTCTGTATAATTGCCTACTGTTCAGTTATTCATCAAAACGTATACTTTTGTTTTGCCACTTCGGCATTCAAAAATATAAAAATAGAGAAAAGATAATATCAAGTAGTTTGAACGTTGAAAAAAATTGGTTTGTGATCTCATGAACATATGAACCTGTTACTCATAATTCCTCATAACTGATAGTAAAACCAAGTTGAATTGCCGAGAGGTTTATGAATTTAAAAATTAAAAATAAATTGAAGTCGTTTTGCCATTTGAATGATTAAAACATCAATTACTATGGTGAAAAATTTAAAAAAATAGCTTTGAAAGTGAAAGTGATGTCATTCAGTCGTGTCCGACTCTTTGCAACCCCATGGACTGTAGCCCACCAGGCTCCTCCATTCGTGGGATTCTCCGGGCCAGAGTACTGGAGTGGGTTGCCATTTCCTTCTCCAGGAGATCTTCCCAACCCAGGGATCGAACTCGGGTCTCCCACATTGCGGGAGCTTTGGTTATTTAATTTTTGTAATTTATCCAAAAATCTAAATACAGGATATTTAGAGTATCCTGCCAATGTTAATAAAGTATAGAAACCCAAATCATTTAGTACCTGTAAGACATGAATATTTATGAGGTATCTGGTAATTTTATACTCAAATCTTTTCTCTAGATGTATGCTTTAACGTCTATCAGGTAAATGCCTGAGAGTAGGATGGCTAGAGCTTGTGGCAGGTATGTATTTAATGTTTGTAAACTCTCAGGTTCATTTCCAAATGCATTTTCTCATTTTGCTTTCCTAGCAACATTGTATGACAACTCCTGGTCCTCCAACGCTGCCTCGAAACTTGATATAGTCTTTATTTTTAAACTATATATATATGGTCCTCCCAGGTGGCTCTAGCTGTAAAGAACCACCTGCCAGTGCAGGAAACACAAGATGAGGGTTTGATCGCTGGACGGGGAAGATCACATGGGAGAGGACGTGGCAACCCACTCCAGTATTCCGGTCTGGAGAATCTCATGTTCAGAAGACCTTGATGGGCTACAGTCCATAGGATCGCAAAGAGTCTGATACTGCTAAACGACTAACATTTTCACTTTTATATCTTTAATAGTCCTTGTTATCAGTCATAGATATTTGGAAATTATTTTCATTATTATTTTAATTTGAAATTCCATAAAAATTAATAATGATATTGACATCTTTCCATGTGTTTAGCATATTTGCCATTCTTATATTTATCTACCTCACTAAGTGTCTATTCAAACAACTTGCTCATTTTTTAAATTTGGATATTAGCTTTAAAAACAAAAAATCAGCATCTTAGAGTCTTTATGTATCCTGAATAGAAGTTATTTATGTGATTCACAAATATTTTTCTCAGTCAGTAACTCATTTTTCCTTTCCCTTAAAAATATTTTCCAAAGAGCAGAAGCTTTAAATTTTCCTACCACTTTGCATTCCTGGTAATGATTTTCCTTGTTGGGTGTTAGATATTATTGTAGGCTTACAAATATTCTTAAGTCTTAGCGTGGAGCGCAGTTCAATTACTTTAAATGGTTTAAAGCTTTCTAGTCTTTCTTGCAACATTTGTTAGATGAGACCAGAGCAAAAGTCAGCCTAAAAGCAATGTTTCTTAAATATTTTTCATAATCCTCTATGAAGCCATTTTATATGGGATTTCTTTTTTGCTTTCTTTCTTTTTAAAAACTGTTTATTTACTTGTTTGGTTGTGCTAGGTCTTGGCTGAGGCATACTTAATCTTAAATCTCTGCTTTGGCATGTGGGGTCTTTATTTGAGGCATCCAAACACTTAGCTGTGGCATGTGAGATTTCGTTCCCCGACCAGGGATGGGACTCAGGCCATCTATATTGCGAGCATGGAGTCTTAGCCACAGGACCACCAGAAAAGTCCTGTGAAGCCTTTTAGATTTTTTTTTAAAATCACCCTCTTCTCATTAAATTTTAATGCCACAAATATACATCATTTCAATTTATATACTGCGGCTCTTTAGAGGTAAAGAAAATATTTTGATATCTAAGATTTTCTTGACTCTCAAGAACTGATTTTCAACCCCTTGAAAGTGATTTGCCTCTGTTGAAAATATGTGATCTGGTAATAATTATTTACACTACTGAAGTCAAGTCTTTCTCTGTTACTCTGCCCAAGGCTTTTGAATCAAAAGAATTTCTATCCATCTGTTGGGAACGGGCACTGTTCCCAGCCTTGTGTCAATGCCAGCCACAGTTACCTTTAAACCTCTTGAGTTCTTTTCTTGGTTTTGAGAGGTTCCTTCACACTTGTGCACTGGTTTGCCCTTAGATAAATATTTATGGTGAGGGCCTTAAAGATCTCTAGAGTTCTCTTTCTAGGCAGCACTTTCCTTTCCTATATCCTGCTCTCTACCAACTGTAGGTATTTTGCTTTTTCAGAATCTCAGATGCATCACCTCAGATGATCTACTGAGTTTTATCTGTATTTTCCCTCTTTGTTCCTCTTGAAAATTCTCTCAAGGCACTAATGTGGCACAATCATAAGATTCCCCTAATTTGTATCTCGTTCTCAGGGAGTGGTATCCTTCATTGCCTGATGGGATGTTTTGAAACCATTGCTTTCTGTATTTGATGTATTTTGTTTGTTTCAAGTGTGAGAGCAAATCAGGTCTCAGTTCAGTCAGTTCAGTTGCTCAGTCATATCTAACTCTTCGTGATCCCATGGACTGCAGCATGCCAGGCTTTCCTGTCCATCACCAACTCTCGAAGCTTGCTCAAACTCATGTCCATCCTGTCGGTGATGCTATCCAACCATCTTATCCTCTGTCATCCCCTTCTCCTCCTGCTTTTAATTTTTCCCAGCATCAGGGGCTTATCCAATGAGTCACTTCTGCACATCAGATGGTCAAAGTATTGGACTTTCAGCTTCAAGGTTTTGAAATTGTAATTCAAGACAAAGTTTGTCAAAAAGCGAGAGTTTGAGAATTAACCTTTAAACTCCTTCATTCCATGAGTCAGCTCAAGAACGGACTTACCATTGCTCTGCCTACACTTTCTCTGAACGTTTTTTATAAACAAACAATTCTCAAGATCTGCACATGCATATAGATAGTAGGAGCAGGCATTAAAATACTCAAAATTAGTTTTGCCCACAAAAATGAAATCTGTTTGGATACTGAAATGTCCTTGGAAAAATTAATTCCTTAGAAAACAAAATAAACTCAACACTGAAAAACCTCAAAAAAAAATCCAATAATGGGAGCTTGATTTAGCATGAAGCTTGCCACACAGCCATGAAGTTGACCTCACATGGTGAAAACATAACAGACCCCAAATATTAACACAAGGAGTCTCAAATATCTTTGTACAGGTTTTTATGTGGACATAAGTTTTTAAACTGTTGCTTCAATAATACGGGAACCATGAACGTCCAGATATTCAAGCTCGTTTTAGAAAAGGAAGATGAACCAGAGATTAAATTGCCAACATCTGCTGGATCATCGAAAAAGAAAGAGAGTTCCAGAAAAACATCTATTTCTGCTTTATTGACTATGACAAAACCTTTGACTGTGTGAATCACAACAAACTGTGGGAAATTCCAAAAGAGATGGCAATACCAGACCACCTGACCTGCCTCTTGAGAAATCTGTATGCAGTCCAGGAAGCAACAGTTAGAACTGGACATGGAACAACGGACTGGTTTCAAATAGGAAAAGGAGTACATCAAGGCTGTATATTGTCACCCCGCTTATTTAACTTATATGCAGAGTACATTACGAGAAACACTGGGCTAGATGAAGCACAAGCTGGAATCAAGATTGTCAGGAGAAATGTCAATAACCTCAGATATGCAGATGACAACACCCTTATGGCAGAAAGTGAAGAAGAACCAAAGGGCCTCTTGATGAAAGTGAAAGAGGAGAGTGAAAAAGTTGGCTTAAATCTCAACATTCAGAAAACTAAGATCATGGCAGCTGGTCCCATCACTTCATGGGAAATAGATGGGGAAACAATGGAAACATTGGCTGATTTTATTTTGGGGGCTCCAAAATCACTGCAGATGGTGACTGCAGCCAAGAAATTAAAAGACACTCCTTGGAAGGAAAGTTATGACCAACCTAGACAGCTTATTAAAAACGGAGACGTTACTTTGCCAACAAAGTCCATGTAGTCAGGGCTATTGTTTTTCTGGTAGTCATGTATGATGTGAGAGTTGGAGTTTGTAGAAAGCTGAGCACTGAAGAACTGATGCTTTTGAACTGTGGTGCTGGAGAAAACTCTTGAAAATCCCTTGGAATGCAAGGAGATTCAACCAGTCCATCCTAAAGGAAATCAAGGAAATCAGTCCTGAATATTCATTGGAAGGACAGATATTGAAGCTGCAACTCCAATACTTCGTCCACCTGATGGGAAGAACTGACTCATTTGAAAAGACCCTGATGCTGGGAAAGATTGTAAGTGGAAGGAGAAGGGGACAACAGAGGATGAGATGGTTAGATGGTATCACCAACTCAGTGGACATTAGTTTTAGTAAACTGGGAGCTGATGATGGACAGGAGAGGCCTGGCATGCTGCATTCTGCGGTGTCACAGACAGTCAGACATGACTGAGCAACTGAGCTGAAGTTTTCAACTCATTTGAATAAATACCAAGGAATATGATTATTGACAGTGTGGTAAGTGCTTTGTAAGAAACTGCCAAACTGTTTTCCAGTTTACTCTTTTAAAACTCTCAATTTCTAAAACAAGAAGACATCGTTTCACAGCTATTTGAATGTATAAAATCCAAAATGAAAAAAAATGTCAACATGAAATGCTGGCAAGGAAGTAGAAAAATAGAAACTCATGCACTGCTGTTAAAAATGCAAAATGGTATAACCACATTGGAAGACAGTTTGATTTCTGGGAGAACAGCATGAGGGTTGAGGGGGTATGTGGAAACTCTTTGTAAGTTCTACTTAATTTTTCTATACATGTAAAACTGATAATTTTTAGTCTATTAAGAATATGAGGACTTTACAGGGACCTGAAAATCTGCTTCGCTGTGGTAGTAGGAGACTTTCTCTTCTTTCTATGGTATATGTTCCAGGATAAATCAATTTTCCCACCACCAAATACTACAACATCAAGCACTTAAACTTCAAATACTGTGGTCCCATATCCTGCTTTTGAAATGCAATAATGAATATTCACACATAACTATTACAGCCACCACACAACTCATTTCCTTCCCCACTTTGAAGATTAGAAGAAAAAAAAATTCCAGTAAAAAGAAACCAATAATTCACTCACAGAGCTCAGGCTGGAGCACAGAAGATCTTCCCTGTCAGTCCAGGGCTATTATATGTATGTGTTTTATATATATATATATGGTGTTGGAGAAGACTCTTGAGAGTCCCTTGGACTGCAAGATCTAACCAGTCCATTCTAAAGGAGATAAGTCCTGGGTGTTCTTTGGAAGGAATGATGCTAAAGCTGAAGCTCCAGTACTTTAGCCACCTCATGCGAAGAGTTGACTCATTGGAAAAGACTATGATGCTCGGAGGGATTGGGGGTAGGAGGAGAAGAGACCACAGAGGATGAGATGGCTGGATGGCATCACTGACTCAATGAACATGAGTTTGAGTGAACTCCAAGCAGTTGGTGTTGGACAGGGAGGCCTGGCATGCTGTGATTCATGGGGTCGCAAAGAGTCTGACAGGACTGAGCAACTGAACTGAACTGAACTGATATATATACATACATACATATATATATATATATATATATATATATATATATATCAGTGAGACACTCGTCTATACTGATTCCTTCTAGATCCATGGCATTAATGAGAGACACAATTTATGGTGTTTTTTTTTTCCAAATCCTAAAAATCACTGAAAACATCCTAACTAGGATGAGCATCACAATAACATTTGAAAGTACTGTGTAAGCTAATGAATACCTAGAACCAGCCCTCAGATATTATGATTCTGTAGGTTGAGATTTTTGCCTTGACATTTGTGTAGTCCTTGTATTGAAACTCTGCACTAAATCCCCAAATTATCTCCATTATATTAAGAGGAATTTGAGAAATTTTTGTAATAACTTTGGACTCAATATATTAATATGGGATTGATACAAAGACACTATATTTGCTTGTGAGGTAAACTTTCAAGTGTTGCACAATTGAGCACACACTTACCTGCTAAACAAACAAAGTGAAGGTGATGCTGATGCAGTTCAGTACATGTTTGACATGGATGAGTGCAAGGTAATATACAGTACTGCAGGGGAAGAAGCTAGTTAATAGCATCACTTTCTTCTGGGTCATCAGCATCAACCTATATACAAAAAGGACAGTAGGGAGATGGGAAGAGAAGGAAAACAGCTGTAACTATAATGTGAAGGACCAACTGAAGAGAACAGCTTAAAGCTCCAGGTTCAGTCTTTACAAAAACATTACTGCCGCAAGGCATCCATATAGAAGAAGCGAGGAATAGACTCTTCCTTTTGGTGATGGGAAGCTTCTGGAGGAACATATGGAGTGAAAATACTGTTAAGGGCCATTTTGAAAATACAATCTGCCTCCAAACATTAATTTTTATATTTCTTGGGGATAAATATAGCTACTCAGGACTCAGAAGTTTTAGATATATTTTAGATCAAAATTGCTTGTACATCTAATATCCTTACTTGATTAGTTATGTGAACAGCTGCTTAGTTAAAATTTCCTAGGTATTTAAACTCTAAATTTAAAGAAATCTGTTTATTCACCTTATTTTACAGAATTTATTATATTTGAAAATATCTTAAAATTTTTGTCATTTTAAACTGTTAAATGTAACATATAACATGCTTGCAAAGTACTTGCCTCAGAAACTTAGTTTATATCTGATACAAGAAGTGTGATTTCCAAAGACAGTTATGAGGTTTTTTTAATTGCTATTGTTATTAAAATTCAGTATAACATATTCAAGTTACTATTTGAATCTACTGTAATTCCATGATAATTCAATATAATGTCTCTTAGAGCAGTAACAAAGGAGAATATAATTGGTTTGTATTTCTTTTAGGGGATATATTGTAACTGTAATGGCATTCTTCTTTGAAGTAGAAGCTTCCCATTTGTTTGCTGGACAGGTTACTTGTAACGTTTTGTTTTGCCATTAAAAAAAAATTGTATAGCCTCCAATTAAAATTAAAAAATTATATTAAAAAGTAATAATAATTGTGTGCTTTTAGTTATTCCTGGGAATCCTAGAAAAGGATAACATTTAGCTGGGCAATATTTTACAATATAACTGCATGTAAGATTTTCATCAAGTTTTTGAATTAGATGTGGTTTATTGGATAAAAGATTTCAATCAAATCAAAATCGTCTGAATTTTTTTTCTTTGTTTACAACTGATTTTCACTTCTGTCTTGAAATCAATTACATGATCATAACAATGATCAATGAAATGATCAAACTATCTACTATTTGATAATACTATCTATAATTGAGATTATATCATAGTCTCATATAGACATTCTACATCTCACCAAAATGGGTTTTGTAACATTTAGATACTGTGAGTTACAAAATAATTTTTTATTATCCATTTTTTTTCAAATTTTATAAAAATATAGACTTCAGCATCATATATAAATGTGATAGGACTAAATGGTGAATTTAGGATATTTAAAAGAACAAAACTTGGGAATTTTTTTCCAAATAGTCTAGCCTAAGTCACTGAATGAAACATGTTTACACACTACATCAAACCCTTAAATTTTCTTAGTTCAATGCTAGCTAAAATACTATATGCCAGTACATGTTAGAGTTACAGTCAAGGTGGCTCAAATGGTAAAGCGTCTACCTAAATGTGGAAGACCCAGGTTCAATACCTGGGTTGGGGAAGATCCTCTGGAGAAGGAAATGGCAACCCACTCCAGTACTCTTGCCTGGAAAATCCCACGGATGAAGGAGCGTGGTAGGCTCGCAGAGAGTCGGACATGACTGAGCGACTTCATTTCATTGAAGTTAACAACACTTAATTTGCACCACTCCTTACAATATTATTTTTTTTTCAAAATTCATAAAAGGTCTATGTTTTAAGACAATTATGATCTAGGAAAATATTCCAGAAATTTAATCTTTCTAACTCAGTAAATCTCAATTCCTACTTTTCAAGCTCAGTTCAGCTCAGTTCAGTCGCTCAGTCGAGTCCGACTCTTTGCGAGAGTCCGACTCTTTGCGACTCCATGAATCGCAGCACGCCAGGCTTCGCTGTCCATCACAAACTCCTGGAGTTCACTCAGACTCACGTCCATCAAGTCCGTGATGCTATCCAGCCATCTCATCCTCGGTTGTCCCCTTCTCCTCCTGCCCCCAATCCCTCCCAGCATCAGGGTCTTTTCCAGTGAGTCAACTCTTCACATGAGGTGGCCAAAGTACTGGAGTTTCAGCTTTAGCATCATTCCTTCCAAAGAAATCCGGGACTAATCTCCTTCAGAATGGACTGGTTGGATCTCCTTGCAGTCCAAGGGACTCTCAAGAGTCTTCTCCAACACCACAGTTCAAAAGCATCAATTCTTCAGTGCTTCAGCCTTCTTCATAGTCCAACTCTCACATTCATACATGACCCCTGGAAAAACCATAGCCTTGACTAGACAGACTTTAGTTGGCGAAGTAATGTCTCTGCTGTCTAGGTTGGTCATAACTTCTCTACCAAAGAGTAAGCATCTTTTAATTTCATGGCTGCAATCACCATCTGCAGTGATTTTGGAGCCTAAAAATGAAGTCTGACACTGTTTCCACTGTTTCCCCATCCATTTCCCACACAGTGATGGGACCAGAATCTTCGTTTTCTGAATGTTGAGCTTTAAGCCAACTTCTTCACTCTCCTCTTTCACTTTCATCAAGAGGCTTTTTAGTTCCTCTTCACTTTCTGCCATAAGGGTGGTGTCATCTGCATATCTGAGGTTATTGATATTTCTCCTGGCAGTCTTGATTCCAGCTTGTACTTCTTCCAGTCCAGCGTTTCTCATGATGTACCCTGCATAGAAATTAAATAAGCAGGGTGACAATATACAGCCTTGACGTTCTTCTTTTCCTATTTGGAACCAGTCTGTTGTTCCATGTCCAGTCCTAACTGTTGCTTCCTGACCTGCATATAGGTTTCTCAAGAGGCAGGTCAGGCTGCTGCGACAGTGCGCAGAGCGTGGCCAAGAGGAGCTGCCCCATGTCTGTGGTCAGGGGCAGAAGCTGGGAGGACCCTATGCCCAAGAGGCATCAGCTGAGAGGAGCTACCCCATGTCCGAAGAGCAGTGGCTCCGTAGGTGCCTGAGGGCCTAGAGGAGCTATTTCATGTTCAAGGTCAAGAGAGGTGGTGGTGAGAAGATATCCCTCATCCAAGGAAAGGAGCAGCGGCTGTGCTTTGCTGGAGCAGCCATGAAGAGATACCCCACGTCCAAGGTAAGAGAAACCCAAGTAAGACAGTAGGTGTTGCAAGAGGGCATCAGAGGATGGACACACTGAAACCATAATCACAGAAAACTAGTCAATCTAATCAAACTAAGAACACAACCTTTTCTAACTCAGTTAAAGTAAGCCATGCCCACAGGGCAACCCAAGACAGGTGGGCATGGTGGAGAGGTCTGACACAATGTGGTCCACTGGAGAAGGGAATGGCAAACCACTTCAGTAGTCTTGCCTTGAGAACCCCCATGAACAGTATGAAAAGGCAAAATGACCGGATACTGAAAGAAGAACTCCCCACGTCAGTAGTTGCCCAATATGCTACTGGAGATCAGTGGAGAAATAACTCCATAAAGAATGAAGAGATGGAGCCAAAGCAAAAGCAATACTCACCTGTGGATGTGACTGGTGATAGAAGCAAGGTCTGATGCTGTAAAGAGCAATATTGCATAGGAACCTGGAATGTCAGGTCCATGAATCAAGGCAAATTGGAAGTGGTCAAACAGGAGATGGCAAGAGTGAACGTCAATATTCTAGGAATCAACAAACTAAAATGGACTGGAATGGGTGAATTCAACTCAGATGACCACTGTATCTACTACCGTGGGCAGGAATATCTTAGAAGAAATGGAGTAGCCATCATGGTCAACAAAAGAGTCTGAAATGCAGTACTTGGATGCAATCTCAGAAACAACAGAATGATTTCTGTTCATTTCCAAGGCAAACCATTCAATATCACTGTAATCCAAGTCTATGCCCCAACCACTAACACTGAAGAAGCTGAAGTTAAATGGTTCTATGAAGACCTCCAAGACCTTTTAGAACTAACGCCCCAAAAACATGTCCTTTTCATTATAGGGGACTGGGATGCAAAAGTAGGAAGTTAAGAAACACCTGGAGTAACAGGCAAATTTGGCCTTGAAATGTGGAATGAAGCAGGGTAAAGACTCATAGAGGTTTGCCAAGAAAATGCACTGGTAATAGCAAACACCCTCTTCCAACAACACAAGAGAAGACTCTACACATGGACATCACCAGATGGTCAACACCGAAATCAGATTGACTATATTCTTTGCAGCCAAAGATGGAGAAGCTCTATACAGTCAACAAAAACAAGACCAGGAGCTGAACTGACTGTGGCTCAGATCATGAACTCCTTATTGCCAAATTCAGACTTAAATTGAAGAAAGTAGGGAAAACCGCTAGGCCATTCAGGTATGACCTTAATCAAATCCCTTATGATTATACAGTGGAAGTGAGAAATAAATTTAAGGGACTAGATCTGATAGATAGAGTGCCTGATGAACTATGGATGGAAGTTCGTGACATTGTACAGCAGACAGAGTTCAAGACCATCTCCATGGAAAAGAAATGCAAAACAGCAAAATGGCTGTCTCAGGAGGCCTTACAAATAGCTGTGAAAAGAAGAGAAGCAAAAGCAAATGAGAAAAGGAAAGACAGAAGCATCTGAATGCAGAGTTCCAAAGAATAGCAAGAAGAGATAAGAAAGCCTTCCTCAGTGATCAATGGAAAGAAATAGAGCCAAACAACAGAATGGGAAAGATTAGAGATCTCTTCATGAAAATTAGAGATACCAAGGGAGCATTTTATGCAAAGATGGACTCAGCAAAGAACATAAATGGTATGGACCTAACAGAAGCAGAAGATATTAAGAAGAGGTGGCAAGAATACACAGAAGAACTGTACAAAAATATCTTCATGACCAAGATAATCACGATGGTGTGATCACTCACTTAGAGCCAGACATCCTGGAATGTGAAGTCAAGTGGGCCTTAGAAAGCATCACTACAAAGCTAGTGGAGGTAATGGCATTCCAGTTGAGCTATTTCAAATCCTGAATGATGATGCTGTGAAAGTGCTGCAAATTTGGAAAACTCAGCAGTGGCCACAGGACTGGAAAAGGTCAGTTTTCATTCCAATTCCAAAGAAAGGGAATGCCAAAGAATGCTCAAACTACCGCACAATTGCACTGATCTCACATGCTAGTAAAGTAATGCTCAAAATTTTCCAAGCCAGCCTTCAGCAATACGTGAACCGTGAACTTCCGGATGTTCAAGCTGGTTTTAGAAAAGGCAGAGGAACCAGAGATCAAATTGCCAACATCTGCTGGATGATGGAAAAAAAAAATTTTCTAGCTAGTAAGCCAAAATTTTTTCAATTAATTCTTCACTACAGCCATTTGAAAATGATGTTTATATCTGTCTCTGACTTGTATGTATATACATATATATGGGCATATATTTGTGATTTGACATATTTAAAGTCACTTTTATGTGAATTTCTATTTTTCAACAAGACTATGATATCGTTAACCTCTGTTCTACTTTAAAAAGCCTAATAGAGTAAGTAAGTAATTTATAGTCTCTCAGTCATGTTCAACTCTTTGTGACTCTGTGAACTATAGCCCACCAGGCTCCTCTGTCCATAGTATTCCCCAGGCAAGAATACTGGAGTGGGTTGCCATTCCCTCCTTCAGGGGATCTTCTGACCCAGGGATTGAACCTGGGTCACCTGGGTTGCAGGCAGATTCTTTAGCAGCTGAGCCAAAAGTACAGGTTTAAACAAAATCATAGCTCTAGAAATTTCTGCCCAATATCTTGTCCAAAGTGATGCTCTTCATAGTTGTCTTCTGGACTTCCAGATCAAATAATTTGATCCTAGAGCCTGTTTTTTTATTTTATTTTTTTAACATATAAAATCTCTATTTATACATGCAGAGAAAAAGGAGATACCTTGAAAAATTAACATTGCTGCCTCTATGGAGATAAAGGCTTGGCATGTCTTTTTGTTTTTCTTTGCTTAGCTATAGTTTTACATTTTTACACAATCAAACACTATTGTTTGAATAATACGAAAAAATGTGGTCCTAAGAAGAAAAAAAAGGAAAAATAAGTAATGATAATTACTACATATTTTATCTTTTAGAATCCTCTGAGTATTTTGCCTGAAATCCTTTCATTTAAAGTTAGAAATTCCCATAACAGATGCGGAACTGATCCCTCCTCAAGGAAGCACCACCAGGTCAAGGGAGAAGAGGAAGATTTTAGGATACAGAGGTTTATTATTGTTATTTAATTTGTTGCTTTGTTGTTTAGTCATTGTCGCTCAGTCATGTCTGATTATTGCAATCCCATGGACTGTAACCTGCCAGGCTCCTCTGTCCCTGGGATTTCCCAGTCAAGAATACTGAAGTGTGTTGCCATTCCTTCTCCATAAAATCTAGCCTATAAAATACATTAAACTTGAGATTTAGCATTTTTTTTCTTCTAAGTTAAAACTGTACTTGCTCTTAACAGAACATTAGCAAGACAATTTTTGTCTTCAATGATTTTCTTTTCCAAGCAAATCACCCAGTTGGCCTCTGAAGATAAAATTTTACAGGCTTGGTGTCTATATTTTTCAGAGATTTTCCAATGAATTTGAAATGCAGTTGTGCCTTGTAATTTTGGAGAATTTAATGAAAGGTTCTTCAGTCTTTAGAAATCAGAATGTGACTTTGTCTCAAGCCTGATCTATTTATTTAGGTTCTTAGAAATTCAGTATATTCACAGATGGATATTATGTAGCCATCATTTCATGGTGCTCTATCACGCAATATATATAACAAATTGCCAGCTAGGCTTTTATATGTTTAAGAGTTTTAATTGCTGTGTACTTCAAACATTTCTTACATTGTGCCATCTGGCACATAGAAACGTTAATGAATTTTTAAACTTAATGGGATATGCTTTGCATTAGGAATGTGTGAAAATTAGTTGCTAACCACTGGTAAATGACAGATTTATCAATACAGACTTTACAAAATTACAAACCATTGCTTTGTGCCATTAAGGTAGCAACACATTGTTAAGTGCTAGTAAAAGTTGCTCAAACAATTGGTTGGATAGAAATAACAATTTATAATTACAGTAGCTCTCTGTTATTTAAAGAAATTGAATCTATAATATGATAATGTTTTTCTTTAAAAGTAGTTTTAGGGAAACATTTTTGATATGAAACAGAAAAAAATCACTTAAATTTTAAACTTTTTGGACATGTTGGAAAAGTCTGATAATATTTTCAAATGTTCTTATTTTAACAGAAAGTTTCTGTTTCTCTCATTAAAAGAGAATCTCTTTTTTTGCCTTCTATTTCTATTATAACTGTATTTTACATACATGAAATCTGGCTATAATATAAAATGACTAGCTATCAGAATATCTATTTAAAACATTATCATCTACTATACTCTTCTCCCCTAATAATCTTAGTTTCCATGAAGGCACTAAAGAAGAGACCCCTGAGTTATGTCAAGAAGTAAAATGCAAAGAACCAATCTTGAATACAAACAGTAAACAGAAGTCCATTCAACAGTATATAAAACAGAAGAAACAATTGAAACAATCTGTTGGGTAAACTGGGGAAAATCTCTTTAAAAAGAAAATATATGTGAAAATTACAGATATGTATTATTATAATGTATAGAATTATAAATGTCCATTCATAAAGTATATAAATATGAGAAAAAAACTACCAGTTCAGAATTTTAAAATTTATTATAGGGATTTGCATAAAATTCACCTTAATATTCTCTATGAAAATATCTCATGTAGGAAATTACTAGAATGCCCACAAGTACACCAATTTAACATACAAGATTTTGTTAAGCTTGATTATGAGATACTTTGCTTTATCTTTCAGTTGTATTGTGTAAATACATACATTATGAACATAGGTGTTCAGTGCTTAAATTATTGCTTTACTACATTAATTTTAAAATTTGGAGACATCCAATATAATTCGATGGAGAAGGTGATGGCACCCCAATCCAGTACTCTTGCCTGGAAAACCCCATGGGCAGAGAAGTGTGGTAGGCTGCAGTCCATGGGGTTGAGAAGAGTCGGAAACGACTGAGTGACTTCACTTTCACTTTTCACTTTCATGCACTTCAGAAGGAAATGGCAACCCCATCCAGTGTTCTTGCCTGGAGAATCCCAAGGATGGGGGAGCCTGGTGGGCTGCCATCTATGGGGTCACACAGAGTCAGACATGACTGAAGCAACTTAGCAGCAGCAGCAATATAATTCGAAGAGTTGACTCATTGGAAAAGACTCTGATGCTGGGAGGGATTGGGAGCAGGAGGAAAAGGGGACAACAGAGGATGAGATGGCTGGATGGCATCACCAACTCAATAGACATGAGTTTGAGTGAACCCGGAGTTGGTGATGGACAGGGAGGCCTGGTGTGCTGCGATTCATGGGGTTGCAGAGTCGGACACAACTGAGCAATTGAACTGAACGGAATATAATTCCATTAAAATGTTGATAAGAATCAAGATGGATTCCTATTAAAAATAATTTAAAACTACTCTCCCATCAATCCTCACCTCTCCCTGCAAACATCATCCTCCCTGAGGTTAGTGATGGTAGAGAGTGAGGTTCAGGGGGATTGCTCCTTACAGTGGGTGTCATGGAGAGAAACCACCATTACACATGCCAGCCCTTGCCAAGTTGGTTACTAGTTACAAATTCAACTCATCTTCCAGCCAGGGTAAATAGCCTTGTGGGAGCAGGAAAAACTGTTTCATTAGAGGGAAGTTGGGCTCCCTAGTGATTCAGATGGTAAAGAATCCACCTGCAATGTGGGAGACCTCATTTCAATCCCTGGATTGGGAGGATCCCTTGGAGGA
Source organism: Nanger dama (assembly GCA_917880005.1). Classification (NCBI taxonomy): domain Eukaryota; kingdom Metazoa; phylum Chordata; class Mammalia; order Artiodactyla; family Bovidae; genus Nanger; species Nanger dama. The sequence continues at coordinate 6,378,985 of CAKJTW010000090.1, read as the reverse complement.
GGGCATGGCAACGCACTTCAGTATTCTTGCCTAGAGAATCCCCATGGACAGAGGAGCCTGGCAGGCTACAGTCCATGGGGCCACAAAGAGTCGGACCCGACTGAGCAACAAAACACAGCATAGCACAGAGAGAGTTAGAAGACCAGAATGCCCAGAGGAGAATAAAAGATCTAGGGAAACATGAGGGGGTCAGAGCAGATGGAAATGTGAAACAAAGGAGACAATCAAACAAAAGCACTCCTTACCCCTGCCTCTCATAAAGCCACTTTTCATTAGAAGTAATGGTGCTCTATCAGTCTCGAGTCGACCACTTTCTGCCTCCTTTCCAATCCTGATGGGTTCTGCAGTTATATGCTATCTGCTTTTCACAACCTCAGCTGTTCCAAATCACATGTAAGACTGCCAGTGGCAAAGAAATGATCCAGGTTATCTCCCTTCCCCCTGCTCCCACTGTGTTTTTCATTTAGTCAGCACAAAATAGTCACACATTTAATTGTTTGCTAATAGTATGGTGTGCAGTTAGCCTGATTATCATCAGTGGGATTCTAAACCTCAGGAAGGAAGGGATCCTGTTATATATTTTATTGTTTACAACATTAAGTTAGTTCCTAGTACATTCCCAGGAAATTTGGGGATAGTGGTAACATTTCTAATGACAATCCATGTTTTTCTAGTTTAGAAGGTTGTTGTAGAAGGTTGTTGTTGTTGTTGTTGTTGTTTTTTTCTGAAAGCTTTTGTAGTTTCTCATTAGGTACAGGGGCCAGCTACTTTATGATTGGAAAAGATTGTTTACCTTCAGTTGTCACCAACTGAAATGTGATATCAATCTATAAAAAATATGTAGATAATAGACTATGATAGAATTGTTTAAAAATTGAACAATGAATTAATTCAAAGTGTAACCATCCTCTGTATGAAAGATAAAGTTTCAAAGATAGAATTAGGGCACAGGATTTTTTGTGTGTTTGAGTGTGTCAGATTTTCTCTCTCGGGTTACTAAACTGAAAACAATTGTTCAGCCTTCAAAGGATTGTTAAGAAAATTAAATGAGTTAATGTTGCATAACAAACAATTTCTAAACTTTGATCTTGTTTCCCTTGAATTTCCTGAATGTGAGGAGTGTCTTTGCTATTCACAGGAGGCCCCTTGGACCAGGGGGCGGGCGTGGTGGGCTACAGTCCATGGGGTCACAAAGAGTCGGATACGACTGAGCGACTTCACTTTCACTTTCACGGATTTTAGTACCATGAAAGATCCATTTTGCATCATCCTAAATCATCTTACAAATTTAACCTCTAGATGATTGTCTCCCTAAACCTCCGAATATGTTCAGACAAGTCCGAATTTGCAAAATTGGCTTTGACGCTCCTACATAATAAAATTAAAATATATACATTTCTTAATGGCCAATTGCATTACTGAACTCTCTCTTCTCTACATGTCAGTTTAAAGATTATTTTGAACTATTGTGTGGTGGTGACACTGACTGATGTGGGATACCTGGAATCTCTGTGTTCCATGGAAGTGAATTCAGTTAATTGTTGTTAAGGCTGTGCAGACATTCCTGTAATAAATGTGCAGAGTTCAGCTCCTTTCCAGTTTTACTTTTATGCATTTAAAAATTCCCCATTGCCCAAAGCTGCTACAACTGTCATTCATACATATGCATTTTTTTCAAGGAAACTTCTAATTAATTAGATAACCAATTGTATTAAAAGAACACCATAGAAATGTGGAGATTCCCTGGGTGGTATCTAAAACCATCTACTCTCAGAGTGCTAGTCCCAAATTCAGATCTGATAAAATGACTTAACTTTAACATTGTGCCTACCGTGACGTTTATCTAAGCTGAAGACTGGTTCAGTCAAAGGTCAGAGTAGGGGTTACCATAATACTTATATTTCATTTTTTTAATTAGAAGTTTATAGTAAAAGAATATTAGGGATCATAGAAGCAGTCCACATGAGCATTTGAGATTTTGTAAGGGTCAGCTTTGCAGAATGTGTTTTTATAGAGTTTAAGCAAAACCTCCAAACCTATGAGTGCTAGTGGTGATTCTTAAATTTGTAGTCCCGCATATCCTGTCTTTAACTTCCTCCTCCTACTCTCCTATCCCAGGATTCTGAGACATTCCACCGATAACTCAATGGCTAGTCCCTAGAGGCCTTGAGCTTGTCTCTTAGGTCAGAAAACTCACAACTTTCTAGTAATGGTGGAATTGAGATAATGTACAAAGTAAGGCTCTGCCTTCTGATGCTATGATCTGTGGTCACTTGGGAAAAACAGAGCAAAAAACAAAACACCTTACTTTTATTTTTGAGAAAGCAAGTGTAGCCTTGTATGTATGGGTTCATTGTATAGGTTCAACTTTTTGGTGGAATCCAGCCACCACCTTGGGGGTTGAATTAGGAGGAGCTCTTAGAGGAGAAAATATTAAGGTCAGATTCCCCAGCTCTGGGAACAGCTGACAAGAATCTACAGCACTCTCCTTAAACCTTCCAACCACCTATGAAAATGCTTAGTCTCAAGATTTTAGGGTTCACAAACAGGAGATGCTTTCATGAAAAATAATGTTTTAATACATACTTATCAGTCTGGTTATACGATGCTTTTTAAAAATTTTGACTTCTGCACATCTCAGTAGAATACATTTTATAGAAAATCTGAGTTTTCCCTGAAAACTTATTTTTTTAAAAGGAAGGGCTGTAACTATAATGTACAATAACCCTGTAGATGTCCTTGGTGTCGGCTTAAGCTATATTTACTCTTAAGAGTAACTGTTGTGCTTTCTATTTCATAATTCTGAATGTCAGTACTGAAAACAAGTCTGAATCAGCTATGAGTACTCATGTACATCCAGAAAAAGGTATATTGCTCAATCTTAAAAAGAAATGCGGTATTAAGCCATGAAAAAACACGGGAAAATATCTAATGCATATTACTATGTGAAAAAGCTAATCTGAAAAGATTACATACTGTAAGATTCCAGTTAGATGACACTCTGGACTATATGACATTCTGGAAAAGGCAAAATTATGGAGGCTGGTTGGTAGGGGGAGGAGAGTTGAATAGGTAAGAGTATAGAGGAATTTTATGGCAATGAAACTATTTTGCATGAAACCACAATAAAAGATACATATTGTTGTACAGGTGTCAAAAACCACAGAATGGACAACATCGAGAGTGAATCTTAATGGAAATTATGAACTTCGGATGATAATGATGTGTCAGTGTAGGGTCACTAGATGTTGGGGTCCATGAGTATGTGAGAACTCCCTGAACCTTTGTTCAAATGTGCTTTGAACTTAAAACTGCTCTAAGACATAAAGTCTGTTTAAAAATACTAAAAATTATATTTTATGATTATTTAAGTGAGATACTAAAAGCTTGAAATCTCATAAGCTTAGTTTTTATTCTATTTTTTTCTATGTATATATTAAAATAATTAATACCATACTGTACACATACAGAATTTATAAAAATGTGTATATAATTGGGAAGTCTATTTTTCATTCCCCTTCCTAAGTGAGTCCATGTTACTCTTGATAAGTATCTTTCTAGTTACTTACCTATTCGGACTTATTAATATATTAATAATTTATGTAATCTTATCATTGGATATTTGGGATATTTCCAGTTGTTTACTATTATAATAATGTTCTATATGCATTTTCTATACTTGAAGATATATTAATATATATAAAATGACAAAATATGGACTACGAATATTATAGAAGTTTGTTTAAAACTGTGAAATGTTTTCCAAAAGATTAAATCAAATGTTACTCTTACTAGGAGTATATGAGCATGCTTTCACATTCCATTTTCTCCACTGAACTTTATTTATAATTTCTGATAGCTAATAATTATTCACTCCACTCTGTCAGTATTTTTTTAAGAGGTATTCTCCTATCTCATCTTCTTTATCCAGAAGCGTAAGGATCTGATCAAATACAGAAGGTTGAAAGTATTGCTTAAGGGCTTTTTCACAGTCCATCTACAGTCTCATTTCATTAGCGCGGTTTGACAGAAACCCTACTGATATAATAACCAGACGTGGATAGTTGTTTTCAGAACATGATGTATGAATAAATCGTCAATCTTTTAATTTTGTGTGTGTGAGTGGATTCAGTTTGAATATTTCTGATCTCTCTTTTAAGTTCTAGTCTCTCAGATCATGTCCTTGGTAAATTGGTGAGAACTTCCTATGGTACAGTTACTTGATGAGATCCTTAGTGACTAATTACTGTTAGTATGAACATATATACTACTAAGACTTTCAACAAATTTTACCCCCAAAATCATACTGCACATTTATAAAAACTTCTAGAACCATCAATCATGTGATCTTTGAAATCCTGACAAAATCTCAGTTCTGGAAAATTTGTCAAAGGGCATCTTGAGGAAATACTGTGAGCTCATTAATATTTATAAATATTGCTGTAAATGGGGCAATATCCTCAGGCTTTTTGCCTTTCACTTTTGGATGCGACATACAATGTGAAGTAAATTATGCTATGAATGACTAAGAAAACTGATTAGGTGACGTGATTGCTGTGACATTTCCTTAAGCCCAATATATTATATTGCATATATATCACCCTTTCAAGATAATTCTTGCTTTGGCAAAATTTGCACTTTACACCCTCTAATCTGAAATATTTTCTTTACTGTAACATTCCAAAGTCATGTTAGGAACTAGTTTGCTTGCAGTTTTCAGTTATGTTGAAGGATGTGTGGTTGACAAGTTATATATGCTGATTATAATGGGTATTTGCATTAGAATTTGCTACTTTAATTTGCAGTACATTGAATATATTTCATATTTGTCAAACATCAGCTTTTTGCCAGCCTCTGTTAATGGTGCTTCGATTACCATTATATCTAAGCCTGACTCTGGCTCTACTCTCATGGAGGTTCTGCTTCTGGGAACAAAGAATCTGATGACCTATGAGAATAGCTACAAAAGAGGAAGTACAAAGGGACAAAAGCACAAGTGGAAACCCAGCCTAGAATCATAGATGGAAAAATCCTTTGTGGAAAAGTAGCATGTATACTGAGATTGGAAACACACATCAGCATTAGCTAAAAGATTTTGTAGAGGAAGCAATAGAGTGAAAACCATGAAGCAAGATATACTAAAATGGACTAGAAAGAAGACCACTGGAGCTGGAGGATGGACAATGAATGTTAAGCCCAGAAATGCAGACTGAGACTGTGTAACAATGGGACACATAGAAACTTTGTCAAACACTTTACGAAGGACGTAAGTGAAGACATTTTTAAGCAGAGGAGTGATTAAAAAAAAAGTATTTGTGTTTTTAAAATATCACATGGGGTGAAGTGAAGAAAGGAAGTGAACGAAGGAGAGGTAAGGTGCTGGTACCTGGTAGAGGTAACGGTGGCAGGGGAGGCGTGTTACTGTCAGGGCCAAGGCAGGGCACCCCACATGGTGCCTCCATGGCATGGCATAGGAATTATTTTGAATTAAAGTTACTCTAGAAACTGCCCATGCAAGAGGAACATTTTGATCCTCCTTTGTTTCCTTGAAAGCAGGAAATAAATCTCTCATGTGATAGGTACACTTTCTGTGTCTGGAAGTAGGAAGACACTCTTATTACTAGAGAAAGAGAATTTGGAGCCCAGAAGCCTGTATAAAGAAAACTTGTTATTTTTTTAATTTACTATTTTTCAAGCTCAAACTCTGGATTCTTCAGTCATTAGGCATCCAAAGCCTAAATTTATTAATTCTACACAATTTTTGTTTTAATTTTAATTGGAGGCTAATTACTTTACAATATTGTAGTTGTTTTTGCCATACATTGACATGAATCAGCCATGGGTGTACTTTATTGTTTCCTTTTTCTGAAAAGTATGAAAGCTTCCTGCTTTGCCCACTTCTTAGGCCTCATATCTATGAGACCTCTGTGTACAAAATTAAACTAGTTTATTTTTGTTCTGTTAATCTGTCTTGTGTCAATTCTATTATTAGTCCAGTCACAGAATTTAAGAAGGGTAGAAGAGGCGAAATTTCTTCTTCCTTAATATTACTATACTGGACTGACTGCTAGTGTGTAAATGATGGCAAACTGGAAAACAAACTGTTTTACAGAGATATTTGGAAGAGAAAATTAATAGAGCATAGTACCTAATTCTATTTGGAGCTGAGTTAATAAATAGATAGGTGGAAAAGGGTTAGCATTAGGACTAGAATTTGAACATATTGAAAGGCCTATGGAACATTAAAGTGGAGATAGGATTTAGGCAGTTAAATAGAGAGGTCTGAAGTACAAAACACAGTTCTGAGCTGGAAAATAAGATTTGGGCACTATTAGAATATAGATGATGAAGCCATGAGAGAGGATTATCTATGGAATAAATGTAAATGAAAAAGTAAAGTACCAAAAACAAAACTGTAAATTCAAATGTCTGGTAAAGACAGCTGACCTCAACATTTCCCTTGGCTCGACAAGCTTCTTCCTGTCTCTCAGTTCAGTTCAGTTCAGTCACTCAGTCGTGTCTGACTCTTTGTGACACCATGGACTGCAGCATTCCAGGCCTTCCTGTCCATCACCAACTCCCGGAGTTTACACAAACTCATGTCCATTGAGTTGGTGAGGCCATCCAACCATCTCATCCTCTGTCGTCCCTTCTCCTCTCATCTTCAATTTTTCCCAGCATCAGGGTCTTTTCAAATGAGTCTGCTCTTCACATCAGGTGGCCAAAGTATTGGAGTTTCAGCTTCAACAATGAACATCTCATAATATTCCTTTCTTCATCCATTTAGAAGAAACTTATCATTGTAAATTCTTTCCCTAACCCTTTGATATGTACATTTTTTGAAAATCCTCTTGCCAGTTTTGTAATTCAGGTTTATTTTCCTCAAGGACCTAGGAGTCATTCTTCTGAAAAATAGTAGATCCTGCTTCTAATTTTTTGGGAGAGCAAGAGCCTAATATTGGCAAATACTTAGTTCCAAGTTCTTAATATACCTCTTCTCATTAAGGTATTAGATATGTACTAGGAAAACTATAAGACATTGATCAAAGAAATTAAAGATGACACAAACATATGGGATGATATACCTTGTTCTTGGATTGGAAGAACCATTATTGTTTAAATGACCATTCTACACAAGGCAATCTACAGATTCAATGCAATCTCTTTCAAAATAACAATGGCATTTTTCACAGAACTAGGACAATCATTTTAAAATATGTATGGAAACACAAAAGATCCCAAATAGCCAAAGAGAAAGAGCAGAGCTGGAGGAATCATGCTCCCTGACTTCAGATTAAACAACAAAGCTACAATGATCAAATGTACAGTACAAGCCAAAAAAAAAAAAAAAAAAGACACATAGATCAATGGACTAGGATAGAAAGCCCAGAAATAAACCTGGGAAATTATAGTCAATTAATCTAGGACAAAGGCAGCAAGAATATACAATGGAGAGGAGACAGTCTCTTCAATAACTGGTCCTGAGAAAACTGGACCACTGCATGTAAAATACTCTAACATCATAATCAAAAATAAACTCAAAATAGATTCAAGACCTACATTTAGACTTGAAATCATAAAACTCCTAAGAGGGAATATTGGCAAAATATTATTTGACATAAATCAAAGCAATATTTTTTGGGTCTGTCTCCTAAGGCAAAATAAATAAAAGCAAATATAAGCAAATGGGACCTAACTAAATTTAAAAGCTTTAGTGCAATAGAAACTGACAAAATAAAAGGAAAATATACTGAATGGAAGAAAATATTTGCGAAAGGTGTAACTGATAAAGAGTTAATATCCAAAATATATAAACAGCTCATACAACTCAACATCAAAAAATAACCTGATTTAAAAATGGGTGGAAAATCTGAATATACATTTTTCCAAAGAGGACATGCAGACGGCCAAAAGACAAGAAAAATGCTCAGTGTTGCTAGTCATCAGAGACATGCAAATCAAATCCACAATGAGCTATCCCCTAACACCTGTCAGAATGACTACATCAAAAAGAACACAAATAACAAATGTTGGCAAGGATGTGGAGAAAAGGGAACTCTTGTACCCTGTTGGTGGGGATGCAAATTGCTGCAGCCCATGTAGAAAACAATATGGAGGTTTCCCAAAAGGCTAGAAATAGAACTACCATACAATGCAGCAATTCCATTCCAGGGCATATAGCTGAAAAATGGAAAACACTAATTCAAAAGATACATGCATCCCAATATTCATAGCAGCATTATATACAAATGCCAACATGTGGAAGCAACCTAAGTGTCCCACAACAGATGAATGAGTAAAGAAGATATGAGATATATATATATATATATATCGGAGAAGGCAATGGCACGCCACTCCAGCACTCTTGCCTGGAAAATCCCACAGATAGAGGAGCCTAGTGCGCTGCAGTCCATGGGGACACTAGGAGTCGAACACGACTGAGTGACTTCACATTCACTTTTCACTTTCATGCACTTCAGAAGGAAATGGCAACCCACTCCAGTGTTCTTGCCTGGAGAATCCCAGGGACAGGGGGAGCTTAGTGGGCTGCCTTCTACTGGGTTGCACAGAGTCGGACAGGACTGAAGTGACTTAGCAGCAGCAGCAGCATATATATATAGGCCATAAAAAGAATGAAATTTTGCCATTTGTAACAACATGGATGGCCTTGGATGTTGTTATTCTATATGAAATAAGTCAGACAGCAAAACACAAATACTGTATGATATCATTCATATGTGGGATCTAAAAAATATAGCAAAGTCATGAATACAACAAAAAAGCAGCGGACTCACAGACAGGGACAGAGAACAAACTAGTGATTACTAGTGGGGAGAGGGAAGAAGGGCAAGGGGAAACATAAGGGCAAGGCATTAAGAACTATAAACAACTATGCACAAATTAAACTGCAAGGATATTATATAACAGAGTATATGACCAATATTTTATAGTAACTGTGGGCTTCCCTAATGATAAAGAGTCTGCCTACAGTGCAGGAGACTCAGGTTCAATCCCTGGGTCGGGAAGACCCCCTGGAGAAAGAAATAGCACCCCACTCCAGTACTCTTGCCTGGAAAATCCCATGGATGGAGGAGCCTGGTAGGCTGCAGCCCATGGGGTCGCTAAGAGTCAAACAGGACCAAGCAACTTCTCTCACTCCCTGATAGCTCAGTCGGTAAAGAATCCATTTGCAATGCAGGAGACCGTGGTTCAATTCCTGGGTTGGAAAGATCTGCTGGAGAAGGGAAAGGTTACCCACTCCAGTATTCTTGGGCTTCCCTTGTGGCTCAGCTGGTAAAGAATCCTCCTGCAATGCGGGAGACCTGGGTTCGATCCCTGGATTGGGAATATCTCCGGGAGAAGGGAAAGATTACTCACTCCAGTATTCTGGCCTAGAAAATTCCATGCACTATATAGGCCATGGGGTTCCATGAATCAGACATGACTGAGTGACTTTCACTATAATAACTGTAAATAGAATATAATTTCTAAAAATTGTGAGTCACTGTATCATACAACTGTAATGTATAATATGTAACATAAATAGACATCAGCTATACTTCTATTTAGAAAGGGAGAACAATTTTTAAAATATATTAGTTTATTTTTCCCTGGGTAAAGCCAGTTACCAAAAGCATATTGCCTATGATCTCTCATTCACTTCAGCTCTTTAAAACCATACCACTTTCCTACTTTTTGTTTCACAGAAGTTGAGTTCATACTTAAAAGACTGAATCTGGTCCCTCTTGTATATTGAAACAGCCTTGAATAAACTTGAACACAGTCTTCTGTTAATTTTATTTGGTGCCACCAAAAACAGAATGATCAGTGTTATAGATGGGAGGGGGAAACCCTGGATATTACTATGGAAGACAGGGAAAGATATGTTTGAAGAAATAAGTAATGCTCATAACTGTCAAAGTTTGCTAAAATCTCAAAGAAGATGAGAACTAAAAATATTGTATTGGATTAAGCATTACTTAGAGAGCAACAGAGGATAAGATGGTTGGATGGCATCACTGACTCAATGGACATGAGTTTGAGCAAACTCCAGGAGATGGTGAAGGACAGGGAAGACTGGCATGCTGTCCATGGGGCCACAAGGAGTCAGACACAACTTAGCTACTGAACAACAACAAAGCATTACTTAAGATACAGATAAACATATTGAAGTGGAAGTATATAGAATGTGTGGGTGGAAACCAGTTTAGAGTGTGTTTGCTGCTGCTAAGTCTCTTCAGTCGTGTCCGACTCTGTGCGACCCCATAGACGGCAGCCGATGATGCTCCTCCGTCCCTGGGATTCTCCGGGCAAGAACACTGGAGTGAGTTGCCATTTCCTTCTCCAGTGCACGAAAGTGAAAAGTGAAAGTGAAATCGCTTGGTCGTGTTTGACTCTTAGCGACCCCATGGACTGCAGCCTACCAGGCTCCTCCGTCCATGGGATTTTCCAGGCAAGAGTACTGGAGTGGCGTTCCATTGCCTTCTCCGCAGAGTGTGTTTAAGTAGGAAGCAAATAAATGGAAATTTTAAGGGTAGACAAGGATAAGATACACAGTCCCTTAATTAGAGGTCTTTATTAAGCTACCATCTGAGCCACCAGGGCTCAGATGGTAAAGAATGTGCCTGCAGTGTGGGAGACCTGGGTTTGATCCCTGGGTTGGGAAGATCCCCTGGAGAAGGAAATGGCTAACCACTCCAGTATTCTTGCCTAGAGAATCCCATGGACAGAGGAGCCTGGCAGGCTACAGTCCATGGTGTTGGAGAGTTGGATATGACTGAGCAACTTTCACTTAACTTCATTAAGCTATTGCATATTTGTACAGTTAAGAAAACACATTGCAGAGATCATTTCTACTACATACCATTTTTATGACAGAATTAATTTAAGAAATCCAGTGAGAAATTCCGCAACTACATTTCTGACTTTATTTGTGAGATTCAAGGACCAATTATGCTGTTATTGAAAAACGTTCTTTTAATAATTTTGGAGGTTCATAAAGTATGTTGTTTCTATGTGAACTTGAAGGCTGTAAAAATCTTACTGGCACAAATATGTAGGATAAAGCTGATAAGAAACATATCATCATTCCATTTAGGTCATTTATTTTGTTTCCTTAAAGAGAAATGGAGAGCTTCTCAGTACATCATATTTGGATCATAGCTGCTTTGATTACATTGCTAAATTATCAACAAAATTTCCATCCATACGCCCTCTCTCAGTCACTTCACACCATGGTTCTGCTCAAAATCTCAGATGGAGATAGTATTTTACTTCTTGTTATTAGTATTATAGAATAGAATTCTATGACCTGATTTTGACCAGAATTATTTTTACATAAGGATTTATCCATTTTTATTGGGACAGAATGCTATAATGGGGAGCTGTAAATTCCCAATAAGTGAACAGGCATTAAAACTATCCCTCCTGAAACTGAAAAATTTCTCTATCCTGATACAGTAGAAATCAGGGCATTGTATAATTATATGGATCTGTAAGGAAAGTGGCTCAAGGTCACCATAACTGTGGCTCATGCTTTTCTAATAGAAGCTCAATAAAGTTTTTATTTTTTTTTGGCCATTTCATTTTATTTAAAGGAGACTAGTTCTACATGTTCATAAGTATTATGTTTTTGATAGTTAAGGTGTAAAAAGACTAGAAAAGAAATTTTCTAGCTTCCTTATGGAGTAGGAGAAGTGTCCATTTTGAACTAAGTTCAATTCCTATGCTAGGCAGACCCAATACTCTGGGAGAATGTACAATTAGAGTTTGCAATGATTTCTTTGCTTCCAGGAAAAAAATTAAAATGAGCTTCTTTTTCCAAGTACATAGTTCTTTTTGGCAGCAAAGCCAATGGAAAGTACTGCTGATGCGCTATGGATATTAAGCTCTATGATTTGTTGCACATAATGGCCTGAAGTCTCCAGAAGTGAATTCAACTGCTCTGTTACAAGCAACTCAAATTCTTCCTTAGTCTGAATCTATTCTTTGCCAGGAGGACAACTCAAAGCAAGTTTCTCCTCAGTTCATCCCCCAGGTTGAGCTAAAAAGCTCCTAATTGCTCTTTATTTCATTTACATGATATTTTCCTCATGCTAATGTTATTAGCTTGAAGGTTCTATTGCCAGGACCACAGGGCATGGCATTCACCCAACTTCAGTCTTGTTATAGACATGAACTCATCAATCAGATGCCCTCTGTTTTGTCTACTTAAATCTTTTGGTGATCAATAAGACTCCAGATCATTTTACAATTTGGTGAAATTGCTTTTTAGCCTTGCTTTTGTATCTCCTTAATTATCTGGTTGACCTGTATAACTTTTCTTGAATTTATTACCTTAATTCAAAAGCATAAAATGCCCTTCTATCTACAGGGTTATCATAACTCCAAGCTCTTTGAGGCTCACATTCTTATAAAGAATTGACAGTGTGATTTAATTCTCTTAAATTTACTACATAATTTCATTTATTTTTAAAAAGTAAATGCTTCATTTCTCCTTTATTATATAATAGACTCCTTTTTAATTGACTACCCACCCAACATGTCTCTTTCTAAAAATTTATATCGCCCTAAAAGCACATTTGTTAATCATTTAATGTTTAATTTCCTTTTCTTCTTTCATTTTATTTCTTTATTACAGATTACACTGACAAAGGATAATATTCCCCATTTACGGAATCAACTGTAACAATATCCCAGTTCTGCCTGGTTACACCTGCCTTTTAGACCCAGCCATTTTCCTTGCTTTGGGACTTAAAAGGACAGTGCTTTGCATGGTCACAAAGGGGTAAGTGTTGTCCCTCTTGCTTCAGCTCTTTGTACACACCCCAGCTTGGCCTCCCAAGTGTGCAGCCTGTGGTGTGGCAGGTTTTCCAACATGCCTCCCAGGCAAGGTTCCCTGCAATCCAAGCAGAGTCCAGTTGAACAGAAGATCTATAAGCTTCAACTTCCAAAGTAGTTAAATGGAGGAGAAAACTAATACAGTCCTTGTATACTAGAGTTTGACAATTCTTGGGATTGGGTTTGCCCACCCTGTCCTTCCCTCCCCGGGTCTTTCATGAGATAGTGATTTTATGTATCTTCTACAGAGATCTTCACAAATTCCTTACCCACCATCAAGGAAAATCTGTGTTTCTTTTCCTTCTCTCCTCACTTCATCCTCCTAGAACTGGAGGTCTCAACTTCAGCCAGTAAACTTGAGTCACACTCTGTTTTCTAGGCTCCACTATCACTTTTATTATAATTCTTCTTTGCTAACTACTGTTATATAGACTTCCGCCGCCTCAAATTCTCCTGTAGAGTGGTGTCCTCATAATGGACACTGGTGCTGCATTCAGGTATAACAGCATTGCAATTGAAAATTCTAATCAATTTCATGGTTCCTTTTGCTTCCTTGGTGGCTCAGATGGTAAAGAATCCACCTATAATGGATTAGACCCGGGTCCAGTCCCTGGGTTGGGAAGATCTCCTGGAGGAGGGTATGGCAACCCACTACAGTATTCTTGCCTGGAGAATCCCCATGGACAGAGGAGCCTGGCGGGCTACAGTTTGTGGAATAGAGGAGACAGATATGACAGCAGCTAAACACAGCGCAGCACTGCCATGTTACTAAAAACTATAATTGCTACACATTGCCACTCATAATTTTTCACAACTTTTGCAACAAACACCAGAATATCTCATGATTTCCTCTTGTGCAATAACCACAGTGTTTCTTCCACCCTGTGCCACTCTAATTTTACTTTGGCCAAAAGGCTCCCGTGAGGCATTTTGCATGGTCCATGTTCTTGAGTGAAACCAGAAGAGTTTCTCAGGGCCTCTTCTCTACTCTCCAATATAAAATTTAGAAACATTTCCTTTTCCTCCAAATGAACATAAGACATAATTCCATATCCCTGATAACTGCACTTAGAGCCAGATCATATCTTATATGCCCTTCTCTTCAAGTATAGTACTTTTAGTCCAGAATTGGGGCTCACATAGTCTGGCAAAACTCAGAGTGACCATCCAAAGCACTAACATTGACCCTAATGGGATTTTCAAATTTTTGCAAGCTGAGTGACCAAACTAGAAGACTGTGATGTAGTTTGATACTAAGAAAACAGGGAAATACCAAAAATTATCATCATCATCTCTCTTTAATATTTTACATAAATCCCTTTACTTATTTTCTCTTCATTTAGGAAACAAGAGCCAAGTTTATGTGTTAAATCGTTTACATTTTAAAATTTCAGTTTAAGACTCATAGTTTGTATTGATCAGGAAATTTATATATGTAAGTCGTTTACTTTTAATTAAGACAGTACTTTTCCCTTGCATTATTACACTTTCATGAATGTTTCAAAAGACTCCACTTATTCTTATTGATTATAAATGTTGCTACCATTTTTGGATGCACAAATCATTCATATTTGTCCATTAGCAGAACTCTCTTCAGGTTGGCCTATTTGTCCTCTTTAGTTATTTCAAGTAATATCTAAGAGCATTCTCGGTTTCTTTGAACAACATATTTCAGATTCAATATATGTATTATTTTCTTTGTTGGCTCCAGATGTAAAATCAGCTTTCTCTGGAAGCCAAGGATGCATGCTGATAAGTAGGAGAAAGAATAAAGATTAATCTTTTTAGATGATAAAATAGTTTTCTTTTTTCTTATATCATAAATCAATGTTGGTAATTAAATTTACTCCTTAGTTTCTAAATTTGATATTTTATTTTACTTGAATTTCAAATTGTCCGTTTCATTTTTTGTTTTGGCCCTTTGGACTGAACAATCCTAAAAGGGAGTCCAAATCACACAGTTCCAGGAAGTGCCTATTTTCAGTATCATGAGAACACCAACCATTTGAAAAGTAAAGTAATCCCCCAAAACACTGAAATATTGTATTAAGAACAGAGACCCAGTACATTCACAAGACACAATGATTTTTAAAAAGACAAATGCTTACAGGTGGTTACTAGACATCATTATGATCATTTCACAGTGTATAAAAGTAATAAATCACTATGTTGTACACTTGAAAGTAATATAATATTGCATCTCAATTAAGAGCCAATATAAATAATAATTTTTTAATGTTGTTTTTCAAAGTTTGGCTTAACATCTTTTAAGCTTTTGTGTTTGGACCCCACTAACTACATTTCTTTACCCTTTATATTGTTGCTTTAATAGCGTCATTTGATTTATTGCATATGCTTTCAAGTCCTTGGTTACAGTATCACAAGGGTCCCTCTATATTCTTGTTATCATGATATTGCTCTATTTAAATTCCTCAAATTAAATAAATGATTTGATAAAAGTCCACCAGAATTAACATCCATAATTAGCAAAGTCAGATATGAAAGAACAAATGTGAAAGTCACTACTCAGAAAATTAGTGTATATTAGCTTCTTTAAATTCACGTTCCTTCCTTAACACTAATCAATATTTTAGAATACAAGAGTTTTCTTAAGACTAATAGATAAATGATAGATGATAAATAGGTAGATAGGTAGATAGATAGGTAAATCACAGATAGCTAGATTTTACCATTGTTGTATAGTCACTAAATTGTGTCTGACTCTTGCGACCCCCATGGAATATAGTTCATCAGTCTCCTCTGTTCATGAAATTCCCCAGGCAAGAATAGTGGAGTGGGTTGGCATTTCCTTCTCCAGGGGATCTTCCTGACCCGGGGATTGAACTCGTGTTTCCTGAATTGGCAGGTGAATTCTTTACTGCTGAGCCACCAGGGAAGCCCAGATAGGTAGACAAATAGATGGATAGATAGATAGATGATAGATAGACAGACAGATAAACTAGATAGATAATAGATGAATAAGAAAGATAAACCAACAGGTTTTGGTTTACTCTATCTGTAATATATTTTCCCCATTACTTGCTGGTCAGTAGCCAATCTCCTGTTCCCAACAGCAGTGGTAAAGTCACTTTGTGTTTCTTTGAAGATGACCTGGTCTCTCTCCACTATCCTACATCTTTTGTGGCACAATGGAAAACATATTGGGTTATATCTTTTAGTTTATCAACATACGAGCTTACAAATTTAATTCATTTTCTAATGATATATTAACTGAATGCAATGTTGTTCAAATAAAATTATTCCATTTTCCCATTATTTTTAAACTCATTATAAGAATTTGGGTACAATATTTACATATCCCATCAAATTTAAATTCTCTCTTTAAGTTCATTTGAATGCAAATATCAAGCTATAGCCCCAATCTCACAATGCACAGTATACACAAATGCTGGCTTCCCTTTCAGTTCCCTTGATACACATGCAAATTTTATGGATGAGATTCTGGAGCCTCTTGTTGAAAATTTAGCTGTAACGGCAAGAGAAGTGACTGCACTCATCCACAATGCATGCCACTAAAATTACACCTCATGGAGACATATAAAGACAGTGTTTATTCCTGTAAAACTGGAGGAACACCTGCAAACATAGATGGGGATGAAGGTCAAGAGCATCATAGAGCACCTGGTACAGGAGGTATTTTTAATCATTCATCTCTTGGAAGAGAAACAGTGCTAAATCTCTCCTCAACTGAAGTAACTCATTACTGGTAAATCCTTGCCAAGTTTCTGTTGTGGGTTTGTTTTTTTTTTCTATTCACCCGGGGTAGCCTATTTGTCCAAGAGAAATGCAGTCCTTTCCTAGACCATGTTTTTTCACATGAATTATCAGTATCACTGCATTCCTATGTCCTGAATAAAAGCAGTCACTGGACATCTGTGTTAGATTTCATTTTTTCTAAGAGAAACAGTCTGTTTATGTTGTCTCCTGTATTTCTATTTTACTTTGATATTGCCACTAGGCTTATAATGAAAACAAATATTTCAATCTTCAATTCAGTTCAGTTCAGTCACTCAGTCGTGTCCAGCTCTTTGCAACCCCATGAATCACAGCACGCCAGGCCTCCCTGTCCATCACCAACTCCCGGAGTTCACTCAGACTCACATCCATCGAGTCAGTGATGCCATCCAGCCATCTCATCCTCTGTTGTCCCCTTCTTCTCCTGCCCCCAGTCCCTCCCAGCATCAGAGTCTTTTCCATGGAGTCAGCTCTTCACATGAGGTGGCCAAAGTACTGGAGTTTCAGCTTCAGCATCATTCCTTCCAAAGAAATCCCAGGGCTGATCTCCTTCAGAAAGGATTGGTTGGATCTCCTTGCAATCCAAGGACTCTCAAGAGTCTTCTGCAACACCGCAGTTCAAAAGCATCAATTCTTCGACGCTCAGCCTTCTTCACAGTCCGACTCCGAAGAGTAGAAAATGTAATATTATATGCAGTTGAATTTATGGGAATCATTAAATAGTTGATTCAAAGGAAGTCACCTGCCATATATACTTTTTTAACTTATACTTCTCCTAGTTACACAGGAGAACCACAAGTGTTTTAGTTTTTCTAAAGACATGAAAATTTACACAATGTTAAAGCAAAAAATATTGTAACAGTTTGAAAAGATTTAAGAGTTATTCTGGAAATATTAGCCTAGGAAAAATACATTGACTGTAACCAGGAGAATTTCAAGATTATAGAGCAGTTGTATTTGTGGGCAATAGTTCATGGAAGAAAGATTGAATTTATAACAAAAAGAGTTATTGCTCAGTTTGAGGCAAGATATACAGTGGATGCTATTTTCCCCATGTTCACTGAAGACTTCAGAAAATTTAAAAATAAAAAAGCAAACTTGCAATATCATTAAAGCTAACATTATATATATTTACATACAATTCTGTGGGGCTGCTCTTGTGTTAATGCTAAGATGCTCTCATGTCTCTTTGAATGTTACTTGAATGTCTACACTGGGGCAAGAACTCAAAGTTAACCTTATCCTATATGTATTGCAGCTAGATGGTGCTAGCCATTCCATATTAATAATCTGATGGACAAGCAAAAGCTGGCTCAATATTTATCCATAATTATGAAATACATTGTCCTAGGCACTACTGGTGTCAGCTGACAGGGGAGGCATCCTATTTAATTCTAAATTCCTTAGATTGTTATGATAATCCTTAAAGGTGGGACTGGAGTGAGAAATGCCCAGCCTACAATTGTGGGATGGTGTGACATTTTTCGCATTTCTTCAGTCTAATCCTGAGAAATTTTAGAAATCTTTTCTACATGTCTTCCCTATTAAAGTAAAAATATCTTCAAATTCAGAATTCTGTCCTTTGTTGGTGTTTCATGTTATTGTATTCCTGCAAGTACTTTTTTTTTTTTTTTGAAACTGGGTCACTTGATCACTTTACATTTCACTTGCAGAAATGCAAGTAAAAAATACCTATTTGAGAAATTTTTCTCTTCTTTTTCCTTCTCCCCTTTATTTCATATTCTGCCTGTCCTCTGAGGAACACTTTAGCAACAGAAATGCAAAATCTCTATTCAGCAACTTTAGTGTTTAATAGAATGACAAGAGTAAGCCAGTTGAGTTAAACAAATCTCCCATTTCCTCCTTGGATTTGTATTTGTTTCATTGCTTCAAAGCTATGGGTAGGAGATAATTAATATCTGCCATTTTTATATGAATGTGACTAATATTCAGTTCAGTTCTGTCACTCAGTCATGTCCAACTCTTTGCAACCCCATGAATCACAACACGCCAGGACTCCCTGTCCATCACCAACTCCCAGAGTTCACACAGACTCATGTCCATTGAGTCAGTGATGCCATCCAACCACCTCATCTTCTGTCATCCCCTTCTCCTCCTGCCACCAATCCCTCCCAGCATCAGGGTCTTTTCCAATGAGTCAACTCTTCACATGAGATGGCCAAAGTATTGGAGTTTCAACTTTAGCATCATTCCTTCCAAAGAAATCCCAGGGTTGATCTCCTTCAGAATGGACTAGTTGTATCTCCTTGCAGTCCAAGGGACTCTCAAGAGTCTTCTCCAACACCACAATTCCAGAGCATCAATTCTTCGGTGCTCAGCTTCCTTCACAGTCCAACTCTCACATCCATACATGACCACTGGAAAAACCATAGCCTTGACTAGATGCACCTTTGTTGGCCAAGTAATATCTCTGCTTTTCAATATACTATCTAGGTTGGTCAAAACTTTCAAAGACACAAAAGGAGAAAATAAAGTTTTCTCTGGCTCTGTCTAACCATTTTGGCAATATAAATATCTTATTTATAAATTTTAGAAGACAGTGAGGATAATAGGATAATATTTTATGACTACCTAATATTAAGCATCATTTTCAGTGTTAGCAAAATATATGGCTTCTCTCAACTACCAGGTAAAGAAATTCAGATGAGAAAGACTCATCATTTTTCTCAGCTAGAAATGTATTTTCTTACACAACTAATGAAGATAAGAAAGTAGAGTAAAATTCTGAGAGACTTCATATACACATAATTCCCCACAGGTCATAAATATAATCACATAAGAAAAAAATAAGAGGGGATCTCTGATGAGAAAACATGAACCACCTGTTTGAACAATAGCTGTTTATCTAGTCTATCCATCATAATTGTCTATGATTATGCCAGGATATTCTAAACGCCTTCAACATCTCCCAAGTAGACAATTGCTGCCAAAATTATATATTTACTTAAAGCATTAAAAAAAAAAAGATTTATATAACAAAACAAGTACAAAGTTTAAGTAAATGTGAACATAAACTGCTTTACATTTTCATGAATTTTGTTACCTCAAGAAATCTCTCTCGCTACTAAACCAAATAGAATGCACCTAATCTAAACTGATACAAGTATTTGATCTCCCAAGGAAAAGAAAAGAGTGAATTTCCTAATAATAAATAGCAAATGATGAAACTATTTCCTTAAAAAACTTCCTTATGGATAAACATGTGAAAGTCCATCTTTTAATGAAAAATTAATGACATTTCCTCTTAAAATAAAGCAAAAACATGTTATTAAAGCTTAAAACCTACCTGAAAATCATCCCTCAATAGTTATATAATTGATGTGACTATTGAATATGAAAATTAAAGCGTTAGTCACTCAGTGGTGTCCAACTCTTTGTGACCCATCAACTGTAGCTTGGCAGATTCCTCTATCCATAGAATTCTCTAGGCAAGAATACTGGAGTGGGTAGCATTCCCACTATTTAAAAACCATAAAAGATGATGCTATCAAAGTGCTACACTCAGTATGTCAGCAAATTTGGAAAACCTAGCAGTGGCCACAGGACCGGAAAAGGGTAATCCTCAAACCCAATTCCCAAGAAGGGCAGTACTAAATAATGTCCAAATTGTTCACTGGGCAATTGCACTCATCTCCCATGCTAGTAAGGTGAAGGTGAAGTTGCTCAGTTGTGTCCAACTCTTTGCGACCCCATGGACTATAACCTACTAGGCTTCTCCGTCCATGGGATTCTCCAGACAAGAATACTGGAGTGGATTGCCATTTCCTTCTCCAGGGGATCTTCCCAACCCACGGATCGAACCTGGGTCTCCCGCATTGGAGGAAGATGCTTTAACCTCTGAGCCACCAGGGATTTTCATGCTAGTAAGGTTGTGCTCAAAATCCTGCATTCCAGGCTTTGGTATTACATGAACTGAGCACTTCTAGATGTCCAAGGTGGGTTTAGAAAAGGCAGAGGAACCAGAGATCAAATTGCAACATTTGTTGGATCATAGAGAAAGCAAGGGAATTACAGAAAAACATCTACTTGTTTCATTGACTACACTAAAGCTTTTGACTATGTGGATTATAACAAACAGTGGGAAATTCTTAAGGAGTTGAGAATACCAGATCATCTTACCTGTCTCCTAAGAAACTTGTACTCTGGTCAAGAAGCAACGGTTAGAATCCTGTATGGAACAACTGACTGGTTCAGTACTGAGAAAGGAGTTCTACAAGGCTGTTTATTGTCACCCTGTTTATTTAACGTATATGCAGAGCACATTATGAGAAATGTTGGGCTGGATGAGTTACAAGCTGGAATCAAGATTGCCAGGAGAAATAGCAACAACCTCAGCTATTCATATGATACCACTCTAAAAACAGAAAGTGAAGAGAAACTTAAGAACCTCTTCATGAGAGTGAAGGAGGAGAGTGAAAAACTCAGCTTAAAACTAAATATTAAAAAAACCTAAGATAATGGCATCCAGCCCGATAATTTCATGGCAAATAGAAGGAGAAAAGGTGAAAGCAGTGACAGATTTCCTCTTCTTGGGCTCTAAAATCACTGCGGATGATGACTGCAGCCATGAAATTAGAAGACAATTGCTGCTTGACAGAAAAACTATGACAAACCTAGACAGTGTGTTAAAAAGCAAAGACATCACCTTGCCAACAGAAGTCCTTATAGTCAAGGCTATGGTCTTTCCAGAAGTCATGTACAGTTGTGAAAGTGGGACCATAAAAAGGCAGAGTGCTGAGGCTTTATGGTTTCAAACTGTGGTGCTGGAATAGACTCTTAAAAGTCCCTTAGACAGCAAGGAGATAAAACCAGACATTTTTTAAGAAAATCAACCCTGAGTACGCATTGGAAGGACTTGATGCTGAAGCTTCCATAATTTGGCCACTTGATGCAAATAGCCAACTGATTGGATAGACCCTGATGCTAGGGAAACTGAAAGCACAAGGAAAAGAGGGTGATAGAGCATGGGGTGGTTGGATGGCATTGTTGATGCAATGGATATGAACTTGAGCAAACTCCAGGAGATGGTGAGGGCCAGGGAAGCCTGGTGTGCTGCAGTCCATAGGGCTGTGAAGAGTCAGACACAAGTTGGCAACTGAACAATGAACAACAGCCATTCACTTCTACAGGGGATCTTCCCAACCTAGGTTGAACCCAGGCATCTGTATTGCAGTCATATTCTTTAGTGCCTGAGCAATGAGGGAAGACCATACTTTTATATAATTTCTACTTTTGCTTTGCACAAATGAACCAGTCCATTATTTTTTGAGTGCATGCTAAGTCACTTCAGTCATGATCGGCTTTTGCAACCCTGTGGACTGTAGGCAGGCAGGCTTCTTTGCCCATAGGATTCTCCAGGAAAGACTGGAAGTGAGTTGCCATACCCTCCTCAGGGGCCATTATAGTATAGTGCTACCAAATTTGAGTTCTTCTATATGGCTATGATGATTTGTCTGAATTATGAAACAAGATGTTTTTATACTCTCAGTATTTTTAATTTTTGTTCATTTAGTTAACCATACATATAGTTCATATTCTGAATGCTATTTCTTTAAGTCATCTAACTTACTTACAAGAGATAAATGAAACAAGTCTCCGTAACGTCTCCTCTTTCAGTTGGAGAACTGGCATATTGGAATAAACTGGCACACAGTAGGAGCAAACATCCCTGTACCACTTCCCCCTCAGATCCTCCTACCGTGGGGGCTGGAGCTCCAGACTCTTCTGATTTTTCTATACTTCCTAGGGTCATGGTGACACCCAGGTCAAAACAAGGAAATCTCGTGGAAAGCTTGCTGATGTGCTGCTTGCCTGATAAAGAACCATACAAAACTAATGTTTTGTTTGGTTTTGTTTTGTTTTCACCTTCCTTTCTGCTTCAAAAGAATTATGAGATCTGGAACAGAGATCGACTTCCTGTAACTCTGAAGTACAAATGAAAGTCAAAAGTGCCAGCGCACTGAGGATAAAAGAACAGAAATAAAGAGAGAATAGGTCCTTGAGTCTAAACAAATTGTCTACTACTTAGAATTCTTTCATGAAAAAAAAAGCAAACAAAATCCTCTTTTTATAATTAATATGCTACTACTTGAGTTTTCTGTTGCTTGAAGATGCAAATATTCCTAATTGCATCACATTTCATTTATATTTGTTAAATTTTTAAAGAAAATAGTTTTTATATTACATATGGCTATGAGGGGGAAAAAACTCTAAATTGCAATTGTAGGGCTTCCCTGATAGCTCAGTTGGTAAAGAAATCACCTGCAATGCAGGAGACCCCCAGTTTGATTACTGGATCAGGAAGATACCCTGGGGAAGGGATAGGCTACTCACTCTGGTATTCTTAGCTTCCCTTATGGCTCAGCTAGTAAAGAATCAGCCTGTAATGCGGGAGACCCGGGTTGGATCCCTGGGTTGGGAAGATCCCCTGGAGAAGAAAAAGGCTACCCACTCCAGTATTCTGTCCTAGAGAATTCCATGGACAGTATAGGCCATGGGGTTGCCAAGAGTCAGATGCAACTTTCACTTTCAAATAGTTAAAAGTTTACTTTTCTCTTGTGGAAAAATATTGAATGGAGGTGGTCCGTGGCAGATATTCTAGGCTATAAAGACATAGGTATCTTTTATATACATTTGCATGTGGTCCACATCTCAAGAACATTTCAAGTTCCAAGGAAGATATTTCAGGCCCATATAGTGTGTTGGCTTTCCAATCAGAAGGGCCGGAAGGAAAGAGAAAAAGAGCGGGGAGAAAAGCAACCCACTCCATTTGATGCTTAAGGACATGGAAGCCTCTCTGCTTATGTCCTATTGCCTAGAACGTAGCTATATAACCACACCTTTCTAGAAGGGAGTTTGAGAAACAAGAGCAGTTGTAAATTCTATTACTGAAGAGAAGCGATTAATATATGAGGATCAGATATCAGTTGTTGTTCCTGCCATCCTCCTGCCTCCTAAATTTCCAAGTTTACCCCACAGAGAATATTTTTCCTATACATAGACTATTTCACCTTCTTCCCAAGAGTGAAAAATCCTAATATCTCCTCCTCATTTCTGTCTTCCTTCAGTGACAAGCTCTTTCAACAATACTAAGAATCATAAACTTTTTGAAAATAAAGGTTATATGAAACTAAGAAAACTTTTTTCACTTTCTAGTATATTGTTATAAATAATATAGTAACATTACGTATTAATCTAAAGACAATAAAATGCTAGTTTAAAATAAAATCTAAATTGCCAATTTTGGCTTTTACCACTTTCTAAGGACTAGCACTTTCTTAGTCTGCAAGCTTCTAATCCTCTCTATGCTTTGCTTCTTATGCTTTGGCTATCCTCTCACTTTCTCAAGCATCTTCAATATGTCCACACACCACGGCCTTTACCAGATGTTTCTAAAGTTTGAGATATTTGTGTATAGATATTGCCATCTTATCCCCTTTCATCATTCAAGTTCTGACTTTAATATATCTCCTCAGAGTGGCTTTCCTCTATTATCTCAACAAAAAGAGTCCTTCCTCAAATATCTTCTCTGTGTATTCAAAAAGAAAAGCATCATCTGATGCCAGTTCAAGAACTGTGTGTATTCAGTCAACAGCAAGGTAAGTACAGAATATGTTCTGAGCAAATTTTATGGCAACTCGATATTGCTGCAGCAGTGGTGTTGTATGAAAATACTGATCTGCAATGGCTTTGGAGGACAGTGAGAATCAGGTGTCCTGGTATACCACATTGTGGGAGTGCATGCTCAGTCATGTACGATTCTTTGTGACTCCATGGACTGTAGCCTGCCAGGCTCCTCTGCGCATGGGATTTCCCAGGCAAGAATACTGGTGTGAGTTGTCATTTCCTATTCCAGGGGGTCCTCCTGACTCAGGGATTTTGAGTCTTCCTCCTTGGCATGTGTATTCTTTATCACTGTGGCAGCTGGAAGCACTGGTGTACTGCTTTACTTATTCTTACGCTTTTGAGAAAACTTATTGGCATGTGGATTTGTTCATTTATTTTTAATTTTTCCCCATTCTAATTAGAACTAAAACCCTTTAAGACTATAGATATGGGTCAACTTCTTCACATGAATATTCCAAAGTGTAGAACAGTATTTAAGTGTTCAAGTCTTCAATGCAAATATATTAAAAGGCCATGTGATAATATATATTCTTGAATATGGCAGGTAGAGATTGTTACCAAAAAAGTGCATAATTTTTAAAATTCTATGATAGAGAAATTTTATAATAGATTAGTTTCAAAAATACTGAAGAAAGTAGATTCCTGTCAATAAATCATGAGTTCTTAGTGGACAAGTATATCTAAATTCACTGGGAGTTGCTTATTATCTTTGGAGTTTATTTGTAAAAAGACATACAGATCACTTCTACTTTTATTTAAATTTTATGTACAGCATTTAAATAAAAGTTGTCACAGAGAATCAGTTGGTGTTGACCACAGAATCAATAAGATGCCATTTACTTCTAGAGAATAATCAATAATTGAATAAGTGTACATTATTTAATATCCTTTAATGTAAATAGCTGAAAAATTGATGTATTCTTTAGTTTTTTTAATAGTATGCTTTCTTTCACGGTTAAATCTTTTTA
This sequence comes from Nanger dama, assembly GCA_917880005.1. Lineage (NCBI taxonomy): Eukaryota > Metazoa > Chordata > Mammalia > Artiodactyla > Bovidae > Nanger > Nanger dama. Next base: position 6,353,774 of record CAKJTW010000090.1, on the reverse strand, counting down.
AAGTTTGCTGATGTGATTCCTATGTCCCTTCATGCATTTTTTTTTTTTTTCAAAATTCAACCAATTAGCAACATTTTTCAAACATTTTTATTGGAGTATAATTGGTTTACAATGTTGTGTTACTCAGGTGTACACCAAAGTGATTCAGTTATACATAAACATATATTCACTCTTTTTAAAAGATTTTTTTCCCATATAGGTCAAAATATAACATTAAGTAGAGTTCCTCAGCAATGTTCCAATCTTCATTAAAAACTGCTGGTGTTTGGCATCTTCAATAATGTTATCTCTATTATTTTAAGACTAAAAATTTTATATGCTTGAATATTTATGTTTTTTTCTCAAGTTTATTGGGCCCTCTTTAAAATTTTTCATTTTTAAGTTTTTAAAGCAATTGGGAAATAGGAAAAATTTCTCCAATTCAGCCATTTATAATGATTGATATAATACTGTCACCTTCAAAATTAAGATTAAAAAAATCAGATTTACATACAAGAAGTCAACGGTTTTATATGTACAATTAGATGAATTTTGACAAATCCAAATCCATTTATGCAATGACCACAATAATCGTGACATAGAAAAATCTCCATTGATCAAAAGTCCCTTCATGACTCTTTTCAGCCAGTTACTCCGCTGTCAAGTCTCTGATAATCACTGACTTATCTTGGACACAATAGTTTTTGTCTCTTCTAAAATTTCATACAAAGGGCATCATGAAGTATGTATTCTTTTATGGCTTTTTACTTATATTTTTGAAGTAAACTCATGCTGTTGAATGTTCGTTTATACTGCTGAGTCCTGTGCCATTGCATGATTATTCTGCAATCTTTTAATCTATTTTTTCAGTTGACAGACAATTGGGTTATCTCATTTTTAACCATTATTTTAAAATCTGCAGGGAAGATTTGAGTAAAATATTTTATATGCCTATCTATATGTTTTAATTTCTCTTGTGTCAATACCTAGGAGTGGATATGTTGGGTTTTATGCTAACTATATGTCTAACTTTATAAGAAATTTTATTTGTATGATATCAGATTATCTATGACTATAGTGAGGGGCAGACCCAAACCATAAAGCCTCTGCAGACTAGTGGTTATGTGGTGGCATCATGTTTAATAGTTAAATCAATTTCTTAATGACAGTTGAGAATTCTCTCTCTTCCTGAGGCAGTTTGGATGATATATGATTCCAAACAATTTCTTTTTATATAAAATTTTAAACTTTATTATGAAGTCATTTATAGTGTTCTTTTATCCATTTTAATCTCTGTTGTTCTAAATTAAGATCCCTCTTTCAAACTTCTTTTCTCTTAGTGATTCTTGCCCAAACTGTGTGTTTATTTTTTCTAAGAGCCATTATTTGCTTTATTATTCCCCTCTTTTATATTTTTAAGTATTTTGCATTTAATAATATATTTATGATTAAATTATTTTAACTTTCTGTTTTTGCTTTAATTATTTGTTCATTTTCTCACTTCTTCAATGGATGCTTAGGTTGTAATTTATCAGTTGTTCTGATATTCTAATAACAGTAAGTAAATTTACTCCATTTCTAAATATTGCTTAAGATATATGTCATTTTTATATAATAGTATTTTCAAATTTGTTCAGATGTATATGTTTATTCATTTTTTAAGTTTTGAAATATTTAGAAGTGCATTCTCTAATTTCAGTCACCATGCACATTAATATTTTGATTATTTTATTGTAAATTGGTTGTAAATTGAGTCTAACACGAAATAGTGTCTGTATAATATTATTATATTTTTTAAAGTTTGTTGAAATTTTATTTGCAACCTAATATATTGTCAGATTATTCATGTCACTTATGTGCTTTAAAACAACATAGATTCTATCAGCATTGAACTCAGGTTTTTGTGTATACACAATTGGTTATCACTTCAAGTAATTAATTATGATGATAATTTCTTTGAACACAACATTTTGCTTATGTTTTAATTATTGGGATAGGAATGTTAAATTATTCTGTAGCTCTTCATTATGGATTTTTCACTCTCTCCTTGTATATAAATCCATTTGTGTTTTATATATAAATCAAAGCAACTTTAATTGATGTATATATAAGTTTAGTTTTATCTCTTTGGTAAACTGTTTTCCCCCTAATAAAATCTATTTGTTTCTGGATTAATATAAGTACACAAATTTTTAATATTCTCCTAATAAATCTATTAGGTTTATTTTATTTTACTATTTTTGTGTTAACCAAATATCTAGATTGTTTTAAGTTTCCTTTTGTTATTTTGGATAATTAAGATTTTGCATATTCATTCATAGTTCTTGCTATGCTATGCATTTAAATGTTTAGTATATATTGTCCAACATGTTTATTGGTTTTACAGAAAAAGTTTTTTTTTTTTTTTTTTTTTTTAGGGTATTTAATGTGAGAGTTGGACTGCGAAGAAGGCTGAGCGCCGAAGAATTGATGCTTTTGAACTGTGGTGTAAGAAGACTCTTGAGAGTCCCTTGGACTGCAAGGAGATCAAACCAGTCCATTCTGAAGGAGATCAACCCTTGGATTTCTTTGGAAGGAATGATGCTAAAGCTGAAACTCCAGTGCTTTGGCCACCTCATGCGAAGAGTTGACTCATTGGAAAAGACCCTGATGCTGGGAGGGATTGGGGGCAGGAGGAGAAGGGGACGATCGAGGATGAGATGGCTGGATGGCATCACCAACTCGATACACATGAGTTTGAGTGAACTCCGGGAATTGGTGATGGACAGGGAGGCCTGGCATGCTGTGGTTCATGGGGTTGCAAAGAGTTGGAGCGACTGAACTGAACTGAACTGAATACCCATATCCTCTCAAGCTGTGCTCTCAAACCCATCTTCCTACTGGAACAGAAGTGAGTTAAAACATAAAAGATGTTGAACATATATGCTTTATATCCTTATATGGCTTCTTCTTCTTCTTCTTTTTTTTTTTTTTACCAAATTATATGAAATGTAGGAATATGGAACAAAACTGCTTATTTTCCAGCATCAACTATTGTCAGTCTTATGTTATTCTTTTAATTCCAAACAAAGTACATATTTTTCAGACTGTCAGAATCACTGTATTCTATCTGGACTCTGAGTTTTCATACACTGTTTTCCAGTCTACCAATACTTTGTTACCTTTGTGAGAAAGCTATCCCAGACTGTCCATAGGTTGAATGCTTTTCTTAAGTACTTCTGTAATGTCTGGCACTATTCCTGCTTTTTAGTTCTTTCTAGGATTATAATATTCCTTTGTTATGTCTACCTTCCATTATACTATATTATTTGAGGGCAAATTTGACCATTTTTACTTATTGTTGTTATTCTTAGAGCCTGATCCTATATTCGATACATACTTTTTAACAAATGAGTATAACATATTTCAAAATGGGTCAACATTTGGTCAGATGTATGCTGGAATTACTTTTCATCTGCATTACAAAAAGTATACTGAGAAGACATCTAAGTGCTTTAAAGTTCAAATGTTTTCTAATTGTAGGAACTTTCTGATATTTGAAATATCAGAGTGCAATCAGGTATAAATGTCTCCATTTAATCTATCACATAGTTCTATTAGAGTGTATGTAGGATTTTCCTGTCATGTATGGATGTGAGAGTTAGACTGTAAAGAAGGCTGAGTGCTGAAGAATTGATGCTTTTGAACTGTTGTTTTGGAGAAGACTCTTGAGAGTCCCTTGGACTGCAAGGATATCCAACCAGTCCATTCTGAAGGAGATCAGCCCTGGGTGTTCTTTGGGAGGAATGATGCTAAAGCTGAAACTCTAGTACTTTGGCCACCTCATGCGAAGAGTTGACTCATTGGAAAAGACTGATGCTGGGAGGAATTGGGGGCAGGAGGAGAAGGGGACGACAGAGGATGAGATAGCTGGATGGCATCACGGACTGGATGGACGTGAGCCTGAGTGAACTCCGGGAGTTGATGATAGACAGGGAGGCGTGGCGTGCTGTGATTCATGGGGTTGCAAAGAGTTGGACACGACTGAGCGACTGAACTGAACTGAAGTGTGTGTGTGTGCCCCTAAGTCCTTTAAGGAGTAGATATCAATAAAAAATAACATATGTAAAATGTTTATTGGAGGAATGTCTATGAAGTACAAAGAGAAGAGAGACCAGAGACAGGTGGGAAGAACATTCAGACCACAAACTGACTTTACAAAGTTTCATACCATAAATAGGCTACCATAACGTTGCTTGTCTTTTACTTAGCTAAGTGTAAAAAATCATGCAACCAGTCCACAGAGATAAATTAAATCTTGCACATTTTTCTAACCTAATATTCCATGAGAATAACCCTCTGCCCAAAACCATAGCCCACAGAGTACTTGATATTCTGTGCCTATATAAGCATCATCCTTTGTAGAGATTTCTTGGTCACTTGTGTAATCATTTCTAGTTACTGGAATCCTTCCTTTGTAGATATTTATATGTGTCTCCACCACTGAGCTATGACCTACTGAAAGGCATGGTACAGTCTAAGTAATTTTATAGACATTCAATCACAGGAGTTAATTTTTCACATGAAAACAGAAGTAATAAAGTTGCTTTTTTTTTCATTTAGGTTGCAGTATAAGCAATTTCATGTTAGAAACATGACCTACTATTAAGACCCTATAAGATCTAAAAGTAAACACATATTTTAGTCTCTAGTTTTTAAGTGCCCACATTTCATCTTCTAAAAGATTCTGGTAAATATACCTAATCAGAACATTCCACTCTCTGATACTCATCTTCTGAAATTGGAGCTAACGCTACTGAAATCTATTTTAACTGTCAATCGCAGCTTTGCAGTTTAACGACTTGGAGAGAATGTAAAAGCAAAGTGGCAATTGGTAATAATTTTCTGAATGAGGAAAAGTTCTTCAGCAACTCAAGTGTTGTGCATGTAATTATTGTCTTTAACATGATTTTGAACGTGTTTTTTGTGATTTAAGTCCGAGATAAGTACACAGTATTTTTCTAGATTAATGCAAGTAGGTTGGTAGATGTATTAAGAGGACTGTCAGTGTTCCATTTGAACTGCTGCCATCTCTTTTGCTCTTAATAATCACTGACAGCCAAGTACAGCACATGTGCTACCTGACATGATTTTGTTTTCAATTCAACACTAAACAAGATATTAAAATTTTAATGTACTTAAATTTCTTTAAAAGCACTTGATAATGCAAGACAGGCAGCACCCAGCCTTTGAAAACACCCAAATGAAATATCTATTGTTCAACTTACATTTCATTGTAAATTTAAAATTATGTAAAATAAAGAACAACTAGACCCACGGAGAGTTTAAAGTCGTACAGTTATAAGAATTAGAGTCTGTGGACTCTAATTTTGGGCTTTTATATACATTTGATATTATTTGCCATATTATAAAAAAAAACTTGAAGTGCTCTTGAAATCATCTTTAAGTCAATGTGTCATCTTGTTAAGAGTAACTATGGACACCTTAAAGAAAATGGTTTATACCAGTCTTTGATCTTCCCTCTGGTGTTTCTTTGGGGAAATTACTCTCTATTAAATCGTATGTTTCATGATAAAGAAATTGGTCTAAATATTAATAGTACTTGGCACATTTCTTGTAGGTACTCAATAATTACTCATTTAGTGAGATTCAATTAATTATTTTTACACCTATACTTATTTTAAGCTTTTTTCCTCATATGACTAGCCTTTCCACAAATATCCTGAACACATCTTCTGATTTTTAAAGGTGAAAAATCCTCCCCATATATGACAGCTGAAAACAGAAATAATCACAAAATCACTGCAGATGGTGATTTCAGCCATGAAATTAAAAGACACTTTCTCCTTGGAAGGAAAGTTATGACCAACCTAGATAGCATATTGAAAAGCAGAGCATTACTTTGCCAACAAAGGTCCATCTAGTCAAGGCTATGGTTTTTCTTGTGGTCATGTATGGATGTGAGAGTTGGACTGTGAAGAAAACTGAGTGCCAAAGAATTGATGCTTTTGAAGTGTGGTGTTGGAGAAGACTCTTGAGAGTCCCTTGGACTGCAAAGAGATCCAACCAGTCCACTCTAAAGGAGATCAGCCCTGGGTGTTCTTTGGAAGAAATGATGCTAAAGCTGAAACTCCAGTACTTTGGCCACCTCATGCGAAGAGTTGACTCACTGGAAATGACTCTGATTCTGGGAGGGATTGGGGACAGAAGGAAGAGGGGGACGACAGAGGATGAGATAGCTGGATGGCATCACCGACTCAATGGACATGAGTTTGAGTGAACTCTGGGAGATGGTGATGAACAGGGAGGCCTGGTATGCTCCGATTCATGGGGTCGCAAAGAGTCGGACACGAATGAGCAACTGAACTGAACTGAATGCTTCTGTGCATCTGGAATTTAGAAAGAGACTTATTAGGTATCTTAATAACATAGGCTGGGTGGCTTACAAACAACAGAAATTTATTTCTTACAGTTCTGGAGGCTGGAAGTCCAAGATCAAACCATTGGTAGATTAAGTGTCTGGTGAGATCTCACTTTCTAAATGGCTATCTTTTATCTGTAACCTCATGTGGCAGAAAGAGCAAGAGGTCTCTCTGGGGTCTCTTTCATAAGAGTACTATTCATACTCTTGAGGTTTCTGTCCTCATGATCTAATTACCTCCCCGAAGTCCCACCTTCTAATCACTTTGTGGGTTAGTATTTCAATATATATATTTAGAGACAACATATGCAGTTAGCCTACTGCACTAGCGTATTATGACTAAGAGTTACTCTTCAATGAAATGGTGACTATATCACGAACTGAAGAGGACCAGAGCAGCTGCAAGCTTGTAAGCATCTCTCGCTCTGTGTGTGTGTCTCTCTCTTCTCTCTCTGTTTCTGCCTTTGTCCTCTACTCTTATTTAGTCTTGAAAGTGAAAGTGAAAGTCGCTCAGTCGTGTCTGATTCTTTGTGATCCCATGGACTGCATAGTCCGTGGAACTCTCCAGGCCAGAATACTGGAGTGGGTAGCCTTTCCCTTCTCCAGGGGATCTTCCTTACCCAGGGATAGAACCCACAATTCTATTATTGTCCCTCCTAGTGGACCCTTTGGGTTTCTTCACAACATGATGGTCTCAGGGCAGTGGGAATGCTTACCTATTGGCCTAAGACGCCAAGAAGTAGTATTGTAGTAAGCAAGGTGAAAGCTGCATCACTTTTTCATGATCAAGCTCAGAACTCATCAGTTTCAGTTATAGGACACTGTATTTATTTTAAAAGTCACAAATATCCAGTCCTACTTCAGGGAAAGATGATGAAGCCCTCACCACTCACTGTGAGAAATGTCAAAGAATTTTTATACACATTTTAAAACTACCAAAGAAGATTAAGCTAAGGTGTGTAAAGATATTTTGGCCATAATCAGTATCTACTATTCATCTGACAATATATAGCTAATTGAATTAAGTGAGGAATGTTCATTCTACTAACACCTGTGTTTATCTAGAAATGAATAGTCAGTCAAAATAATACAAATAAATCCAATGACCTACTGATTGCAAACTTAAAGTATAAACTCGTTAAGTATCTTTGTATGGGATGGGGACAATAGTTTTCTTATTACTATTAGCCATGTGTGAGATTAGATACTTTTATATTCAAGTTCAGGTTTAAATAGTAGCTTCAAATATATATTGAATTAGAATCAAATGGTAATGGAGAAGAAAGCACTGAAAAAAAAAAGCGTAGTTATTGTTTTTGTATCTGTGAGGGCCCAGACTTCCCTGCCTTTATATTATTCCCTTCTTTGATTATGCTATTTAAAGGAATAAAGAACTACTCCTATACCTCAATTCCAATACTGTTATTCCCAATGAATAGAATTACTGGCAAACTTTGATTTCAGTAATCCCATTCTCAATAAAAATGCAGGCTTGAAGTTAATTCCAAGGTTAAAGAAGGTTATTTCCAAGTGACTACTTTTCATTTCTCAAATTAATGAGAATTACATGCAGAATCTCTTCTTGTGCAAGCCAGTTTCTTCTAGCAATTCCTTTTCTGTTGTTGTTCAAATTCCTAGCCAGCTGTTGTGCTGGGATTTTTTTTTTTTAAGATCAAATTGAATAAATCAAATAAATAAATAAATAAAACCTCCTAAAGCTGCCCTGTCCTAAAACTGTCTTGTCTTGAAACCTTCTGACGCAAGCCATCCTTCAAGGGCAGCCTTGAAAACATACTATAAAAAGTCACTTGCTGTTTAGATTGACACAAGCGACCAAGAACGGGAAATAATCATCTCTGAAGTCAACCCCCTAGGGTTGCTTCTTATGAGTTGCCAGTACACTAGAAATAATGCATATAGGAAAGGAAGGACTGCAGTTTTTTCTTTAAAATGATAAAAAGAGAAACAAATGGCATGAAAGTAATTTGATATTAAATCAAGATGACAGTATTGTATTAACCCTTCTTGTTGAACCTGTACACAGGATGAGAAGCAAGTAATTACATGAAAGAAGTTCTTGCAAAGTGAAAAAGAAAACAGGAAGAATAACTTGTGATAAACCCGTTATCTATTTGTAATAGAGCCTAGGGTGAGATGGTGGAGTTGGCATCTTAGCTTTCATGTGAAAGTCTTTAAATGATGTTGATAGGAGTAAAATTGAGCAAAAAACCCCCAAACAGTATTTCCTTATTTCTGAAATTTTATAGAAGCACTCATACTCCCAATGGCACTGATTCCATTAAATATTTGCTTATGTTTTTCTCAAGGATTACCTAAAGATATCTAAAGATATTATCTGAAGATATACCAGTGAAGGCATTTAAGATAGATATAGATATATAGATACAGAATTATATATATATTAATGTATAAATCAATAATTAAAATTGCAAACATCTCAATACAAAATGATTATTTAGCATTATTTAGGAAGAACAAACCTGGGGTCTGGAGACTGCTATTCAGCATATTATTTTGGTATAGTGGAGAAAATCTTAATCTCTCTTAGAAGACAAGATGAAATTGCTACATATGTGTTTTCAAGAACAGGAAACTTGAGTTTTATGGAATATCCAAGAGAAGTAGGCAATTCTGAGTCATACTTTATATGTTTTTTTTTTTTTTCCAAGAAATTAGGAAAACAAAAGTCAGACCTGGCCCCAGATAGTTTCCAGTGCTTTTCTTAGTGTGAAGGAAATAATTAGTAGCAGCCCTATAATACATTTGCTCTGTATTTAGAACTGGACAATTAGAAGGAATAAAGGACCAAGTAAATCTTCTTATCAACTAACATGCTAATGTGTTCACAACCCCTCTTTCTTACAGACCTTCTAATAGAAGCATCAACATTAGTTACTAGTAAAAAGCAAGAGTTGCTAACTATGAAGTAGTTTTAGAAACATTTACCAGATATGATTACATACTTTATTTGTAAATAAATCAGGCATTTATGGTTGGTTGGAGAATGGGAGCTAGTTATGTAACCTGTGCAATTAATGAGTTATTTAAGAGGAATGTTCCAAAATCTAAAGAGCTTCCTCCATAAAACCAATGTCTCTGCATCTGTCAGTACATGCTGCTCAAAAAGAAATGTGTCTCTTAAATCTGAAAGCAATACATGTTGAATCTGGGATTTATTTTATTTTTTTTTATTTTTAAGAACTGCATTTCTAGCCTAAGACTTCTTGAAGAAAAGAATGTTTCTGCTGACCCAAGTTATTGTGTCTTTTGACTTATTAGTAAACCTTAGTATGGCCTATGACTCCTCTGAACCTAATTTACAAATGAACCACTTGTCAATAATGCATAAACAGATAAACATTTATCCAGCAATGTGACTCTATGGTGTTGATGTTAGCAGACAAAGGTAGGAAAATAATCTGCATCAGTTGTTTAGTGAACAAACTCTGAAACCTGACTTCAATGCAGAATACAAGTCTTATTTTAAAAATTAACCTAAGATTACAGTTGATATGTTGACAAAATATTAACTTATGTTGAAATATTATTTTAAAAAACTTTCAGCAATACAATTAATCTTCCCTCTTGCAATAGTTAACTTCTTTAATGAAACATTAAGCTTCGAAAAGGACCTACTTTAGCCAAAACAGAAGTAGGTCGAGATAAGAGAAGCAATTGATTTAGCACCTCTAGCATAAAATTTTGCTATCTTCAGATCATTATTAAAAACATTTGCATTTTGTCCTTTACTTATATACACATAAATATATATATTTTCTTATATAACAAAAATACTTATTGAAGATAAAATAAACTGTTCAATGGAAACTTTAGGTGATGAATACAAGATATGGTACTGTTATGTTTTTCTTTGTAGAGTATGTTCCATGATTATAATCCATTTTCTCCCAAATTTTATAATCTTTGGCACAGAATCATACTGGTAATTGAATCTAAAAAAAACCAAAGCAATTTAATCTGCTTAAGATAAAAATTAAATAAGCATTTTCCCTGCTTTTTGACATTGTAATCTATTTATTGACTCCTTAAGGCTAGATTGCTTTAAACCCTTAAAACCCTGTTCAAGGCTTTGTGGATACAGCTATAAAAGAATTAGGCACTGAATCTCTCACTGATGGTCCAATGGAGATATATAGTAAAATAGAAACTGATACAGGAAAAAGACTAAAACTATATATGTGTGTGTGTGTGTGTGTGTGTGTGTGTATCTGTGTATATGTTCTGTGGGTTCTCAGTCATGTAAGTTCAGTTCAGTTCAGTAGCTCAGTCGTGTCCCACTCTTTGCGACCCCATGAATCGCAGCATGCCAGGCCTCCCCTGTCCATCACCAACTCCCGGAGTTCACTCAGATTCATGTCCATCGAGTCAGTGATGCCATCCAGCCATCTCATCCTCTGTCGTCCCCTTCTCCTCCTGCCCCCAATCCCTCCCAGCATCAAAGTCTTTTCCAATGAGTCAACTCTTCTCATGAGGTGGCCAAAGCACTGGAGTTTCAGCTTTAGCATCATCCCTTCCAAAGAAATCCAAGGGTTGATCTCCTTCAGAATGGACTGGTTGGATCTCCTTGCAGTCCAAGGGACTCTCAGAGTCATGTAGTCATATCCAATTCTTTGTGATCCTATGGACTATAGCCTGCCAGGATCCTCTGTCCATAGGATTTCCCAGGCAAGAATACTGAAGTTGGTTGCCGTTTCTTTCTCCAGGAGATCTTCCCCACCCAGGGATCAAACCTGTATTTCTGGTATCTCCTGCATTGGCAGGTGGATTCTTCATCACTGAGCCACTTGGGAAGCCTGTATACACACACACACACACACACACACACACACACACAGATATAAATAGGTAATTTAATTAAGTGGTATAAAAGAAAAGAAAAATACATATCTATGAAACAGATTGAAGTAGACATTGCATCTGCTTTATTTAATCTTTTTTAGGGACGATCCTAAAAAAATTAAGAAAATGTTAAAAAGTTAAGGTTTAAAGTATGAGTGGAAGGCATGTTTATTTTTATTCAAAACTGAGTTGCTTTCTCTGTATGTGTATATTAACAATGTAGCAGCTTAAGAAATCACTCAAAAATGTATCCAAAGGATTTGAATAAAACATATTTGTGAGAAGCCTCAAATAGATTATACTCACTGTTTAATTTTCATTTGTCCATGGTAGGGACTATATCTTACTCATTTTTTTTCTCTCTGACATTAGCTTAGTGTGAATTCTCAATATGGAATCATAGAGGGCATTTCTAACAATAGAAGTAATCAGCAAGTCCTTACTCTAATAAAATTTTCTCTAATCTTACTCTAATAAAATTTTTGCATACTATTTTAAATATAGCTGATATTTTTCTGCCTTAATCATACAAGTAGCACAAGCTACTTCATTGTATGAGAAAGTTAAGCAGATTTAAAAATCATATTAACCCTTTTCAGTATGCTCCTTTAATAATCCACTCTTAGCACAGTCATCCACATCCCAAGAAGAATCAAAATAATTTAGTCAGTAAGGAAAGAACTGCCTAGCAGAAAAACTATTTAAATAATAGCTTTCTCTACCCTGAAAAACAGAAGGCCAGGATTCTTGAGGTAAATTTGGCTAGCTTCTCACTTAAAAATCTCTTCTATTGATATACATTGGTTTCAACATCTAAATATGAATTTTGGTAACCCAGAAAAACTTACACACTTTAACAAAAATGTATACAAAAATAGTTGCAAACAGCACCTAATTCTGCTCTATATGTTTAAATTTGGTTATGATACATTGAAGAAAATTTAATAATTTTTCACATTTTTGAATTAATTAAAAACGAAGCCCAATCAGTAAAAAGTTTTAATGCATGAGATTTCACTACCTTTTCTCCTCTGTCTTCTAAAAATTGCTTATTAGACTGGTTTTGTGATTGCTTATTAGACTGGTTCTGTGATTGCTTATTAGATTTGTATTATGAGGTTTGTAATTGATGTAATATATTCTGTTACTGGTGGTGAAGAAAAAATGAGAATCAATCTAGACAAGTTAATTTATATAAAAGAGATTGACGTGCTACAAATAGAAATGTTATCAAGGGCTAAGAAGACAGAATAGAGTTAGGGGAATATATATGACAAAAATAGGTCTTTGGGAATGATTAACAACTGATGTGACTGCTGTTGTCCAGTTGCTAAGTTGTGTCCGAGTCTGTTACTCCATGGACTGCAGCACACCAGGCTTCCCTATCCTTCACCATCTCCTGGAGTTTGCTCAAACTAATGTCCATTGAGTCGGTGATGTCATCCAACCATCTCATCCTTGGTCATCCCTTTCTCCTCCTGCCTTCAGTCTTTCCCAGCATCAGAGTTTTCCCAGTGAGTCTGATCTTCATATCAGTGGCCAAAATATTGGACCGTCAGCTTCAGCATCAGTCCTTCCAATGAGTATTGAGGGTTGATTTCCTCTAGGATTGACTGATTTGATCTCCTTGAAGACCAGGCAACTCTCAAGAGTCTTCTCTAGCACCAAAATTTGAAGTCATCAATTCTTAGGCACTCAGTCTTTTCATTGAAGTAACTAAAGTCCACTGGGTCACAGAGAGTTGGATATGACTGAGCAACTAACACTTCACTTCATTTGGCTTGAAGTCCCTAGCCAGCCTGTCTTCTTTTCCTAACTGTTCAGACTCCCTTTATGTTCATTTTGTTATACAGTATTTAGGGATTTTACTTTTAATTAATAGTAGAAATAGGAAAAATATGTCTACTTCATATTTCTTATGTAGAATTCAGCAATTTCTTTTTCAATTTTTTCTTAAACATTTCTGCTTTCAAATCTCACTGTTCACATCATAGGTAAAAGGCTCTTTCCCTACACTGGTCTGCTGTCCGTAGACACATAGCAGAGAGCAGTAAAGAGGAGCTCCTTCCTTTTCTAACCAAAGTTGTATCAAAGTAGGCCTTCTGGAGAGTTTGAACTCCCAGGTCAGCACAATGGTCATGAGAAATGCCTTAACTAAGTTATCAATAAAGGCTAATGGGGAAACTGAACTTCCATCCCCATGGGTCAGTTACTGTCAGCTAAATTGTTATGAGTTATACATAATTTATAAGTAAAGAGAAACAGCTTATATATCCAGCAATAAAACATTAAACATCAACGGTATTCTGAAAACAAACCAGAATCATCCCTCACCAATGTATTTGGTCCCGTGTCATTGATTCTCACCTCACTGTTCTTGGGTGAGCAGTCTCATGAGCCTTCCTGCATCTAGATTAGCATTCTGAATTTCCTGACTCAGTCCACATGGATAACCTCAACTCAAAGTTGGTGAACTGTGGTCCTTTAAAGGCTATAGACAAAAGTACCTGGCACAGACCTTTCCCACAGGGTTATGCAACACTCCATCTGTATTGACAATAAAGTCCACTGGCATGAGTTGATGGCAGGAGTCTTCAGGGAAGAATCAGAGCAAAACAAAACAAAATAAATATCTGTTGAGGAAAGAACATTTAATATTGACGATTAGATGTCCATGTCCATGATATGCTCATACAAAGTTGGTTATTTTTGTAGCTAATGAGATAAAGCAATCAAAAAATAAATCAGAATTGTTACTGTTCCTCCAGAATTCTGTCTTGAGTGCCACTTCTTTCTTATGCATGCTGTACTGACACCCAGCAGACAATGGTGGCAGCAAATCCCAGGGTTCTTTAGTGCTTGAATGTATTAGAATAGCCTATTCTTAATATATCAGAATTTTGAGGAAACATTTGTAGCACAGGCGGAGACACAGCAGTGAATAAAGGGCCACAGGATCTTTTGAGAGTTATCTTTCCATTTTGCAGAGATCATGAAACTGTCCTTTCTCCCATTATCCAAACAAAGGAAACAACAATCAAAGTCACCTTCTGAGCTCCCAAAGCCAGTGACTGACTACATATTCTTTCCTTACTCTGACACACAGGAGCCTGTCAATTCACTTTACTGGTCATAATCTGTAAATTGGTTTTACAATTCTGCACCTTTTTCAGAAGTGATAAGGAAATAATGGTTTCTATTGGAATACTGAATATCTTTTTAGCATATCACAACTAAAATGTATGTTAGCATGATTTTATATGTATATGCATGCTTATAGATATATACATTCATTTACTTTTTGTGTGTGGACAGATGTCTTTAGTTAAAAATAATACTTTAAGTGACTTGGTCTTTTGGTAAATTCTCCTCTACAGGAACTCAGCCAAGATATTCTGCAAGAAAGCCAGTTTCCAAGCTGTCTTTAATTTGATAAAAGATAAGTCTCTAATTAGGAGAAGGCAATGGCATCCCACTCCAGTACTCTTGCCTGGAAAATCCCATGGACAGAAAAGCCTGGAAGACTGCAGTCCATGGGGTTGCTGAGGGTCAGACAAGACTGAGCGACTTCACTTTCACTTTTCACTTTCATGCATTGGAGAAGGAAATGGCAACCCACTCCAGTGTTCTTGCCTGGAGAATCCCAGGGACAGAGGAGCCTGGTGGGCTGCTGTCCACGAGGTCGCACAGAGTAGGACACGACTGAAGCAGCAAATCTCTAATATCTTTGAGATAGCCCCTCCAGATGAACACAATGGATTAATAATAATCAATTCAAATTAATGCTATTCTTATTAAATTATAGAATAGTTCATAAGATTGCATAGTTATAAGCAGACTCTAGTGGATGAATTACAGTTTATTGTATTTCAATAGTCTATTTTGTGGTTTGAAACAATTTTAAAAGAATCTTCATGATAAAAATACTGTGCTATTCTGTTTTACGCATATGAATGCATTGATAAACATCTATGGAGATTATAAATTGATGAGGAAAAGGTAAAAAATACTTTCTTATTTAAAAAATGTAGCTGGAAATCACCTTGCTTATAGTTTCCTTTGTTGTGCAGAAGCTTTTAATTTTAATTAGATCCCATTTGTTTATTTTTGCTTTTATTTCCAGTATACTGGGAGTTGGATCATAGAGGATCCTGCTGTGATTTATGTCGGAGAGTGTTTTGCCTATGTTCTCCTCTAGGAGTTTTATAGTTTCTGGTCTTACATTTAGATCTTTAATCCAGTTTGAGTTTATTTTGGTGTATGGTGTTATAAAGAGGTCTAGTTTCATTCTTTTACAAGTGGTTGACCAGTTTTCCCAGCACCACCTGTTAAAGAGACTGTCTTTACTCCATTGTATATTCTTGCCTCCTTTGTCGAAGATAAGGTGTCCATAGGTGTGTGGGTTTATCTCAGGGCTTTCTATTTTGTTCCATTGATCTATATTTCTGTCTTTGTGCCAGTACCATACTGTCTTAATGACTGTGGCTTTGTAGTAGAGCCTGAAGTCAGGCAAGTTGATTTCTCCAGTTCCATTCTTCTTTCTCAAGATTGCTTTGGCTATTCGAGGTTTTTTTGTATTTCCATACAAATCTTGAGATTATTTGATCTAGTTCTGTGAAAAATACTGCTGGTAGCTTGATGGAAATTGCATTGAATCTGTAGATTGCAAAAGTCTACAAGCAATAAATGCTGGAGAGGATGTGGAGAAAAGGGAACTCTCTTACACTGCTGGTGGGAATGCAAACTAGTACAGCCATTATGGAAAACAGTGTGGAGATTCCTTAAAAAATTGCAAATAGAACTGCCTTATGACCCAGAAATCCCACTGTTGGGCATACACACTGAGGAAACCAGAACTGAAAGAGACACATGTACCCCAATGTTCACTGCAGCGCTGTTTATAATAGCCAGGACATGGAAGCAACCTAGATGTCCATCAGCAGATGAATGGATAAGAAAGCTGTGGTTCATATACACAATGGAGTACTACTCAGCCCTTAAAAAGAATAAATTTGACTCAGTTCTAATGAGATGGATGAAATTGGAACCGATTATACAGAGTGAAGTAAGCCAGAAAGAAAAACACCAATACAGTATACTGACACATATATATGGAATTTAGAAGACAGTAATGATGATCCTATATGTGAGACAACAAAAGAGACACAGAGGTATAGAACGGACTTTTGTACTCTGAGGGAGAGGGAAAGGGTGGGATGGTTTGGGAGAATGGCATTGAAACATGTATACTTTCTTGTAAGAAATGAAGCGCCAGTCTATGTTCAATGCAGGATGCAGGATGCATGGGGCTGGTGCACAGAATGATTCAGGTAGATGATATGGGGTGGGAAGTGGGAGGGGGCTTTGGCATTGGGAGATTGTGTTCACCTGTGGCTGATTCATGTCAATGTATGGCAAAACAAATACAGTATTGTAATTAAAATAAATAAATAAATAAAAATAAATAAAAGTAAATGCAAACATCAAAAAAATATATAGCTGGAAATCAAAACAGTCACAACATTTGGAACAGGTTTCTTAAATATTCTCCCAGTTGTTACAAATATTCTGACCTCAAAGCCAGAAAGTTTTGGATGGAAATGTGGCTGATAGGTGTGGGTAAGCAAAGATCCCATCATTGCCTCTGCGCTGTCCAGCATACTGTCATTTATAATACGGGGCAAGCGGAAGTGAATATAGTCTTTATGTAGACACACACAGTGTCGGAGACTAACTCAATCCAATTAAATTCTGAAACTTACGGCAATGCAGATAGTACAGAGATTGTCATAGATTCATTTAAGGGAGAGCATTAGAATAGACCCTTGAACAAGCTGACCACATAAATAGTTAAGATGAGTTCAGAGAAAGTTAAAGACAATTATTTTAAACAATGTTTAAATAATTTGCATTTTTAGTAGAGATGGAACAAGTTTTAATAGTTTTAACAATTTGAGCAATCTTAATGAACTCCTTCCTGCAGTTTTAAGAGTCCTTTACATTTTTAATTTCATAGATTCAAATTTTGAAATATTTTCAACATCTGTCTGGTCCCAGGTCACAATGGTTAGGTTCCATGTCCCCATTTTTTTTTCCACTGAAGATTCTAGCAATTAGAGTAATTTTGGGTTGCAAATAGTCTTACTAGTGGCCAAAATTAGGGATAAAATAAAACTCCAGAAATATGGTTCTTATAGACTGAATGACATATTTTACTTTATTGGTCTGAAAACTGATTTAGTTTGGAAAGGCAAAAGTTTCTTTCTCACTCATATAAACCTCCACTGAGGGTTGGCCTCATCTTTTTCTCAACACTGACTTTACCTGGGGGCTTAGACTGACTGAAAAGTAGGTATATGAAATTTTGGAAGAGGGTAAAAAAAAAAAAAAAAAAGTCAAAATACGCCCTGGATCTTAAGATTTCTTTTTGAAGGAAAACAAATCGCTTCCACACAAACTTCACTGGATAAAACAAGTTCAGTGACAAGCAGAAGTCCAATGGGATGAAGGTAAAATATGAATATGCATTTATATCTTATTCTCTTATGTTAAATTGACATAAATGTGACCACAAACATGTTTCACATAGAAGGAAACCACTCTACAGTTCTATCTCCAGAGCCCAAACAACTTTGAACTAACTCTTATCCAGTCAGCTTATGTTCACCACCACTGCTTGGCTTAGAGACACATTAGATTTCAAAGTTGAAGGGAGGGTGAACAACAATAATCTGGTTGCCATATTCCAAGATTAGCTATTGAAAAATGACTTTTTTTTTTCCTGGTGAAGTATTTTTAAACAGAATAATAATTATTTAAAGCCATTTTAAACAAGAGGATATAGACATGGACATCATTCATTCAAAAATAATGCCATGCACTTGCTGGTTACATGTTAAGAGAGCTTTTTCTAAAAATATTTTCTATAGTATTTTCTCTAGATTTTGGGAATTAATGTTAATCATTACTAAGAAATATGTGTGTTGAAAAGAATGCATTTTATTATTTTTTAGGGTGTTAAAAAAGACACAAAAAGTAAATGGTAATCATATACATTTCATTTTTAAGATGTTAGAAAATAAAATCAAAACATGGTACTTTATATTTATTTTATTTTATTTTTTAAATTAAATTTATTTATTTTTTTGATTACAATACTGTATTTGTTTTGCCATACATTGACACGGATCAGCCATAGGTGAACACAATCTGCCAATGCCGAAGCCCCCTCCCACCTCCCATCCCACATCTTTATTTTGCTTTGGTCTGGAATTTTTATGTACACAGCAACAGTAGAATTATCTTGGCTTAATGCTTATTTAGTATCTACTAGAATTATATTTTAGAGCAAATACTACAGTAATAATTAAAAAAATCACAATGGAAATGTCTTCTCTAAAATTTCACTTGTGAATGAAGGGTTAAGAAACAGATTTCAAAATAATTGTACTGATATTGCTTTTATATTGTAAATGACTGATACATGCGGTAAAGTTTTTAAAATGATGGCTGATGAAATGTTTGAACTATTAAAAGCCTGCAAGTCTTATATGCCTCCCACCAGTGAAATTTAATGACAACTTGTCTGTTGAATTAGCTTGTTCAGTGAACAAATCTGAAATGCAACAGTTATGCAAAAGCAATATGGGACATACACTGACATTTTCATAAACAAGTTCCTACTGTGACAAAATTTTTCTATTATAATTTTTGATGTTCCAGAGTCAATCAACCTGGAACACTCAATTTTGTAAGGTTAAGTTTTGCATGACTTCCTTTCTCATAATTGCACCAACCTAACTCTATAATAGTCATGGGAACTGCTTATGCCTTGAAGCTTTTTTTTTTTAATAAGGAAAATTTTATTTATTTCTAAAAATTTTTTACTGAAGGATAATTGCTTTAGAGAGTTTTGCTGTTTTCTGTCAAACCTCAAGATGAATCAGCCATAGGTATAAATATATCCCCTCCCTTCTGAAATTCCCTACCATCTCCCTCCCCTGTTTGCATTTCCTGAACCATACAGCAAATTCCCATTGGCTGTCTATTTTACCTATGGTAATGTAAGTTTCCACGTTACTCTTTCCATACATCCCACCCTCTCCTCTCTCTCCCCATGTCCATAAGTCTGTTTTCTATGTCTGCTTCTCCGTTGTTGCCCTCTAAATAAATTATTCAGTACCATTTTTCTAGATACTGTATATATGTGTTAGAATACGGTCTTTTATCTTTCTCTTTCGGACTCAACTTCACTCAGTATAATAGGTTCTAGGTTCATCCACCTCATTAGAACTGACTCAAATGTGTCCTTTTTATGGCTGATTAATATTCCATTCTGTATATGACCCAAACTTCTTTATCCATTCATCTGTTGATGGACATCTAGGTTGCTTCCATGTTCTAGCTATTGTAAATAGTGTTGCAAAGAAAAATGGGATACACGTGTCTGTTTCAGTTTTGGTTTCCTCAGGGCATATGCCTAGGAGTGGGATTGCTGGCTCATATGGTGGTTTTATTCCTAGTTTTTTAATGAATCTCCATACCATTTTTCATAATGGCTGTAACAAATTACATTCCCACCAAGAGTTCAAGAGTGTTCCCTTTTCTCCACACCCTCTCCAGCATTTACTGTTTGTAGACTTTTTGGTGAGGGCCATTCTGACCAGTGTGAGGTGATATATCATTGTAGTTTTGATTTGCATTTCTCTAATAATGAGTGACATTGAACATCTTTTCATGTGTTTGTTAGCCATCTGTATGGCTTCTTTGGAGAAATGTCTGTTTAAGTCTTTTCCCCACTTTTGATTGGGTTGTTTGTTTTTCTAGTATTGAGTTGTATGAGCTGCTTGCATATTTTGGAATTTCATCCTTTGTCAATTGTTTCAGTTGCTATTATTTATTCCCATTTGAGGGTTGTCTTTTCACCTTGCTTATAGTTTCCTTTGCTGTGCAAGACTTTTTAAGTTTAATAAGGTCACACTTATTTACATTTGTGTTTATTTCCATTACTGTAGGAGGTGAGTCATAGAGCATCTTGCTTTGATTTAAGTCGAGTGTTCTGCCTACGTTTTCCTCTAAGGGTTTTATAGTTTCTGATCTTATGTTTAAGTCTTTTCACGACCCAGATAATCATGATGACATGATCACTAATCTAGAGCCAGACATCTTGGAATGTGAAGTCAAGTGGGCCTTAGAAAGCATCACTATGAACAAAGCTAGTGGAGGTGATGGAATTCCAGTGGAGCTATTTCAAATCCTGAAAGATGATGCTGTGAAAGTGCTGCACTCAATATGCCAGCAACTTTGGAAAACTCAGCAGTGGCCACAGGACTGGAAAAGGTCAGTTTTCATTCCAATTCCAAAGAAAGGCAATGTCAAAGACTGCTCAGACTACCACACAATTGCACTCATCTCACATGCTAGTAAAGTAATGCT
The DNA here is from genome assembly GCA_917880005.1 of Nanger dama. Taxonomy (NCBI): domain Eukaryota; kingdom Metazoa; phylum Chordata; class Mammalia; order Artiodactyla; family Bovidae; genus Nanger; species Nanger dama. The sequence continues at coordinate 6,333,058 of CAKJTW010000090.1, read as the reverse complement.
CAAAATTCTCCAAGTCAGGCTTCAGCAATACATGAACCGTGAACTCCCTGATGATCAAGCTGGTTTTAGAAAAGGCAGAGAAACCAGAGATCAAATTGCCAACATCCGCTGGATCATGGAAAAAGCAAGAGAGTTCCAGAAAAACATCTATTTCTGCTTTCTTGACTATGCCAAAGCCTTTGACTGTGTGGATCACAAGAAACTGTGGAAAATTCCAAAAGAGGTGGGAATTCAAGATCACCTAACCTGCCTCTTGAGAAATCTGTATGCAGGTCAGGAAGGAACAGTTAGAACTGGACATGGAACAACAGACTGGTTCCAAATAGGAAAAGGAGTATGTCAAGGCTATTCATTGTCACCCTGCTTATTTAACTTCTATGCAGAGTACATCATGAGAAACGCTGGGCTGGAAGAAACACAAGCTGAATCAAGATTGCCTGGAGAAATATCAATCACCTCAGATATGCAGATGACACCACCCTTAGGGCAGAAAGTGAGGGAGGAACTAAAAGCCTCTTGATGAAAATGAAAGAGGAGACTGAAAAAGTTGGCTTAAAGCTCAAAATTCAGAAATCGAAGATCATGGCATCTAGTCCCATCACTCCATGGGAAATAGATGGGGAAACAGTGGAAACAGTGTCAGACTTTATTTTGGGGGCTCCAAAATCACTGCAGATGGTGACTGCAGCCAAGAAATTAGAAGACGCTTACTCCTTGGAAGAAAAGTTATGATCCAGAGAGATGATATGGGGTGGGAGGTGGGAAGGGGCTTCGGCATTGGGAGATCGTGTACACCTGTGGCTGATTCATGTCAATGTAAGGCAAAACCAATACAGTATTGTAACGTAGAAAAATAAATAAATAAATAAATGAATGAATAAGAAAAGTTATGACCAACCTAGATAGTATATTCAAAAACAGAGACATTACTTTGCCGACTAAGGTCCGTCCAATCAAGGCTATGGTTTTTCCTGTGGTCATGTATGGACGTCAGAGTTGGACTGTGAATAAGGATGAAGCACTGAAGAATTGATGCTTTTGAACTGTGGTGTTGGAGAAGACTCTTGAGAGTCCCTTGGACTGCAAGGAGATCCAACCAGTCCATTCCGAAGGAGATCAACCCTGGGATTTCTTCGGAAGGAATGATGCTAAAGCTGAAACTCCAGTACTTTGGCCACCTCATGTGAAGAGTTGACTCGTTGGAAAAGACTCTGATGCTGGGAGGGATTGGGGGCAGGAGGAGAAGGGGACGACCGAGGAAGAGATGGCTGGATGACATCACGGACTTGATGGAAGTGAGTCTGAGTGAACTCCGAGAGATGGTAATGAACAGGGAGGCCTGGCGTGCTGCAGTTCATGGAGTTGCAGATTCGAACATGACTGTGCGACTGAACTGAACTGATTGAGATTTTCTTAATTGTTTGGGGATGATTTTGTAGATCATTTTTCCTCTGTTGTATTTCTTGACTATATAAGTCCCTTTAATATGTGTTGTAAAGCTAGCTTGGTGATACTGAGTTCCCTTAACTTTTGGTTATCTGAAAAGCCTTTATTTCTCCATCAATTCTGAGTGAGATCCTTGCTGCATATGGTAATCTTGGTTGTAGGTTTTCCCTTTCAGTATTCTAAACATATCCTGCCATTCCCTTCCAGGCTGCAGAGTTTCTGCTGAAAGATCAGCTGTTAAACATATGGGATTTCCTTTGTATGTTACTTATTGCTTCTCCCTTGCTGCTTTTAATATTCTTTCTTTGTGTCTTGGCATGTTTTCCTTGGGTTTATCCTGTATCCTCTTTGTGCCTCTTGGACTGGATTGATTATTTCCTTTCCTTGCTGGGAAATTTTTACCTATAGTCTCTTCAAAAATTTTCTCATATACTTTCTTTTCCTCTTCTTCTTTTGGGGCCTCTATAATTCAAATGTTGGTGTGCTTGATATGTTCTCAGAGGTCTCTGAGACTGTCATCAGCTCTTTTCATTCTTTTCACTTTATTGTGCTCTTCATAAGTTATTTCCACCATTTTATCTTCCAGCTTACTGATTTGTTCTTCTGCTTCAGATTTGCTACTATTGATTCCTTCTAAAGAAACACAAGCTGGAATCAAGATTGCCTGGAGAAATCTCAATAACCTCAGATATGCAGAGGATACCACCCTTATGGCAGAAAGTGAAGAGGAGCTAAAGGGCCTCTTGATGAAAGTGAAAGAGGAGAGTGAAAAAGTTGGCTTAAAGCTCAACATTCAGAAAATGAAGATCATGGCATCCGGTCCCATCACTTCATGGGAAATAGATGGGGAAACAGTGGAGACAGTGTCAGACTTTATCTTTTGGGGCTCCAAAATCACTGCAGATGGTGACTGCAGCCATTAAATCAGAAGACGCTTACTCCTTGGAAGAAAAGTTATGACCAACCTAGACAGCATATTGAAAAGCAGAGACATTACTTTGCCAACAAAGGTCCATCTAGTCAAGGCTATGGTTTTTCCTGTGGTCATGTATGGATGTGAGAGTTGGACTGTGATAAAGGCTGAGCACGGAAGAATTGATGCTTTTGAACTGTGTTGGAGAAGACTCTTGAGAGTCCCTTGGACTGCAAGGAGATCCAACCAGTTCATTCTGAAGGAGATCAACCCTGAGATTTCTTTGGAAGGAATGATGCTAAAGCTGAAACTCCAGTACTTTGGCCACCTCATGCGAAGAGTTGACTCATTGGAAAAGACTCTGATGCTGGGAGGGATTGGGGGGAAGGAGGAGAAGGGGACGACCAAGGAAGAGATGGCTGGATGGCATCACGGAGTCGATGGACGTGAGTCTGAGTTAACTCAGAGAGATGGTAATGAACAGGGAGGCCTGGCGTGCTTCGATTCATGGAGTCGCAAAGAGTTGGACACGACTGAGTGACTGAACTGAACTGAAAGTATTTTTAATTTTAGTAATTGTGTTGCTTGTCTGTATGTTTATTGTTTAATTATTCTAGGTCTTTGTTAATTGATTCTTGTATTTTCTCCATTTTGTTTTCAAGGTTTTTGATCATCTTAATATCATTATTCTGAATTCTTTTTCAGATAATTTCCTACTTCTTCTTCTTTATTTGGACTTCTGTGTTTCTAGTTTGTTCCTTCATTTGTGCAGTATTTCCCTTCCTTTTCATTATTTTTTTTAAGTTATTGTGTTTGAGGTCTCCTTTTTCCAGGCTTCAAGGAAAGTTGAATTATTTCCTTGAAGAAGGTTGAATTCTTTCTTCCTTTTGGCTTCTTCCCTTCTAAGGTTGGTCTAGTGGTTTGCGTGAGCTTTGTATAGGATGAGAATTGTGCTGAGTTTGTTTGTTTTTCCTGTGATAGGCAAGGCTGAGTGAGGTGGCAATCCTGCTTGCTGATGATTGGGTTTGTATTTTTGTTTTGTTTGCTGTTTAGATGAGACGTCCTGCACATGGTACTACTGGTGGTTGGGTGATGCTGGGTCTTGTTTTCAGGTGGTTTCCTTTGTGTGAGTTCTCAAAATTTGATACTCCCTGGGGTTGTTCTTTAGTAGTATAGGGTCTTGGAGTCAGTGCTCCCACCCAAAGGCTCAGGGCTTGAACTCTGGTCAGGAACAAAGGTTCCACAGTGGTTTGTTATGGCATTAAGTGAGAGTAAAACAAATATCCCAAAGTGAGAAACCACAGATAAACTCCAGACAAATGGCAGTTACAAAATCAGCAAATAATAACTAAAATGAAACAAAACTAAAGCAAGGTGCCAAGTGGGGAATAAAGCAATGAAAACAAAACTAATGAACATGCTGAGAGGAAAGGAAAGAAAGAAAATAAAGAAAGAATAGATATGCAAAGTTAAATAGAGGTAGATAAAGAAGATTTATATACATTAAAAATTAACTGCAAGGAGAAAAGAACAGTAGGAAAGGTAAACAAAGAATAAATGTTGAAAATATGATAGGTTTAAAAAATTAAAAATTAAAATTTTTCAATGAGAGAGAGAGGAAAAAAGAAAAAGAGCAAAACTCCACAGAACTGCAAAAGTCCAGTGTAGAGGCAGAGGTTTATGACAACAATAAAAAATGTGAGTGACACACACACATACACACACACACACACACACACACAGCTCAAAAGCTTAATTGGATTTCTTAGTGCCAATAAAATAGACCACTACAACAGAGGGGGAAAAAAAGGAAGAAAAAGAAAGAAAGAAAGAAAGAAAGAAATCCAAAAGTATCTGTAGAACATGTCCAAAAATAAGAATAAGAAATGTTTTTCTTGAGTCACTGCTGTTAGAGTCCTTTCCCTGGTTGGGAGTCACAGGCTTACCTCCCTAGGATGCCCTCGAATACTGTGCTGCTCTCTGAACCTGCTGTGGGGGCAGCTCAGATTCTCATCTGGTCCTCCTCCTGTGTTCTTGACTCCAATATCCACAGCTATCAGAGCTAGAGCTTTTTCTTTTGTGGGAGCTTTTAATGGGCTTTTATATATTCCTTAGACACAGAGTCAGCTTAGTTGATCGTGTGGATTTAATCTGCAGTTTGTATGGCTGATGGGAAGGTTTTGGGTCTTCTTCCTCAGCCACACTGCCCCTGGGTTTCAATTGTGTTTTTATTTCCATCTCTACCTGTGGGCCATCCACTAGGGTTTGCTACTAAGGCTGCCCTGGAGGACTTGGGTTTGCCCCTGAGAGGGCCAGGTGTGGAGTTGGTGCAGCTGCTTGGGTTGCAGGGGTTCTGGCAGCCCAGGCACTCAGGGGAGTTGGCGGCTAGGGCAGCAAGAAATATAGTGCTCTAGAAGGGTATGGAAACCAGTATTGGCCAATACTCTCCAGTATTCTTGCCTGGAGAATCCCCACTCTGACAGAGAAGCATGGCAGGCCGCGGTCTACAGGGTAGCAAAGAGTTGGACACTACAGAAGCAATCCCGCACGCATAGAAGCAAAACCTTTCTTGCCTGTGGCAGCTCTGCCCCAGTGAGGGTTGAGCATGAAGGTGGCATGGCTGTTTGTCTTGCGGGGACCATGGTGGCTCCAAGTGTGCAGGCACACGGACTCTTCCGCTGCAGGAGTTATGGCTCTATCAGCTTTTTTTCGAGCCTCTTGTATCTGGCCATCTAAAGGCCTCTTTGGCCAGTCTTTCTCTGTAACTCCACCCATTCAGGCACTTAAGAGTGTTCCCTTGTCTGGGATCTTTCTCTGTTGTTCAGTGTCTCGGGCACATAGATGGCCCCTCCCTGGCTGGAGTCCCACTCTGTAGATTGGCGCCTCAGGCACTTAAAGGGGCACTCTGGGTATGGTCCTGCTCTGTAATTCAGTGCATCGGGCATTTGATGGGCCAGCCTCTCTATTGTTCAGCTGCCAATGCTGGTGTGTGGGGAGAGAGAGGCTATGGTGATGGCTCCAGCATCTACGTGTGACTCAGCAGTATTGCCTTGCTTCCGTGGCTGCCTGGCTTTCCTCCAGCGGCATTTCCCACCCACTCACATCCCCTCAATCCATCTTTCTACAGTCAGCTGCAGCCCTTGCCCTGGGATTACTCCACAATGCCTAAACTCCAGCTCCCAGCCGCTGAACATTCCAGAAGACCAGAGTTCCTGTCACCAGTATGTATGGCTGTGGCAAGGACTGTCTAATTCTCATCCCATTTAGGCTGCCACAGATCAGCTGTTTCACTCTCAGCCTTAAATGCTTCTCCTCTGACTCAGACAATCGCCCTGCTGTTGGGATCAGACTCCTGCTTCAGTGTGCCCACCCGCTGAGGGCAGGTCCAGTCCTACCAACACTCCTGTTTCTCCCCCTAATTCCTTCATCCTACCGAGTTTTGTGCGGCTCTATATATTCTTTTCCAGTGGTCAGGTACTCCCGTCCATTTTCAGCTGGTGTTCTGCATGCACTTCTGTGTCTGAATGTGGATTTCTGATGTATCCGTGGAGAGAGATGTAGTCCACGTCCACCTACTCCTTTGCCATCTTGTTCTCTGGAGCTTATTCTTAATGGTGACTAACGTCTTCAAACAAGCAAGACAAGGCTTTTCATACTTCTATTAAATTATAGTAGACCTGGATCCATGAGCTAGTGACATATAATAAGTAGGATTCTATCCATAAAACTTGGATGATGGGACGACAGTTTCTAACTCTCAGCTAAAAACTATGCGACCATAATAACATTAGGCAATAGCTTTGAGGGTCAATTTTTATTTGTACAATACCTAACCACTTTGAGTATTCTTCTTCTTGTTTATAAATATACTTTATTGATATTTTGTTGATTAAGTGTTAGAATGTGTGTGTGTGTGCTCACTCAGTTATGTCTGACTCCTTGTGGCCCCATGGACTGTAGCTGGTATTATAAACATACACGGCTCACAAATGGTTTTATTTCTCAATAACAACCAAAACTAGATGAGTGTAATTTCTATCAAATTTCAACTGATTAAGAACTAAGCAGGGGGAATTGCTAAAAAGGACACTCGGGAATAATAGGAGAAGGAGAGAAACTCAGAAACCTAAGATGATACCTGACATTTCTGCTACACAGATTTAAGTTGTGGGTATATCATTTCATAGTTCTGTTTCTGATTTCTTTATAGTAACCTACAGGGCTCAGATTAGATGATCACTTTAAAATCTTTATTTTTGAAACAAGTATAAATTCAATGCACAGTATAAATTACCTAAGCATGCAGATATAGGTCACATTTGACTAGAGAATGTGCACAGAATCAGTTATGTGAGAGTTTTTTTTTTTTTTTTAAACCATGCACTATAAGAAACTGGGCTTCCCAGGTGGCACTAGCAGGAAAGAAACAACCTGGAGACTAAGAGGAGGAAGGCATGGCACCCATTCCAGTATTCTTGCCTGGAGACCCCCATGGACAGAGGAATCTAGCAGGCTACATACAGTCCATAGGATCACAAAGAGTGAGACATGACTGATGCGACTTAGCATTCACCCAGGCATAATGAAGCTTGTGCTGTAAGGTTGACAAGAGCAGTTGAGTGTCACAAATATCTCATCAGAAATCATTCTTAGTTTCATGCTAGCAAGTTCAAGATGTACTGCTACCAAAGAGACAGTAGGTCCAACATGAGCATATGTCACATTTGATAGTTATTCGGTTTGGGAATCAGAGTGTTCACTGCCTTTCCTTCTGGCAAGGTGGATAAGATCCTTTCTCCTAAAATCTAAAACTCTTCAAGCTACTCTATTGCATAGTATCAGCAGAGATTCATGTTGGATGGAATATAGGTGTACAAAAATTTAAAATTACCCTCAGTCTTAAAGAGTCAAGAGTTGACTTGACAAGACTATGTGTTTAAAGTTTCTCATAGTATATTATAAAGAGTTTCTTTGAATTCAGACAAAGCATAATGAAAATTCTACTTTTGATGAGGAGTATAAATATACAAAACTAGTCTTTTTAGTGAATTTCTTTTTATAACAGGTATAATTCGCAATATATTAGTACATGATTTGCAAGAATTTCTCTCAACCCATGGATTTTTAAAGTTTCTTTAGAATATTTTTGAAATATGGAAGTTTTTCAATTTTGATGAATCTCAACTTTTCCTTTTAATCACTTTTGTCAATTAGGTTTGGAGTTATATATAAAAATCTATTGCCAAATCCAAGGTCATGAAAATTTATTCCAATGTTTTCTGCTAAAGGTTTTACAGCGTTAACTCTTCTCGACTGCATTATGAAGAAATTATTTGCTCTACTTACTCAAATTATATTATTCTGATTTTTGTGACAATTTATTGTATCTTTCCATATCTTAAACTCTATTCATCCTCACATCTACTTTCTGGTTTTTATGGTTCAGACTTTTTTTTTAATAGTCTTATTTCCTCTTTTGTGTGTGTGTAGGGTGTGTGTGTGTAATCTTCTCTGGTGTTTTCATAATGGCTTTTTCATTTTCTAAGCAACTTATAAGGATGCCTGGTGTGCTGCAGTCCATGGGGTTACATAGAGTCAGACACGACTTAGCAAGTGAACAATGACAAACAACTTTAAGTCAGTTAAGTGTCCTAAGTAATTATACTGTGCTTATTTTACTTTTTATTTAAAAATTGCACTCAAATTCATCTATATGTAAACTGAATTTATTTCATATCTGGATGACAGATAATGTTGCTAATTTGCATGAAAATAATTCATGAATTATGATTTTATAAACCCTATTTCCATGTTAAAGAATGCTAACAATGTTGTTATACAAGTATTTTGTAATTTGTTATCAAACTGGGATTACTAGGCTGGTAAAGACAGTGTCACTTTACACCTTTTTCTACTCCCTCTAAACTGCATCCATCCACTAATCTTTTTACTATCTTCATAGCTTTGTCTCTTACAGAATATCTTATAATTGATATGATATAGAATGTGGCTTCATTCACCTAGCAATATGCATTTAAGAGTTATCTATATTCTTGTGTCTTGACAATTAATTTTTAAAAATCACTGAATAATATTCCATTATATAGACTATACTTCATGTACTATTATCTATTCATATATTAAGGAGATTGCAATGGTTCCATTTTGTAGCAATCATGAATAAAACTGCTATAAGCATTCACAAGCAAGATTTTGTGTGAATGTAAGTTGTCAAATCAATGGTGTAAATATCTTGGAGCTCTGTTGCTGAATTACATGGAAAAAATATGCTTAACTCTGGAAAAAGATGCCAAACTGTCTTCCAAAGTGCTTGTACCCTTTGACACTTCCACATTCAATAAACAAGAGGTGCTATTGTTTGCATACTCAAGTACAACTGCTACTGTCATCTGTCATCTTCTGTGGGTTAAGATAAATTGGAAGGAGTGAATTTTAACCATTCTGGTAAGTTTGTAGAGGCATCTCACTGTTTGAATTTGTATTTCTCTAATGGTTCAGCAGTAAAGAATTCACCTGCCACTACAGGTGAGGTGGTTTTGAGCTTTGGGTTGGGAAGATGTCTTTGGTGAAGGAAATGGTACCCACTCCAGTATTATTGCCTCGGAAATCCCATGGACAGAGGAGCCTGGCGGGCTACAATCCAGGGGCTTGCAAAAGAGTTGGACATGACTTAGAGACTAAACAATGAAAAATTATGTTGAATATCATATATTCTTTTTTTCCCTTTCTGTATATCTCCTTTGGTGAGATATCTGTTCATATACTTTACTCATTTTTAAATTGGATTTTTGCCCATTTATGGTGAGTTTTAAGAGTTCTTTCTATATTTTAACACAAGTCATTTATGAGATATGTTTTTCATATTTTTTCTTGTCCGTGGCTTGAATTGTTATTCTCATAACAGTAACTATATCACAGAAGATATTTTTAATTTTAATACATCCACTTATTTTTATGTCATGCTTTCAGTATTGTATCTGAAAACTAATTATCAAATTCAAAGTCACATAGATTGATTTTCCCTATGTTTTCTTCTATAAGTTTTATAGTGTTGCTTTATCTGAATCTCTATGGCCCAACTTGCTAATTTTTCTAAAACTATATAAGTTATGCATATAAGGTTTTTTTGCATAATATTGTCCAATTTGTCCAGCACCATTTGTTCAAAAGACTGTACGTTTTCTGTTGAATTGATTTTACCTTTTTGTCAGAGATCATTTGGATATATACTGTGTAGGTGTATTTCTTGGGACTCTATTTTGTTTCATTGATCTATGTGTCTAACCTTTCTCTAATATCACATATTCTTGATTACTGTAGATATATATTTGGCCTTGAAGTCCAAATAATGCAAGGCTTCCAGTTTTCTTTTTTTTTTTCAAATATTTTGAAAATGATTCTGAGTATTTTGTCTTTCTACATAAACTATGAATCATTTAGTTCATATGTACAAAATATCTTGCAGGGATTGTATTAAATCTACAGATCAAGTTGGGAAGAACTGATATCTTAAAAATATTAGGTCTTCCAATCCACAAACATATATCATTTTTTCATTTATTTGGATCTTAATTATTCTCATGGGTTCTGAAGATTTTTGCATCAGGTATTTAGTCAGATTTCATTTTATGGTGTTATTATAAATGGTATTTTTATTTTAAATTTCATTTGATTATTATTGGTATATAGGAACTCAATTAACTTTTATAATATTAACCTCTAACCTGAAAACTTGCTAAAGTACTATAAATGCTATATTCACTTACATGTTCCAGAAATTTTCTATTATTGATTTTTATACATAGACAAAAATTAGTAAAATTTTATAATATACAGTCATATTTAACAAAGATATGACAAAAGGATGTAGCATAAAATAATGGCTATCAACTTGGGTTTGAAATGATAAAAAAATGAATCTGTTACTAAGCAATTAATCTTTCTAGATGTCAGTGTCTCAATTCTAAAACAAGAATATTCATAACTATCTTATAAATATGATGACATGTAAAGTTTAATAGAATATAGATTTAAACAAAAATTAATAAAGTAAGGTTGTAATTTAAATATTTCTAAGTATTGACAGAACTAGGAATATGTCAAAACAAAAATGTGTAGCTAACGTGCATATGACTAACTTAATATATAAAATCAAAGTCAAAGTATTAGTCAGTCAGTCGTGTCTGACTCTTTGCAACCCTGTGAATTGTAGCTCACCAGTCTCCCTTGTCCATGGAATTCTCCAGGTAAGAATACGGGAGTGAGTAGCCATTCCCTTCTCCAAGAGATCTTCCTGACTCAAGGATCGAACCCAAGTCTCCTGTATGGCAGGTGGATTCTTTACCATCTGAGCTACCAAGGAAGTCCTCTGAATCACCAGAGCTCAGGAGCTGTGTAAAAGAATATTCCTCACAAAAAAATTTCAGATAGATCAAACAATCATATGTATTTTAAAATCTAGAACATAGGATATACATCCTGGTATATAGAGAGAAACTGAAGAAATAGTGGATGTGGTTTTTAGTTACACAAGATAATGTAAATGTATAAAAATAAATTTTGTATATCAAAATTAGAAAGATACTTTAGAAACTACACAATCAAGTAGTAATTTGATGAAATGCTGATCTGCACATGACATCATTTGTAGTAGTTTTCTATTTCAAGTAAGCTTTGTATGGACATGAGGATAAAGTTAAGGAGAAACATTTTTTCTACTGCCACCACATATACTGTTTACACTTGGTTTGGGGAACTTCTTGGCATATTTCTTTTTTTCAGAGGGAGGCATGGTGACACAGACCCAGTAAATAGGATGTTTCTTGAAAGAGACAACATGGATTTCACATTCTTTTCGAATATTGGTTAGTTTTATATGTAGCAGTTGTTTGTGCATGCATGCTAAGTCACTTCAGTTGTGTCAGACTCTGCAGCCCTAGAGACTGTAGTCTTCCAGGCTCACCTGTCCATGGGATTCTCCAGACAAAAATACTGGAGTGAGTTACCATGTCATTCTCTAGGGGATCTTCCTGACCCACGGACTAACTGGCATCTCTTATATCTCCTGCATTGACAGGTGGATTCTTTACCACTATCGTCACCTGGAAAGCGTTATATGTACATGGTGAGTATAAAATAAAATGAATTTTTAAAATAACTGAACAAAGGAGATACAATTATAATGAATAAAAGCAACACTAGTCCTGCTGAAGTTCTCCTTTAAGATACAGTAATGGTGGCTCAGAGGTTAGCGTCTGCCTGCAATGCGGGAGACCTGGGTTCGGTCCCTGGGTTGGGAAGATCCCCTGGAGAAGTAAATGGCAACCCACACCAGTATTCTTGCCTGGAGAATCCCATGGACAGAGGAGCCTGGTGGGCTACAGTCCATGGGGTCGCAAGAGTCGGACACGACTGAGCGACTTCACTCACTCACTCAACAGGAAACAGAATGAGAGAGGGAAGGTCTCCTATCCGACCAGAATCTACTTTTCATGTTTGGTTCTGTGCACCCAGTACATTAGCAATGTGGGAGCAATGGAGACCAAGGTGCCCTGTGGACCTGCAGTAAATCTTAAGACACTTGTAAGACTCCTATTTGATGACTCTCGAAAGTACCTCTCTGAGGGGCAGAATTTATAGGGGACTAAATGACATTATCTAATATGCATTTAGATTAAACAAGACAGTGTAATATGTCTTACTAATTGCTTTAATATGTTTCAATTTATGCCTACAGAGTTGTGCAATCTTAGTAAATTATTTTTAAAAAAGTTTACACAAATATTTCATAGGGGAGGAAAGAGAAAGAAATAGCTAGATATGTCATAAATTACAAATTTTAAATTAATATATAAATTTAGTAACAATTACAGAAACACAAGAGACTTTCCCAGCACAGTTAAAAAAATGCATTAAAGCAGCTAAAGTAAATGAAAGTGCTAAGCATCAACAATGCCAGGATTACTGATGACGCTGAAATTTGTTTCACTCCTTCCAGAGAACAAACACATATGTTAAAAAAGCTAAAACTGTTCACATTTCGCCTAATAAATTTTACTGCATGCATCCAAAACAGCTCAGAAGGGATTTTTACTAAAAATGTAATGCATTCATAGATCCAAAAATAGTCCTGTTTGTAACATTCTAAGAGCAAAACAAAAGTACAGAAACACCTATGCATCCTGTGATAAATAGTAGTATTCCATAAACACTAAAGTCCATACAAGAAAAGCGTTTCCCTGGTAGTTCAAAGGACAAAGAATTTGCCTACAATGCAAGAGGCTGGGGCTCAATCCCTGGGTCTTGAAGACCGCTGGAGAAGGGAATAGCTACCCACTTCAGTATTCTTGCCTGGAGAATTCAATAGACAGAGGAGTGTGGTGGGCTACAGTTCCACGGGGTCGCAAAGGGTTGGACCTGACTGAGTGACTTTAATTTCATTTTCACATTCTACAGTGTATAGTGCACTATGCCAACCTGGAATGGTATCTACATTGCCTCACAGTCAGCTGGTTTTCAAAGTGCTTTGTATTAATACACACAGGAAAATAAGAGCTCTGTGACACTGGAATATGCATTTTGAATACTGATGATTTTATTTTCTTCAGATCTGTCCTGAAAATGCAGTTCAAATCCTGTAGCAGTTACCCCAGAAAATAATTCTACAGAATGATCACCTTGTGATGCCACTTAATGAGATTCACTCAGGTATATAACACATTCAATTTGCTAAAATCAACCTAAATACATGCTGTGAATTAAAATGTGATGTATGTTGTAGTGGTGATATTTTAACAGCTTTAATTATGCCTCATTTCTAAAAAAAAAGATTCTTGCAAATAATAATAAAGTACTAAAGCAGTTAAATAAAAAGAAAAGGTCTTCTGATAAATCAAAATAGACAAGAATTCTATATCTAGAGAACAGATCCTCCTGCCTCTTTCCCCTTTGCCTTTGAGGAGGGGAGGTTCATTGGTCTGCCAGTCATTCAAAAGAGGACAGAAAGTGCTGTTTTAGAACTAATGTGGGTAAAATAATATATCTGGTTTTTGCATTTTGTGCTGAATGCCACCTTATGATAGTAAACCAAACACCGGATAGGCAACACTATAACTTGATATAAAAGATGAAGACAGGTAATGGTCAGATAGCATGTCCCTCTTAAGCTGAATTCTTTAACACTTGTCAACATAGGTATGAGGAAATTGACATGTTCATTTATACCACATTAACATCTGTTGGCATGGTCCACAGGAAAATAAAAATCAATGTGAGAAACTAGGTGATTATATGTGACAATGTAGAAAATATTTGTCAGCTTTAGTCATTGTCTTTTGAAGTTGTATTTGTTTTTGTTTGTTTTTGTTTTTTAATAAGTTATCAAGTTAGAGGAGTGAGTCTTTTTCATAGGGACTATATTTTCAATTGAGGTAAAAAATCATTTATGATCTGAATGGTCCAGTCAGATGACTAAAGTCAGAGACCCAAATGACATTTAATCCAAATGATCAGAAGCCTAAGGCATCTGTTTTAATTGCACCATTCGCATTTTCAGAGACATTCAGATGGTACCCAGAATCATACAGTCTGTGCTTTCTGTTGTCATACATTCCGTTCTTACAGCTGAGGTATTTCAAGGTCAGCTCTGTCACAGAAATGATCTAATCATTCTATTCTTAAAATTAGTCTAAATAAAATACATTTTAAATAAGACAAGTTTAATAATAAAAGTATAAGTGTAATTTATAGTTATGAATCAGAGCTGTGATAACAACGGTTGGTTTTTGAATTGCCAGTCTTGGTCAGCACAGACATGGAAAGTAGACAAACATACAAGTGCCTCTTCACACATACATCACACAGAAAACAGAACTACAGCTGAGCTGAACAAGTGATTTTGACATAATGCTGAACAACATTCTCATAAGCTATTTTATTCAACATATTTTGCTACTCCCATAGACTCCTTTGCATAAATTCACTAATTGTTCATTTAGAAACTTTTCTAGACATCGATCTGCAACTTTTGAAATTGAATTTATCAAAAACAATTGGGAAACTATTTGACAGGCAACAGAAGAGTGCTTGCCATGTTCTGTTGTTGGAAGAATGATGCATTTAAAAATAATAAAGCATGGTTTCTACAAGGAGTCATCAGAGTGAGAATTTCATACTCCATAAAATTCAACATAAATATTGACTATTTTTGGAAGCTGAGCAATTAAATTAAGCACTCTTTTCAGCAAGAGAGCACCTAGCATTTTAGAATGAATTAAAGTCTCCAAACTCTAATGAATTACATTAAAATACAGTACAATAACTTTAGTTTTAAAAGCCAATGTCTTAGCCCCCACATGAAGGGACTTATTTTTAATTTGATACATTACAGAACAAAATACACTTATCCACACACAGTATATCACTGATTTTCAACTATAGTTACACTGGATATAATTTTTTGAGTATGTTTTTAATGATAAAAATATGCTTCTATCATTTTAATTTTAATCATTCAGTGTTCATGGGCTCCAGAATTCCTAACTGGGTTACATGGCTAAACATCAAAAAAAGTTATTCATAATCTCTAGAGCTGCAACTATTCAGTTGAAATTATCTTAATAAGAAAGCTAAAAAACTGATCTATGTATCAAACAAAAATAGCTCTATTGAATCAGTGCCCAACTCTTTCCAACATATATCTGTATCTCACACTCTCAAATATTTCTATATAATCTCAAATACACATGTATACACACACACATACACACACACACGTATATACACATCTGGCTTCCCAGGCACTAGTGGCTAAGAATCTGCCTGCTAATGCAGGAGATAGAGAACTCAGGTTCGATCCTTGGGTTGGGAAGATCCCCTGAAGGAGGGCATGGCAACCCACTCCAGTTTTCTTGCCTGGAGAATTTTATACACAGAGAAGCCTGGCAGGCTAGCCAGACATACTGAAGCAACTTGACATGCACAT
Source organism: Nanger dama (assembly GCA_917880005.1). Taxonomy (NCBI): domain Eukaryota; kingdom Metazoa; phylum Chordata; class Mammalia; order Artiodactyla; family Bovidae; genus Nanger; species Nanger dama. The sequence goes on along the minus strand of CAKJTW010000090.1, from coordinate 6,317,696 downwards.
ATGCATGTGTGTGTGTGTGTATACTCACACAAATATAGATGCATAAAATCATAACAGCTTTTAAAAGTAAATAGTATTAACATCCTCACTTTATAGTTAAGAAGACCAAAGCTCAGAGAAGTTACAAACATGAACAAAGTCAAGGAAATGATTATACTAATAAATAAGAACATAATTTGAATGTAGATTGTTCAATTCTAAGGCACTGCTCTAAAATCAATATATTATTTGGAAAAACTTTCCTTTGCAGCTTAAGGGGAATGATGTCCATATTTTATAGTAACTGTGGGCCACTACTAAAGATGTTTGAGAGACACTGATTTTGCATTAGTATCTCAGCTGAGAAACATTATGGTTATGGTCTCCTAGTTCTGTTGTCTAAATCTTGTTAAAAGTTAGATATTTTATATACGTGACAATAATTATGACATAAAGCACCTGTTACTACACAACTGTAGTTAGTGACCTTCAAAAACTTATGAATGATTCAAGTTATTTGAATATTAACAAAGAGGAGAGGGAAAAAGTTGGCTTAAAGTTCAACATTCAGAAAATGAAGATCATGGCATCTGGTCCAATCACTTCATGGCGAATAGATGGGGAAACAGTGTCAGACTTTATTTTGGGGCTCCAAAATCACTGCAGATGGTGACTGCAGCCATGAAATTAAAAGACGCTTACTCCTTTGAAGAAAAGTTATGACCAACCTAGACAGCATACTTAAAAGCAGAGACATTACTTTGCCAACAAAGGTCCATCTAGTCAAGGCTATGGTTTTTCCAGTAGTCATGTATGGATGTGAGAGTTGGACTGTGAAGAAAGCTGAGCACTGAAGAATTGATGCTTTTGAACTGTGGTGTTGGAGAAGACTCTTGAGAGTCCCTTGGACTGCAAAGAGATCCAACCAGTGCATTCTGAAGGAGATCAGCCCTGGGATTTCTTTGGAAGGAATGATGCTGAAGCTGAAACTCCAGTACTTTGGCCACCTCATGCAAAGAGTTGACTCACTGGAAAAGACTGATGCTGGGAGGTATTGGGGGCAGGAGGAGAAGGGGACGACAGAGGATGAGACGGCTGGATGGCATCACTGACTTGATGGACGTGAGTTTAGATGAACTCCACGAGTTGGAGATAGACAGGGAGACCTGGCGTGCTGCGATTCATGGGGTTGCAAAGAGTCGGACATGACTGAGCGACTGAACTGAACTGAACTGAAACAGTGGTTGAATTTTACATCCAACAGTAAAATTGTAAGACAACTGTAGGATCACTGTATTATAGATAGATGTGTGCCAAAATATATTTCTATGTTTTAGTAGCATACGCCACATAGAATTGGTGCACAGAGAGTTGATATGCCCTGCCTTCTCCAGAGGACGTGTGTTTCTTTGCCCTAAATCTACTGAATTCCTTCTGTGTACACTGTGTGCTTTCCACAGTGCCTGGATTCAAATTGAGTAAATGCAACCCTCAGGTTTGTATTGGCCTAGGAATCTAAAACTTCTCTCTGGGGTCTACATTTTATACCCCACAATAGTGAGGTGATTAAACTTCTTTCCTTGATTTCTAACCCATATTTTATTAATAGTGATATTAAAATGAATAATCGTTAGAATAATGGCAGCTATAGTTATTTATCAAAAGTTCCCTAGAATAAGTATTTATTAAATACCTTATATATTATCTCCTTTATGTTTACTAATAACCTGGTAAAATAGATATTATCAATGTGACTACTTATAGTTGAGAAGTTCAAGTTAAGAACTTCCCAGTCACACAGCTAATACATTCCAGAACTGTTTTTTTTTTTTTTTTTTACTCAAATACCATTCTATTTATCATTTTCCCTATACACTCATTCATAATGGATAGCATTTCCCAACTAAGGGATTCAAGATGATCCCAAGTTCATGTTTTTAAAATATATCACACATTTGTTTTGATGTGCCTTTTTATTATATGGATAAAAGAATATATACATACTTCTCATAGAACAGAAAGGTACATGGGAGACAAAGGGTGTTTGTGTGTTTGTTAAAGAAAGTCATCAGTGATCTTCATGAATTCGTCACCCAGTTGAATACAGATTACTACAGTGATAATTTTAATGTTTATATTCTTTTAATTTATATTCTATGATTTACAAATATTGCTTAATGTTTTCTCATCGTAACCACTGGTAGAATAGATGTCAAAAGTAAGTAATAAATAAATACAAGTATTTTTAAATTAAATAAATACGACCACATGCCAAATACTAGCAAATATATCCAATCTTTTCTGCCTATATGTTTAAATTTATTTATTTATTTATTTTCATTTTTGGCTGTGCCATGTGGCTTGTAAGATCTTAGTTCCCTGCCCATGGCAGTAAAAGCACAGAGTCCTCACCACTGGACTGCCAGGGCATTCTCTGTTTAAATTTATGTGAAGTTTGATCTCAGAAACACTGCTATGGCAATATTATTACAGCAGACCTGGCATTGAAAACAGGAATGTTATAAAGATGGGCTCTCAATTATGCTGCTGCTACTGCTGCTAAGTCGCTTCAGTTATGTCTGACTCTGTGCGACCCCATAGATGGCAGCCCACCAGGCTCCCCCGTCCCTGGGATTCTCCAGGCAAGAACCCTGGAGTGGGTTGCCATTTCCTTCTCCAATGCATGCAAGGGAAAAGTGAAAGTGAAGTCGCTCAGTCGTGTCTGACTCTTAGCGACCCCATGGACTACAGCCTACCAGGCTCCTCCAACCGTGGGATTTTCCAGGCAAGAGTACTAGAGTGGGGTGCCATTGCCTTCTCCATCTCAATTATGAGTGAGTGTCAAGTTCCACCAGGAGCTGGCAGAGAATGGAATGTACTGGGCTAAAGTTAGTCCTCTCTCCTACCTCAGCCTCTTGATATCTCCACCTTTTCCCCTCACATTTATAGTGCTTTGCCCTCTATCAATATTTCAAAATTAACTTATTTAATTCTTCTTAACAACTTAATAGCTGAACTAAATATAGGAGACAATACTGTCAAAAGAAGTAGTGAAATAAAATACTTTGAGGAAGAGGACAGGAAATACCAAAGTTCCCTCAGAGTTGCACAGAACATAGCAAGCAAGTTAGACATATGAATTTCTTTCATGCTCTTAGAATAAATGGTTTCTTTGCAATGAAAATAGCACTGCAAACACTTGTAATCATTTTTTATAAAGACAAAGTCTTTGTTTCAGTGTATTTTCTATGTGATCTTATTCTCATAGGAGATTAAAAATACAGACAAATTTTGACAAACTGGACAAAATAGGAAGATTTTAGCAATAAGAGCATTGCATCCAAAGAATGACTCATTTTCAGTTCCTTGATCATGCAGCTCATTTTTGATGTGTTGCTGCTGCTAAGTTGCTTCAGTCGTGTCGGACTCTGTGAGACCCTATAGATGGCAGCCCACCAGGCTCCTTTGTCCTTGAGATTCTCCAGGCAAGAACACTGGAGTAGGTTGCCATTTCCTTCTCCAATGCATGAAAGTGAAAACTGAAAGTGAAGTCGCTCAGTCCTGTCTGACTCTTCACGACCCCATGGACTGTAGCCTACCAGGCTCCTCCATCCATGTCCATGGGATTTTCCAGGTAAGAGTACTGGAGTGGGGTGCCATTGCCTTCTCCTTTGATGTGTTAATGTCTGCTATCAAATCAGTTACTACTTACTCCTTTGTTATTCTATTATTATCTCTACCCTCTGCAATCCCACCTCAATGTGAAAAATGATCATATACATTGTAAATCAGTATACTTCAACAAAAACAAAATTTTAAAACTTGTTAAAAAGTCATTTAAAAGAGAAGCCAACCTGCCGGCTCAATATAGATCCAGAAATGCATACGATGTAGACATATAGCCAGGAAAATATGTGTTTCAATTTAGAAAATAAATTTCTTAATAATTCCAACTGCTATATATGTATGCTAAATGTCATTGTGAAATAATTTTAAGATTCATGCAACAAATTTATCCTACAGAGATTACATTTATAATGAAATCCTTTATAATTTCATTTTTTTGTGAAATAAAATGTCATTGTAGGTAGTTTGAATGTGACCTTTACTCAAAGTTGCCATTATGATGTCATGTTAAAATGTATGAAAAATGTACTGATGGATAGAATTGCAGAAAAAAATCACTAATCACATCTTGAAATATCCAGATGCTTACATGTTTATAAATTTTCATTCACTCAGTCACTTTTGTTCTTGACTTCATTTGATCACTGAATATTTATTGAGTGTTTATATTGTGCCAAGTAATATGATGGACAGGGAGGCCTGGCGTGCTATGATTCATGGGGTCGCAAAGAGTTGGACACGACTGAGTGACTGAATTGAACTAAACTGAACTGAATATGATAACCACTTGAAAGACATCAGAAAAATGTACACAAGTCCATATGCAGCTCTTTCAGCACAGTTGCCATCAAACTAAGCATAAACTTCAGTTTCCATTAATTCTTATGTGTATTTCAATCAACCATCGTCAACTAAGATTTTCAGTCAAATATGCCAAAATTAAAAAAGAGAGTTATTATAACATAGTTATTCCAAGCACAAGAAGAAATAATTATGTGATATGATAGAAACGCCAATCATATTAGAATATATAAATGTAATAGTCAACATGCTCTACACTTAAGTGAGTGAAAGTCGCAATTACACAATATTATGTCAAGTATATTTCAATACACAAAAGTCAAAGTAATGAAAGCAAAATAAGAGTAAAGTGAGATAAATACAATTTTTTCACTAGAAAGAATAATCTAACAGTAAAGCACTGAATAATATAAAGTAATAGAGGATCTTTAAAAATTTAAAGGAGATAGAAGTAAAATATAATGACGTACTGCAAATACAATACGGTAAAGCACCATAAAGTCTGGGAGGTCAGAGATTTGTGTCAAAGAAGGGAAACTCAAAGTTCTTAACTGTGGTTATAGAAAAGTTTTATGAAATGAGTTCAACTAGTAAGTATACCTGAATTAGGATCAAGATAAATCTTTCTTTAATGGGATAAAATTAATTATGCTTACCCCAGGCTTGTTTGCTTTTCATAAATTAAATTTTCCCTTAATAATAAAACCAGTTTGCTAAATAGTTGGAATGAAGAGAGAAAACCTCAGCATTTTTAAAAAATAATAAGCATATCATAGGCATTCTGAAAATGATAAAACTGACAATGTATTAGATTTTATATTATTACCTGTCTACATTTGGCAAGCATTTATGCACTCTATTTTATTGTTTTTCTTCTGAACACTTAACTTTTGTTCTAAAGGAACAACTCAGCATATCTTTCCAGCCAACTTACTACAACTTGATTATGATGGATATTTGAGTAGAAAAATAACTTGGGAACAACATTCTTGTCTGACAAACTTATGGTCAAATTATTTGGGAAGTGGAAAGAAATAAAGCTGATTGCTCCAAAGGAAAATCATATCAGTGTTATTTCATTAATTCCCAATTACTTTTTCTACCACCTAATAATCATGGAGAATGTATTAATTGCATGGTAAATGTAAAGGGTTCAGTTCAGTTCATTTCAGATCAGTCGCTCAGTCGTGTCTGACTCTTTGCGACCAATGAATTGCAGCACACCAGGCCTTCCTGTCCATCACCACCTCCTGGCGCCCACCCAAATTCATGTGCATTGAGTCAGTGATGCCATGCAGCCATCTCATCCTCTGTCATCCCCTTCTTCTCCTGCCCCCAATCCCTCTCAGCATCAGAGTCTTTTCCAATGAGCCAACGCTTTGCATGAGGTAGCCAGAGTACTGGAGTGTCAGCTTTAGCATCAGTCCTTCCAATGAACACCCAAGACTGGTCTCTTTAGGATGGACTGGTTGGATCTCCTTGCAGTCCAAGGGACTCTCAAGAGTCTTCTCCAACACCACAGTTCAAAGCATCAATTCTTCGGCAAATAGCTTTCTTCACAGTCAAACTCTCACATCCATACATGACCACTTGACTAGATGGACTTTTGTTGGCAAAGTAATGTCTCTGCTTTTTAATATGTTATCTAGGTTGGTCATAATTTTCCTTCCAAGGAGTAAGCATCTTTTAATTTCATGGCTGCAATCACCATCTTCAGTGATTTTGGATCCCAGAAAAATAAAGTCTGACACTGTTTCCACTGTTTCCCCATCTATTTCCCATGAAGTGATGGGACTGGATGCCATGATCTTCGTTTTCTGAATGTTGAGCTTTAAGTCAACTTTTTCACTTTCTTATTTCACTTTCATCAAGAGGCTCTTTAGTACTTCTTCACTTTCTGCCCTAAGGGTGGTATCATCTGCATATCTGAGGTTATTGAGATTTCTCCAGGCAATCTTGATTCCAGCTTGTGTTTCCTCCACCCCAGTGTTTCTCATGATGTACTCTGCATATAAGTTAAATAAGTAGGGTAACAATATACAGCCTTGACATACTCCTTTTCCTATTTGGAACCAGTCTGTTGTTCCATGTTCAGTTCTAATTGTTGCTTCCTGACTTGCATATAGGTTTCTCAAGAGGCAGGTCAGGTGGCCTGGTATTCCCATCTCTTTCAGAATTTTCCACAGTTTATTGTGATCCACACAGTCAAAGGCTTTGGCATAGTCAATAAAGCAGAAATAGATGTCTTTCTGGAACTCTCTTGCTCTTTCAATGACCCAGCAGATATTGGCAATTTGATCTCTGACTCCTGTGCCTTTACTAAAACCAGCTTGAGCATCTGGAAGTTCACAGTTCATGTATTGCTGAAGCCTGGCTTTGAGAATTATGAGACTAGAGTTAAGTGATTATCTAAATTTTATATACAATGATAGGATTTTATTTCAGCACTTTAAACATAAAAATATATTTTCCAAAGAAAACATAAACACTAATTTGAAAAGATATATGCATTTCTCTATTCAATGCAGCTTTATTCACAAGAGCAAAAAAATGGAAGTAACTAAGGGCTTATCAACAGATTGATGGATAAAGAAGATATGTGTATATACACACAGACAGACGCACACACACACATATCAAATTGCCAACATCCTTTGGATCATAGAAAAAGAAAGATAATTTCATAAAAATATCTACTTCTGCCTCATTGACTGTGCTAAACTCTTTGACTTTGTGGATCACAACAAATTAGAAAATTCTTAGAGAGACAGGAATACCAGACCACCTACCTGCCTCCTGGGAAACCTGTATGCTGGTCAAGAAGCAACAGTTAGAACAGGAAATGGAACAACAGACATTCAAAACTGGTGAAGGAATACATCAAGGTTGTCTATTGTCATACTGTTTATTTAACACACATGCAGAGTACATCATGCTAAATGCTTGGCTGAATGAATCACAAATTGGAATCAAGATTGCCGAGAGAATTATCAATAATCTCAGATATGCAAATGATACTACCCTAATGGCAGAAAACAAAGAACTAAATAGCTTCTTAATGAAGGTGAAAGAGAAGAGTGAAAAAGCTCATTTGAAACTCAACATTAAAGAAAAGAAAAACTAAGTTCATGGTATCCAGTCTTGTGTTGCTGATCCAGCTCACAGAGCCAATCATCTTGCTGTTCACTCTGTCTTCCTTGTTCGCTGAACCAGGGTAGGCAAGATGCGAGCTAAGAGGCTGGAAGAAGATGTGGGGAGCCATAGGAACTGCAGACATATTTATTCTCTCCTGGCTGGAATGGTAGCCATAACACAGCCTCTCTCTTGGCTGACACAGCAGCCATAGTAACAGCCACAACATAATCAAAATGTATCCATAATGGAGCCATCACATCACATCACATAACATAACCATGATAGCCAATGTAACCCCAGTGTCGCAGGACCCAGGGCTTTCATGAAGCTCATACAGGTGTACTGCACAAAGCCCGTGACCAAGCAAATACCTCATGATGCGCATGCACAGTGCTATAAGTGATCTCAGCTGTTACATAATCATAATTTATAAAACATGGGGCAAGAGTGACAGCCTGTGGGGTGAGAGAGCCTGACTGCACCATCTTGGCTAATTTGTTCTTTCCCTACAGGTCCCATTACTTCATGTCAAACAGATAGGGAAAAATGGAAACAGTAACAAACTTTATTTTCTTGGGCTCAAAAGTCACTGTGGACAGTGACTGCAGCCATGAAATTAAAAGATGCTTGCTCCTTGGAAGAAAAGATACAACGAACCTAGACAGCATATTAGAAAGCAGAGATAGCACTTTGCCAACAAAGGTCCATATAGTCAAAGCTATGGTTTTTCCAGGAGTCATGTGAGAGTTGGATCCTACAGAAGGCAGAGCACTGAAATGATGCTTTTGAACTGTGGTTCAAAAGCTGGAGGAGACTCTTGAGAGTCCCTCGGACGACAAGAAGGTCAACCTAGTCAATCTTAAAGGAAATTGACCCTGAATATTCACTGGAAAGACTGATGCTGAAACAGAAGCTCCAATACTTTGGCCACCTGATGCAAAGAGCTTGACTCATTGGTAAAAACCCTGATCCTGGGAAAGACTGAGACAGGAGAAGGGGACAGCAAGGAATGAAACGGTTGGATGGTATCACTGACTAAATGCACGTAGGTCTGAGCAAACTCTGAGAGGTAGTGACAGACAGTGAAGCCTGTTGTGCTGCAGCTCATGGGGCTGCAAAGAATCAGACACGACTGAGTGACTGAACAATGTGTGATCATGGATGCTCCCGAAACTTACTGTGATAATCATTTCACAGTGTATGTCAAATCATTATATTATACACCTTAAACCTACATAATGTTACATGTCAATTATATCTCAATAAAACTGAAGAAACAACAAGAAAAATAAAAATTCACTTCAGATTATCTAATATATTCAATTATTTTAGATGGCCTAAATTTAGCTAATATTATCTATACAGTGTCTAAAGATTTTTGAAAACTATTTTCTGTTATATATAAGTTCTTCCTTTGGAAGTAATATTACAAACTTTATTTCATTTACTTTCTACTTAAATTAAATCATGTTTTAAAGTACAGTTATAAGTCCTTTTGGCTTCTCAGGTCGTACAAGGGTAAAAAACCCACCTGCCAATGCAGGAGATGGAAGAGACACAGGTTCAGTCTTTGGGTAGGGAAGATCCCCTGGAGGAGAGCATGGCAACCCACTCCAGTATTCTTGCCTGGGAAATCCCATGACCAGAGGAGCCTAGCAGGCTACAGTCCATGGGGTTGCAAAGAGTTGGATGTGAATGAGCATGCACACAGGCATATGTCCTTTTTAATTACAGAAGTTCTGTGTCTTGAATGAGGGACAGTGTTGTCTGGTTCACCTGAAATACTGAAGATCTGTTCTCACGGACACATAAACTTCAGGATCTTGGCTACACTCTTACTTGGGAAATTACTTCCTCCCTTCTTTAGTTCTTACTGCTGTCTCCATGCTCTTTTAAAGCTTTGCATTTTTCCCTGCCACATTGTACAGCCTTTAGAATTGCCCTATAGTATCTCTGTTTACTCTTTAAAATAGCTATTAGTTAACTTTTGCTTCCCATATTAGGGTGTAGTCTCAGATGGTAAAGAACTTTTCTGCAATGCAAGATACACAGGTTTGATCCCTGGGTCAGGAAGATCCCCTGGAGTAGAGAATGGCGATGCACTCCAGAATTCTTGCTTGGAGATTTCCGTGGATAGAGGAGCCTGGCAGGCTATAGTCCACTGGGTCACGAAGAATTAAACATGACTGAGCGACTAACACACAAAGACATCTTTTAAGAAAAAGGTTTTCATTGTGGCATATTTAAACACAATTTTAAAATGGACTGTGTTAAAGAACTCTTGGTTCCCACTTCTAGCCTATCAGTTAATGGAAGGGTAGAAAGTCAATTTTAATGACAATTCTGAGTTAAATTTTCTTTTTGCTATTAGCTCTCTCATACTTTTATTAAATAAAAATATCTCTAAATAGTCCATTTCTCTGAAAAACATTTTATAAACAAAAGTCATAAAATGCACTTGTGAGAGTCATGGGGAAAATAGAAAAAAATGCCTGAAAGATGCATGCTTTTCTAGAAAAGAGTGGACAATTAAAGTGAAATGACTAGGGAGAACAGATGTCTGACATAATAAAAGTCTTAATTTAAGGCTCCCTAAAATTCTTTCAATTATTTTGAAATATATGTGGTAGTCTAAGACTAATTAAATAAATTCTGATTGGTTATATTGCAAATATAAAGATTATTTAATATTTGCATAGGTAAAGTTTCAAGATTGAAAAAGTAAACGTCTTTAATCATTATTTTATAATATTAATACACAGCGCACTTTGAAAGCTGATGTTGGTAAAGCAAATAACAATTCATCTATGAATTAATTTACATAGAATAAATAATAGGACAGTCTAATATACATATATTCAGACACTGAGATATTTGAGGCCATTTTATTTTTTTAAATAATTCAAAGGCAAAGATATATTTAGGGATAATGCACCCTTTTACCTGCCTTCTGCTATGAAGAACAAAAAGTCTTTTTCAAATAGATGGAAGTAAAACAGAAACATTGCATATAGCAGGATGTTCCAAGGAAGGACAAGTATCTGACATGGTAAATCTGAGCCCTGTTTCTCAGTAATTCTCTATTTCACCATGTTTTATCATGCTAGCACTGCCTCAGATTCACTGTTTTCATGTTTGCAAGATGGCTATTATCATAATCTAGGACAGCTGGCTCTTTTTCACATCTAGTGTGAAGGGAAGGAGACTTCTCTAATAGCCATAAAATGAAAGTTGTTTTTTTTTCATTTGCATCAAACCAATATAAGACCTCTACCAACCTTTAATTCGTAACATTTATCTTGAGAATACCCTATTCTATATTCTAATTAAACTTGGCCTCTTTCTACGTTAATTATAAACAAGTGTATAGACTGATCAGGACCTGCCTCTGGACTGGGGGATAACTTTAGCATGCTATGATATACAGTGTGTTTATATCATTGTTGTTCAGTGGCTAAGTCATGTCTGACTCCTTGCAACCCCATGGACTAAAGCACACCATGTTTCCCTCTGTCATCTCCCTGAGTTTATTCAAATTCATGTCCACTTAGTCAATGATATTACATCCTCTGCTGCCCCTTCCTCTTTTGCTTTCAATCTTTCCCAGCATCAGGGTTTTTTCCATGAGTTGGCTCTTCACATCAGGTGGCTAAAATACTAGAGCTTCAGCTTCAGCATCATTCTTTGCAATGAATATTTGTTTGATATTTGTTTGATCTCCTTGCTGTCCAAGGGACTCTCAAGAATCTTCTCTAGCACCAAAATTTGAAAGAATCATTTCCTTGGCACTCAGCTTTTTTCATGGTTCAACTCTCACATCCATACATGACTATTAAAAAAACATAGATTTGACTGTTTGTTGGCACTTTTTTGGTAAAGTGATGTCTTTGCTCTTTAATATGCTGTCTAGGTTTGTCATAGCTGTTCTTCCAAGGAGCAAGCATAATTTAATTGCCTGGCTGCTGTCACCAACCACAGTGATTCTGGAGACTAAGAAAATAAAATCTGTCACTGCTTATACTTTTTCCCTTCCATTTGCCACAAAGTGCTGAGACCTGATGTCATGATCATAGTTTTTTTAACATTGAATTTTAACTCAGCTTTTTCACTCTCTTATTTAATCCTCATCAAGTGGCTCTTTAGCTCCTCTTCACTTTTTGCCCTTGAGTGTTACCATCTGCATATCTGAGATTATTGATATTTCTCCCAGCAATCTTGATTCCAGCTTGTGAGTCATCCATCACAGCATTTCACATGATGTACTCTGGATATAAGCTAAATAAGCATGGTGACAATATGCAACCTTGAAATACTCCTTTCCCAATTTTGAATCAGTCTTCTGTGTCCATTTGTAGCCATACAGGTTTCTCAGGAGGTAAGTAAGGTGGTCTGGTATTCTCATCTCTTTAAGAACTTTCCAGTTTGTTGTGATCCACACAGTCAAAGGCTTTCGTGTATTCAATGAAGCAGAAGTAGATGTCTTTCTGGAATTCCCTTGATTTCTCTAAGAGAGGTCAATTGATGATATCAAGATTCTTTTGAGAAGGAGAAGAAACTAAATATCAGTTTAGCAAGTAATAGCATCTCCTTCAAAAGTAATTTTAGTTCTTTGTAGTAAAGAAAACACTGATTAAAGCAAGTTGGATGGAAATAAAGATATTTCATAAGTTTCTGACATTTGCAAATAATTGCAATATATTGACTATCTGCTGCTCAATGAATATATTTTTACCACTTAACGTGTGTTGGGAGCTCATAAATAATGGCCATCAAAGTTTAGCACAGATCAGAGGAGCAGTTGAAAACGTACACAGCAGAATATGGTATTTATGATACTAGAGACCCAAATCTTCTGTAAAATCACTGCAGTGGCTGTACTCCAGTATCTTAGTTGGCCAGCTCTGTTCCAGCTGGCCATCTTCAGTGATGTGCTTAGTCATCCCAGTTGAATTCCCCACCTGGACAACACCACCAATTTACTGTACTTCCTCACAGCATGGCCTGATGACCCAGGCTTAGGGATGTACCTCAGGACATTTATTCAAGAAAACTGGTTTTAAAACTAAGCCTCTGTGTTGAAACAAAGTGTAAACTTTTGTTTTTAAGTGGCAAATAGGGAAACAGTAGAAACAGTGACTGACATTTTTGGGGGCTCCAAAATCACTGCAGATGGTGAAATTAAAAGACACTTACTCCTTGGAAGGAAAGTTATAACCAAACTAAACAGCATATTAGAAAGCAGAGACATTACTTTATCAACAAAGGTCCTTCTGGTCAAGGCTATGGTTTTTCCAGTAGTCATGTATGGATGTGAGAGTAGGACTATAAAGAAAGCTGAGCACAGAAGAATTGATGCTTTTGAACTGTGGTGTTGGAAAACACTCTTGAGAGTCCTTTGGACTGCAAGGAGATCCAATCAGTCCATCCTAAAGGAGATCAGTCCTGGGTGTTCATAGGAAGGACTGATGTTGAAGCTGAAACTCCAATACTTTGGCCACCTCATGCGAAGAGTTGACTCATTGGAAAAGACCCTGATGCTGGGAAGGATTGGGGGCAGGAGGAGAAGCGGATGACAGAGGATAAGTTGGCTGGATGGCATCACCAACTCTATGAACATGGGTTTGTGTGGACTCTGGAAGTTGGTGATGGACAGGGAGGCCTGGCGTGCTACGGTTCATGGGACTGCAAAGAGTTGGACATGACTGAGCAACTGAACTGAAATGACCTGAAGCATGCTGACCAGAAAAGGAAAATAAGTCTCTGTGCAATTAGATAGGGGAAAAAAATGATCTGCAAAGACAAGCCACAATACAAGACACTTAATTTTGATGTTATATTTTTCTCTAACTGTAATGTTTCCTGAACCTCAACCTCATTACTGTCCTTTCACTCCTCAAGCCACATTAATATCATTTTACTAAGTTAACATTTTTCTTAAACTATCATGAGTCCTGATTCTCTGATTCCTGATGGATTGATTCCCAAGTAATATAGGCCAGATGTGCGAATAACTATTATATTTGTGATGCACTTTGGGGCTTTCCCATGATGGAATATTAGGTGTGAAAGTTAATTTAAGCTACACTTACGAAGCAATCAGGGCCCTATTCAGATAATCCCAATCCAGCAATATGCATCTATGAATTAATCACAAAGGCCCACACTCAGGGAAGGCTATACTCAGGGAGTTACAGACAGTTTCTGATTTGTGATGCTTCAACTTACAATTTTTCCAGTTTACAGTGGTACATTATGCATTCAATAGAAATTACATTTTGAATTTTGACGATTTCTATCACTAGTGATAAGCCCTATGATGTTCTCTGGTGATGCTAGGCAATGCAGCTCCAGTTATCACCATGATCAGGAGGGTAAGCAACTGATACAATCACTCTGTGCGTGCGTGCGTGTGTGTGTGTGTGTGTGTGTATGTGTGTGTGTGCTGTCGCTTCAGTCGTGTCTGACTCTTTGCGACCCTATGTGCTGTAGCCCGCCAGGCTCCTCTGTCCAAGGGGATTCTCCAGGAAAGAAATCTGGAGGGCGTTGCCATGCCCTCCTCCAGGGTGCCTTCCTAATCCAGGAATCAAAACTGCAGGCAGATTCTTTACCTCTGAGCCATCTGGGAAGCCCAATAACTGGACCCAGACAAACATTCTGTTTTTCACTTACAGTATTGTGTTCAACTAATTACTTGAGATATTCAATAATTCATTATAAAAAAGGCTTCCTGTTTGATAATTTTTCCCCAACTGTTGACAAATGTAAGTATTCTGAGCATGTTTAATTTTGGCTGGGCTAAAGTAGGGTATTTGGTGGGTTAATGGAATAAGCAGGGCAAAAGCTAATAGAGTTTTACCAAGAGAACACACTGATCAGAGCAAACACCCTCTTCCAACAACACAAGAGAAGACTCTACACATGGACATCACCAGATGGTCAACACCGAAATCAGATTGATTATATTGTATGCAGCCAAAGATGGAGAAGCTCTATACAGTCAACAAAAACAAGACCAGGAGCTAACTGTGGCTCAGATCATGAACTCCTTACTGCCAAATTCAGACTTAAAGTGAAGAAAGTGGGGAAAACCACTAGACCATTCAGGTATGACCTAAATCAAATCCCTTATGAATATACAGTGGACTTGAGAAATAGACTTAAGGGACTAGATCTGATAAACAGAGTGCCTGATGAACTATGGACACTGAACAGGAGACAGGGATCAAGACCATCCCCAAGAAAAAGAAATGCAAAAAGCAAAATGGCTTTCTCAGGAGGCCTTACAAATAGCTGTGGAAAGAAGAGAAGTGAAAAGCAAAGGAGAAAAGGAAAGATATAGGCATCTGAATGCCGAGTTCCAAAGAATGGCAAGAAGAGATAAGAAAGCCTTCCTCAGCGATCAATGGAAAGAAATAGAGGCAAACAATAGGATGGGAAACACTAGAGATCTCTTCAAGAAAATTAGAGATACCAAGGGAACATTTCATGCAAAGATGGGCTCAATAAAGGACAGAAATGGTCTAGACATAACAGAAGATATTAAGAAGAGGTGGCAAGAATACACAGAAGAACTGTACAAAAAGATCTTCATGACCCAGATAATCATGATGGTGTGATCACTCACCTAGAGCCAGAAATCTTGGAATGTGAAGTCAAGTGGGCCTTAGAAAGCATCATTATGAACAAAGCTAGTGGAGGTGATGGAATTCCAGTTGAGCTATTTCAAATCCTGAAAGATGATGCTGTGAAAGTGCTGCACTCAATATGCCAGCAACTTTGGAAAACTCAGCAGTGGACACAGGACTGGAAAAGGTCAGTTTTCATTCCAATCCCAAAGAAAGGCAATGCCAAAGAATGCTCAAACTACTGCACAGTTGCACTCATCTCACATGCTAGTAAAGTAATGCTCAAAATTCTCCAAGTCAGGCTTCAGCAATATGTGAACCGTGAACTTCCATATGTTCACGGTTTTAGACAAGGCAGAGGAACCAGAGATCAAATTGCCAACATCCGCTGGATCATGGAAAAAGCAAGAGAGTTCCAGAAAAACATCTATTTCTTCTTTCTTGACTATGCCAAAGTCTTTGACTGTGTGGATCATAATAAACTGTGGAAAATTCTGAGAGAGATGGGAATACCAGACCACCTGATCTGCCTCTTGAGAAACCTATATGCAGGTCAGGAAGTAACAGTTAGAACTGGACATGGAACAACAGACTGGTTCCAAACAGGAAAAGGAGTATGTCAAGGCTGTGCATATTGTCACCCTGCTTATTTAACTTATATGCAGAGTACATCATGAGAAAAGCTGATATTGAAGAAGCACAAGCTGGAATCAAGATTTCCAGGAGAAATCTCAATAACCTCAAATATGCAGATGACAGCATGTTTATGGCAAAAAGTGAAAAGGACCTAAAAAGCCTCTTGATGCGAAAAAGTTGGCTTAAAGCTCAACATTCAGAAAACAAAGATGATGGCATCTGGTTCCATCACTTCATGGCAGATAGATGGGGAAACAGTGAAACTGTGGCTGACTTTTTTGGGGCTCCCAAATCACTGCAGATGGTGACTGCAGTCATGAAATTAAAAGATGCTTACTCTTTGGAAGGAAAGTTATGATCAACCTAGATATCATATTCAAAAGCAGAGATATTACTTTGCCGACATAGTCCGTCTAGTCAAGATGATGGTTTTTCCAGTGGTCATGTATGGATATGAGAGTTGGACTGTGAAGAAGGCTGAGTGCTGAAGAATTGATGTTTTTGAACTGTGGTGTTGGAGAAGACTCTTGAGAGTCCCTTAGACTGCAAGGAGATCCAACCAGTCCATCCTAAAGGAGATCAGTCCTGGGTGTTCATTGGAAGGAGTGATGTTGAAGCTGAAACTCCAATACTTTGGCCACTTGATGTGAAGAGGTGACTCACTGGAAAAGACCCTGATGCTGGGAAGGATTGGGGGCAGGAGGAGAAGGGGCAACTGAGGATGAGATGGCTGGATGGCTTTACCAACTCGAAGGACTGGGGTAAACTCTGGAGGTGGTGATGGACAGAGAGGCCTGGCATGCTGTGATTCATGGGGTCACAAAGATTTGGACATGACTGAGCAACTGAACTGAACTGAACTGAAGTGTATTAAATGTATTTTTACTTAGAGTATTTTCATGTTGTTTTTCCATTCTAAGTGTGGAAAGAGCTGTAATTACTATAAGTCCTTCAGCTATACATGCCATATAAGTTTCGTAAAATCCAGAGAAGATAAAAGTGAATTTCAAAGGTCATCTGGCTCTAATGTTTTGGATTAAAAAAAGTGGACGTGTATTTAAAGACAGACTGCATTTTTATAAATTCAGATTGCTTCTTAAGGTAGTTATTAACATAATAACATAAATATAACAACATAAACAGAATATTTATAGCTCCCTATCTTATGTCTCTCAAGAGTGAATAGGTAAATTGACTAGTTCAGGCTAAGGTGTTGTAGCTAAAAGTGACATGCTTACTCTGGGCCCAGCATTTACCCCCTTCATACCCCCCCACCGACCAACTTTGGTTTGGGCACAAACAATACTGGAAATAGAGGTGGTCCCAACAACACTGTGTCCCCTAGGGATCTCCTTGGTGGTCTAGTGGTTAAGATTCTATGCCTCCAATGCAGGGACGTGTCTTTGATCCCTAGTGTGGGAATTAAGAACCCACATGCCAAGTGGTGCAGCCAAAATCAAAACAAAGAGAGACAAAAAACATGTGTTACCGAGATAATGTGTTGAGCTGAGGGCTAATTGAGTAGAATTAAATAACTGAATCATTCATTTGACTATGAGTACTTTCAGTAACCCAAAAGCAGCCAAATTTTATCCCATTTTCCCAGTTTTAAAGGACAGGCAGTACTTTCATGTCTAGATGACAGCTTGCCACACAGATACACACATTAGTTTACATCTGTATAATGCTTTAAAGTCACATTACTGAAAACATTCAGCCAAACATCACTGTGTGTGTTTTGAGAATGTGTCCTCTCTGACTGATGTGTACAACTGACCTTTGTTTAAGGGTATTTAACATTTGAGGAGCTATCCATCAATGAAAGAAACAACACAATGAAAAAATCAGTCCTCTGAGCCTCATGTAGCAAGGGGAAAAATAAAACACATTCGGAAAATTTAGTGAATCAGAATAAACTCAGTGAAGTTCATCTTCTTCTGGGATTTTTAGTCAATATTTTAAGCCATCTTGGATGGAAAGGAGAGACTGAAATTCACACTATTATGTAGTTGTCATTTGTTAAATACTATCTGCAGAAATGCAATAAAGGTTCCCTTCTCAAGAGGATTTGATATATTATTAATTATAAAGAAAACATAATTATTTTTATTAAATTTTCAGACAGAATATGCTGACTTTTCAGATGTAGTCCAGACATAATTTAAAAATTATAGTAAATATTGGTTTTCATTACTCATTTGTTAAAATGCACATAAGATTACCTTTACTCATTTAAAAAATCTTACAAATATTTCCCCCTATTTCTTATGTTCTTTGAAGTTAAAACCATCTTACTACGACCTTTTTAGTATTCTGTAATTTGATTCGCTTGCCATGGCCAACTTTCCCTGTTTACCACCCCAGGACCTTATGATTAGAACAGACAACCAGTCAAGATGTAGAATATTGAAAAGGTCAAAATAGTTGTATTTACTATACAACTTTTCCAGGGCAAGAAGAAATATTTACATCTTGAAATATGCTTCAAATGACAAAATGCCGAAAGAATAAAAGTGGGCAAGATTATATTCAGTTTCTGATGACAAACATAAAAAGCAAAGAGACCCAAGGTGTTATAACTAATAGTAATCCATGTGTTTATTATTTTGATTGTTAAAAAGGCCTCTTATCAATATGCCAAAAGTAACTTTGTAATTTGAGAAGAAGAAGAACAAAAAAATGGCTTAATTTCCTAATTTTCTAACTGAAAATTCACAGGATTAAACATGATTGCAGTGTTTAGTAGTATTAAGATGAGTGTTCCCTACTTCAACAGAAAAAAATGAATAAAGATAGAACTGGGCAGTCCATTAAAGCATCTATTTTAGAGTGGGAAAATCATTATACAGTTAATACACATATAACTAGTCAAGTTTTATGAGAAGGATTTACAGATTTTGCATTTTTGCTCAAGTGATATGAGCATGCTTTCTACGAACATCATTAAAAATATATTTAATTTGCATGAGTGCATTTTATATGCTTTCAAACCATAGAAGCTCAGCACAGGCTATTACAATCTAGCATTTATGGAGGAAGTGCATTCATCCTCTTGCTCAGTAAGTATATTTTTAGTGTCTAATATGTCCCAATCATTATTTGACTGTTTTGCAAAGAAGTGGTAGCAATTAATATGACTTTAGTCATGTTAAGCCATAAGATAAGTTAAAAAGGTAAAATAGAAGCATACACTGATAAAAATATCCATATATAAATACATAAATATATATATATATATTCACCAATTTGGAATTATATATTATTAACATATACTATATTTATTTATTTATATTTATATATTGTATATATATATCTATTTATATATCACCAGAAAACCAGTTTGATTTTTAAAAGCAATGGATTTGCAATTAGAACTTGAGAAAGAAGAAATAGCATTAACAAAGGTCTAGTAAGAATAAGTGAGGAGTTTCAAATTCAAATGTTCAAAACAGGAATTGAGAACAGTGGAAATATCTTCAGAAGATGAACATAAGTGGTTTACAGCATTCAGTTCAATTTAGTCGCTCAGTCTTGTCCGACGCCTTGCAACCCCATGAAGCGCAGCATGCCAGACCTCCCTGTCTATCACAAACTCCGAGAGTCCACCTAAACCCATGTCCATTGTGTTGGTGATGCCATTCAACCACCTCATCCTTTATTGTCACCTTCTCCTCCTGCCCTCAATCTTTCCCAGCATCAGGGTCTTTTCAAATGAGTCAGCTCTTCACATTAGGTGGCCAAAGTATTGGAGTCTCAGCTTCAACACCAGTCCTTCCAATGAACACCCAGGACTGATCTCCTTTAGGATGGACTGATTGGATCTCCTTGCAGTCCAAGGGACTCCCAAGAGTCTTCTCCAACACCACAGTTCAAAAGCATCAATTCTTTGGCTCTCAGCTTTCTTCATAGTCCAACTCTCACATCCATACATGACCACAGGAAAAACCATAGCCTTGACTATGGTCAAGATGGACCTTTGTTGGCAAAGAAATGTCTCTGCTTTTAATATGCTCTCTAGATTGGTCATAACTTTCCTTCCAAGGAGCAAGTGGCTTTTAATTTCATGGCTGCAATCACCATCTGCAGTGATTTTCGAGCCCTAAAAATAAAGTCTGACACTGTTTTCACTGTTTCCCCATCTATTTCCCATGTAGTGATGGGACCGGATGCCATGATTTTCATTTTCTGAATGTTGAGCTTTAAGCCAGCTTTTTCACTCTCCTCTTTCACTTTCATCAAGAGGGTCTTTAGTTCTTCTGCCATAAGGTGGAGTCATCTGGCTATCTGAGGTTACTGAGATTTCTCCTGGAAATCTTGATTCCAGCTTGTGCTTCCTCCAGCCCAGCATTTCTCATGATGTACTCTGCATAAAAGTTAAATAAGCAGGGTGACAATATATAGCCTTGACGTACTCCTTTTCCTATTTGGAACCAGTCTGTTGTTCCATGTCCAGTTCTAACTGTTACTTCCTGACCTGCATATAGGTTTCTCAAGAGGCAGATCAGGTGGTCTGGTATTCCCATCTCTCTCAGAATTTTCCACAGTTTATTGTGATCCACACAGTCAAAGGCTTTGGCATAGTCAAGAAAGAAGAAATAGATGTTTTTCTGGAACTCTCTTGCTTTTTCCATGATTCAGCGGATGTTGGCAATTTGATCTCTGGTTCCTCTGCCTTGTCTAAAACCAGCTTGAACATATGAAAGTTCATGGTTCACATATTGCTGAAGCCTGACTTGGAGAATTTTGAGCATTACTTTACTAGAGTGTGAGATGAGTGCAATTGTGCAGTAGTTTCAGCTTTCTTTGGCATTGCCTTTCTTTGGGACTGGAATGAAAACTGACCTTTTCCAGTCCTGTGTCCACTGCTGAGTTTTCCAAAGTTGCTGGCATATTGAGTGCAGCACTTTCACAGCATCATCTTTCAGGATTTGAAATAGCTCAACTGGAATTCCATCACCTCCACTAGCTTTGTTCATAGTGATGCTTCCTAAGGCCCACTCGACTTCACATTCCAGGATGTCTGGCTCTAGGTGAATGGGAATGATCACACCTTCGTGATTATCTGGGTCATGAAGATCTTTTTTGTACAGTTCTTCTGTGTATTCTAGCCATCTCTTAATATTTCTGCTTCTGTTAGGTCCAGACCATTTCTGTCCGTTATCGAGCCCATCTTTGCATGAAATGTTCCCTTGGTATCTCTAATTTTCTTGAAGAGCTCTCTAGTCTAGTATTTTTATCCCTTGTCAAAAATTGTACTTTAAGGTATCTTTGATTGCTTTTTTTTTTGTAAGCAAACATAGGTTTTTAGAGTTGGCAATGTTGCTCTGTCATTCGAAAACATCTATGCTGTCAGGAAGTCATACATTGTGATTAAAATAAGCTCCATATTAACATAGGTATGTACCATTCTAAATTCCCTCCAGTTCACCCATTTGCTGTTTATTAAATAAAAACATTTTCTAAAAAAATACATGTTTTTGTATTAATAGCATAATGGTATTTTTACAGCCATTACTATTGCAGATATGTCTATTTAGAGGAATATTTTTTGTATGTACTTTGAGTGCATTTTTAATGGACATTTTATATTAGACAAGAGAACAATGCAGCTATTTTGTTAAGATTGCATTTTAATAACTTGAGCTAAAGGAGTTTATATGTCTTGTGCACAGAATAGAATTGATTTATGAGGAAGGATGAAAAGGTGTTCATCTTTTATTCCCCAAATACTCCTGTCCTACAAAAGTGTCAATTTAAATTGATTGGTTAGCTAGTGCAGCACACTTGCATACAACTCAAAAAATGGGATATTCAGCCTAAAGCTTAGAAAGCTAATATTTTTATAACTTCCAATACATTTGCCCAAGGTTTAAATGAGTAGCTCTTTGTATTTGACTTGTATTTGTATTATATTGTTGGTTTAAATAGCTTTAACTTGATTACATCCTTGATTCAAGTACTAATATCATTTTGTCTGAAGTTTTTTATGAGCAGTTTTTACTTACAGATTGATGTTTATTTCAGGTTGCAAACGATCAAATATTGTTGAAGGTAAGCATAAGCAGAAATTGTACACAGTTATTTTTGCTGCAATGTTAAGCTTCATAAAAACATGTAAACTCCAATTTTCAATATGAAAACTCAATATGTCAGTTTGATTTCAGTAAATATATCAATATTTTAGATATGCATTAATTTTAGTTTTCTTAAGTGTAATATAGTCTAAAAATGTTTGCATTTACATGAAAAATGTGTAATCGAGTGAAAATAGCAAGCATGCTGAAAACTCCTAAAATGCTTTCATTTTAGTACAATAATGCTTATTTAAGTTTTATTTAAGTTCCATAGATTCAATCAACAGGCTAGCTGTGTACTCAGGATCGGTAGTTATTGAATCTCTGTAATGAGGAGTGGTGAAGGTGTCTATTTCAATGCCATAATTTTCTTAATGTATTAAATTACTCATGAAGTTAAATTCACTTTTTAGTCGTGTTACTGACATAACACTGGTATTCTATATTTAAGGTGAATTTGTTTTAATTACTATAAAACTCTATAGTCAGCTTTTCATGGATGTTTTACTTCCATAAATTTTACTTATTTCCATCCATTTTACTTATCAATGATATGTTGGTATCTAAATATTATTAGGTATTTAGATGGCTTACTTTCATTTACTTCATTCTATCACATTCAGTGATTTTTAAAGCCCAAGAAAATAAAGTGTGCCTTTGTTTCCATTTTTCCCCATCTATTTGCCATGAAATGATGGGACTGGATGCCATGATCCTAGTTTTTGAATGGTGAGTTTTAAGCCAGCTTTTTCACTCTCCTCTTTGACTTCCATCTCAGGCTCATGAGTTCCTCTTCACTTTCTGCCATTAGATTGTTGTCATATACATATCTGAGGTTGTTGATATTTTTCCCAGCAATAAAACTTCAGCACTTATTAAATAAGTTAGAAAATAAACAACTATTGCTCATAAAACAGTGGGGAAAAGATGTCATTATTTTCAAAATTATGTGCTTAAGAAAACTACATTAAGATAGCTTTGACTTTCAGTGCTGAGGTCACAACTGGTCACAATACTTTATACTCCATTAATATCCAAAAAGATAATTACTAAATTCCATCTTACTTCCAATATCTTCAGATCCTCCTCATTATACTTCTGCCATTAGTCTTTACAGTCTGACAAGATTGTAAATAAAGAATGTAAAAAAAGGAATTTTCAGCCATTTCTAACAAACTATTCAAATAAAACCAATTACAAAACTATTCATAAGTCTATCAACTTCCCTGATCATTTTATTCATAAATCTTGCATTGATATTTGGATGATTTTATTTTTGAGTGGTGGAAGACTAGTACCAGAATTTGAAAAGTAAGGCAATTTATCAGGGCATCTGACCACTTGATACTTTTCAGATTAACCAAGTTGTTTCATTTTATTTGAAACTCTCTTAGAAATGATAGTTAATATTTTATTGCATATATTGTGTATAAATCTATTTTACTTTGGTATTTATAATTCTTTATCAATACAGTTTAATTCTAGTTTGTAAGTCACAGTTTAGAGTATATTGAGCTTGAAAACTAGAATCCATTGAGAAGGAACAGAGTTCTCCAAAAGAAACGCAAACATTAACATTCTAAAGTCTCTATATGGTATTGAAGTAAAATGCTTCTTTTATCTGTAACATTTAATCTTATTAGAGAAAAAGCTATGTAGCAGTTATACTCTGTGGACTGTATTGTTATTTTCTTGTTTTGCTTTTCCTAAAAGCCATTTTTTTCATTACATCAATACTTTTTGTTTGCTTAATTTTGGCCGGGTGTTTGGGTTTTAACCCATATTTTCAGTTCCATTCTCTTGTCTTTCATGATTTATTGATGACACTGATGTGGAAATTTATGATGTTTGATGTTATTTCTTAGTATTTGAACCTCACTATACTAATGAATTAAATGAAAACTCATTTCTATGTCACCCTTTTTCACTGCCTTACCTTCTGTTCCAATTCCTCTGTCTTGTCATTATTGACAGATTTAAGAAGGCATTTCATTATTCATAAAATGAATGTCTAGAAGACACGATGATTTCTTGTTTTTTTGGTATAAGTTATGATTTATTATTGGTTGATCTATTTCTTACGCAAAGAAAAAGTGAAGATAAAATATATGGGAGAATGTTAGCTGTCTTACTTGAGACAGAGATGAAATCAAACTCCAAGAGAAAGGGAGAAAATTTTATTATTTTGGAAATATTTTATTCTCTCATTTTGGAATGTTGACTTCTTCCAACTACTACAAAATTATATTTTTGCTTAAGATTGGCTGGACTTTACTTCCTAATAAAAATGTCTCAAATGATATATCTATAACTAATGTCAACTTCTTAGGTAAATATGAATACTTTTCTAATCATATCTTTCTATTTTCTTGTATTGTTTTCATATCAGCTGTTCATCAAATTAAAATATTAAATTTTCCTTTATTGAGTAACTGACCAAATAAAATCACAATTGAAAAATTAATTCAACAAGCGTCACTTAAAACTACTATTACCTAATTATCTGTGGTTTTCTGACAAATTGTCTTATTGACTTTCATTTACTTTTTGAAAAACACATAATGGAGAAAATATTCTTAAAAGTAAACCAATGGAAACACGTATTAAATTCTCTGCTTATACTTACATGAGTTTTACAGAAATATTCCCTGGAATGCTTAATCATCTCGGTTTCTATAATTCAATATAAAAGGATAAATCAACTCTTTTTCCTTCTCCCCCACCTTTACCACAGTATTTCTAATATCTGTTTGCTTCTCTCAGATCCTATAGCTGCTATTTAGTTCATATGCTATTTATATATTTTTCTGACTCAGTTTTCAAATATATATATATATATATATATATAAAGGATTGAATGCAATTCTTCTGATTTTTCCTCTATATTCCCTTGTTATTTTCTCAGGCTAATATCATTTAGTTTTAAAAGATAACCACCAACAACTTATTGTATAGTACATGGAACTCTGCTTAATGTTATATGCTAGCCTGGATGGGAAGGATTTTAGGGGAGAGTGGATACATGTATACGTATGGCTGAGTCCCTTTACTGTTCACCTCAAACTATCACAACATTGTTAATTAGCTATATCCCAATACAAAATGATTTTGGTGTTAATAAAATTTAAAAATATAATATTTAATGTTTGGTTTTATATACTATCAACTGCTAGAGTATGAAGAGTCCGTGGATTTTACATATATTTATCTCCTTCATCTACTTTGCCTTCCTCTCTATCTTCCAACACTGGAGAAAGAAATGGCAACCCACTCCATTATTCTTGCCTATAAAACTCGATGGATGGAGGAGCCTGTTGGACTACAGTCTACGGGATGGCAAAGAGTCGGACATGACTGAGCACTCTCCCATGCATATTTCAACAGTCATTTCATAACTTTTATTTAAATCTGTATTAAATATCATGCTAAGCAAAAGTCTAAATTGACTATCATGATCTTCATCCTGTATAATCCCTTCCCCTTGAATGTGGGTAGAATGTGTGATTTTATTATTTTCAATGCCATATAAAAAGGTGACAAATGAGCTGCCACTCTCAATTAGATTATTTTGTAAAACTCTCTATTAGCAGAGTAGTGAGAGAAACACTGTTGCTTGCCTTAAACAAGCAGTCAGGTGGCGACCTGCCTACAGGGAAGGGAACATGGCAGGGAACTGCAGATGGCCTCTAGAAGCTAAGGGTCTCTTCTAGCCAACACTATCATCACAAAACCACAAGGAATTGAATCCTTCCAACAACATAAATTTGTATAAGGACCATGTGTTCCAGAAAGAAACACAGCATCCTCAACATATTACTTGACATCTCATGAGAA
This sequence comes from Nanger dama, assembly GCA_917880005.1. Classification (NCBI taxonomy): domain Eukaryota; kingdom Metazoa; phylum Chordata; class Mammalia; order Artiodactyla; family Bovidae; genus Nanger; species Nanger dama. The sequence goes on along the minus strand of CAKJTW010000090.1, from coordinate 6,291,985 downwards.
AACCCAGCTATGCTTTGCCTGGACTCCTGACCTGTTAAACTAGGAGACAGATGTGTGTGTGTGTGTGTTTAAGCTGTTAAGTCTGGTGATGATTTATTACATGGCAACAGAAAACAGACACAAATATTTACAGTATTGTGACTGAAAATAAAAGTTACAGCTAAAGCATTATACTAAATTTACAATTTGTTTCTTATACAACTTTTTGTTTCCATGATATTAATAATTAGTGTTTTTCTGTTGTGATTGGTAATCCACATGCCTATGATTAATCATCACATGATTCTCTCTAGATGCATAACCTTGCATTCAGAGTATTAAAACACTGGTACCATCAGGACATCTTCTGGGACCCCCTCTCTTCATTCTCCAAAGGTGACTGGCTTCCTTCTGGCAGCCCTAATCAACAAATGTCATTCTAGTATCTCCATTTCACATCAACCTGAAGTGTCCTGTCCCTCTTTTCTGTGATGGTTTTTAAATCCCTTGTGTCTTAAGTCTTCTACTTCTTTGTTTACTCTGTTGTTTTGGGGAAAAATATCCTCCAGTAGTTTTCCAAAGAAGAATACAAAGCAGATACATTTTGTAGTATAATCCCAGCAAATTCAAAACACATGCTGAAATCCAGTTAGACTCACTCAGATTCACTTTGTCCAAATTTTTCCTTTCTCTTCTTTCAGAAAAAGGTAGGACAGAGTTATAAGATGATTGAAGAAGATAAATCTGAATCTCTCTGCTTTCCCCACACTTTCATTTCCACTTCCATAGTTTCTTATGGCTACTGATTTCTGAGTCTTTTAAGAATTGGTCTCAAAGTTACTTCTGGTTGTTTCGGCGCCAGAACGAAACTAGTAGTTCAGTCAGTATTCACCCATCTTTCTTCCTATTTTCAAATGCTATTGCTGTTGTCTCTTTTCCCATTGTTTTGGTCATAAGGATTTCTACCTGTGTATTTGTATCCAATTAGTGTAACTTCAGTATGGCTTCAGAAATTCAGGAGGTAGTTCTGTGTTTGTTCTGCTACTTTTTAACCATAAGCTCTAAATTATATTAAAAGACTTACAGTTGCCTTACTAACCACTAAATACTAGGACATAAGTTACTTTAGAGGAATATTCCTAATGTAGATCATTACTTGCATGCAAATACGATTATTACATACTATATGTATGTATAAATTGTGTAGTATGTATAGAGAATATATAGAAACTATAGAATTGGAGTATTCTTAATATTTTTATGTTTTTATATAATATATATATGTACTATGTGGTATGCCACAAAGTGACTTAGCAGCATATATATATATATATATATATACACACACACACACATATATACATATATTACATATATGTGTATTATGTTCTCAATTATTTTGTGTGAGGTTGAAAGACTTTCAAACCATACACATTATGTAATTGGCTAAATCATGTGAGATACACACGCTTATATTTTCTAGAAACATGTCTGTCTGACCAAAGCCATTCATCCAGGAATTAATATCACAGTTTTATTTGGTTGTATCAGTATAGTGGTGATAGAACTTCTTTGATTCAATTCCTTATTTTAATGGAATTTTGGTTGCTCTCTAGCTTGAGACTTCAAAACTCTCCTCAAATTCTTAATAACTCACTATTTGATGATGCCAGCTACCTTTTATTATACTATTCAAAGTAAAATATTGCTACAAGAGCTGCTCTGTTAATACAGATCACATTACCTAAAGCTTGGGTAATTTGGGCTCAGGAATTTTTTGTCATCTTGACAGTCTAGTGTTGCATTCACTGAAATAACACATTAAATGTGTATGTTCTTAAGCACCTGGCTTAATTGAAACACATGGCAATGAAAGCATAATAACTGGCCCGAATAACAAACTATAGATAATCATCGTGCAGGGAAAAGTGTCAAAGACATGCTTATGTTTTACTGCCTTTAAGTCAAAGGCAATAACAGGTCTTTTATTTGATTCAAAGGTAGGGGAAGAATTGAAACTTATTTTTCAATGTTAAACTGCAGAGTGAGAGTGGCAATCTGATTTTTAAATTCTAAATTCACACTGATCTGTTTTAACTACACATCAAATAAAATCATGAAGAAAATGATATGTTTTTGTTTCTTTATATGCCACATCAATTCTGATTAAACAACAAAGGGAACACAGACATATTTAAAACATAAGAATTGATGGAGATTGAACACAAATAATCCAAAGCCCAAGGATGCTTTGAATATCCTAATGATGAGTTCTGTAGCTGGAATTAGAAGCAAAAAGTAAGTGATTCAGGAACGCTCCAAGAATCCAGGAGCTATAAGTCTTTTACCTAAAAGATTTACTCTTGGGAAAAAAAAAAAAAAAAATCCCCGAGTGCCTCTGAATTTACACTGAAAAAATTCCAAAAACTGTCATCACCTGGAATGTCATCACCTGTTTCCAACGTGATTCCAGAATTTTTCCTCAAACTCTAATCCAGCTCTTGTACCAATCGGGCTCTTGCATTCTGATTTAACTGAAATACAAACATGTGTTTTAATGTCCTCACCAAATTACAATGTTTTATAAGGTAAAATTTCACAACACCAGAATTATTGTCCATGCTGATATGTCCACATTTTATTTGATGGTTTCAGATGGATGACTGTTTAAGAGAAGGGAAGTAATTTTAATATTAGGACAAAGCCTGTTACTATAAGTAAAAAAAAAAAAAAGTTTCACGATCATAAAGTGTTAAATTACCATCTCATGTTGTTGAGCTGTGCTATGTCGTGTTAGATTCTTTGGACCTTATGGACTGTAGCCGCCAGGCCCCTCTGTCCATGGGATTCTCTAGGCAAGAATACTGGAGAGGGTTGTTGCCATGTCCTCCTCCAAGGGATCTTCCCAACCCAGGGACTGATCCCACAGCTCCTGGATCCCCTGTATTGGCAGCAGATTCTTTACCACTGTGCTACCTGGGAAGTCCTCTCATTTTATCAAAATTAAAATTTGAACATCAATGAAAAAGTAATTATATTTAATAAATTCAGATTTCTTAGTATCTTTTGAACTTTGAGCTGAAAATTTTTGATGTAAAATGTTTAACTTTGTATTAGTCTGTGTTCTCCAGAGAAACAGAACCAATTAGAATATAACAGACAAATAAGATATAAAATGAAATTTTTATAGAAATAGCTTCACACAGTTATGAAGATGAAAAATTCCCATAATTGGACACTTGCAAGTTGAAAAATCAAGCAGTTTGGTGGTTTCAGCCTGAGCCTGAAGACATGAGAATTCAGGTGTGAGTCTGCCACCCCCAAGAAACTGATAATGCTACAATAATTTTATATCTTACATGTATTGTTTAAACCTTCCTAAGCTTCAACTTCTAGTTGGAAATTGGAAATAAATACATTATCAAGTAATTGGTGTGTAGTTTAAGTAATCTAACATAATGTATGGATGTGAGAGTTGGACTATAAGAAAAGCTGAGCACAGAAGAATTGATGCTTCTGAACTGTAGTGTTGGATAAGACTTGGAGAGTCCTTTGGACTGCAAGGATAAGTCCATCCTAAGGAAATCAGTCCTGAATATTCATTGGAAAGACTGATGCTGGAGCTGAAACTCCAATACTTTGGCCACCTGATATGAAGAGCTGACTCATTTGAAAAGACCCTGATGCCGGGAAAGATTGAGGGCGGGAGGAGAAGGGAATGACAGAGGATGAGATGGTTGGATGGCATCACCGACTCAATGGACATGAGTCTGGGTAAACTCTGGGAGTTGGTGATGGACAGGGAGGCCTGGCATGCTGCGGTTCACAGGGCTGCAAAGAGTCAGACACGACTGAGTGACTGAACTGAACTGAGCATAATGCTTAGAAAATAGCAAACAGGCATTGCATTTAAACTAATTTAACTCTTTCTCCATAAAATATAAATAGCCACAAAGTGAATATAAATAGCCACAAATATAAATAGTAATCTGACATGCCAGAAGATAGCTCGATAGCAAGATAGCAATTGTACCATTCAATATATTTCTGACTAGAAAATATGATGTAAGTCTTCTCTTCTTTCAAGTATTTACACTCCTCAAATATGGTTCTTTTAAAGTTACAATTACTGGATGAAAGAGGGGATATCGTTCATGCTCCTCAAAGAGAAGGGACAGTGCTCAACAGCACTATAAATTTCATTAATTTATGACCATTTTATTATCTTATACTTTTAGATTTAATTTTCTGTTCTTTTTCTAACTTTTTAGAAGCAATGATGATTAGCAACTTTTTGCCTTTCTATTCTAATCAATTTATATGTATATACAATAAATGATATTTTCTTTCAATAATGGCTGTAGCTGCCCTGGACCATTTGGTAAATAGTATTTTTATTGTCATTTAATTTCTAATATTTTCAAATTAGCATTGTTATTTTTCTTTAATACATCAATTATTTAGAAGTATACTGAAGTTCAAAATATATGTATATTTTATTATAAAGAAAGGTAGGCTATACAGTGGAGAAAAGACAGTCTTTTCAATAAGTGGCACTGGGAAACCTGGGCAGCTACATGCAAAAAAATGAAATTAGAATGTTCTCTAGCACGTGTACAAAAATAAACTACACTGGATTGGTCCAAAAGACCTACATGTAAAATTGGATATTATAACATCCCTATAGGAAAAAATTGGCAGAAGACTCTTTGACATAAATCACAGCAATATATTTTTTTAATTCTGTCTCTTAAAGTAAAGGAAATAAAATAAAAAATAAATAAAGAGAATATGATCAAACTTAAATGTTCCTGCACAGGAAAGGAAGTCATTGACAAAGTGCAAAGGGAGATTCTACTGAATGGGAGAAAATATTTGTAAATAATATGACTAATAAGGGACTAATTTTCAATATATGAACAGCTCAAACCATTCAGCCAAGAAACCTAATTTAAAAATGGACAGAAGAACTAAAAAGACATTTTCAAAAAAGAACATGCAGATAGATGGCTAACAAATACATGAAAGAACTATCAACACCACTAATTGTCTGGAGAATCCCATGGACAGAGGAGCCTAGCGGGTTACTGTAGGAGACAGGAAGAATAAAAGAAAAGCAGGCCCCGGCAAGGGCCACAAAAAAATTTACAACTATTGATAAACTGGATGCTATAAGGCATGACACTCTTGGAGCAAGTACAGAGGGTACAGTTCATAGTCTTGAAAATAAGATATGATCCTGGGGTTGGAAAATTGATCCCAGACTGTTTTCTAACTGGTGTCGCAGAGTCACGCGTTTCATGTATCTGGTGGGAAATCTATAGATAAGAATATGAGTCTTAGTTACTGATTTGTTATTGATTACTATTTTTTACTGAAGGCCATATGAGTGATAGCTTAACTCCCCACATGTTCTTTCCTTCACAGCTGAAAGTATAATAAAGCTTGCTTGGATTCAGTTTCGGCACCTTCACCTTGGAGCACTGTTGGTCCCCTGATCCTCACTTTTTACTGAATTTTTGTGTCTTGTTTCTCATTCTCCCACTGTATCATGCTTTTGGAAACCCTGCTTGCTAACCTAGTCTCGAGGGTTATAGTCCATGTGGTTGCAAAGACTCCCTCATAGTTCAGTCAGTAAATAATCTGCCTACAATGCAGGAGACCCAGGTTTGATTTCTGGGTCCAGAAGTTCCCTGGAGAAGGAAATGGCAACCCACTCCAGTATTCTTGCATGGAGAATCCCATGGACAAAGGAGCCTGACAGGCTACAGTCCATGGGGTCACAAGAGTCAGACACAACTTAGTGACTAAACCACCACCACTAATTGTCAAGTAAATGCAAAGAAAAATCACAATGCTGTGAAAATGACTATATTACCCAAAGAAATCTACAGATTCAATGAAATCCCTATAAAATAACCAATGGCATTTTTCACAGAACTAGAACAACAAAAAAAAAGTCACAATTTGTATGGAAACAGAAAAGACTCTGAATAGCCAAAACAATCTTGAGAAAGAAAAATAGAGGAGTCAATCTTCCTGACTTCAGACTACATTACAAAGCTACAATCATCAAGGCACTATGGTATTGACACAAAACAGAAATATAGATTAATGGAACAAGATAGAAAGCCCAGATATAAATCCACATACCTATGGGCACCATACAATAGCCAAAGGAAGCAAGAATATGCAATAGAGAAAATGGAATCTCTTCAGTAAGTGTTTCCAGGAAAATTGGACAACTACATGGGAAATAATGAAATTAGAACACTTCCTAATGCCAAATTAATCCCAGACTGTTTTCTAACTGGCATCTCAGAGTCACATGTTTTACGTATCTGGTGGGAAATCTATAGATAAGAATATGAGTCTTAGTTACTGATTTTTTATTGATTACTATTGTTTAGTTACTCAGTGGTTAACGATCACTTTTTCCTTTGGCCATGAAAATAAGCTCAACATGGATTAAAGACCTGAATGTCAAACCAGAAACTATAAGTCTTAGATAAAAATATAAGAAGAGAAATCTTTGACATAAATCACAGCAAGATTTTTTTAACTACCTCCTGCTGCTGCTAAGTCACTTCAGTCGTGTCCGACTCTGTGAGACCCCACAGACAGCAGCGCAATGGGCTCCGCCATCCCTGGGATTCTCCAGGCAAGAACACCGGAGTGGGTTGCCATTGCCTTCTTCAATGCATGGAAGTGAAAAGTGAAAGAGAAGTCGCTCAGTCGTGTCTGACTCAGCGACCCCATGGACTGCAGCCTACCAGGCTCCTCTGTCCATGGGAGTTTCCAGGCAAGAGTACTGGAGTGGCATGCCATTGCCTTCTCCTAGAGAAAAGTAAATAAAAACAAAAATAAACAAATGGAACTTAATCAAACTTAAACACTTTTGTACAGCAAAGAAAACTATAATTAAGATGAAAAGACAACCTTCAGAATGAAAAAAATAATAATTGCAAAAGAAGCAACTGACAAAGGATTAATCTCCACACTATAAAAGCGCTCATGTAGTTCAATGTCAGAAAAGCAACAACCCACTCAAAAGATGGATGGAGGATCTATACAGACATTTCTCCAAAGAAGACATATAGATGGCCAACAAACACATGAATAACTGCTCAACATTGCTCATTATTAGAGAAAAGAAAATCAAAATTATAGTGAGGCATCACCTCATACTGATTAGAATGGCCATCATCAAAACATCTACAAACATGAAATGTATGGGGAGAGCAACATGCAAGCTTACATTACCATATGTAAAATAGATAGTCAATCAGAATTTGCTCTGTCTCAGGGAACTCAAAGAGAGGTGCTGTAACAATCTAGAAGGGTGGAATGGGAAGGGAATTGGGAAGGAGGTTCAAGAGGGAGGGGACATATGTATACTTATGGTTGACTCTTGTTGATGTCTGACAGAAAACAACAAAATTCTGTAAAGCAATTATCCTTTAATTAAAAGTAAATAAATTTAAAAATTGCAAACAATAAATGCTGCAGAGGATGTGGAACTCTCCTACACTTTTGATGGGGATATAAATTGGCATAGCCATTTTGGAAAACAGTATGGATATTCCTTAATAAACTATGAATAAACCTTCCAGCAACCCCACTACTGGGCATATACCTGAGAAAACCATAATTCAAAAAGTCACACGTACCCCAATTTACATTGCAGCACTTTTTACAATATCCAGGGCATGGGAGCAACCTAGATGTCCCACAACAGAAGAAGAGAGAAAGAAATTGTGGTACATTTATATAACAGATTATTACTCACCAATAAAAAGGAATAAATTTGAGTCAGTCATAGTGAGGTGAACGAATCTAGAGCCTGTTGGAAGGAATTAAGTCAGAAAGAGAAAAACAAATATATTAATCATACCTAATCAAACTGGAATCAAAATTGCCAGGAGAAATATCAGTAACTTCAGATATGCAGATGACACCACCCTTATGGAAGAAAGTGAAGAGGAGCTAAAAAGCCTCTTGATGAAAGTGAAAGAGGAGAGTGAAAAAGTTGGCTTAAAGCTCAACATTCAGAAAACGAAGATCATAGCATCCAGTCCCATCACTTCATGGCAAATAGATAGGGAAACAGTGGAAATAGTGTCAGAGTTTATACTTTTGGGCTCCAAAATCACTGCAGATGGTGACTGCAGCCATGAAATTAGAAGATGCTTACTCCTTGGAAGGAAAGTTATGACTAACCTAGATAGCATATTCAAAAGCAGAGACATTACTTTGCCGACTAAAGTCTGTCTAGTCAAGGGTATGGTTTTTCCTGTGGTCGTGTATGGATGTGAGAGTTGGACTGTGAAGAAGGCTGAGCACAGAAGAATTGATGCTTTTGAACTGTGGTGTTGGAGAAGACTCTTGAGAGTCCCTTGGACTGCAAGGAGATCCAACCAGTCCATTCTAAAGGAGATCAGCCCTGGGATTTATTTGGAAGGAATGATGCTAAAGCTGAAACTCCAGTACTTTGGCCACTTCATGCGAAGAGTTGACTCACTGGAAAAGACTCTGATGCTGAGAGGGATTGGGGGCAGGAGGAGAAGGGGACGACCAAGGATGAGATGGCTGGATGGCATCACGGACTCGATGGACGTGAGTCTGAGTGAACTCCGAGAGATGGTGATGGACAGGGAGGCCTGGCGTGCTGTGATTCATGGGGTCGCAAAGAGTCGGACATGACTGAGTAACGGAACTGAACTGAATCAAACATATATACATGGAATCTAGAAAAATTGTACTGATGAACCTATTTCCAGGGCAAGGCAAGACACAGACATAGAGAATGGACTTGCGGACACAGCAGGGCAAGAAGAGAGTGGGGCAAACTGAGAGGGTAGCATTGACATGTGTACGCTGCTGCTGCTGCTGCTGCTGCTGCTGCTGCTGCTGCTGCTGCTGCTGCTGCTGCTGAGTCCTTCAGTCGTGTCCGACTCTGTGCGACCCCACAGACGGCAGCCCACCAGGCTCCCCCATCCCTGAGATTCTCCAGGGAAGGACACTGGAGTGGGTTGCCATTTCCTTCTCCAATGCATGAAAGTGAAAAGTGAAAGTGAAGTCACTCATACATGAAACAGACAGCTAATGAGAAGCTGTTGTATAACACAGAGACCTCAGCCTGGGACTCAGATGATCTAGAGGAGTGTGATTGGGGGGTGGGGTGGGAATGAGGCTCAATAGAGAGGGGATGTATGTATACTTAGAACTGACTCATGTTGTTGTACAGCAGATGTGAATGAAATAAAGCAATTATTCTCCAGTTAAAAATAAATTAACAACAACAACACAATGATATATCACCTAACACCTGTCAGAATGGCTGTCATCAAAAAGAACACAAATAACAGATGATGGTAAGGATGTGGAGAAAAGGCAACCCTCATACACTATCAGTGGGAATGTAAATTGGTGCAGCTACTGTGGAAAACACTATGAAGTTTTCACCAAAAACTAAAAACCTGGCTATCATATGATCCAGCAATTCCATTCCTGAGTATATATCTGAAAATAGCAAAAACACTAATTTTAAAAGATACCTGTACCCAAATGTTCATAGCAGGTTATTTACAATTCCCAAGATATGGAAACAACCTGTGTCCAATAACAGATGAATTAATAAAGAAGATGTGAAACACACACACACACACACACACAGAGCCATGAAAAATGAAATTCTGCTATTTGCCGCAACATGGATGGCCCTGAATGGCATTATGCTAAGTAAAATGAGTCAGAGAGAGAACAATAAATGCTATATGATATTACTAATATGTGGAATCTAAAAAATAAAGCTAGTGAATACAACAAAAAGAAGCAGACTCACATATAGAGAACAAACTACCAGTGTTGGGGCGGGAGTGGAGGTTCAGTTCAGATTAGTCACTCAATTGTGTCCGACCCTTTGCAACCACATGGACTGCAACATGCCAGGATTCCCTGTCCATCACCAACTCCCGGAGCTTGCTCAAACTCATGTCCATCCAGTCAGTGATGCCATCCAACCATCTCATCCACTGTCGTCCCTTTCTCCTCTCGCCTTCAGTCTTTCCCAGCATCAGGGTCTTTTCCAGTGAGTCAGTTCTTCTCATCACATGGACCAAATATTGGAGTTTCAGCTTCAGCATCAGTCCTTCCAATGAATATTCAGGACTGGTCTCCTTTAGGATAGACTAGTTGAATCTCCTTGCAGTGCAAGGGACTCTCAAGAGTCTTATTCAACACCACAGTTCAAAAAGCATCAATTCTTCAGTGCTCAGCTTTCTTTGTAGTCCAACTCTCACATCCACACATGACTACTGGAAAAACTATGGCTTTGACTAGGCAGACATTTGTGGGCAAAATAAAGTCTCTGCTTTATAATATGCTATCTAGGATGGTCATAGCTTTTCTTCCAAGGAGCAAGTGTCTTTTAAATTCATAGCTGCAGTCACCATCTGCAGTGATTTTAGAACTCAAGAAAATAAAATCTGTCACTGTTTCCATTACTTTCAAGGAACAACAAAAACTTAAGTGCTAACTTTTCAACAGAAACAATAAAGAAGGATATCATTACTTTGTCTTCTGACACCCATTGTTTCTGTTGAAAAGTTAGTTCTTAGGTTTCTGTTGTTCCTTGAAAGTAATGTATCTTTTCAATCTCCAGTTGCTTTTAGGATATTATTATATTATTTGGTTGTCAGAGTTTTATTCCATCATTAGTTTTTAATATTTTATTCATTGTTTATCTAATTTCAAGCTCATAGTACTTCTATGCCTTGGTTTCATTTTTTAGTCTTGGAAAAATTCAGAAAATTATTTGAAAAATTCAATTTCTACTTCATTTTCTCTCCTCTTCTTCTAAGAATGAATTCCTATGTATTTATACTTTCTTATTAGATTCCTAATTCATATTTTTTGTTATAATATCTCTTCCAATTCATATGTTTCAATTTCAACTATTCTGCTGTTAAGCTCATTCACTGAGTTCTTAATTCTAGTTACTCTATTTTAGTTCCAGAATTTTTATTTTATTCTTTAATAGTTTTAAGTAGTGTGATGAATGTCTCTACTTTAATTCATGGGAAATATTAAATGCTGTCATTTTGAACTTGATATCTGATAAGTCTATTTTCTGGGTATTCAATTATTGCTACTGTCTACTTTTTGTATTTTTCTTCAGTCAAATATTTTCATTTCAAAACCTGTAGCAATAATTTGAGGTTCTGTATGTTAGTTTTGCTTTTGTTAGAAAGCACTAATAATCTGGCTCATCTTTTCCTACTCAGTAAATGAAGTTTTTGAAGCTGGCTTCAGCCCATCTATGCTGGTTAATCTATATTTCAGTGCCCATGTGAAAGCTTGCAGTTTTTACCAAGGCACCTCCTTCTCATTAGGACTTGAAGGACTTTTTGTTACTGTTTTTCTATTCTATAATATTCCTTCCTCCAATCAAGTGAGTTTGTTAAGCTTTCCCAGTTTCTTTGTATATATTTATAGTTTTGGAATGAAAACATTATTTATAAATTAAATATAATACCAAATACCAGGTGTGCCCCTCTGGAATTCATGTAGGCTCCTTGATTCTAATTCTAAGATTCTAACTTTCTTGGTAGGGTTCTAATATTTTCAGAAAAAAAAAATTTCAATATATTTTACCTGTTTTTTTCCTTCATTTTTATTGGAGTATAATTGATTTACAATGTTGTGTTAGTCTCAGTTGTACAACAAAGTGAATCAGTTGTACATACACATATATCCACTCTGCTTTTTTGTATTCTTTTCCCATATAGGCCTTTACAGAGTACTGAGTAGAGTTCTTTGTCCTATAAAGCAGATTCTTATTAGCTATATGTTTTATATAAACACACACACACATATATATTATTGTGTGAATATCAATCTCAACCTCCTAATTTATCCCTCCTCCATCCCATGGTAACCATAGGTTTGTTTTCTACATTCAAAACTCTACTTCTGTTTGTAAACAAGTTAATTTGTATCCCTTTTATTTAGACTCTACATATAAGCAGCATCATATAATGTTTGTTTTTCTGCGTCTGGCTTACTTCACTCAGTATGAAAATATCTAGCTACATCTACACTGTGGCAAATGGCATTTTTTTTTTATGGCCGAGTAATATCATATATATATCTCAATGCTCATTGAAACACTCTTTGCAATAGTCGTATATTGGAATATATGTGTATATTCCAAAATACACATATATCTCAATGCTCATTGAAACTCTTTGCAATAGCCATATATTGGAATATATGTGTATTTTTATATGTGTATTTTTATACACATATATTCCAATATATGGCTATTGCAAAGAGTGTTTCAATGAGCATTGAGATATGTCTATCATTTGAAATTATGGTTTTCTCTGGGTATATGCCCAGGAGCAGGATTGTTGGGTCATGTGGTATTTCTACAAAACTCTTAAGTTAAATGCTTTTGCATAGCAAAGAAAACCACAAACAAAACAAAAAGACAACCTTCAGAATGGGAGAAAACATTTTCAAATAAAGCAATTGACAAGGGGTTATTCTCCAAAGTATACAACAACTCATGCAGCTTAGTATCAAACAAATAAACACAACAGCAAATAACCCAATCAAAAAATAGGCAGAAAATCTAAATAGATATATCTCCAAAGAAGACATTCAGATGGCCAAAAAGCACATGGAAAGATGATCAGCATCACTAATTATTAGAGAAATGTCAATCAAAACTGCAATGAGGTATCACCTCACACCATCAAATTTAAGAACATCCAGATTTGCTCCTATATCTTCTAGAAATTTTATAGTTTTGTTGTTGTTGTTGTTGCTGTTGTTTTTTTACATTCAGGTCTACAATGCATTTTGAGGTTTTTGTTGTGTGAAAGGTATAAGGTTAGATGTTATTAATCTGCATGCCGATGCCCAGTTCCCTTAGTGCTATCTTCTGAAATAACTACCATGTGTCTTTTGAGATGGCTTTGCTCCTTTGTCAAAAACTAAATGAGTTTATTTGTATGGGTTTCTTTCTGAGCTCTGTATTCTGTCCTGTTCCATTGTGCTATCTGTCTTTTCTTTCACCACAAATACCACATTTACTATTTCCTTCCTTTTGCTTGCTTTATTAAATTATTCTTGTTTTTCATTATCCATAAGGAGAAATATTACAGACTTCAGACCTGTCTACCTTTCTATAGCATTTAAATGTTACAAATGTCCTCTAAATATTGAGTGAGTGAGTGAAGTCACTCAGTCGTGTCTGACTCTTTGCGACCCCACAGACTGTAGCCTACCAGGCTCCTCCGTCCATGGGATTTTCCAGGCAAGAGTACTGGAGTGGGTTGCCATTTCCTTCTCCAGAGGATCTTTCCAACCCAGGGATAGAACCCCGGTCTCCCGCATTGTAGGCAGACACTTTACCAACTGAGCCACAAGGGAAGCCTTACTTACATTCTTTTCACAAATTTTGATATGATGCGTTTTCACTTTTATTCAGATAAAAATCTTTGTAATTTCTATTGAGACACACTCTAATGAGAGTTTTTCATGTTTGTAATTTAGATTCCAAATACTTGTGGATTCTCCAGACATTTTTCTACTGTTGGTTTCTAGTACAATTATCATAAACAATATGCTTTGTATGATTTCTTTACAAAAAAATGTTTTTCCAAGTTTATTTTATGACTAGAACATGATCTATCTTATGGAATCTTGACAGGAATGTGTGTCCTATTTTTGTTGTGTAGAGCATTTTACAAATATCAATTGGATCAAGTTGATTGGTAAGTGTTTTTCAGATATCCTATATATCTATTGATTTCCTGTACATTATATTAATGAGAGGATGATGACTATTTAGTTACTAGTGTACATATGTTATTTCTTCACCTATACTGCTATCTTTCTCAGAAAAGAATTTGCTCTGTTTTACCTCTATTCTTTAAAGCCTCAGTTGGTGTCTTCTACATGGAAAAAGCAAGAGAGTTCCAGAAAAACATCTACTTCTGCTTTATTGACTATGCCAAAGCCTTTGACTGTGTGGATCACAATAAACTGTGGAAAATTCTGAAAGAGATGGGAATACCAGACCACCTGACCTGCCTCTTGATCAGGAAGCAGCAGTTAGAACTGGACATGGAACAACAGACTGGTTCCAAATAGGAAAAGGAGTATGTCAAGGCTATATATTGTCACTCTGCTTATTTAACTTATATGCAGAGTACATCATGAGAAACGCTGGACTGGAAAAAACACAAGCTGGAAACAAGATTGCTGGGAGAAATCTCAATAATCTCAGATATGCAGATGACACTGCCCTTATGGCAGAAAGTGAAGAACTAAAAAGCCTCTTGATGAAAATGAAAGAGGAAAGTGAAAAAGTTGGCTTAAAGCTCAACATTCAGAAAATGAGATCATGGCATCTGGTCCCATCACTTCGTGGGAAATGGATGGGGAAACAGTGGAAACATTGTCAGACTTTATTTTGGGGGCTCCAAAATCACAGCAGATGGTGACTGCAGCCATGAAATTAAAAGATGCTTACTTCTTGTAAGAAAAGTTATGACCAACCTAGACAGCATATTCAAAAGCAGAGACATTACTTTGCAAACAAAGGTCCATCTAGTCAAGGCTATGGTTTTTCCACTGGTCATGTATGGATGTGAGAGTTGGACTGTGAAGAAGGCTGAGCACCAAAGAATTGATGCTTTTGAACTATGGTGTTGGAGAAGACTCTTGAGAGTCCCTTGGACTGCAAGGAGATCCAACAAGTCCATTCTGAAGGAGATCAACCCTGGGATTTCTTTGGAAGGAATGATGCTAAAGCTGAAACTCCAGTACTTTGGCCAACTCATGTGAAGAGTTGACTCATTGGAAAAGACTCTGATGCTGGGAGGGATTAGGGGCAGGAGGAGAAGGGGACGACAGAGGATGAGATGGCTGGATGGCATCACTGACTCGAAGGACGTGAGTCTGAGTGAACTCCGGGGAGTTGTTGACGGTCAGGGAAACCTGGCATGCTGCGATTCATGGGGTGGCAAAGAGTTGGACGTGATTGAGCGACTGAACTGAATTGAACTGATACTGGTACCCAGTGCATCTTCATTCAATGGCTCATCTTTATGTGAAAGATACAAGACATTTATAGATTATATTTGGAAAACTATACAAATGACAGCAAAGATCCATGTTGGCAATGCTTATTTTTTTCTAACAACTTTATGCTCTTTATATCCATGTGACAGATTAGAGAAAGTGGTAAATCAGAAATTTTAGATCAAAAAATTTTTTTCAGAAATAAAAGTTTCAAGGTCACTCTATTTTGTGACTGATAGTAATTATTGAATATTTTTCAATACCTCAGACTATTCAGAATTCTTAGGGAGACTAGTTTTCAACTAGGACATCAAAAGAATAGCCTCAGTAAATGTGGTTGGCCTTTGAACAACAGAGGCACCAGGAAGTGTATGTTAGGGTTGCTGAACTCTGAATGGTTAAAAATCTTGTGTAGCCTGCTGTCAGTATCCGCAGTTCCTCCATATCTATGGATTCAACCAAGTGTGGATCATGCAGTACTCTAGTACTTACCATTGGGGAAAAAAATCATATAAATGGACTCACATAGTTCAAACCCATGTTGTTCATGGGTCAACTGTACATTTTAAGGGACTAGTGAAATACACACATTTTCCTCTATAATTTTACTACCTACATCTTGCTTATTCAAGTGTGATAAGTTATATGTATATTTTTTCCACTAAACTAGAAGATACCCTGATTCACAAAGTATATAATAAAAAAGCATTTGTAGAATATTAGTTCTGATTGAAATGTAGTCACCAACTTGACCATCCTCTTTTTTTTTTTTTTTTTTGCCACATAGATGTATTTTACAATTACAAGATCTACCTTTCAGTGGAGGAAAAAGAAAGTGAAAAATCACTCAGCTGTTTCTGACTCTTTGTGACCCCATGGACCATAGCCTCCCAGGCTCCTTTGTCCATAGAATTCTCCAGTTCAGAACACTGGAGTGGATAGCCATTCTCTTCTCCAGGGGATTTATCCTAACCCACGGATCTAACCCAGGTCTCCTGCATTGCAGGCAGATTCTTTATGGTCTGAATCACTAGGGAAGCACACGAATACTGGCGTGGGTAGCCTATTTCTTTTCCAGTGGATCCTCCCAACCCAGGAATTGAACTGGGGTCTCCTGCACTGCAGGAAATTCTTTACCAGCTGAGCTACCAGGAGAAAAGTAACCTACTGTATAGTATAATATACTATAATAATACAGTTCTTAACAGCTAGAATTCTTAACAAGGTAGTAAATATCCTGTGTTTCATCTTGCTATTGGGAGTCTATATCTGGATTTTAGGCATTCAAATACGGTGATAATTCACACTCTAGGGATGCCTGAATCATCAGTGGGCTTTAACAGAATCACACATAAAGATGCTTTAAATTTGCCACTTTACATACTAACAGAGGCCAAGTCAGCTGGTATCAATTCATGGAATTGTATATTTTGCAGTCAACTCATTCTTAGACATGTCTCATTTAGGATTCTTATGGTAGCTTGACTTTGTTCTAGCCTGTTACTCCTTACTGTTTCACCATCTTTAATTATTCCTCCTCCCGCATGTATTGAAATGGAATGCCTCAAGGATACTGAGATGGCTACACTGAACAGCATTGTTTTCTCTTATAATGGATCTTGGGAAGGATATTGTTAGACCACTAGGCAAAACAGAAAGGTGGATTTAATTTGCATCAAATAAATATATTAAAGTTAAATGAATAAAAAGATGCAAATGAATCAAAGATGCAAATTAATTATTGACATCTACCTAAGGATGTTTAGGAATTGTGTTACTTCTAAGTATTCAAACCCCTCACTCCTAGAAATGTGACAGTCTCCTCTGCAGCAGGGTAAGTGTTCTGTCAAAAAACTGCTACTATGAATATAAGGTCAGAATGTAAAACACATATCAAGGCCATTGTTTCTTGCTCCTCTGTGTAGTGTAGCAAGCTGTAAGCATGATATTTTCCTGCTTCATCTTTCTCAGACAAAATAATAAGTATTCCTTCGTTTCGAGGATTTAATAAAATGGGAAACAAAGAGAAGGATATTACTTTGAGGGAAAGTCTTTTAATCATAAACTAAATTAAAATTTAGCTTACAAATTTCAATGTGAATTATTTATTTTTATTTTAGAAATAAAAACCGAATTGTTCATGTACAGAATTAATACATTTGGAAATAGCTGAAGTTTTTTGCAAGTATAAATTCTATAAGCTAAAGTTGAGTCATCTTTCTAAAACATGTTAGGAAACTTAAATTACCAATTCTGCAACAATTAAAACTCATTAAATTAAAGACATTACTATGATTTATGAATATGCAGCAGCAACAATAATTACCTAACAGATAAATCTAACTGATAATCATTTCTATTACAGTAGTGGTTTTTCAATGTTAATATGAGCATTTTCTAACTTTTCCAAGCTCTCTTGGGATAAGAAATTAATTTCAATAATATGATTTTTTAAATGATATAAACCAATATTTAAGTAGAAAGCTTCTGTTTATATCTGGGAGACATAACTGAAGGAAGCCTTCAGATATAAGTAACTCAAGATTCATAGTTTCAAATGACAAGAGTTAGATTTCTTATTTCATTCAAATTAGAATTACTTCGGACTTCCGTGATAGCTCAGTTGGTAAAGAATCTACCCGCAATTCAGGAGACCTCAGTTTGATTCCTGGGTCAGGAAGGTCAGCTGGAGAAGAAATAGGTTACCCACTGCAGAACTCTTGGGTTTCCCTTGTGGCTCAGCTGGTAAAGAATCTGCCTGCCATGCAGGAGACCCTGGTTTGATTCCTGGGTTGGGAAGATCCCCTGGAGAAGGGAATGGCTACCCACTCTAGTATTCTGGCCTGGAGAATTCCATGGACTGTATTATCCATGGGGTTGCAGCAAAGAGTCAGACGAGACTTTCACAAAAGGATTTTTATAATTATCTTTCTTTTAAGCACATAAACACTTTTAAGTAGATGTTTTTCTGAAATTGTCTTGCTTTTTCTATGATCCAACGGATGCTGGCAATTTGCTCTCTGGTTCCTCTGTCTTTTCTAAATCCAGTTTGAATGTTCTTAGTTTATGTACGCTGAAGTCTAGTTAGGGGAATTTTGAGCATTACTTTGTTAGCATGTGCTGCTGCTGCTAAGTCACTTCAGTCGTGTCTGACTCTGTGCGACCCCATAGGTAGCAGCCCACCAGGAATGTAAAATGAGTGCAATTGCCCAGGGCCATTTGGCATTGCCCTTCTTTGAAATTGGAATGAAAAGTGATCTTTTCTAGCCCTGTGGGCACTACTGAGTTTTCCAAATTGCTGGCATATTGAATACAGCACTTTAATAGCATCATCTTTTAGGATTTGAAATAGCTCAACTGGAATTCCATCACCTCTTCCAGCTTTGTTCATAGCGATGCTTTCTAAGGCCCACTGGACTCCACACTCCAGGATGTCTGGCTCTAGATGAGTGACTACACCATCGTGGTTATCCCAGTCACTAAGACTTTTTCTGTATAGTTCTTCTGTGCATTCTTACCAGCTCATCTTAATCTTATGCCTTTGTTATATTCTTACATTTTCTGTCTTTCAATGTGCCCACCCTTGCATGAAATTTTCCCTTGATATCTCCCGTTTTCTTGAAGATGAGAGATCTAGTCTCTAGTCTTTCCCATTCTATTTTTTCCCAATATTTCTTTGAATTGTTCATTGAAAAAGGCCTTCTTATCTCTCCTTACCATTCTTTGGAACTCTGCATTCAGTTGGGTATATCTTTCCCTTTCTCCCTTGTTTTTCACATACTTCTCTTTCCTCAGCTATTTGTAAAGACTTCTCAGACAACCATTTTGCTTTCTTGTGAATTTCTTTTACTTTGGGATGGTTTTGATCACTGCCTTCTGTACAGTTATTAGGTGCTCTGGACAGAACTTTCATGGATAACTGTGTACATATTATATGTAGTCTTCATAATCTGTAAGTATAAAGCCCAAGTGTTATGTTAGATACTCAGTGTGGTAGAGATAGCTCGTGGTAATATAATATTTATCTGCCTCCCACACTTTTTATAATAATAGGCTTAACATTTTGGTGGCCCCACAGACATTTTGAATAAAAACTGTATTTCTCTAATGACCTTGCTTGCTCCTAAGGTTCCAGATCTGATTTAGATTCCACCAACTATCTCCTGCCACGAATTTTAGAGGATAGAAGAAAAGGAAGGCTATGTATCTTTTCCTTATTTCATGTTTTTTTTTTTTTTTTTTTTTGGGTTTAGGATTTTGTTCTGTGGCAAAAAAAAAAAAACACAGAGTCTTGTTAGTACTTGTAACCATTTTATAGAGCTTTATAGGACTTTCCTGGTGGCTCAGATGGTAAAGCGTCTGCCTACCGTGTGGGAGAGCTGGGTTCAATCCCTGGGTGGGGAAGATCTCCTAGAGAAGGAAATGGCAACTTACTCCAGTATTCTTGCCTGGGAAATCTCATGGACGGAGGAGCCTGGTAGGCTAGAGTCCATGGGGTTGTAAAGAGTCGGATATGACTGAGCGACTCCACTTCACCTCATAGGAGTAAAAACACATGTAATCCGATCTTTCCTTTAAAAAAAAAAAAACAAAACTAACAGGCTCAGAATAGATCTGGAATCAATATTTCTGATTCCAGTGAGACTTTCTTAGGGTTTCCCACCTTCATGATTTTTACATATTCAGTTCAGTTCAGTTGCTCAGTTCTGTCCGACTCTTTGTGACCCCATGAATCGCAGCACACCAGGTCTCCCTGTCCATCACCAACTCCCGGAATTCACATAGACTCATGTCCATCGAGTCCATGATGCCATCCAGCCATCTCATCCTCTGTCGTCCCCTTCTCCTCCTGCTCCCAATCCCTCCCAGCATTAGAGTCTTTTCCAGTGAGTCAACTCTTCTCATGAGGTGGCCAAAGTACTGGAGTTTCAGCTTTAGCATCATTCCTTCCAAAGAAATCCCAGGGTTGATCTCCTTCAGAATGGACTGGTTGGATCTCCTTGCAGTCCAAGGGACTCTCAAGAGTCTTCTCCAACACCACAGTTCAAAAGCATCAATTCTTTGGCACTCAGCCTTCTTCACAGTCCAACTCTCACATCCATACATGACCACTGGAAAAGCCATAGTCTTGAATAGACGGATCTTAGTCGGCAAAGTCATGTCTCTGCTTTTGAATATGCTATCAGGGTTGGTCATAACTTTTCTTCCAAGGAGTAAGCGTCTTTTAATTTCATGGTTGCAGTCACCATCTGCAGTGATTTTGGAGCCTCACAAAATAAAGTCTGACAATGTTTCCACTGTTTCCCCATCTATTTCCCATGAAGTAATGGGACCAGATGCCATGATCTTCGTTTTCTGAATGTTGAGCTTTAAGCCAACATTTTTGCTCTCCTCTTTCACTTTCATCAAGAGGCTTTTTAGTTCCTCTTCACTTTCTGCCATAAGGGTGGTGTCATCTGCATATCTGAGCATATTGATATTTCTCCCAGCAGTCTTGATTCTAGCTTGTGTTTCTTCCAGCCCAGCCTTTCTCATGATGTACTCTGCATAGAAGTTAAATAAGCAGGGTGACAATATACAGCCTTGATGTAATCCTTTTCCTATTTGGAACAGTCTGTTGTTCCATGTCTAGTTTTAACTGTTGCTTCCTGACCTGCATATAGGTTTCTACCTACTTATTATTTTAAATATATTCTTAACTAAAATAGTTAAGACTATGATATCTTTAACAGAACCCTGCCTAATTACACTTAGCTTTGCAAATGTCCTAGGTTAATAGTAATCAACCTCTCTATAATAAATATTTTTTACCAATCTCTTTGTTATCATAGGATTAACAGATAATATAACTTGCAGATATAATTTCAATAAGAATAATTTAAAGGCATAAATAAAAAAATAGAAAATACAATGCATTTCTAATAAATATATAGTTGTCATACATAAATACTCAAGCAAAGCAAAATTAAAAGATAAGTTGCACACATGTATAGAGAGAATCACTGTAAGTATAACAGCCACAAATGTAAACTGATATAAATACATTATATCAGCTATTCGAATTCTATGTGCTACATTGCTTTCAGTGAAACAGTTTTCTAAAACTCTGAGGAAATTCTGATAAAATTAGAAATTTAAAATTATAATTTCCCTTTAGTTTACATGGTAGTCGCCTTCCTAAAATTTTAAACTGTACAAAATTTAAAACCGTATAAAGACTGAAGTCAAAAGGAGAAGGGATGACAGAGGATGAAATGGTAGGTAGCGTCACTGACTCAATGGACATGAATTTGAGCAAACTCTGGGTGATAGTGGGAGACAGAATACCCTAGCATGCCTGGGTACAGGGAAGCCCTAGCATGCCTAGTCTATGGGTTCGTAAGTGTCGGACATGATTTGGTGACTGAGCAACAATAAGAATTATTTGAGTTCACATGTGAAATGCTAAATACATAGTTTCAGATAAATAAATGTAAATTTTCTTTTACCTGAATATACAAGACATTCACAAATCACACGGGAACTACCACGATTCTTTAGGTACAGAACATTTGTCACCGTAGGCCCCCAGTCAACAAATGCCTATAATGTCCTATAACTTTTTAATTAAAAAATGTCTGTACATTTCCTAAACACTACATAGGTGTTTCTCTATGCATGCAGACACACACAAACACACACATACTCCTTGCCTGAAGAAAGACCTCCTGAGGTTCTTACTTCTGGTCTTTCTTCAATCTGAATACAGTTAACTGACTTCTCTAAGGGACAAGGTAAGCATCATGACCCAGATAAAATGTCCCTTGCTTCTGGAAATATTATTAGAGCTTTGAAAGTAACATGAATCCCTCCTCCTATATTCTACAAAAATATATAATATGTGCAGCATATTGAACATATGTTATTTGCTAAATGAATTAATTAAAATGTCCTACATATTTAGCTCTCATTTTCATTTTGCTTCTTTCCCCTCCCCCATATTTCCTTATAAATCATTGCATATTTGAAGAAAATGAATCTACACTTTAAAGTTCATTATTTAATATTGCTAAATTAAATAATGAGCAAAATTAAGTTTGAGCAAGCAATTGTTGTTAGTTTACTAAACCTACTAACTTGTTTTCCTCAGGTGAGAAAAGTTGGTCAATTATTAGATTTTCCTGTCTCCGTTTCAATGATCAGGACTTTACTGAAAAAGAAAATTCATCTGTAGTATACTCTAAAATTTGGAACAGTTTGATTGTACAAATACAGGAAAGAATGAATTAAGTTCACAGTAACATCCTTGCCTTTTACTATGTATTAGTGACTTAAAAATCACGTATAATTGTTGGCATTTACACTAAAAGGAGAGTCTTTCACAATAATTTTCATATTAAATGTTAATAAATAAATAGCTGAATAGAAGAACATAAAAGAACATATTAGAATTACATTTTATCTGGAAGCCCCTTGATCTCATAAATTACAGTTTTGTTAAACTAGAAACAAGAGCTTCATTGGTAGTACTATAATTCTTTATAAATAATTTTCCTACTTTATTCGTCATGATCACTTTTTAAGCTCTTAAAAATGAATCAGGAAGAAATATAAGGAAAGTGCATTCAATACCCTGAATCCATCATATATTAACCAGGGGCAAGGAGAGTAACTTGACGTTCCCCAGAAATATAGATATAATAATGGCCTGCTGCTGCTGCTGCTGCTAAGTCGCTTCAGCCGTGCCTGACTCTGTGTGACCCCGTAGACGGCAGCCCACCAGGCTCCCCGTCCCTGGGACTCTCCAGGCAAGAACACTGGAATGGGTTGCCATTTCCTTCTCCAACGCATGAAAGTAAAAACTGAAAGTGAAGTCTTTCAGTCGTGCCCGACTCTTAAGCGATCCCGTGGACTGCAGCCTACAGGCTTCTCAGTCCACGGGATTTTCCAGGCGAGAGTACTGGAGTGGGGTGCCATTGCCTTCTCCAATAATGGCCTACAACAATTTAAAACTCCCAAGTTTTTTAGAAAATAGATATCTCTGAAGCTTGCTTTGAGTCAGTGTTGCAGAAAGGAAAGAACACAGTCTCTTGAGTTAAACATACACTACTTTATAGTATAAAGTATATTTTATATCATAATTTATTGTGTTGCTTTGGAAAAACATTTTAAATTCTTAGACGACTTTTTCATTAAAAAGATAAAATATAATTCAGAAGAGAGTTATATTGACTAAATTAAATAACTGAAATCAAGTGCAGAGGTTTTACTTCAGTTCAGTTCAGTTCAGTTGCTCAGTCGTGTCCGACTCTTTGCGACCCCATGAATCACAGCACGCCACGCCTCCCTGTCCATCACCAACTCCCGGAGTTCACTCAGACTCACGTCCATCGTGTCCGTGATGCCATCCAGCCATCTCATCCTCTGTCGCCCCCTTCTCCTTCTGCCCCCAATACCTCCCAGCATCAGAGTCTTTTCCAGTGAGTCAACTTTTCGCATCAGGTGGCCAAAGTACTGGAGTTTCAGCTTCAGCATCATTCCCTCCAAAGAAATCCCAGGGCTGATCTCCTTCAGAATGGACTGCTTGCATCTCCTTGCAGTCCAAGGGACTCTCAAGAGTCTTTTCCAACACCACAGTTCAAAAGCATCAATCATCATATCACCATAGGAAAAACCATAGCCTTGACTAGATGGACCTTAGTCAGCAAAGTAATGTCTCTGCTTTTGAATATGCTATCTAGGTTGGTCATAATTTTTCTTCCAAGGAGTAAGCGTCTTTTAATTTCATGGCTGCAGTCACCATCTGCTGTGATTTTGGAGCCCCCAAAATAAAGTCTCACACTGTTTCCACTGTTTCCCCATCTATTTCCCATCAAGTGATGGGACTGGATGCCATGATCTTTGTTTTCTGAATGTTGAGCTTTAAGCCAACTTTTTCACTCTCCTCTTTCACTTTCATCAAGAGGGTGTTTAGTTCTTCTTCACTTTCTGCCATAGGGTGGTGTCATCTGCATATCTGAGCATATTGATATTTCTCCCAGCAATCTTGATTCCACCTTGTGTTTCTTCCAGTCCAGTGTTTCTCATGATGTACTCTGCATAGAAGTTAAATAAGCAGGGTGACAATATACAGCCTTGACGTACTCCTTTTCCTATTTGGAACCAGTCTGTTGTTCCATGTCCAGTTCTAACTGTTGCTTCCTGACCTGCATATAGGTTTCTCAAGAGGCAGGTCAGGTGATCTGGTATTCCCATCTCTTTCAGAATTTTCCACAGTTTATTGTGATCCACACAGTCCAAGGCTTTGGCATAGTCAATAAAGCAGAGATAGATGCTTTTTTAGAACTCCCTTGCTTTTTCAATGATCCAGCGGATGTTGGCAATTTGATATCTGGTTCCTCTGCCTTTTCTAAAACCAGCTTGACATCAGGGAGTTCACGGTTCACGTATTGTTGAAGCCTGGCTTGGAGAATTTTGAGCATTGCTTTACTACCTTTGAGATGACTGCAACTGTGCGGTAGTTTGAGCATTCTTTGGCATTGCCTTTCTTGGGGATTGGAATGAAAACTGACCTTTTCCAGTGTTGTGGCCACTGCTGAGTTTTCCAAATTTGCTGGCATATTGAGTGCAGCACTTTCACAGCATCATCTTTCAGAATTTGAAACAGCTCAACTGGAATTCCATCACCTCCACCAGCTTTGTTCATAGTGATACTTTCCAAGGACCACTTGACTTCACATTCTGGGATGTCTGGCTCTAGATGAGTGATCACATCATCATGATTATCTGGGTCATGAAGATCTTTTTTGTACAGTTCTTCTGTGTATTCTTGCCATCTCTTCCTAATATCTTCTGCTTCTATTAGGTCCAGACCATTCCTGTCCTTTATCAAGCCCATCTTTGCATGAAATGGTCCCTTGGTATCTCTAATTTTCTTGAAGAGATCTCTAGTCTTTCCCATTCTGTTGTTTTCCTCTATTTCTTTGCACTGATCACTGAAGAAGTCTTTCTTATCTCTTCTTGCTATTCTTTGGAGCTCTGCGTTCAGAAGCTTATATCTTTCCTTTTCTCCTTTGCTTTTCACTTCTCTTCTTTATTATGTACTAAAATATACAGATTATGATCACTTTGAAAAATCTATTCCACTTCTGGTTCCATTTTAACATATTTATAGATCAAAAAGATTTAGAAATGACAACACACCACTGTGAGTTAAACTCATAAATTAAATCAAGAAGATTCCTTCAGTATTAACACTGGGATGGTTTTTCCAGGGTCTCTAGTGGTAATGAACTTGCCTAACAATGCAGAAGAGTTAAGAAACTTGGGTTCAATCCCTGGTCAGGAAGATCCCCTGGAGGAAGAAATGGCAACCCATTCCAGTATTCTTGCCTGAGAAATCCCATGGACAGAAGAGCTACAGTCTCCAGGGTCACAAAAAGTGGATACAACTGAACCAACTTAGCACAAAGCACACATATTAAGCCTACCAGTAGGCTGATGAACTTGGCTTTCAAAGTTTATTTAATCGGGACTTTTTAAAAATAAGGGTTACTGATCTGAGGTTGAAAATGTCTGAGTTTTGTTTTCAGCGAGAGTCCATGCTCACCTCCAAGGCAGTGTGAGGTAATGTGGACCACAGCAATCTAGACTTCCCCTTACCTTGGTATTAGCCATTACTCTGCTGCTTTTTAGCCCTGGGGCCCTGAACAAGTTATTATGCTCTATAGATCTTATTACTATTTTATGTAAAATGCAGTACAAAATTTATCTTTGTTTCAAATTTTTAAATTATTACCTGCAATTGTGAATATAAAGCACCAAGGAGACAGAAGATCTTATGCATTTTAGAAAATATATTGATGTTTAGTTGCTCAGTCATGTTTGACTCTTGAGATCCCCAAGATTTTAGCCCACCAGGATACTCTGTCCATGGGATTTCCTAGGCAAGAATATGGAGTGGGATGCCACGTCTTTCTCCAGGGGATCTTCCCAACCCAGGGATTGAACCTGCACTGGCAGGTGTATTCTTTATCACTGAGTCACCTGGGAAGCCTGAAGTTAAAGGTAGCACACTATATTTTTATCTCTATCATTCTTGATGTTTCCCTCATAGCTCAGTTGGTAAAGAATCCGCCTGCAATGCAGGAGACTCCAGTCCGATTCCTGAGTCGGGAAGATTCTATCATTCTTGATAGAAAATGTTTGCTAGTTGATTTTTCTTCTTTTGTCTGAGATCTATTGACATTTACTTGGAAAACACCTTAGAAACTTTTTTACATAGACAAATACCATTTTGAAATTAGGATACTGTTAAATAATAATTGTTCCTTAATTTCCTTAAATATATTTTTAAAAATTAATTTATTTTACTTGGAGGCTAATTACTTTACAATATTGTAGTGGTTTTTGCCATATATTGACATGAATCAGCCATGGGTTTACATGCATTCCCCATCCTGAACCCCCCCTTCCCATCTCCCTCTCCATCCCATCCCTCTGGGTCATCACAGTGCACCAGCCCTCAGCACCCAGTCTCATGCATCAAACCTTGACTGGTGATCTGTTTCACATATGATAATATACATGTTTTATTTATGAAATACTGAGTATCTATAAGATAAAAGGAGAGGTGCTATATTAAAAATAAAATTTGTATTGGCCATGGTCCCACCCTTTCAGTGGAAAAGACTGAATGGTACATATATTTAGAATATAAATATATTCATATATTTAGAATATAAATATATTCATATATTTAGAATACTGACTTCAAGTTCTTTTAATTAACACATGAATGAGCAGTCTGTATCATATCGTACACCCTTTGATAGATCAAGTGTTCACAATTGCCTATTTCTTACACTTGGCTTTGTCTTGACTAAATGTCAAGCAAAATTCTCTCTTCCCCACTTCTCCTTGACCTTTGGCCTGTTCCCAAGTCTGAATAAACACTATAATACAACTCAATCCCCCTCTTTCCACAGTTTATCATTAGAATAATCTGACCAGAATGATGTACATTTCCCCTACACTGCAGTGATCATACCATTTATTTACTCTCTTGCTTCCTCAACTTTTCGTGAAATATTTCTGTTAAAGTCTGCTCACTCCTCTTTATAAAATAACTATACCATCACAAATTATAAGTTATACCATCACAATTTACAATGCTGAATGAACTTTTGTTTTTAGAAATAAAACCCTATGTTAAATGTATTTAGGCTAAATGATTTCAAGCATTTAAAAGTTAACTTGATAACATCACTTTAATCTGTGTGTTAGTAGCTCAGTCGTGTCTGATTCTGCAACCCATAAACTGTAAAATGCCAGACTTTTCTGTCCATGTGATTTCCCAGGCAAGAATATTGGAATGGATTGCCATTTTCTCCTCCAGAGGTCATCCAAACCCAGGGATCGAACCTGGGTCTCCGGCATTGCAGGCAGATTCTTTACCATATGAGCAACCATGGAAGCCCTTTACTGTGTGTACTAGGCAATAAGGTTCTTGCTGACATCAACTGCTCCCTTTAGAAATTTTCATGTTCTAAAAATTACTGTAGCCTGACACTTCCATATATTTACAGTTCCTTCTTGGCAACTGACTTTCAGAAAAATGTCTGGTAAACTATTTAAAAATCACAAATTCTTGTTATAGACATTGTCAGGACTATCATGATGAGAAATACATGACAATTGAGTGAGGGCTGGAAAAAACCAAGAAAACAAAATCAATAGTACATAAGGAGAGTGAATGCTTTTGTTGTGTTTTTCACAACCAAATCTGGACTTAAGGACATTTAGATATATCGGACGTATTATCTGAGTCCCATCTCATTGCATTAGGTAATGAAAAGGCCAGCTGTAGAACAAAGAATCAGTAAATATGTCACAGAGCACAAAGCTTGACCTGAAGGGAGTGCTTTTTCTATTCAGCAAGTCTCAGTTTGAGAAAAAAAAATTTTTTTCAAAAAAGTTTCTGAGGGACAGAGTTTAATTAGCAGAAAATAACCTTGAGGTTTATACTGTGTTTAGAACAGCACCTTGGCAGATTGTTGTGGACATGAATGTCAGTTTATGATTGATGTTTATAAGAAAACTCTGAGATGTGATATATGAATGAGAACTTTGTCATCTGGCTGTGTATAGCAAGTCTTAGCCTTAAGAGCTATTCTTTATTCCCTAATGCTGAGAAAGCACATAACAAATTTCATGAGAATGAGTACATGAGTATAGTGAAAGACCTTATCAAAAAATCTATCTCCTTTTCAGAAGTGATTCTGGTTGAAAAAAAATCCTAATTATATATTTTATATCACAGAAATTAGTAGTTTGAAATTTAGTATGTACTTTATTTTTAAGCACATTGACATTTTGTAATGTGCCTATGACTTCACTCTTTCTAAATAGGAATCCACTTCAAATGCAACAATTTCAAAAACAAAATTTTTTTCATATATTACTTTTGAAAACTAGAAATGGAGATTCCTGTCTAAAACAGTAATGCTTTCCTGAATATTGCAGATTTCATCTCACATTGTTCATGTGATATTGTAGGGAGCAATGTTGAAAGTATTTTTCATACCATGTTTAACGTTCCCAATCCAATTAGTGTGTCAAGAGACAGTTTTTTCTGGAACTAATATCCTCAAACATCTGGTAATTAGGCCAGGGTCTCTATTAACTATAGAGTGTGCAATATGAATTGAGGTATGAGATATGAGGATTTTCACCTATATCAGATGTTTTACTTATTGTTTTAAAACAAATTTGGCCCCAGAACATGACATAAAATACATGTATTTGCATTATGGAGAAGGAGGAAACAATTTCTTGGTGAGTATAAAACAATGATTAGTGAAATGGTCTGATAGTGTGGTAAAGTGGAAGTCCAGAAAAAACATTCTAATATAGGAAACAGGGGACAAATTTTAATCTAAAAAAAACCAGTTACTAGTTGTACAACTAAGAAAGTTACCCACTTTCCACAGAGAGGCTTTGAAGATCAATGAAGACAATAAATGTGAAAGTGACTTGAAAACAGAGATATAAGAGAAAGGGTAAAGCATTTTTAATATTTGACAGCCATGTAGAAAGCAGGCATAATCCAATGATCAATTTTATAAAGAACTTCCTGTACATTACCCAATAATTTCATTTCAGTTTCTTAGTTCGCAGAAGTCTTTGTAAATTAAAGAAAACCTGCATCTAATTTTCTATAGATTTTAACCCCAGTGACTCATTCATACCCAGGTATGCAAGTGGTAGATGGATAATTTATTGGTATTTGGGAAAAAGACTACAGACTCCAGACAGAAAATTTTCTCTTGTGCATGAAGTAATAATATTAAATGACAAACACTATTTACTGGAGTAATGAATACCAACATAAAGTGAATAATCATGCATTCAGCTTGATGAATATGCATAAAATGAACACAACAATGTAATCACTATATCCAGAAAAAAATTCATAAAATGCAAAGGTCTTTTTATGTCCTTCCATAGTCTCTCGTGATTCCTCCTACACAAATTAATTACTATTTTAGTTTCTAAATTCCTAGACTGACCTCATGCAGGATGTATACTTCGATGTTTAGATTCCTTCATCTAGCATTTGCTTGAATACACTCTGTATCTTTTTGCTGCTTTGATGAAGAGGCTTATTTATTCTAACTAATAATTTTCTATAATAATAGTTAAAGAAAAGTTCATTCACTTTTCATTGGTAAGAATGCATCATAATTTATTTATCCATTGGACTACTTGGGTTGTTTACAATTTGGTGTTGTTATGAATAATAATACTGCAATAACCACCCTAATGGGTTTCCCAGGTAGCACTAGTGGTAAAGATCTTGCCTCCCAATACAGAAAATTTAAGAGAGGCGAGTTCGATCCCTAGGTCAGGGAAGATCCCCTAGAGGAGGGCATGGCAACTCACTCTAGTATTTTTGCCTGGAGAATCCCATGGACAGGGAGACCTAGTGGGCTAGAGTCCATAGGGTCACAAAGAGTCAGACATGACTGAAGTGACTTAGCATGCAACCACCCGAATGGCAGAAAGCAAAGAGGATCTAAAGAGTCACTTGATGAAGGTGAAAGAGGAAAATATGGCTTAAAACTCAACATTCAAAAAACTAGGTTCAAGGCATCTGGTTCTGTCACTTCATGGCAAATAGATGGGGGAAAAGATGAAAACAGTGACAGATTTTATTTTCTTGGGCTCCAAAATTACGGCGGATGGTGACTGCAGCCATGAAATTCAAAGACACATGTTCCTTGGGAAAAAGCTATGATAAACCTAGATAGTGTATTAAAAAGCAGAGATATCACTTTGCCGATAAAGGTCCATATAGTCAACACTATGGTTTTCCCTGTAGTCTTATGAGAGTTGGACCATAACAAAGGCACAAAGAACTGGTGCTTTTGAACTGTGGTGCTGGAGAAGACTCTTGAGAGCCCTTGTACAGCAAGGAAATCAAAACAGTCAATTGTAAAGGACATCAGTCCTGAATATTCGTTGGAAGGACTAATGTTGAAGCTGAAGCTCTGATACTTTGGCCACCTGATGTGAAGAGCCAACTCTGGAAAATATCCTGATGCTGGGAAAGACTGAAGGCAGGAGGAGAAGGGGATGAGTTAGCAACTGAACAAAAACAACAACAACTATTCTTCCTTACATCTACCTGTATTTTGGGAGATACATTTGTCAGGAAAATAGCTAGAATACTAAAATATGCATATACTAAACTTTAATAGGTATTGCTAGACATTTATTTTCAAATGACTACCAACTTACAGTGTTACCATTGTTAAAGCTTTAATCTGTTGAAAATTTAATTAACAAAAGCTTCAGTTAAATAGTTTGGAGACCAGAAAGGGGCACTCTCATGCCATGTGACAATAGTAGAGCCTGCTCCCCCCCCCCCAAAAAAGCAAGATGCTTCTTCTTTCCTGGCAAGGACTCCGCCAATGAGAAGCTGTAGACTTTTTTTTCCCCACTGTAGTCCTTCCAAATTCCTGTCCCTTCTATACAAAAGTGTTCTCCTTCCCTTGCCACGCCAGGACTACTATGGGGCTCCCCATGGATGCAGACTCTGAATTTTTGCAGTTCTTCAATTTAGTATCTTCACTAATCCTAAATTTCTGAATAGATCATTTATTTTTATTTGCTGATTGGTTTTAGGTCAATATTTCAGTGGCCTGTGCAATAACCAGAACCCAAAAGGCTATAGGATTGGTGAGTAAACAGGTGCTGTACTGACAATTTGGAGAAGGCAATGGCACCCCACTCCAGTACTCTTGCCTGGAAAATCTCATGGACGGAAAAGCCTGTAGGCTGCAGTCCATGGGGTCGCTAAGAGTCGGGCATGACTGAAAGACTTCACTTTCAGTTTTTACTTTCATGCATTGGAGAAGGAAATGGCAACCCACTCCAGTGTTCTTGCCTGGAGAATTCCAGGGACAGAGGAGCCTAATGGGCTGCCATCTATGGGGTCGCACAGAGTCAGACATGACTGAAGCGATTTAGCATTGAGCCCATGGTACTTGATACTTTTGCCACTAACACTGGAGCAGGAAGGTATACCACCTGGACCAGAGCTCTTACCCTTTATTGTGTTTGAAGTTCTCCAGGCTTCACTTGGGGCCTATTTTAAGGTTTAGTTCTTTCTGGAGAAGGCCTTTTTCTGTATGTGAGTACTTATTAATACTTTGGTCTTATCTTAAAGTCAGATTGATTTAACCACAGTTGTCTTTCCGTTCCTTTGGAAGTGTCCTGCTGCACTGAAACTGTGCCAGCTTAGCCACTGGCCCACTCCTTTGGAAGGGGCTATTCTCTGGCAACTGCCAAAAGCCTTTGGCCTGGCTCCCCCAGAACCACGCTGCTCCCCTAGAACTGATTGGTGGTAGCTTACAAGTTGTTTGAATTGAGGTGTTTGAGCTGTTTCAAAATTATTCTTTTACTTTAGAAATAAACCTCTGAGAAATGGGATCCCAGTTATCTAAATATTTGAGGACTCCCCCTCTATAGGGCTCTGGTTGATTCTATGCTTAAAAACCATTGTCCTTACTCAAGCACATTTATAAGTAGTTGAACAGCCTTGACCAAATGTAATTTAGAATATCAATGGCCATTATGGGGAACTTTTGAAATCCTCAAATTTAATTTTCTAAGAGCCATAATGGAGTACAACAGCTCAAGAAAAAAAAATTTTTTTAACTGAAAGGAATGCCTATTTCAATTGGTATTTTGAGACTTTCCAGTGTTATCAGGAGTCTAAAATTACCTTTTTGTAAAATAAGATTTTACAATTAACTGAAGGAATCAAATCTTTACAGAAAGATAAAATGGCTCCTGAAGGCTCAGGCTGTTATTTCTTGGCTTTTTTGTCTCAGATTCTGCTTCCAGTGTCACCCATCTCTCTCTTGGCGCTCTGTAGTCAGAATCAGCCTTTGACATCATCTTCTTCCTTTCCTTCTATAACACCTTCTCCTTCTCTATGCTATCACTTCCCCTGTACTTGCTAAACTCCCTTTTCTCTGAAAGTCTCTCCTCTCCCCTTTAAAATGGAGGCATTTGCGGATCCAGTGGTGAAACCATTAAATTCTTATATTTCTGGGACTTTAGTCATTATCTAAATGTTAGTCACAGTTTAAACTGTGATTCATCATAAAAAAAAATTTCCCCAAAGTAATCAATGATCCATTCAAATTCACTGAAGAATTTAATATAGTCATTCAAACTTATTAACCTGGTTTCTCTGTCTTATATTGGTTAGTTCATATGTTTATTGATGAAGGTCAGGCCCAGCACTAGATGACAACTGCTAATTGGGAAAATCCTGAAAGGTCTATAGAATTACAACTAGAAGACCAGCCAGCCCACTAATTTCTATATGATCAGGCTTGGGAGATTTCTGGGTGACTTCACTGAACAAGTCCTAGGGTTTTTCCAAGACTGTTAATTAGAGAAAAATTCAAGCTTGATCACAAAAATTCACTGAATCTGTTCATGACTATTACAATTAGCGAGATTGTTTTTAAAGAAAATTCTGGTCTTTCTTTAGATGTGGGTTTCACCCAGTTATCTTTTAACTCTTTATTAATATGCTAAACCAGGACTTTTCTAATAAAAGGAGCTAAGGTAAAATGGAAAATTGTAAGTACTGTAGAGTTAGTTCATCTAGTAAACCAGCTCTTTCACACTCTAGACGAGTCACCTAAAAGGAGATTACAAAATTTTTTGTCAACTCCAGCAAATTAAGCCTCCTAAATTGGAATCCAAAATGTTCCTAGTTTCTGTTACTGTTGTAAAGCTCCAGGACACTGGAAAAGAAATTGACACACATTTAGCCAGTTTAGCCCTCTGACCAGTATGTCCAGTATTTCCACAATTCTTAATGACAGAGCTCTAAGGAACTACAGGGGCTCTTCCTAGCCCCACCTCTAATATTAGTTTGGGGAAACATTTCTGTGGACTGGGGCTGAATCTCTTCCAGTGGGAAATGACACCCGAGCCACAATGTCAGTGATTAGTGCCTCTGCTGTAAAACAGTTCCTGCCTCGAAGTACTAAAACAGTTGAAATAGTGGGGATCTCCAGTGAACTTCAAGAGGGTCTTTTATCTGAACTTACTCCCTATATTTTAGATGATTTGAAACATACACAAGCTTTTTTCTTGATAATTCCCCAATGAGTATCCATTTATTAGAATGAGACTACTTAGAGAATTATCATGGCAGAATTTACGTCTCCCCAAAGGAAAAAAAGTCTAGAAACTGACAGCAATCATCAAAGTAACTGACCGTGTGAATTAAATGACACTTTGCTCTGTCTCTGACAGTCCTAGAGCTGAATTTGGAAATACTGATTGTTTGTCCGTCTTGAATCAACTACCAACTTCCTTATGAGTGAAATTTTCAACTGATATTAGCAAAATTCACAGTGCACCTCTCTTCCAGATTGAAATAGATCCCTCAAAACTTCTTCCTACAGTTCAGTTCAGTCGCTCAGTCGTGTCCGATTCTTTGCGACCCCATAGACTGCAGCATGCCAGGCCTCCCTGTCCATCACCAACTCCCAGAGTTTATTCAAACTCATGTCCAGTGAGTCAGTGATGCCATCCAATCATCTCATCCTCTGTCGTCCCCTTCTCCTCCCACCTTCAATTGTTCCCAGCATCAGGATCTTTTCAAATGAGTCAGTTCTTGCTATCAGGTGGCCAGAGTATTGGAGTTTCAGCTTCAACATCAGTCCTTCCAATGAACACTCAGGATTGATCTCCTTCAGGATGGACTGGTTGGATCTCCTTGAAGTTGAAGGGACTCTCAAGAGTCTTCTCCAACACCACAGTTCAAAAGCATCAATTCTTCAGCTCTCAGCTTTCTTTGTAGTCCAACTCTCACATCCATACATAACTACTGAAAAAACCATGGCCTTGACTAGACTGACCTTTATTGGCAAAGTAACGTCTCTGCTTTTTAATGTTGTCTAGACTGGTCATGACTGTTCTTCCAAGGAGTAAGCATCTTTTAATTTCATGGCTGCAGTCACCATTTGCAGTGATTTTGGAGCCCCCCAAAAGTCTGACACTGTTTTCCCATCTATTTACCATGAAGCGATGAGACCAGATGCCATGATCTTAGCTTTAAGCCATCTTTTTCACTCTCCACTTTCACTTTCATCAAGAGGTTCTTTAGTTCCTCTTCACTTTCTGCCATAAAAGTGGTGTTATCTGCATTTCTGAGGTTATTGATATTTCTCCCAGCAATCTTGATTCCAGCTTGTGCTTCCTCCAGCCCAGTGTTTTTCATGATATACTCTGCATGTAAGTTAAATAAGTATGGTGACAATATACAGCCTTGACATACTCCTTTTCCTATTTGGAACCAGTCTGTTAATTAATATATAATAAGTAAATAAGTCCTTCCTTCAAGGCATGAAGCTTATAACACAAGCTTACAAGGTTCAAGGCTTCACTGCGTCTTGTACTACTCCCTCTAACACTCCCATTTTATTATTGAGAAAAAATATGGGTGGATGATGAGGTTTGTCCAGGACACTTGAGCAATACCCAGTGGCTCAACAGTAAAGAATTTGCTTGGAATGCAGGAGTCATAGGAGATGCAGCTTCGATCCCTGTGTTGGAGAGATCTCCTGCAGAAGGAAATGGCAACCCACTCTGATATTCTTGCCTAGAGAATCCCACAGACAGAGGAGCCTGGTGGGCTACAATTTGTGGGATTGCAAAGAGTAGGACATGACTGAAGTGACTTAGCACACACGCACATGAGCAATAAACAACATTGTTGTCCTCTGACTCTCTATTGTTTCTAACCCTTGTATATTACTAACATCTATTCCCCTGGGAGCAATTTTTTTTTTTCTAAATCTGTAGTTGATTTAGGCAGTGTATTCTCTAGTATTCCAGTGATGAAACCAGACAATACTTTCTGCCTTCACTTAGGAATGAAAACAATTCACCTGGACAGTAATGCCTCAGGGTTTTACTGAAAGTCCTTTTACTCCTCTCAAATCCTGGAAACTAATCTGCTTGATATAAAGCTTCTTAGAGGTTCTACTTTGTTGCAATAGGGGATGATTTGCTTCTTTGCCTTCGTTCTTAAGTCTCCTCAAAGAAGATGGCAACCACATGCTAAAGCTTCTAGCCTTGAAGGAACACAAGGTCATCAAAGAGAAAGTGCAGTTTGCCCAGGTTTGGGAGAAAGCCATGGCACCCCACTCCAGTAATCTTGCTTGGAAAATCCCATGGATGCAGGAGGCTGGTAGGCTGCAGTCCATGGGGTCGCAAAGGGTTGGACACAACTTAAGCGACTTAGCAGCAGCAGCAGCAGCCCAAGTTTGATGTATAGGGCATCTAAAATTCGAACCAGGGTGACACCTAGATCCAGATCTACATCACAGTGTCCTCAGTCAGTTCTGTTCAATTCAGTCGCTCAGTCGAGTCTGACTCTTGCGACCCCATGAAATTGCAGCACGCCAAGCCTCCCTGTCCATTACCAGCTCCTGGGGTTTACTCAGACTCATATCCATCAAGTAGGTGATGCCATCCAACCACCTCATCCTCTGCTGTCCCCTTCTCCTCCTACCCCCAATCTCTCTCAGCATCAGAGTCTTTTCCAATGAGTTAACTCTTTGCATGAGTTGGCCAAAGTATTAGAGTTTCAGCTTCAGCATCAGTACTTCCAATGAATACCCAGGATTGCTCTCTATGGTGGACTGGTTGGATCTCTTTGCAGTCCAAGGGACTCTCAAGAGTCTTCTCCAACACTATTGTTCAAAAGCATCAATTCTTTGGCACTCAGCTTTCTTTATATTCCAACTCTCACATCCATACATGACCACTGGAAAAACCATAGCCTTGACTAGATGAACCTTTGTTGGCAAAGTAATGTCTCTGCTTTTCAATATGGTATCTAGGTTGGTCATGACTTTCCTTCCAAGGAGTAAGCATCTTTTAATTTCATGGCTGCAGTCACCATCTGCATTGATTGTGGAGCCCAGAAAAATAGTCAACCACTGTTTCAACTGTTTCCCCATCTAGTTCCCATGAAGTGATGGGACCAGATGCCATGATCTTCGTTTTCTGAATGTTGAACTTTAAACCAACTTTTTCACTCTCCTCTTTCACCAAGAGGCTTTTGAGTTCCTCTTTACTTTCTGCCATAAGGGTGGTGTCATCTGCATATCTGAGGTGATTGATATTTCTGCTGGCAATCTTGACTCCAGCTTGTGCTTCTTCCAGCTCAGCATTTCTCATGATGTCCTCTGCATAGAAGTTAAATAAGCAGGGTGACAATATACAGCCTTGACGTACTCCTTTTCCTATTTGAAACCAGTCTGTTGTTCCATGTCCAGTTTTAACTGTTGCTTCCTGACCTGCATATAGGTTTTGCAAGAGGCAGGTTAGGTGATCTGGTATTTCCATCTCTTTCAGAATTTTCCACGGTTTATTGTGATCCACAGAGTCAAAGGCTTTGGCATAGTCACTAAAACAGAAATAGGTATTTTTCTGGAAATCTCTTGCTTTTTTGATGATCCAGTGTATATTGGCAATTTGATCTCTGGTTCCTATGCCTTTTCTAAAACCAGCTTGAACCTCTGGAAGTTCATGGTTCATATATTGCTGATGCCTGGCTTGGAGAATTTTGAGCATTACGTTACTAGTGTGTGAGATGAGTGCAATTGTGTGGTAGTTTGAACATTCTTTGGCATTGCTTTTCTTTGGGATTGTAATGAAAACTGACCTTTTCTAGTCCTGTGGCCACTGCTGCGTTTTCCAAATTTGCTGGTATATTGAGTGCAGCACTTTCACAGCATCATCTTTCAGGATGTGAAATAGCTCAGCTGGGATTCCATCACCTCCACTAGCTTTATTTGTAATGATGCTTCCTACGGCCCACTTGACTTCACATTCCAAGATGTCTGGCTCTTGGTGAGTGATCACACCTTTGTGATTATCTGGATTGTGAAGATCTTTTTGTACATTTCTTCTATGTATTCTTGCCACCTCTTCTTAATATCTTCTGCTTCTGTTAGGTTCATACCATTTCTATCTTTTATCGAACCCTTCTTTGCATGAAATATTCCTTTTGTATCTCTAATTTTCTTGAAGAGCTCTCTAGTCTTTCCCATTCTGTTGTTTTCTTCTATTTCTTTGTTTCCCCAAAGCCAAAACTAAGTGCCAACTGCAAGTTTTTTGGGGGTTACTTGGCTACTGCCAAAATTAGATTCCAAATTTCTCACTTACGGCCAAATTTCTGTATGTTATACTCAGTTATAAGAACCCTGACTCAAGTTTATGGACCTTATATCCAGTGGATATAAAATTTAAATTGGCCTCTATGTTCAGGAATTACTGGATGCAATACCTGCTAGTTTAGCTATTATTTGGCTATTATTAAGATTGAGAGCTGGACTTCCTTGTAGTTAAGAATACACCTGCCAATACAAGGAATATCAGTTTGAACCCTGGTCTGGGAAGATTCCACAAGAAGAGGAGCAACAAAGCCTGGGCACCTGAACAACTGAAGCCCATGTGAGCCCATGCTCAACAACAAGAGAAGCCACTGCAATGAGAAGCCTGTGCACCACATGAAAAGTAACCCCCATTCACCACAAGCAGAGAAAGTTCACCTGCAGCAACAAAGACCCAGAGCAGCCAAAAATAAATAAAAAAGATTCAGAGGCATTCTAAACTTAACTTGACACTAAGGGAAGTCACCTTGCTAATAATATTTCCACAAGAAATGCTGCCATTAAAGGGATCAATAGGAACCAAATCTCTGTTATGATCCAAAAAGATATTTCCCCAAATGCTAAAAACTGGCCAGAAAAGCCCAACAGTTGGTCTCAGAAAAGCAAAAGCCAGAGTTTTAATTCAACAATGGCTGGTTTGATAAAAAGTGTCCTGGTTTGGACCAACAAATAACTTATGGGACCAATGAATAACTATAAAATTCTCACTTCTCTCCATAGTACATACATGTAGACACTGATATACTGATAAAATAATAGCATTCATAAACCAATATTGGTGAGAGACATTAACAAGAAATGTAACAACAGCGTTTGTTAATGTTAACAAACAATAGCAGTTAATAAGCAAAATGCCTACTTCATTTGTCCCATTTGTCCGAAGTACCACCCAGAAAAACATGGATTTATACCTCCTGGATATTTTAAATTGTCTGATGGACCATTTGAAGACTCAGAAATGGGAAATGCACTTCATACAACTTTCTCCATCATGGATATAAATATATTTTAGTCATGATCTGTATGTTTAAACACTGGACTGAAGCCTTTTCTTGGAGACAGGCAATTGCCTCTTCCATGGTTAAAGTCTTTTTAGGAAAGATAACCCCTACCTGGAGAATGCCTCTTAAACTTCAGAGTGATTGAGGGAGCCATTTGAATAGCCAGGTGTTTCAACAAGCCTGTGCTGTTTGTCTGGTTTTACAATTTCACTGTGCTTACCACCCTCAGTTTTCTCATCTAGTTGAACACAAATGGCATTGTTATGAACCAATTGGCAAAATTTGTAGAGGCTTTCCTAGGACCTTATCCAAAAGCATTGCTGTTGGTCCTTCTTAATCTCAGATCTAAACCCTTTTGGAACTCAGAAAACTCTTACCTTTTGAGATAGTCACACAATGCACAACAAACTTAGTTTCTCTTTGTCTGGACCCACAACTGATAAAAGGAGCAATACTCCAACATTGCAAAAGTCTTATTGTTTCCACTAAAAATAGCCATGCTTTGGCAGAATGATTTTTTCATAGGAGACAAAGAGCTTAAACATCTCACCTTATAAATGGAAGATTTCATCTATTAGAAAAAGAAAGTGAAAGTGAAAGCATTACTCAGTCATGTCCAACTCTTTGTGACCCAGTAGACTGCAGCCTCTCTGTCCATGGGGATTCTCCAGGCGAGAATACTGGACTGGGTTGCCATTTCCTTTTCAGGGGATCTTTCCAACCCAGGGATGGAATC
Source organism: Nanger dama (assembly GCA_917880005.1). Classification (NCBI taxonomy): domain Eukaryota; kingdom Metazoa; phylum Chordata; class Mammalia; order Artiodactyla; family Bovidae; genus Nanger; species Nanger dama. The sequence goes on along the minus strand of CAKJTW010000090.1, from coordinate 6,252,413 downwards.
CAGGTCTCCTAAATCTCCTGCAGGTAGATTCTTTACAGTCTGACCACCAGGGAAGCTTCATCTATTAGAAAAGACACCTCCAAAAGAACTCTTCATCCTCACTGGAGAGGCCCCATCAAGCACTGCTAACCAAATGCTGGGCTGCCCTGCTCTAAGGAATGGACTCCTGGATACATGAGACACATCTAAGTGAAGTCACTCAGTCGTGTCCGACTCTTTCTGACCCCCTGGATTGTAGCCTACCAGGCTCCTCCCTCCATGGGATTCTCCAGGCAAGAGTACTGGAGTGGGTTGCCATTTCCTTCTCCAGGGGATCTTCCCAACCCAGGGATCGAACCCGGGTCTCCCACATTCCAGGCAGACGCTTTAACCTCTGAGCCACCAGGGAGGCTAAAGAAAGCATCAAACCCTGACTGGATTTGCATGTTATCTGGTAACCAAAAACAAAGATTTCCTGGAATTAAAGCAGATAACATCTGAGGAGACAGCTTTCCCAAGATATCTGGATCAAGCTTAGTGGAAGTCTGTCACTAAAGCTTTCATGATGACATAAAGCTTCAGCTGATCTTCAATGTCTATGACCTTGATAACATAGTAAAGCAACAGTAGGAAAAAGGGAAAAGGAAGTTAAATCAAAGTGTGCATTGTTTTGCAGGAACTAAACATTAAGTTGCAGAAAGTTCCAGACACTAGATGTTCTGTTAAGTTATGTTATAGTCCAGTCAACAAGATAGAACAGTGCACATAGAAAGCCAAGCATCTACTTGCTTGTGGTTTTTGGCAACCTAGAATAACCTTTGCATAACCCTTGTCTCATTATAATGACCCGCCTCCCCTTACATGAATATGCATGCCACGTAGGCTTAAAGCTGAAGTTCCAATACTTTGGACACCTGATGTGAAGAGCTGACTCATTGGAAAAGACCCTGATGCTGGGAAAGACTGAGGGCAGAAGGAAAGGGAATAACTGGGGATGAGATGGTTGGATGGTATCATAACTCAATGAACATGAGTTTGAGCAAACTCCAGGCGATAGTGAATTACAGGGAAGCCAGGTGCACTGCAGTCCATGGGGTCACAAAGGGTGGGACACAATTTAATGACTAAACAACAACAATTAGGCTTAAAATCCTCCCTATTCAGCTATTCAGGGAGACAGTGCATTGACAGCTTTTCCCTGTCTCCTTATGTGTCACAAGTAACAAATGCTTCCACTTTAATCAAAAGCACTTGGTGTATTCATAGACTATGTACTCTAAGCCACGGACCCACTGTTTTCTGAAAACTATAAATTCTAGATTAAAAGCATCTGAAAGTTCTCCCTCTTATCCTTCCTTGTTACTCAAATGTGACCTCAATAAGTTTTTAATCTGTGCACTTTCCCTCTGACTAGAAACACACTCAGGAAAGGTCCTTTCTGGCATTGAAGGACGAAGCTGCTAAAACTATGAAACTGGACTGCTGATCAATGATGTTTTCAGAGAAAGAGTTTGATCAAAAGAGGAAAATATATGAAAAAAATTAATAGACACTTCATTTAGTAAAGCTAAGAAACAAGTTCATATGTCCTGTTGATAGCAGCAGAGCCCAACAAGAGGAAAGACTCTTCCTTCCTGGCAAGGACTCAGCCAACAAAATGTAAGGCTTACTTTCTTTGTTTACTATCAGCCTTTCAACTTTCTTCTCCTCTCTATAAAAGCATTCTCTTTCCCTTGCCCTGTGGCAACTTGCACTTGGAACTCCATGTTTGTAGATGCTGTTCTTTTCAATTTTCTGCTGATCCCAAATAAATTCATGCCTGTTGGGAAAATATCTGGCATCTATTTATTTTAGGTCAACATTATCATTACTAGATTTTTAACTACACTTACTTTTTAGGGCTTCCCCCATGGTTCAGACGCAAAGAATTGGCCTACAGTGTGGAAGACCTGGGTTTGATCCTGGGTTGGGAAGATTCCCTGGAGGAAGGCATGGCAACACATTCCAGTATTCTTTCCTGGAGCATCTCCATCGACAGAGGAGGCTGGTGGGCTACAGACCATGGGGTCACAAAGAATAAGACAGGACTGAGTGGCTAAGCACAGCACACATTTTATACAAATAAATATAAAAATAGATGAATGGAATACATGGAAACTGATAACTGCACTAGATTATGGGAGGAGATGCTTTATTTTTCAAAATTATATCTTGATGCATTTAGAAAAAAATGAGCTATAATATACATAACTTTCAAATGGTTCATGATAAAGTGATTTGGAAAATAGTAACCATAAGTGATGAGGGTAATGATTATGTGAGATTCTCTGTACTATTCTTAAAGCTTCACTGTAGATTTGTAGTTATTTCCAACTAAAAATTTAGAAATTCTTTATATGTAATTAGTCACATTAGTATAGTAAGGAATTTCAAGAAAGCCAAAATAAAATAATTTTATAAAATTTAAGACATTTATGAAAGACAAATACTGTATATTAACTCATATATATGGAATTTAGAAAAATAGTACCAATGATCCTACATGGAGGGCAGCAAAGGAGACACAGATGTAAAGAACAGACTTTTGGACTCAGTGGGAGAAGATGAGGGTGAGATAATTTGAGAGAATAGCTTTGAAACATGTACATTACCATATGTCAAACAGTTGACCAGGGCAAGTTTGATACATGAAGCAGGGTACCCAGAGGGATGGGGTAGGGAGGCAGGTGGGAGGGGGTTCAGGATGAGGGGGACACATGCATACATGTGGCTGATTAATGTTGTATGGCAAAAAAATCACAATATTGGAAAATAATTATTTTCCAATTAAAATAAATCAATTAATTAAAAAATACTCATCTACAATTTAAAATTCTTAGCAAAATAAAAGTAAAAAGGAACATCTTCAGTCTGATAAATAACATCTTATAAACTGTCTTCAAGAAAAATTTTAATTTTAAATCAATTGTAGTGAGTTTTAATTTACATAAAAATGAAGAAAAAAGTCCTTTCTATACATCTGTGTCTCTTTTGTTGTCTCACATGCAGGGTCATCATTACCATCTTTCTAAATTCCATATATATGTATCAGTATACTGTATTGGTGTTTTTCTTTCTGGCTTACTTCACTCTGTATAATCAGTTCCAGTTTCATCCATCTCATTAGAACTGGTTCAAATGTATTCTTTTTAAGGGCTGAGTAATATTCCATTGTATATATGTAACGCAGCTTTCTTATCCATTCATCTGCTGATGGACATCTAGGTTGTTTCCATGTCCTGGATATTATAAACAATGCTGCAATGAACATTAGGGTACATGTGTCTCTTTCATGTGAGACAACAAAAGAGACACAGAGCTATAGAATGGACTTTTGGCCTTTGAGGGAGAGGGTGGGATGATTTGGGAGTATGGCATTGAAACACGTATACTATCATGTAAGAAACGAAGTGCCAGTCTATGTTCGATACAGGATACAGGATGCTTGGGGCTGATGAACGGGATGATCTAGAGAGATGACATGGGGTGGGAGGTGGGAAGGGACTTCGGCATTGGGAGATCGTGTACACCTGTGGCTGATTCATGTCAATGTATGGCAAAACCAATACAGTATTGTAAAGTAGAATAAAGTAAAAATAAAATTTAAAAAATGAAGAAAAAAGAAATTTTAATAAGATTTAACAAATGCATATTCTCGTGTAACCACCACTATCATCAACATGTAAAATATTTTTATCATTTCAAATTATTTCCTAGTTCCCTTCCCCAACTGATCGCAATATTGTTGCCTAATTTTACATTACCACCAGAACATTTTCAGGTCTCATATCCTATCCAACACTTGAAAAGTGTTTATTAAAGTAATGCTGAAACCTTAGGTAAGAACAGCTAAGTCTGAGGTTTTCTTGTCAGGAGATACTTCTGAATTCCCTGCCCAGGTGGCCCAGTGGGTTTAACCAGGGTATAGTTGGCCTGGTAAATCCAGAATCTTTACTACCAGAATGAATGGAATTGACTTAGAGAGGGGGATACAAGCCCATGGCTGCTGGTGGTATCTACCTATGCAGTATAAGTCCAGACTGTTGTCTTTTCCTTTTATAATGCAAGTGCCTGACTTAAACTTTGATTGCTTAAATATTCACTTCAAGGAAGCATCTGCTGATGCATTGGCTAATTTTGATAACTGACTTTTTGGATTGCTTTTTTTCTCCTCCTGCTCTTTAAATTCCTCCTCTTACTTATGTCTTACATTTACCAATAAAAAGTGATGCCAGAAATCCCAGAACCTCAGCCTTGACTCCAATAAAAGCAGAACCCTAGGCCTGATTGCTTGCCCTCTCTCTCACCTCACATCTCTTTGTGTCCCCAGATATATCTCTAATTTCCAGATAAGTAATAAGCATTTTTTCTCAAAATTTCTTGATGTTTAAGGCCAAGGGTATTTTTCAGTTATAAGAACCATGAGGGCGGCTCAGTTATGGACAGGCTGAGACCATCACACAAAGCAGTGTGATTTGCAAGCTTAATTAGGAACAAACAGAACAGACCCCCAGATCTGCTAACCAGAGCTTACAATCTAAGTTGGCAAACGTGTAAACCAGCCAGAAATTTAATGATGAGAACCTGCATATGGAAATGATAAACTCTCCAAAGCTCCCTGGATGCCTGAGAAGCCACAACCATTCAAAGAAGAAACAAAAGAGGGCCCAGCTAAAGTAAAGGCTTATATATATTATATTGCCAAGGAGGGGAGCTACATGGAGACAAAATTGCTTTATTTTACCACAGTTAAACCCATATTGAATTTAAGTTAGGACTGATAATTTAAGATGAATATTTTAAACACTACAATAAACACTAAAATAAATGAACAGAATTAAAATGGTAAACTAAAATGTAAAAACATCTACTTCTGCTTTATTGACTACACCAAAGCCTTTGACTATATGGATCACAACAAACTATGGAAAATTCCTCAAGAGATGGCAATGCCAGGCCACCTTACCTGCCTCCTGAGAAATCTGTATACAAGCCAAGAAGCAACAGTTAGAACGAGACCTGGAATAACAGACTGGTTCCAAATTGGGAAAGGAGTACACCAAAGCTGTATATTGTCACCCTGCTTATTTAACCTTTATGCAGAGTACATCATGAGAAATGCTGGGCTGGATGAAGCACAAGCTGGAATCAAGAATGCTGGGAGAAATATCAATAACCTCAGATATGCAGATAACACCACTCTTATGGCAGAAAGTGAAGAACTAAAGAGCCTCTTGATGAAAGCAAAAGAGGAGAGTGAAAAAGATGGCTTAAAACTCAACATTCAGAAAACTAAGATCATGGCATATGGCCTCATCATTTCATGGCAAATAGATGGCAAAACAATGAAAACAGTGAGAGATTTATTTTCTTGGGCTCCAAAATCATTGAAGATAGTGACTGCAGCTATGAAATTAAACAACGTTTGCTCCTTGGAAGAAAAGCTATGACCAACCTAGACAACATATTAAAAAGCAGAGACATTACTTTGCTGACAAAGGTCCATCTAGTCAAAGCCATGGTTTCCCAATAGTCATGTATGGATGTGAGAGTTGGACTATAAAGAAAGCTGAGTCATGAAGAATTGATGCTTTTGAACTGTGGTGTTGGAGAAGAGTCTTGAGAGTCCTTTGGACAGCAAGGAGATCCGACCAGTCCATCCTAAGGAAATCAGTCCTGAATATTCATTAGAAAAGGACTGATGTTGAAGTTGAAACTCTAATACTTTGGCCACCTGATGTGAAGAGCTGACTCACTGGAAAAGACCCTGATGCTGGGAAGGATTGAAGGCAGGAGGAGAAGGGGATGACAGAGGATGAGATGGTTGGATGGCATCTTCCACTCTATAGACAAGAGTTTAAGCAAGCTCCAGGGTCTGGAGATAGACAGGGAGGCCTGGTGTGCTGTAGTCCATGGGGTCGCAAAGAGTTGGATACAAACGAGTGACTGAACTGAACTGAACTGGAAATGTATGTTTGTGCTATCGTGCTCAGTAACTCAGTCATGTCCAACTCTTTGCAATTCCTCGGACCCGAACTTGCCAGGCTCCTCTGTCCATGGAATTTTACAGGCAAGCATACTGGAGTGGGTTGCTCTTTCCTACTCCAGGGAATCTTCCCAACCCAGGGATTGAAGCCACTTCTCTTATGTCTCCTGCATTGGCAACTGGATTCTTTAGAACTTATTTGTTTTATCCAAAAAGAAGACATGCCCCAAGAAATATTTAATTGCTATTACTCTGGGTTTGCTACTGGCTTATAGTTGGAAAGCATCTGTAATATTGGTTAAAAACCTTCAATGCATAGAACAGCTTCCCACAATAAACAATGATCTAGCTCAAGACAAGAGTAATACCGTGGAACCCCACCACTACCAAATGAGATTTATCCTAAGAATTAAGTTTACTTTAATATCTTAAAAGTGAACTCTGGTGTTAGCTAAGGACACCAGGGATTATACAGCTCTTGTGCTTCCCTAAAACTAAAGTTGTGTATTTTGTCCATACACAGTGAGTTTGAGTAACACAGATTAATGAGCCTTCAAGGCAACCAGATCATTCTATGTCACATAGCAATGTATCTATTGGTGAGCGTTTATCCTTGTCAAGTTCTTTTAATTAGATGCTTTTGCTGCTTAAAATTAGGCAGACCATTACCTGGCTTTTGAAAAATGTAAAAGCGCTGGTATTTCAAAGCAACGAGCTTTGTGACACTCACTATTATATTTTAACAATCTGTGACCTTTTGTCATTTCTCTCTTGCCTCTTTTTACTGCTAGGATAAAGGACTAATGTTCAGTGGTTGCTGGCTATCTCATTTAGTATGATAGAAGTTTAAGAAAGGAGTAAAATTTCAAGGTAAATTGACTCATCTATGCACCCAACTTTCTCTGATAGAGTCATGTCCATGGCAACAAGAGATCACTGTCACCCACCTATGGGGCACCACTGGGTGCAAGAGAGATGAAGCATGTGAGGGGCAAGCATGGACAGAAGACAAAGAGTCAAAGAATAGTGATCTGGGAGAGGAAGACAATTTCTCCTCTCACCATGGCCAAGCCTGGTCCTGCTGTCATTTACTGTTTACCTAAAGAAAACTTCAGACATCAACATTGAGCTGACTAGCAATCACTAGATTCAACCTTTCCCTTCAGCACACTTTCTCAAGCTGTTTGCACATTGTAGTATCTCATGACTAGGTGTTACAGACTAAACGTCTGTGTCCCCCCAAATTCATATGTTGAAATCCTAACTTCTGATAGGTTTGAGAATGTGGGGACTTTGTTCATGAGGGTAGAGACCTCATGAATGAGATTAGTTTCCTTGCAGAAGAGACTCACGCAGAACTCTCTTGTCCTTGGCATTATGTGAGGATATGAGAAGAAGACGGCCATCTATCTGCAAAGCAACCAGGAGGCCTTCACTAAGAATGCAACCCTGTTGGCACCTTGATCCTGGACTTGCAGCCTCCAAAACTATAAGAAATCAAGTTCTATTGTTTATCGTATTCGATTATATCAGCCCAAACTAACTCAAGACACAAGGTTAATAGTTTCTAGCTATTTTCAGAAAATATGAGAACCTTGCTTTACCATCAAACATTTTCCCAGGTCTCCACTTGACATTAGCTATATTTCACTCCTGGATGGTTGAGAAAACATGGTGACAAATATTAACTGAATCCCAAGGAAAATAGCTTAGGTGTAGAGAATTTGACAGGAATTATTTCTTTCTGTTTTTATTGAGATAATTATATGCTTATTCTTCTTTATTCTATTAACAAAAATATCAAGAGGATTATTGCTGTTAATATTCCACAGTTTTGGTTTTCAGTATTATACTATACTTACATTCCTGTGATAACATTTATTTGATCAGAAAATCTAATGTGTTTTATTTAGTGCTTGATTTGACTTGCTAAAGTTTTATGGAGGCTTTTTTGCATCCATGCTAATGAAGATTGCTGATCTGTAGATTCATTTTCTTATACATTTGTCTAATATTGGTACAGGGCAATTCTGGCCTCATAAAATGAACGAATTTCATATTTCTCTAAGTACATTCCAACTCTGATATATTGTCCTGCAAATAAAAGACACCTCAGTCTCCCTGAACTGAAGTTTCTTCAACTCCATAAGATTGTGGTTGTATTTAGAATCTGCTTCACTGCACAGGGGCGGGGGGCTTCCCTGGTGGCTCACAGAGTAAAGGACCAGCCTGCATTGAAGGAGACCTGGGTTCAACCCTTAGGTAAGGAAGATCCCATGGAGAAGGAAATGACAACCCACTCCAGTATTCTGCCCTGGAGAATTCCATGGACAGAGGAACCTGGAGGGCTACAGTCCATGGGGATGCAAAGAGTCAGACACAACTAAGTGACTAACACTTCCATTTTGTTTTTCTCTGCACTGAGGTCCTATGCTGTTTGGGAGCTCAATCCCTTGTTTCTCTTCTTTCAGAGATCATCTTCCTGCAGAGTCTGGCGTGCAGTGTCTGAAAACAAATGGTTCATATACTTTGTCCTGGTTCTCAGTTTTTTACAGAAGGAAGGTATATCCAGTTACAGATTCCATCATGCCTGAAGTGAAAGTCTGATATTTTGTGCTGCTGTTTATATTTTTCAGTTTGTGCCTCCTAAAAGAGTTAGTCACTTAGTTGTGTCTGACTTTTTGCAACCCCATGGACTACAGCTGACCAGGATCCTCTGTCCATGGAATTCTCCAGGGAAGACTACTGGGGTGGGTATCCATTCCCTTCTTCAGGAAATTTTCCTGACCCAAGGATCTAACTCAGGTGTCCTGCATTGTAGGCAGATTTTTTACCATCTGAGCCACCAGGCAGCATAGACATGGATTATAGCACTTTAGTTTGTATTGTCTTGAAGAACTGTGTGATGAATTTAGCAAATAACCATGTCTCCTTGGTTTTTACATCTTGGTGTGGGTTGATCTGACTTGCAGCTTTCAGTATGTGATTTCTTTGGTAAAATCTGTTCTCTTTTCACCTTGCAAGTGCACTAACCACTGACTCAATTCCCCTCAGACCTTAAGGGAAACTCAGACATAGAAGTACCTCGGCCATGCAAATACCTCAACCATATTACCTCCCTGGTGGGAGACCTCTGAATTATGTATTATTTTTCCTTCCTTTTCCAATCTCATTTCTTCACTTTCTTGCCACTGTTTAATAGAATCATCTCCTTAATAGGATACCTGCACAATAAATTACTTGTTCTATGTGTCTCCAAGTCTGCTTCTGAGTAATCTCAAGCTAAATGAGAAACTACAAAATTCAGATTGTTTTCCCGGAATGCAACTAAATTAAAAATCAATATAAAAATTGATGTGATATGTTATGCTTTGTTATAATCTTACTTAAACTTGGATGTGTGGTAATTGGTACCTACTGCAAACATTTTTCAGAAAAATCAGTAATAAACAAAAGGGATTAAATGATCATATAAATAAATGTAAACTAAAGATATTTAAAATTGTTCATATATCATTACCCAAAGTAAATGATTAGTACTATATACATATAAATTGTTAAAGGACACAATTTATAATTTTGCAGGATGAATTAGTTCTAGAAATCTAATGCATTTCCTCTGGGAAAATTTTAGCATTTGGTGGCCTAATTTATAAAGGTTGGATTATCTGGCCAAACTTCATACATCATGGTACAAGGGTACATGGTACAAGGTTATATTATGCATTATATTAGTTTAATATCAAGAACTAAACAAGAGTTGGGCCTGTTTTAATTTTTAACTGAATCATACAGAAGTGTGGGCTATTTAGAAATATAACTTTAATTTTCATAGTCTACCTTGATTTTGTAGGATGGCCCCTTGACATTTGTTCAGTTTTTAATATATTTATTTCAAAATTATTTACTGAAAGATGAGCAATTTTCTAGTCTTAGAATAGACTTTAGAGATACAATTGTAAATAAGATAGACATAATTCCTGTCTTACTACAGAGTAGTGCAAGTGGGTGGGAATGATTTTAAGAAGAGATAAAATATAAGCAGTGTGGTAGATGCTATCAGAAAAAAGACAGATATATACAGAAGCACACAGAGGAGAGTCTAATTCAGGCAGATAAAGTGCGATCAAGAAATTATAGTTTGGTTAAACTAATTTAGAAGATTCAAATTAGCCTGATTGCTAGAGTTTTATCTTACTAGGTTGTTGGATAAAACTAAGGGTAAAGAATAAGGGTATAGAAACTGCTTTGATAAGAAATGACAGATAGTTTTAAATATATGATTGACTAGATATGAGAGTAGAGGGAATGGAATCATCAAGGATGACATCCAGTTTTCTGGCTTGAAAGCTGACTCAATTAGAGAAATTATCTTTAAAAGCTGAATTTATAAGGAGGAAAAGCTTCCTTTGGAGTAAGGTGACTTTGAGGAGCTTGTAAAAACTAACGACAGGTAGCTGGATATATGAGTTTAAGTGGGAGGGGAGATATCTGAGCAAGATGTAAAAATTTAGAGTCAATAACATTTAAATAGAAAATATATCAATGGAAAAAATAAGCTAACTACTGATGGAAGGAAATAGAGAACAAGACATAAAAACTTGAATGCCTATATTTTAGGATACTATAAATTGGCTATTATTTCAAGGTATGGTGGTTATTAGCCATGAGATGTAAATATTTGACTTGCTGAAGCTTCAATTTTATTATCTGTAAAATGTAGGAGTCTAAGCAATATGAACATAAAATTCTAAACTTTAGTGAAACCAAGCCTCTTCCTTCCAGTTTAATTTTAGCCAATTATCTTAGCCAAACAAGATAATAGTTATACATACATTTTTAGTGGCATGTCTTTATATGAACTATGAATTTCATATTCCTAACAGACTGGTTCCAAATAGGAAAAGGAGTACGTCAAGGCTGTATATTGTTACCATACTTATTTAACTTATATGCAGACTACATCATGAGAAATGCTGCGCTGGAGGAAGCACAAGCTGGAATCAAGATTGCTGGGAGAAATATCAATAACCTCAGCTATGCAGATGACACCACTCAGCGCAGAAAGTGAAGAGAAACTAAAGGGCCTCTTGATGAAAGTGAAAGAGGAGAGTGAAAAAGTTGGCTTAAAGCTCAACATTCAGAAAATGAAGATCATGGCACCAGGTCCCATCACTTCATGGCCAATAGATGGGGAAACAGTGGTTGACTTTATTTTTCTGGGCTCCACAATCACTGCAGATGGTGACTGCAGCCATGAAATTAAAAATGCTTACTCCTTGGAAGGAAAGTTATGACCAACCTAGACAGCATATTAAAAAGCAGAGACATTACTTTGTCAACAAAAGTTCATCTAGTCAACGCTATGGTTTTTCCAGTGGTCATGTATGGATGTTAGAATTGGACTATAAAGAAAGCTGAGTACTGAAGAATTGATGCTTTTGAACTGTGGTGTTGGAGAAGACTCTTGAGGGTCCCTTGGACTGAAAGGAGATCCAATGAGTCCATCTTACAGGAGATCAGTCCTGGGTGTTCATTGGAAGGACTGATGCTGAAGCTGAAACTCCAATACTTTGGCCACCTGATGTGAAGAGCTGATTCATTGGAAAAGACTCTTATGCTGGGAAAGATTGAGGGTAGGAAGAGAAGGGGATGACAGAAGATAAGATGGTTGGATGGCATCACCAACTCAATGGACATGGGTTTGGGTGAACTTTTGGAGTTGATGATGGACAGGGATGCCTGGTGTGCTGCCGTTCATGGAGTTGCAAAGAGTCAGACACGACTGAGCAACTGAACTGAATCCCATGTGAAGTGAAGTTGCTCAGTCGTGTCCGACTCTTTGCGACCCCATGGACTGTAGCCTACCAGGATCCTCAGTCCATGGAATTTTCTAGGCAAGAGTACTGGAGTGGGTTGCCATTTCTTTCTCCAGGGGATCTTCCCAAACCAAGGATCGAACCCGGTCTCCCACACTGCAGGCTGACGCTTTACCCTCTGAGCCACCAAGGAATATATATATATATATTGCATTTATGCCTGTGGAATACTGATATAAATTTATTACCAGTCTCTATAGTTGATATTCAAGTTACTCTGATAGTCTTCAAATGATGTGGAAAGAATATTTATCAATCACCTGCTTTATGGTATATGTTGACAATGGAGTCTTGAAATTCCTTACTTTCTGGAAAGCTTGGTCAGTTCAGTTCAGTTCAGTAGCTCAGTCGTGTCTGACTCTTTGTGCCTCCATGATTCACAGCACACCAGGCCTCCCTGTTCATCACCAACTCCCGAAGTTCACTCAGACTCGTGTTCATCGAGTCAGTGATGCCATCCAGCCATCTCATCCTCGGTCGAACCCTTCTCCTCCTGCCCCCAATCCCTCCCAGCATCAGAGTCTTTTACAATGAGTCAACTCTTCGCATGAGGTGGCCAAAGTACTGGAGTTTCAGCTTTAGCATCATTCCTTCCATAGAAATCCCAAGGCTGATCTCCTTCAGAATGGACTCGTTGGATCTCCTTGCAGTCCAAGGGACTCCCAAGAATCTTCTCCAACACCACAGTTCAAAAGCATTAATTCTTCGGTGCTCAGCCTTCTTCACAGTCCAACTCTCACATCCATACATGACCACAGGAAAAACCATAACCTTGACTAGACGGACCTTAGTCGGCAAAGTAATGTCTCTGCTTTTGAATATACTGTCTAGGTTGGTCATAACTTTTCTTCCAAGGAGTAAGCATCTTTTAATTTTATGGCTGCAATCACCATCTGCAGTGATTTTGGAGCCCCCAAAATAAAGTCTGATACTGTTTCCCCATTTTTAAGTTTTCTTTTTTTTCTTGATTTATTATACATCATGCCCTAGTTTTAGCATGAATTTTGTAAAAATAGTAACAAATCGTAATCATGTAAAATACAGTTCCCCAAACAGATACCATGTTTTTTTCAGAAGAAATACTAGCTATTGATTGAATTCAGTTAGTTAAAAGTACCAAGGGTTAAATTTGAGCTGGTTCTACAGGAGTGAAAGCTTGGTAATTATCTTTCAGACCCACTGTTTCTCAAGTGTTAGCTCTTTGAAAAGAAGAGAACCAAAGAAAACTCTACACTATTCACAAAGTTTAGTTGCTTTTGTAAATGCCATCTGCTTCATCTGTTCAGAAAAATCACTTTCATTATATATCAAGTCCAAAGTCTCTTTTCTTTGTCTGTGACACTTTTTTTTTCCTATCCAGTGAAAGAATCTACACCAATTTTATGGTGTTTTTCCCTTCTTCTACCTTATAAAATTCTTCATTTTGCCTTCTGGAAAGTAGCACAAGTATTACTGGTCAATTGACAATTCATTCAATTTTACAATCACATTTCATTTCTTCTCTTATGATTTCAAAGAGTCTTTTAAGGGAGGGGGAAATCTACTTCTATTCACAATCAGGATGGCTTTGTTTGAGTTAAAAATTTGACCCCGTGAAATATCTTTGCTGAGAAGTAATGATAAGTGTTAAGAATGTAGAAGAGGCTCAAGGGACTAGATTATTAAAACTTTCAGTAACCAATAGGCAAATTGTTTTTTAACCTAAACGATTATTATTAAGTTGGCAATTCATCATTTCTGTTAGCTCATTACAGCTCTCATAGGATAATTCATTGTAAAAGTGTGTTTCTCTAATCTTTAAATTTGCAGTTAATCTATTTAATGAATGTTAATGAATAATATTGAGATAATAGATATTAGTGATATGTGCATATTTGTCCATATACACTTCCCAGGTGCCTCAGTAGTAAAGAATATAGAAGATGCAAGAGACACACATATGATCCCTGGGTTGGGAATATCCCCTAGAGGTGAAAATGGCAACTACTCTAGTATTCTTTCCTAGAGAATCCCATAGAGAGGAGCCTGGAGGACCACAGTCCATGGGATTGCAAAGAGTCAGAGATAGCTGAGCAACTGACCCTGCACACACATATTTATCTACATGATATTTTGCACAAGGCTATGAAATAATTGAAGGAAATGGCAACCCACTCCAGTGTTCTTGCCTGGAGAATCCCAGGGATGGCGGAGCCTGGTGGGCTGCCATCTATGGGGTCGCATAGAGTCGGACACGACTGAAGCGACTTAGCAGTAGCAGTAGCATGAAATAATTTCCATAATTTCAATTTTAAACAATGTGATTCTAAAATGGGCTCCCAGGTGGCACAGTGGTGGATAATCTGCCTGCCAATTCAGGAGACACAGGTTTGATCCCTGGATCAGGAAGATCCCCTGGAGTAGGAAATGCCAAGCCACTCCAGCATTCTTGCTTGCAAAATAGACAGAGGAGCCTGGCAGGCTACAGTCCATGGATTTACAAAGAGTCAGACATGACTGAGCACTGAGCGCAGCAGAGCAATACTAAGATAAACACACACAACAAAATAATAAGGCATGATTTCCCAAGCAGAAAATTATCATTTATTTTTGCCTTCTCTTTCTACTTTGATATGTCATTGGTAAGATGTTAAACGCATGTACAATATATATAGAATACTCAAATTATGAAAAAAAGCATTAGGGTGCTACAGACTGACCAACTACAGTTAAGAAAGAGAGCCACAGTTAAAAAATGGCTAAGGGAACTGACTGATGCACATCTAATAAGAACTTATGCTTTGTGTGAATTCATAGATTCATGTGTGTTTTGTTGCTATAAATATTTTAAAAATTTTTGCCAATTGCATATTTCAAAGTTTATCCAAAAGTTTATCCAAAAACCTAATTTTGCAATCTGTAGAATTTATACATGTAAAAAAAAGAGGTTCAAACAAACATCAGAATAAGATGGTCAATAGTAAGGCTGTATAAATATTATTTTAATATTGGTGTATAGAAATGGAAAAAAATTGGATTATATTGTTAGCCAAAAAGTTTGTTCAGGTTTTTCCATGGAGAAACCCAAACAAACTTTTTGGCCAATCCAATACATTACTCATATTATTAAGCATGAAATTTATATACTGCATACTTATCTGTATATATTGCTGTCCAGAAACAGTTATGGGGTGAAGTATGGAGAAGTGGATTTAGTGTTGCTTTATGCTATAACTGTCTGCATGCCATGGTCTCTTGGTATAACTAATTAGTAGGAACTGTATTCGTGCATTGAAAGGCAGCCAGGACTTCCCCGGTGGCTCACTTGTTAAGAATCTGCCTGTGAATGCAGTGGACACAGGTTTGATCCCTGGTCCAGGAAGATTCCACAAGCAGCTAAATTCTGGTGCCACAACTATTGAAGTCCGCACACTTTAGAGACCGTGCCCAGCAGCAAGAGAAGTCACTGTAATGAGAAACCTGCTCACAGCAACTTGAGTCTGGCCATTGCTGGAGGCAACTGGAGAAAGCCCATGCATAGCAACAAAGACAGGAGAAAGCAATGGCAACGTACTCCAGTACTTTTGCCTGGAAAATGCCATGCAACAGAGGAGCCTGGTAGGCTGCAGTCATGGTGTCATAAAGAGTTGGACACGACTGAGTGACTTCTCTTTCACTTTTCACTTTCATGCATTGGAGAACAAAATGGCAACCCACTACAGTGTTCTTGCCTGGAGAATCACAGGGAAGATGGAGCCTGGTGGGCTGCTGTCTATGGGGCTGCACAGAGGCGGACACGACTGAAGCGACTTTAGCAGCAGCAGCAACAGCAGCAATAAAGACCCAGCACAGCCAAAAATAAAATCCTAAAATGGCTCAGCTGGAGTTTCATTCCCTCCACTAGTTTGTTTGAAGTGATGCTTCCTAAGACACACTTGACTTCATACCTCAGGATGTCTGGCTTTAGGTGAGTGATCACATCACTGTGGTTATCTGGGTCTTAAGATCTTTTTTGTACAGTTCTTCTATGTATTCTTGCTACCTCTTCTTTCTTTGGCTCTAAAATCACTGCAGATGGAGCCTGCAGCCACGAAATTAAAGAACCCTTGCTCCTTGGAAGAAAAGCTATGACAAACCTAGACAACATAATGAAAGCAGAGATACTGCTTTACCAAAAAGGTCCATATAGTCAAAGCTACGGTTTTTCCAGTAGTCATGTATGGACATGAGAGCTAGACCATAAAGCTGAGCGCTGAAGAACTGAAGCTTTTGAACTGTGGTGTTGGAGAAGACTCTTGAGAATCCCTTGGACTGCAAGATCAAACCAGTCAAGCTGAAAGGAAATCAGTCTGAAATATTCATTGGAAGGACTGATGCTGAAGCTGAAGTTCCAATACTTTGGCCACCTGATGTGAAGAAATGACTCACTGGAAAAGACCCTGATGGTGGGAAAGGTTTTAGGCAGGAGGAGAAGGGGATGACAGTGATGGTTGGATGGCACCCCAACTTGATGGGCATGAGTTTGAGCAATCTCTGGGAGCTGGTTATTAACAGGGAAGCCTGGCATGCTTCAGATCATGCAGTCATAAAGAGTTGGACATGACTGAATGGCTGACCTGAACTTAACCAAATAATAAAAATAAGGAAGATTTTAATTTTTTTAGAGAAAAATTCTACATTTTGCCAGAATTCTGTTATATCTGTCAGGTTAAAAACTGTAAATGCACTCTACTTTTATTTTATTCTCATTAAATTTTAGTATTACAGTGGTATTTTTTTATAAAGGAATTATACATTGAATTCAAAGAAACTTCCACTGGAGAGGCTCAACAAGTAAAAATAATTACTGAAACAATCTTTAAGGAAATTATTTTCTTGGAGAAGTCCTCTCCATCACAAAAAATTTATATACAAAGAAAATATACACACAGAGTCAAATGAAAAAAATATACAGTATACATTTGTAGAATTAGAAAAGCAAATAGTATTTAGGGAGAAGAGGTACACTGAAAAAAATAAAATGCACAAAGTGAAGGCAAATAAAAGATGATGTTTGTGATAGCAGAAACATTTTGACCAGTTAGGGGGAAAAATCAAAATCACCTTTCTTCCAACCCAACATTTTTTTTTAATTTTACCACATTGATAACCCTAAATTGGTATTGTTCCATCTACATTTTCTTTCTCCCAACTAGACATGTTAGTCTTTTTAATATTAGTCATAACTGGGTTAAAAAGTCTGAAAACTGAAGACAGAAAATAGATTTAATAAATATTAAGTATTTATCATACTGGAAAGGACCTTGATGCTGGGAAAGATTGAAGGCAGGAGGAGAAGGAGATGACAGAGAATGAGATGGTTGAATGGCATCACTGACTCAATGGACATGAGTTTGAGCAAACTCTGGGAGATGGCAAAGGACAGGGAAGCCTGGCATGTTGCAATCCATGGAGTTGCAAAGAGTCAGACATGACTGAGCAACTGAACACCATTTATCATACACAGATAAGTATTATAGGAACTCAACAAATACATATGGAATTTCACTAATCTATGGCATCACTGACTGAATGGACATGAATCTGAGTGAACTCCAGGAGTTGGTGATGGACAGGGAGGCCTGGCGTGCTGTGATTCATGGGGTCACAAAGAGTCGCACACGACTGAGCGACTGAACTGCACTGAATGGATCTGTTTATTAAAAAAAAAAAAAAATCAGAAAAGAAGCACCGTTAAGTGTGAGGAAGAAGAGTAATGGCAGAATGTACTGGCATGTTCTCTCAGCTTCTCTTAAATCATCTTTTAACTGTCTTAAGGCTCCTGGAAAGAGGGTCAGAGGCTAATTTTGAGTGACTTAAGAAATTCACTTCTGAGGAATGCTTTTAATATGTTTTGAATGCTTTATTTCAAATAAAATTTCCTCTTAAGTTAATGCAGTCTAATAATTTGGAAGTAGCTGAGGCATAGATAAGAAATACCACAAGGATCCTCTGAGGCAGAATTTAAAAATGCTGCAAATCATGGAATGAAAATCAACAGGAAAATTAACTGTGTAAACCATATAAGGAAATGGCTTAATTTATGCAATTGATCTGTCTTGCTTTGAAAGTGAGTTTCAAGTTAAATGAAAATCTCTTAAGATATAATTAGCACTCTAGTTTGTAATCAAAAGATGCTGGTCTAAGACATCTACCCAATTTTACTGGATAAAATTATTACACTGTTCGCACAAGAAGTAATTCACTTTACAAGTTAAAAGTAAAGTGTCAGTCCTACTTTTCTGACATATAACAGCTCTACAAATAATTTTATAATGCAAGTAAACTCCAAATGACATTTTATGCTAATAAAATACACATTGCTTGTCAAATTATTTTCTTTTTGCTTCTTGAACTTCATAATTCTTTTGACCGGGACTGGGTGATCCAGAAATTAAAAGATAAAGTCTCTAAGGTTCCCCTATATAATCTTACTGTGTCAGGTTGCATGTTCTAGGAGTGAAAAAGAAAATCCTCATGTTCTGAGTGAGAAAATAATTCAACATAATTCCTGTGGTAGGTAAAAAATTAAGATCCCTATCTCCAAGGGTGAACGAGGAGAGTGAAAAATCTGGCTTGAAACTCAACATTCAAAAACTAAGACCATGGCATCCAGTCCCATCACTTCCTAGCAAGTAGAATGGGAAAAATTGGAAACAGTGACAGATTTTATTTTCTTGGGTCCAAAATCACTGTGGATGGTGACTGCAGCCATGTAATTAAAAGACAGTTACTCCTTGGAAGGAAAGCTATGACCAACTTACATAGCATATTAAAAAACAGAGACTTCACTTTGCCAACAAAGGTCCATCTAGTTAAAGCTATGGTTTTCCCAATAGTTATGTACAGATGTGGGAGTAGGACCATAAGGAAGGCTGAGTGCCGAAGAATGGATGCTTTTGAACTGTGGTGTTGGAGAAGACTCTTGAGAGTCCCTTGGACAGAAAGGAGATCAAATCATTGAATTCTAAAGGAAAGCAACCCTGAATATTCATTGGAAGGACTGATGCTGAAGCTCCAATATTTTGGCCACCTGATGCAAAGTGCTAGCTCATTGGGAAAGAACCTAATTCTGGGAAAGATTGAGGGCAGGAGGAGAAGGGGATGAAAGAGGATGAGATGGTTGGATGGCATCACGGAATCAATGAACATGAGTTTGAGCAAACTGCGGGAGATAATGGAGGACAGAGGAGCCTGATGTGCTGCAGTCCATGGGATCACAAAGAGTCAGACACAACTAAGTGGGTCACCCTTTCATTAATGATTTCATTTGACCTTAATTCCCTTTCAGGTCCAGCCAAAACCATATCCCCCAGAAACCTACACAGTCACTGATTCAAAATAAAGTCTTAATAACAAAATATTGACATTTGGCTTTGCTTTTCTGAGTGAGAATTTAAAACAATATGCCAAGTTAGTTTCAGTCAAAAGATTTTATCCATTGTGCCTGTTTTATCCAATGAGGGTTTATTTTGTTAATAAACATTCCACTTACTATTATTAGTTCTTATTTTGTTTAGAATCTATATCCTGCCTAAGAAACAAATAAAGAAACACAGAAATGAAGATAATGCTTAAGGTCCAGACTCCTGGCTGGATAGGTATTGGGAAAAGGAAAGAATCCTACTTTCAATCTCCTCTTTGTGGAGGTTGCCCCCATGTCACCCAATATGCTGTTATTATTTTCCTTGTGATCAAACAGGATATTTGAATCTTCCTCAGGAGACTGTATAAGAGAGAATTCTATTTTTTCCATCTAATTTCATAAATATCACACATCAGAATCACTATTTAGATTTGAAAACTTTTCAGCTTTCAAAAATCCCTTACTTAGGCCTCAAGGGGAAAAAAAATGTATCTTAAAGATGTTGTCACTCAAAGATGCTCAACATTACTAATCTTCAGGAAAGTGCAAATCAACACCACTAATAAAAGCAAAAATAAACAAATGGGATCTAATTAAAATTAAAAGCTTCTGCACAACAAAGGAAACTATAAGCAAGGTGAAAAGACAGCCTTCTGAATGGGAGAAAACAATAGCAAATGAAACAACTGACAAACAACTAATCTCAAAGATATACAAGCAACTTATGCAGCTCAACTCCAGAAAAATAAACGAACCAATCAAAAAATGGGCCAAAGAACTAAATAGGCATTTCTCCAAAGAAGACATACGGATGGCTAACAAACACATGGAAAGATGCTCAACATCACTCATCATCAGAGAAATGCAAATCAAGACCACAATGAGGTACCATTTCACACCAGTCAGAATGGCTGCGATCCAAAAGTCTACAAGCAATAAATGCTGGAGAGGGTGTGGGGAAAAGGGAACCCTCTTACACTGCTGGTGGGAATGCAAACTAGTACAGCCACTATGGAAAACAGTGTGGAGATTCCTTAAAAGACTGCAAATAGAACTGCCTTATGATCCAGCAATCCCACTGCTGGGCATACACACCGAGGAAACCAGGATTGAAAGAGACACATGTACCCAGATGTTCATTGCAGCACTGATTATAATAGCCAGGACATGGAAACAACCTAGATGTCCATCAACAGATGAATGGATAAGAAAGCTGTGGTACATATACACAATGGAGTACTACTCAGCCCTTAAAAAGAATAAATTTGACTCAGTTCTAATGAGATGGATGAAACTGGAGCCAGTTATACAGAATGAAGTAAGCCAGAAAGAAAAACACCAATACAGTATACTGACACATATATATGGAATTTAGAAGGATAGTAATGATGACCCTCTATGTGGGACAACAAAAGAGACACAGAGGTATAGAATGGACTTTTGGACTCTGAGGGAGAGGGAGAGGGTGGGATGATTTAGGAGAATGTCATTGAAATATGTATACAATCATGTAAGAAACGAAGCTCCAGTCTATGTTCAATACAGGATACAGGATGCTTGGGGCTGGTGCACAGGATGATCCAGGGAGATGATATGGGGTGGGAGGTGGGAGGGGGCTATGGCATTGGGAGATCGTGTACACCTGTGGCTGATTCATGTCAATGTATGGCAAAACAAATACTTTAGAATACTTTATTCTACAGTATTAAAAAAAAATAAATGCAATGATTCAGTAATACCCCCTCCCCCAAAAAAAAGAAACTCCCTGGCCGTCCAGTGGTTAGAACTCCACACTTTCACTGCAGAGGGTTAATTCCTGGTTGAAGAACTGTGATTCTGAAAGCCCTGAAACAGAGATAAAGACTGAAAAAAGAAAAGGAAAAAAACACACCACAGTGAGATATCACCTCACACTTACTAGCACTGCTGTTATTATTTAAAAAAAAAAAAGAATAAATCAAAGCACAACAAGTGCCAAAGAGAACGTGGAGAAAAGGGAACACCTGTTCACAGTTTTGGGGAATATAAATTGGTACAGTCATCATAAAAAGAGAATGGAGGATCTTAAAAAAATAATGATAAAGTACCATCTGATCCAGCAATCCTTCTTCTAGGTATATATCCAAAGAAAATAAAATCAGTACCTCAAAGAGATATCTATGTTCCTATGCCCACTGAAACATTCTTCACAATAGCCAATATCTGTCAACAACCTAAGAATGTTTCAGTGGATTAACCGCTGAATATAATTGTTATATATATATACACACACACACATACTTCATATATTTCTTAAGGTATTTCTTTTTAAATGAAACAAAGATGAATATTTTAATGATGAAATGTACAATTCACAAAGAAGATAGACATCATAAACTATTAGACACTAACAATAACAAAATAAAGATACATAAAGCAAAAATCAAAAGAAATATAAGCAAAAAGAAAAAAAAATCATAAGACATATTAACATTTCTCTGAGAAAACTTTATCAAGTGCATAATAAATAAGAACAGGATAATCTTGAATGATGTCATTAATAATTTAAATATAATAGATTTATATTTATATTAATTTTATGGCAACCCACTCCAGTACTCTTGCCTGAAAAATCCCATGAATGGAGGAGCCTGGTAGGCTGCAGTCCATGGGGTCTTGAGGAGTCTGACATGACTGAGTGACTTCACATTCACTTTTCACTTTCACGCACTGGAGAAGGAAATGGCAACACATTCCAGTGTTCTTCCCTGGAGAATCCCAGGGACAGGGGAGCCTGGTGGGCTGATGTCTATGGGGTCGCACAGAGTCGGACAAGACTGAAGTGACTTAGCAGCAGCAGCAGCATATTAATCTTATATCCTACACAAATAGATTTAACATTTTGTATCTTATCTGTTGTTATTAGATTTTCATAGGACATTTAGAAAATCTGGCAAAAAGATAGACATTACTAAATTTGAAAAAATTTAATGACTTTTTGTGATTCAGTTATACATACATACATATTATTTTTTAAATTATTTTGCATTACAGATTATTACAAGATATTGACTATAGTTCCCTGTGCTATACAGTAAACCTTTGTTGCTTGTTGCATATCTATTTTTTAAGTTAGAAATATAGCATTCCATTTGTACTAAGTCAAACAAGTGGAATCAAAATGTTATACACTTTTAACCAAAATTCATGTCTTATTAATTATATATATTGTACATATTATTTATGTATATATATACAAAAGCCTTTCTAATGCTTGATAAAGTCTTGAGAAAGAATATAAAAAAAGAAGACATGGAAATATCAAAAACATGAACTAAATGAAATGAGTGTGAGTCCTGAATATGAAATAGAAAAAGTGAAGCAAATTAGATAAAGGTAAAAGATCCTCAGATAGCCCAGTTGTTTTTAAACATAGTTGCTCACTAGAAACAATCTGGAGTTCTGGTTAAAAAAAAAAAAAAAACACCTGGGCATTTGTAGTTTTCAAAAATCCCAAATAAATCTGACATGCATCTGGATTTTAAAAAGTGATTATTGATTTTTCTATTTAATGGTAGTCTGGGTGGTACTTGTTGACCAATCATGATATAATGGTATTAAGTCAGTAACAGTTGCATACTCACACTTGTAAAAGATGTTTATCAGTTTTGTAGTTATCTTTCATTTTTTTGTTTGGCTAATTGCATATATATTTTATTGCTCTTATTGTTCAGTCACTGAGTTGTGGTGTCCGACTCTTTGCCACCTCATGGACTGTAGCCTGACAGGTTCCTCTGTCCATAGGATTTTCCAGGCAAGGATGCTGGAGTGGGTTGCCATTTCCTTCTCCAGAGGAACTTCCTAACTCTTGGACTGAACTTGCATTTCCTGCACTGGCAGGAAATGAGCCACCAGGGAAGCTTATATATATATATATGTACATACATATATACATATGGCTTTATAGGCTTTTGTGAGGACATGGATAAATCTGCAAGACATTAGGCTAAATGAAATAAACCAGACACAGAAAGAAAATGCTACATGATCTCATTTATATATGGAAAAGAAAATAAATTTACAGAAGCAGAGAGTGGAATGATGATTTCCATGCATGAGGAGGTGGGAAAAATGGGGAGATATTGGTCAAAGGACATAAAGCTGTAGTTATTCAAGCTGAATGAATTTTAGAGCTCAAGTGTAAGCCTGGTGAGTATAATTAATGATACTGTATTCTATGCTGGAAATTTACAAAGAGTAGATCTCAGGTGCTCTCACCACACACCAAAAATGTGATAGCTATGTGATGAGATAGATAATTAATTGACTTGAGAGTAGTAGTCATTTCACTATATATATATCTATATATTTCAAAACATCATATTGTTTTGAATATATACAATTTTATTTAAAATGCAGTAAATGAGACTTAGTTAGTGGCCAGATGAGATTAGAGATGTGATAACATTAAGAAGAATGAATGTTACCAGTAGGAGAGGTGAGTCATCACCATCTGGAATATGCTCATCTCTCAGTTCTCTAAGGCATCTGGCCCAATATTTGGCTATAATACGTCCTAGTCCAAACCTTAAAAGAAAACAAGAGGAGAAATTACTTTTCTCTCCCTTATTACTGAATTTTAAAGGCTTTGATGGTGTTCTTGAATTCATTAGATATATAGGTATCCAAAATAAACATTCAGAATAACATCTTTAGATGCTAAACTACAAGAAACTTTTAGGAACAGTATTTCTGACTTCAAGCCAGATTACAGGAAGTTTCACTGAGGCACCATCAACCAGATGGTGGTATAAAGAATAAGGAAGGTTTTGCATCAGGGAAACTTTTACATAAAGAATAATGCACATCTAAAATAAACATCAAATGGTTATCATATAACACTCTGTTCTTTTGCAACACTAACGAATGAGTTGTGAGTCTAAAAATGGAAACAGTTCTACATTTGCTCTGGTGTCCTGATTAAAGTGTTGTCAGATATGTGAAGCCTTGGTTTCTGTGGAGGACCAAAATAATCCTGCACCTTTTCTTTCTGTACTTGGTAGGAAAACTCACACATTAGCATAGCAACTCAGCAGTGAGATTCACAAAGGTTTTGAGATACCAGAAACCTTAACAATTATATAGATGATTGATTTCTGGTGTGCTTTTCACTATTCAACTGCCTTTCTCCTTGCAATCATATTAGCTATTTATATCCATAACATGTTCAAAACAAGTGTGTGAAATAACCTTCAATGATGATTAAAAAAAAAAAACTTTCCTTTTAAGGAAAGTTTTATTTTGCTGGTTTTTGTAAAGTTTCTCTCAAATCTCAGTATCAGTGTTGATTATTATAAGACACATTAATAGGAGGAGATAAAAAGTTCTTATTGCTTATCTCACTTCATAGCTCCATTTTACTTTATACAAATATATTGTGTTTGTTCAAGTTATAAATAGTATGAAGAGTTTGGAGAACAACTGTTCTTGAGGATGACTGACTTTTGCAATCTATCTCCATTCAATTTACTCAGCTAAATATTCTGTGTATTTATTGTCTAAGAAACTTCATCAGCCATTTCCCCAAAATCGACTATTTAATAAAGGGAATCAGATAACACCTTCCACTGAAAATGTTTAGATTTGCAATTCAGTATTTTTGCTCTCTTGACTCAAAGAGAGCTTGTCATCAGCCTTTGAGGGTCTAGCTTTGACTTTGTATGGCATCTGAATTTTTATTAAAAACTCTAGACCCAAACTCATTTCTGACAGACAAGGTAACAATGGATACATGGCAAATTTATTTTCAGAATGACTACTGAAAATATGGAACAACTACCCAGAATTTTCAACACATATAACCTTGTGTGGTATTTTGGGGAGTCCTGAAGTTAGTCGTCACCAATAACAAATTATCTAATTTCAGAAGATGACTTTCACACATGTAACTATCTTTGATTTCTATGCCTGTTTCCCAATTAGATCTCAGGTCAAAACATAAACACTCCTTTCCTATAAGGTTCCTGTACTATCCCATCTGATAGAACTCTCCCTTGGAGCTAAGGTGTCCCCATTTCTAAGTACTTTAAATGCAAAGAGCTCAGTCATGTCCAACTCTTTGCAACCCCATAGACTGTAGGCTGTCAGGCTCGTCTGTCCATAGTATTCTCCATGCAAGAATAGTGGAATGGATTTCCATTTCCTTCTCCAGGGGATCTTCTTGACCCAGGGATTGAAGCTGGGTCTTCTGCGTTGCAGGCTGGTTCTTTAACATCTGAGCCACCAGGAAAGCCCATATACATATGGGCATTAACATTTCCTTTATGTTAAAATGTGAAAATTAGCAGCTCCTGCTGTAAGATTTTGTAGGCATTATATGAAATGATAAACACGCCATCAGTACAGGCTTCAGTGCAATAGCTATTAATTAACATCAAGTTTTTAAAGCATTTGAAGCTATGAACATAGATGGAATTTCACAAGAAAAATACATAAATAGAATAAAATAAACTTAGGGGAGAACTTTGGGGAGGACCTTTGATTAACAGGAGGATGGACGCCAATGAAGATGAGACATAACAACACAAGACGTAGAAGAAGAATAAAGAGAGATTAATATTTCATAGATCAAGAGTTTAAGAAATAAAGAACAAATTGTTTTCTCTGTTTATGCAGAGAAAAAAAGCAGGGGGAAACATGAAGGGGCCATTTGGACATCAGATAATTGATTACTTTAAAACACTTCAGCAGAATGAAGGGGATAAGATGAAGGTAATAAGAAAGAGAGATGAAGAGATGATACTAGAAAAGAGAGGCAAGAGGGAAAGTTAAGATTTGACTAATAACATCTGAGAAGGGCTATATTAAAAATGGGAGAGAGAGGGAAACATATGAATACATATAATGCAGGTACTGATAATGGGCT
The DNA here is from genome assembly GCA_917880005.1 of Nanger dama. Taxonomy (NCBI): domain Eukaryota; kingdom Metazoa; phylum Chordata; class Mammalia; order Artiodactyla; family Bovidae; genus Nanger; species Nanger dama. The sequence continues at coordinate 6,226,242 of CAKJTW010000090.1, read as the reverse complement.
TCCAAGGTGGCACTTGCGGTAAAGAACCCGCCTGCCAATGCAGGGGACATAAGAGATGAGGGTTTGATTCCTGGGTCTTGAAGATTCCCTGGAGGAGGCCATGGCAACCCACTCCATATTGTTGCCTGGAGAATCCCATGGACAGAGAGGAGCCTGGTGGGCTAATAGTCCATGGGGTCGCAGAGTCAGACCCTATTGAGGCGACTTAGCACACATGCACTTCGGTATTGATATGGATACTGATACTGATTTAGGCACTGGGGATGGAGCAGAGATTAACACACACACACACACAAATGCTGATCTAATATGATTTGAAAAATAATTCAAAGAGAAAGGAGAGAGTGGGGTGACTTGAATACAGGGAAGATATTAACCTTGTGCCTGAGGACAGAGTCTACTGAATTTAAAGGAAGTTTAACAAATGCAAGTGGGAGTGAAATAGAGAGTTAAAGAAGGTTGAGATGAAACTTGTATTAATTTTCTCCGGTCGTAAAACCAACATTTTTGCTGACATGAATGGGCTAGCTTTGAAAAAGGAGTAAAGTTTGAAACTGCTGTGACTGAAATGCTCAAAAGGAATAGAGGAGCGTGTCTTCTAGATTATATTTTCTGCATTGCTATCCTTGATATTCAAGTTACTGGCTATTATTACAACTTCAGGATTTCCAGTAAAACCTTCAACTAGATTTTACCACCACCACCACCCCCAACTCCCTGTAAACTGTTACTTTAGAAGGAGATAAGAAATATAAAACATACTTGGCCAACTTGGGTGAGAAGAGAAACTGATGATACAATCAGTTAAATGTTCTATCTGATGGTTTTCCTTAGGTATTTTAAATAATTCAATGTTTCTCTTTGAAGACAGGAGATTTCAAAATAATGTAATCTTAAAACCTAAAACTAGAAAAGTGTTTCTGTAGTTTAGCTATCTTTGAAAACGTTGTTTATCCAAGTGATATATAAGATTTTTCTCATTGGAGTCAATATTATCTGAACTAAATGCTTTGGCAGCTGGGCACTTATCTGTATCCGGTCTATATCTGTTCAGAGCCCTCCATGGGTGAAATGGGTTGTGTGCAGCCCAGAATACCACCATTATTTACCTACTATGTTTTGAAATATGTAACCTCTTTTGTAAAATCAAATCTTGCTTTGGGAAGCTCAAACTATTTTCTATGAAATTCTTCCCTGCATAATGGCTTTGGAAACTCTGACATAATATCTAGAATTTGATTTAAACCTCTACTGCAAATATAATTTATCTTATACTGTAACCTTTATATGATTACTCATGATCCTGATATTTCTGCATTGTATATTATCTTTGAAGTCAATATTGCTTGTTGCTTTATTACAATATCTCTAGAAAGAGACTTGTATAATAAAATTGCATTTGTAACTCACAAAAAAACATTTTAAGATAGACCAAAGCTTTAGAATTCACGCAATAAATTCAATATAACAGTGTGAAAAGTTACAGTCTTATTTTTTAGCATTTGGTTTTTGTTACTCTGTAACTAAAAATGAGGAACAGAAATACACCTAATTTTATTCAGTATTTAGATGCTGTAAATAAAATTGCATACAAAAATCTGAACACAAAATGTGAATGTATCTTGATGAAAGTGAAAGAGGAGAGTGGAAAAGTTGGCTTAAAGCTCAACATTCAGAAAACAAAGATCATGGCATCCGGTCCCATCACTTCATGGGAAATAGATGGGGAAACAATGGAAACAGTGTCAGACTTTATTTTTTTGGGCTCCAAAATCACTGCAGATGGTGACTGCAGCCATGAAATTAAAAGACGCTTACTCCTTGGAAGAAAAGTTATGACCAACCTAGATAGCATATTCAAAAGCAGAGACATTATTTTGCTGACTAAGGTCTGTCTAGTTAAGGCTATGGTTTTTCCTGTGGTCATGTATGGATGTGAGAGTTGGACTGTGAAGAAGGCTGAGCGCCAAAGAATTGATGCTCTTGAACTGTGGTGTTGGAGAAGATTCTTGAGAGTCCCTTGACTGCAAGCAGATCCAACCAGTCCATTCTGAAGGAGATCAACCCTGGGATTTCTTTGGCAGGAATGATGCTAAAGCTGAAACTCCAGTACTTTGGCCAACTCATGTGAAGAGTTTACTCACTGGAAAATGAGTCTGATGCTGGGAGGGATTGGGGGCAGGAGGAGAAGGGGACGACAGAGGATGAGATGGCTGGATGGCATCACTGACTCGATGGACATGAGTCTGAGTGAACTCCAGGAGTTGGTGGTGGACAGGGAGGCCTGGCGTGCTGCGATTCATGGGGTCACCAAGAGTTGGACACGACTGAGCTACTGAACTGAACTGAACTGAAACTGGCTTCCCTGGTGACTTAGATGGTAAAACATCTGCCTGCAATGCGGGAAACCCGGGTTTGATCCCTGGGTCAGGAAGATCCCCTGAAAAAGAAATGGCAACCCACTCCAGTACTCTTGATTGGAAAATCCCATGGACAGAGGAGGCTGGTAGGCTACAGTCAATGGAGTCACAAAGAGACATATCTGAGCAACTTCATTTCAATTCATTTCATTTTCAAACTGCAAACTTAAAATGGCTAAAATGATAAATTTTATTTTCTGGCTCAGCAGGTAAAGAATCTGCCTACAGTGCAAGAGACACAGGAGACATGGATTTGATTCCTGAGTTAAGATGAGATCCATTGAGAGGGAAATGGCAACCCACTCCAGTGTTCTTGCCTGGAAAAACCCCATGGACAAAAGAGCTTGCAAGCTGCAGCCCATCCAATGGGCCACAAAGACTTGAAGACAACTGAGTAACTTAGTATGATTTGGTTTAATTTCTGTAGAAAACAAAACAAAACACTGTGTCTTTGCTGGAAGAATAGTGTTGCTACCTACACTAGATGAAACCATGTCTTCCAAGCTACAAGTAATCAAAAAATATGAGTACGATAAGCACAAATATTGATGTTATAAATTGCCAAACAAGTTTATTCGGAAATGTTTGACAGATAGAATAGGATCAATAATATAGTATCATTTGATCATTTAATTTATAAAACATAAAGTACTGACAGTAGTTCAAAGAGTAAGAATATAAAGTAGCAAATCTTCAAATTGATATGTAAATTAATGTACACTTGTGCCTAATAAGAATAAGTTATTTAAGCCTATTATGTACACTCAATATGTAAGAAATAAAATGATGTCATATAACATCTATAAAGTGCAAAAGCATAATAAAATACAGATCTAGTATCACACTGGTGGGGGCTGCTCGGCACAGGAGCGGCAGCTGCATGGCGCAAGAGCTATGGAGGGAGGTTCGTGACATTGTACAGGAGACAGGCATCGAGACCATTCCCAAGAAAAAGAAATGCAAAAAAGCAAAAGGGCTGTCTGAGGAGGCTTTACAAATAACTGTGAAAAGAAGAGAAGTGGAAAAAAAAAAAAAAAGGAGAACAGGAAAGATATACCCATTTGAATGCAGAGTTCCAAAGAAAAGCAAGGAGAGATAAGAAAGCCTTCCTCAGTGATCAATGCAAAGAAATAGAGGGAAACAATACAACGGGAAAGACTAGAGATCTCTTCAAGAAAATTAGAGATAGCAAGGGAGAATTTCATGCAAAGATGGGCTCGATAAAGGACAGAAATGGTCTGGACCTAACAGAAGCAGAAGATATTAAGAAGAGGTGGCAAGAATATACAGAAGAACTGTATAAAAAGGATCTTTATGACCCAGATAATCACGATGGTGTGATCACTCATCTAGAGCCAGGCATCCTGGAATGTGAAGTCAAGTGGGCCTTAGAAAGCATCACTACGAACTAAGCTAGCAGAGGTGATGGAATTCCAGCTGAGCTGTTTCAAATCCTGAAAGAGGATGCTGTGAAAGTGGTGCACTCAATAGGCCAGCAAATTTGGAAAACTCAGCAGTGGCCACAGGACTGGAAAAGGTCAGTTTTCATTTCAATCCCAAAGAAAGGGAATGCCAAATAATGCTCAAACTACTATACAATTGCACTCATCTCACATGCAGTAAAATAATGCTCAAAATTCTCCAAGCCAGGTTTCAGCAATATGTGAACTGTGAACTTCCAGATGTTCAAGCTGGTTTTAGAAAAGGCAGAGTAACCAGAGATCAAATTACCAGCATCCACTGGATCATTGGAAAAGCAAGAGAGGTCCAGAAAAACATCTATTTCTGCTTTCTTGACTATGCCAAAGCCTTTGACTGGATCACAAGAAACTGTGAAAGATTCTGAGAGAAATGGGAATACCAGACCTGACTCTTGAGACACGTGTGTGCAGGTCAGGAAGAAACAGTTAGAATTGGACATGGAACAAGAGACTGGTTCCAAATAGGAAAAGGAGTACGTCAAGGCTGTATATTGCCACCCTGCTTATTTAACTTCTATGCAGAGTACATCATGAGAAACGCTGGACTGGAAGAAGCACAAGCTGGAAAAAGATTGCCAGAGAAATATCAATAACCTTAGATGTGCAGATGACACCATCATTATGACAGAAAGCGAAGAAGAACCAAAAAGCTTCTTGATGAAAGTGAAAGAGGAGAGTGAAAAAGTTGGCTTAAAGCTCCACATTCAGAAAATTAAAATCATGGCATCCAGTCCCATTACATCATGGCTAATAGATGGGGAAACAGTGGAAACAGTAGCCGACTTTATTTTTGGGCTCCAAAATCACTGCAGGTGGTGACTGCAGTGAAATTAAAAGACACTCCTTGGAAGAAAAGTTATGACCAGCTTAGACAGCATATTAAAAGCAGAGACATTACTTTGTCAACAAAGGTCCATCTAGCCAAGGCTATGGTTTTTCCAGTGGTCATGTATGGATTTGAGAGTTGGAATATAAAGAAAGCTGAGCATTGAAGAATTGATGCTTTTGAACTGTGGTGTTGGAGAAGACTCTTGAGAGGTTTTTTGGACTGAAGGAGACCCAACTAGTCCATCCTAAATGAGATCAGTTCTGGGTGACACTTACTCCTTGGAAGAAAAGTTATGACCAGCTTAGATAGCATATTAAAAAGCAGAGACATTACTTTGTCAACAAAGGTCCATCTAGCCAAGGCTATGGTTTTTCCAGTGGTCATGTATGGATTTGAGAGTTGGAATATAAAGAAAGCTGAGCATTGAAGAATTGATGCTTTTGAACTGTGGTGCTGGAGAAGACTCTTGAGAGAGTTTTTGGACTGAAGGAGACCCAACTAGTCCATCCTAAATGAGATCAGTTCTGGGTGTTCATGGAGGGACTATGTTGAAACTGAAGCTCCTATACTTTGGCCACCTGATGAAGAGCCGACTCATTGGAAAAGACCCTGATGCTGGGAAAGATTGAAGGCAGGAGAAGAAAGGGACAACAGAGGGTGAGATGGTTGATGGCATCACCGACTCAATGGACATGGGTTTGAGTAAACTCCAGGAGTTGGTGAAGGACAGGGAGGCCTCGTGTGCTGTGGTTCGTGGGGTCACAAAGAGTCGGACACAACTGAGTGACTGAACTGAACTGAGCATCACACTTTGTAAACAAACATTTCAATATATGTTGTGCTTGAACAGAAATTACATTCTTACTATCTTTATTCATAAATTTAAGTTGCATATTTGAATTTTTAAACTGTATATTAAATTAAAAGTTTTGGCTGAGATGTAAAAAGTAAGTTTTAGGATTAGTATCTAAATCTTTTAGACACAGAGTAGATACATACCAGCTAGATAGTGAATGAATGAATGAATGAAGAGCAGGCCTATTCAGGTTGATTTTCAAGTATTAACATGTTAAAATATAAAGGTTTTATCTTTGGTGTATTTCACTTTACTTTTAAAGTAGATAGTGAAGGAAAAATTTAATCTTACAAAAATGACTTTTTAAAACATCTTTTATGGATAAAAGAATTGGAGAAGAGTTGGGCTTGGATAGTCACGTGGTCATGACACATCAGGTGTTCCTAAGGAATCGTATCCAGATAGAAGACGATGCTGTAGATTGAAAATAGAGTGTTAATAAACAAACAAAAGCCCTGATGAGAGGAGCAGGGGAATTATATCAAAAAAGGAGCTGTTCCTATACCTATAAAGTGTTATTTAAGGGAAGTACATATCTGTATGTGTGTGTTGTGTATGTACTGGTTGTATTAGATGTACTAACCAATGCAACAACAAAGAAAAACAAGGCATACAGATTGGAAAGGAAAAAGCCATAAAGCCATGGTTATTCCCACATGACATGATTGTCTATATAGAAAACTTCCAAAGAATCTATAAACACACACATTCTTTACCATCTCAGCCACCTTGGAAGCCTGAAGACTACTATGAACCTTCAAAGATCAAAGCAATAGATTAGAAATAGACACAATAGTTAGAATAAAGAGTCCACAAATAAAGCTGCACAAAGGTAGTCAACTGATTTTTGACAATATATGAATCAATCCAATGGAAAAGGATTTTTTTTTTTAACATATGGTGCTGCTGGATCAATTGAGTATCCACATGAAAAATAAAGTAAAGTAATATAAAAAGGTTGTCTGGATATATACCTCATACCTTATATAAAGTGAACCCAAAATAAGTGATAGACTTCAATGTAAAATATAAGCCTATAAAATTTCCAGGGTAAAACAGAGGAGAAAAATTCACATGATCTTAATTTTGGAAAGCTTTTAGATATAACCCTAAATGAAAGTTACTTGGTCGTGTCCGACTTTTGTGACTCCATGGACTGTACAGTCCATGGAATTCTCCGGGCCAGAATAGTGGAGGGGTAGCCTTTCCCTTTTCCAGGGGATCTTCCCAACCCAGGGATCGAACCCAGGTCTCCCACATTGCTAGCAGATTCTTTACCAGATGAGCCACAAGGGAAGCCCTCATCCCTAAAGCATGACCCATGATGAGGAAAAAATATATGTATTAAAAAAAAAAATTAAAAACATCTTCTGTGTAAAAAAACACCAAAGGAATAAGAGACATACCAAAGACTGGGAGAAAATAATTAGTAGTATTTTACATTATGCCACAACCTTATTGAAGGAGATGAGGGATAAAATAAGCTGACATGAATGGATGACTTTAAAATAGTTACTGCAACATAATCTCCCCTTAAGTGCTTCCTAGGGGGCGCTAGTGGTAAAGAATCCACCTGCCAGTGCAGGTAGACTTAAGAGATGAGGGTTTGATCCCTTGTTTGGGAAGATTCCGTGGAGGAGGGCATAGCAACCCACTCCAGTGTTTTTGCGTGGAGAATCCCATGGAGAGAGGAGTCTGGAAAGAGTCTATAGGATTTCAAGGAGTTGGACATGACTGAAGCAATTTAGCCTGCACGCATGCAGTCTACCTTAAACATCAGTGCCATTTCTAGGAATAAGTGCATCCCTCTCTCAATTCATCATTACATTAAGCATCTTAAGAGAATAATTGGTGACACAATAAATAGTATATAGCAATATTTTGCTATAGCAATGGTCTCATAATATATTCATCTATTGTTGCCTGGAGAATCTCATGGACAGAGAGCCTGGCGGGCTACAGTCCTTGAAGTTACAAAGAGTTGGACACGATTGAGCAACTAAACTAAACAGCCAACTCTCTTATATCTATGTCTATCTATTTATGTATCTACCAATATTGATATCATTCATCAGTAATTCCTATACATGATAATACACCATTTAATTAAAATTCTGAAGAAATATTTTTTTCTGCAAAATACCAACTTTGAAATTCATGGGCTTCCTGAACATTTTACTTGAGGACAGTTTCTAATTAAAATAAACATGACTCAGCATAGGCTTCTGATTAAAATATATTTAAGGTTAAATTAATGAAAGATTGCTGCCAAGACTCAGAAATTTTTCAGCAATAAATGACAAAAATTCAACTGTCTTAAAAATGAACTGTAAATATCAAATCTAGATTGCTAAAGTATATATATATATATATATGTTTATAAAATTCTGGTTTAAGATGCATCAGTATAACCTATAAGGTGAGAAATTTTAAGGCCTGCCCTTAGATGAAATATATTTTTAGAATATTAATATTGTTTTATATTAAATATCAAATATGTTTGCAACCCCATGGACTATACAGTCCGCAGAATTCTCCAGGCAAGAACACTGGAGTGGGTCACCTTTCCCTTTTTCAGAGGATCTTCTCAACCCAGGGATGGAATCCTGGTCTCTTGTATTGCAGGCAGATTCTTTACCAGCTGAGCCACAAGGGAAATAGAAAGCTTCTACAGAAAGTTACAATGAAATACATCTCTTTGATATATGAACTTATATAATTTAGATGGTGAAAATATTAATCATAACACTGTTACTTGTTTATTTCTAATTATTCTTTTTGAAGGTAACGTTTTAATTTACACTGCTTATCTTGCTTATTTTTGCAGGAAGGATAATGCTTAAATTTATTTTTAACATGTTTCCACAAATAAGTAGAAAACACATTCTCATTAATTAGATTGGTAGATTTATTGATGGGAGAGGTTAGGGAGCTTCCTTCTAAGTTCCAAGTATTTAAAGAAATATTTGCACATTTAAAAAAAAAATCACTGCTTCATTTATATATAAAATAAGACAGCCTTCCTCCTGTCTTTTGCCAATCAGTAGATTTTCACTCAAGCAGCCCTGTATTTATTAAGAAAGATCTATTCATGTGAAAAAAAAACTAGCTCTTTCAATTTTCGTTTAATTTGCATTGGTATTTTGGAGTACTCTGTTATCTACTTTTCTTCATCACTAAAAATGTTATTTTTCGTCATGCTGTTTGGGTTATATCTTCAGACACATGATGTACACAGGGTAAAAAGGTGAAAATGTAATATTCTTTTGTCTATGAACTTAAGTTCAGTAGCAAAAGGTCATGTCAGCAAACCAAAATGATAAACCTTGATAGGAAAAGAAGACATGCAGCGAATGGAAGGGACAGGTTGCCTTAAAAGAGAAACTAAGGATTACCTGAAGCCTGAAATGCTAACCTAGGCTCACATTTCTTAAAATGTTTCTCATTTCTAATTCACTGTTTGACAACAAGCAATGTAATATTAACCTCGGTGCTGGAAGTCATGATCCAGAGTATTCTATTGAAGTTGTATTAGTAGCTATACACTATCTAGGAAAAGTTGGCATATTTTTGCACCAATAACAATTGAGATTTAGGGGATAATATAGCAAATAAGGGCTTCTCTGATGGTACACAGTAAAGAATCTGCCCGTAATGTGGGAGACCCAGGTTCAATCCCTAGTTTGGGAAGATCCCTTGGAGAAGGGAAAGGCTACCAACTCCAGTATTCTTGCCCAGAGAGTGTCATGGACAGAGGTGCCTGGAGGGCTACATTCCATGGGGTAACAAGACTTGGACATGACTGAGCAGCTAACACTTTCACGACTATATAGCAAATAAAACTTCATTGTCATCCACTTTTATTTAATATCAAATATAGTTCTCTTTCCCAGTGGGAGGTGATTATTACAAGAGAAAATAACTGAAATTATTTGTTTCATAGTAGTGTTTCTGTTTGCATTCATGTTTTATTTATATAAGATTTATAACCAGGAAGTTATATTAACTTTGGACAATAGATAAACACTACAAGTTTTTCTGCTCTACAGTAGCAAAAATTAAAGTCAGGGAGAAAGAGGAGGAAAAGAGAGAGGCGGGGAAGGAAGGAGAATGAAGGCTGGGAGGGACAAGGAGAGAATGAGAGGGAGTATCTAAAAATAAATCAGGAAAATTTTAAAAAATTAATATAAATAAAGTCATTTATAAACAACCTCTGAAATTGCATTGCAATTCAACAAATATTGCATTGCATTCAACAAATATTCACTGATAATTTGATAGTAGTAGTAGTATGTGGAAAGTGAAAAGCAAGTTACTATCTGCCACCTCCCTGACCTTCCTAGCTCCCTTCCCCAGCACAAAGGCAAAGATAAAAATTGAAACAACAATGTAATAGTTAATTTAGGTTTGTTTAAATGTCTGTGGGATGATGACACAGTGCCAAATTAATTTTCTAAATGCTTAAAAGGTAACATTACATTCAGTTCAGTTCAGTCGCTTAGCAACCCCATGGACTGCAGCACACCAGGCCTCCCTGTCCTTCACCAACTCCTGGAGTTTACTCAAACTCATGTCCATTGAGTTGGTGATGCCATCCAACCATCTTATCCTCTGTTGTCCCCTTCTCCTCCTGCCTTCAATCTTTCCCAGCATTCAGGGTCTTTTCAAATGAGTCAATTTTTCACATCAGGCAGACAAAGTATTGAAGTTTCAGCTTCTAATTAATATTTAGGACTGATTTCATTTAAGATGGACTGGTTGGATATCCTTGCAGTTCAAGGGACTCTCAAGAGTCTTCCCAACACCACAGTTTAAAAGCATCAATTCTTCAATGCTCAGCTTTCTTTAGTCCAACTCTCACATCCATACATGACCACTGGAAAAGCACAGCTTTGACTAGATGGACATTTGTTGGCAAAGTAATGTCTCTGCATTTTATTTATTTATTTTTTTCATGGACTTTATTTATTTTTTTTTAAATACTTTATTCTACATTACATTACTGTATTTGTTTTGCCATACATTGACATGAATCAGCCACAGGTGTACACGATCTCCCAATGCCAAAGCCCCTCTCACCTCCCACCCTATATCATCTCCCTGGATCATCCCGTGCACCAGCCCCAAGCATCCTGTATCCTGTATTGAACATAGACTGGGGCTTCGTTTCTTACATGATAGTATACATGTTTCAATGCCATTGTCCCAAATCATCCCACCCTCTCCCTCTCCCTCAGAGTCCAAAAGTCCGTTCTATACCTCTGTGACTTTTTTGTTGTCTCACATAGAAGGTCATCATTACTATATTTCTAAATTCCATATATATGTGACAGTATACTGTATTGGTGTTTTTCTTTCTGGCTTACTTCACTCTGTATACTGGCTCCAGTTTCATCCATCTCATCAGAATTGATTCAAATGTATTCTTTTAAGGGCTGAGTAGTACTCCATTGTGTATATGTACCTCAGCTTTCTTATCTATTCATCTGTTGATGGACATCTAGGTTGTTTTCATGTCCTGGCTATTATAAACAATGCTGTCTAGGTTGGTCATAACTCTCCTTCCAAAGAGTAAGCGTCTTTTAATTTCATGGCTGCAATCACTATCCACAGTGATTTTGGAGCCCCCAAAATAAAGTCAGTCACAGTTTCCCCATCAATTTGCCATGAAGTGATGGGACCAGATGCCATGATCTTAGTTTGCTGAATAAAGAGCTATAAGCCAAATTTTTCACTCTCCTCTTTCACTTTCATCAAGAGGCTCTTTAGTTCTTCACTTTCTGCCATAAGGGTGGTGTCATCTGCATATCTGTGGTTATTGATATTCCTCCCAGCAATATTGATTCCAGCTTGTGCTTCCTCCAGCCCAGTGTTTCTCATGATGTACTCTACCTATAAGTTAAATAAGCAGGGTAACAACATACAGCCTTGACATACACTTTTCTGTATTTGGAACCAATCTCTTGTTCCATGTCCAATTATAAATGTTGCTTCCTGATCTTCATACAGATTTCTCAAGAGGTAGGTCAGGTGGTCTGGTATTCACATCTCATTAAGAATTTTCCACAATTTATTGTGATCCATACAGTCAAAGGCTTTGGCATAGTCAGTAAAGCAGAAGTAGATGTTTTTCTGGAACTGTCATGTTTTTTCAATGATCCAACTGATTTTGGCAGTTTGATCTCTGGTTTCTCTGCCTTTTCTAAATCCAGCTTGAACATCGGGAAATTCATGGTTAACATACTGTTGAAGTCTGGCTTGGAGAATTTTGAGCATTACTTTACTATCGTGTGAGATGAGAGCAATTGTGAGGTAATCTGAGCATTCTTTAGCATTGTCTTTCTTTGGGATTGGAATGAAAACTGACATTTTCCAGTCCTGTGGCCACTGCTGAGTTTTCCAGATTTGCTGGCATATTGAGTGCATCACTTTTACAGCATCCTCTTTCAGGATTTGAAATAGCTCAACTGGAATTCCATCACCTCCTCTAGCTTCTTCGTAGTGAAGCTTCCTAAGGCCCACTTAACTTCACATTCCAGTATGTCTGGCTCTAGCTGAGAGATCACACCATCATGGTTATCTGGGTCATGAAGATCTTTTTTGTATAGTTTTCTGTGTCTTCTTAATATCTTCTGCTTCTGTTAAGTCCATATCATTTCTGTCCTTTTGTGCCCATCTTTGCATAAAATGTTCCCTTGGTATTTCTCATTTTCTTGAAAAGATCTCTATTCTTTCCCATTCTATTGTTTTCCTCTATTTATTTGCATTGATCACTGAGGAAGTCTTTCTTATCTTTCTTTGCTATTCTTTGGAACTCTGCATTCAGAGGGATATAGCTTTCCTTTTCTCCTTTGCCTTTCACGTCTCTTCTTTTCACAGGTATATGTAAGGCCTCCTTAGACAACCATTTTGCCTTTTTCATTCCTTTTTCTTTGGGATCACTGCCTCCTGTACAATGTCATGAACCTCTGACCATAGTTCTTCAAGATGCTGTCTATCAGATCTAATCCCTTGAATGTATTTCTCACTTACACTGTATAATCATAAGGGATTTGATTTAGGTTATTCCTGAATGGTCTAGTGGTTTTCCCTACTTTCTTCAATTTCAGTCTGAATTTGGCAATAAAGAGTTCATGATCAGAGCCACAGTCAGCTTCTGGTCTTGTTTTTGTCAACTGTTTAGAGCTTCTCCATCTTTGGCTGCAAAGAATATAATTAATCTGATTTCAGTATTGACCATTTGGTGATGTCCATGTGTAGAGTCTTCTTGTGTTGTTGGAAGAGGGTGTTTGCTATGGCCAGTGTGTTCTCTTGGCAAAACTCTATTAGCCTTTGCCCTGCTTCCTTCTCTACTCCAAGGCCAAATTTGCCTGTTTCTCCAGGTATTTCTTGATTTCCTCCTTTTGCATTCCAGTCCCCTATAATGAAAAAGGAAATTTTTGGGGGTGCATCGACTTGGATTACTGTGATATTGAATGGTTACCCTTGTAAACAAATAGAGATCATTCTATCATTTTTGAGATTGCATCCATGCACTGCATTTCAGAACCTTTTACTGAATGTAGAGAAAAAAAAAGACATTTGTCTTTTCCTCCTCCTTGAGCATTCCAGACATGAACTCCTCCTTGAGAGCCCCAGATCCTTTTCTCCATCTCAGGGACCCTGGACTTCTTATCAACCTGCCAAGGAATTGACTCTCTCAGTTTCAAACTTTAGTGTGAAATATTAAACTTTTTGAAATTGGTGGAAACCATATGCACTCAGCTTCTTTCAGTTAGATGCTCGTATTTGGAAGTATAATCACTGTGACTTCAAAACATTTTTTAACTCATCATATGCCCTATTTGATACAAGATTTCTTGTACTTATTTAGTCATGAGTAGAAAGTAAACCTTCAGCCTGTGCATGATATACTGACTATGCATGCAAACATAATCATACACTTTCAACTCAAGTTAAAATCTTTTAAAATATTATAAATTGTTAAATACAATTAACAGCTTTCCAAAGATAGCAAACCAGAAACAGAATATTTTATTTAAACAGTGAGCAATTTACGAAAAGAGCATAGGATTAAAATAAAGGGCTGTTGGTACTAAGGATTTCCCTTATTTATCATTCACTATCTATATTATTTTACATTTAATTGATTATGAATTTTATTTTGTTCACTTTAGACAAATTAACTGCTAAATATGATAGGGTCAAGATAAACTTATTTGTAGTAAAATTCATATAAATCTTAAAATCAACATGTAATCAACTATTTTAAAGATCAAATATGTTAATTCAGGTAAAAATTATCTTACACAGTGTTTTTCTTATGGAAGGAAGCAGCGCCTAAAGTTTCATTCTCAGATAAGCACCATGAGTTGTTGAGTACCAGCACTTTGAATAGCACTGGTCTAGAATAAGGGTCTTCCTATTGGAGGCCTTCAGAATTATACAGCTAGAAATTCTAAGGGCTCAACAATCCTGTTAAGTGTCTAAAGTCCACATAGAACAACAAAGTCACTACTTTTATGGTATGTGCTCTGCTAAGCCTCTTCAGGCATGTCCAACTCTTTATGATCCTCTAGACTGTAGCCGGGAGAAGGCAATGGCACCCCATTCCAGTACTCTTACCTGGAAAATCCTATGGACGGAGGAGCCCAGTAGGCTGCAGTCCATGGTGTCGCTAAGAGTAGGTCAGGACTGAACGACTTCACTTTCAGTTTTCACTTTCATGCATTGGAGAAGGAAATGGCAACCCACTCCACTGTTCTTGCCTGGAGAATCCCAGGGATGGGGGAGCCGTCTATGGAGTCGCACAGAGTCGGACACGACTGAAGCGACTTAGCAGCAGGAGCAGCAGACTGTAGCCAGCCGGCTCCTCTGTCCATGGAATTCTCCAGCCAAGATTACTGGAGTGGATTGCCATGCCCTTCTCCAGGGGTCTTCCCCAACCATAGATTGAACCCGTGTCTCTTAAAAAGTCTCCTGCATTGGCAGATGTGTTCTTTACCACTAGCATCACCTGGGAAGCCCACCTCTATGGTAGGAGTTCTCCAAATCTTCCACTGAGTGAGTGAGATAAGTCAGTATTTCTACTATGTTTCTTTCTTTTTTAAAAAAGAATAACAAACAAAATGATTTATAGCAATTTTAAACTAAACTCAAATGACCTTTCCTGTGATGTCAATAATCTTAAAACTAAAAGAAAATATTATTTCTAAGTGTCCTTTGCCTTTCCCATTAATTTTTCTCTTGCAGGAAGTGCTAGTTGGAAAAATAAAACTTCAAATAGCAAGATGAGAGAATAAAGATATTTTTAGAGCACTTAGAAAATTGCTAAATGTATGTAATTTGATTTTTAGGAGCAGCAAGGTGGAAAATGGGTCTCATAAAGTGTCATTATGGGAATGTTACATTCTGATTAGTTAACAGCTCTGGTACTCTTCTAGATAGGAACAAATTTAGGCAATTGAACATTTTTCTATATTATCAGAGAATTTCACTAGGTTTCCTGAGAGATATTTCACTAAGCTTTTCTCAAGTGATTTAAAAGTCACTTCTTTCTATTATTTATTTTCTGCAGTGCACGGTACGTACAGTCTTCTCTAACACTGACAGTATCCATTTCTGTTATCTCTCTCATTCCTCAGTGATTTTCACTTTTTCCACATATATTTACCATCTCGATTCTTGATCTTGTCTTTGCTTTATAATTTATTGTACCTGGCTCATCAGACACATTACAAATTTCTCTCCCTGTATGTTATTTATTCAACTTTTATCTTTTATCTGGTGAGCAATAAGATATTAAGTTCCAAGTGAGAAAATATATATTAAAGTTTTGTATAAAATATAAGAGGAGGCAAGTACTCTTAATGATAGTGTTATTGAAATGTTTGAAAGGTTTCTAATTTTGAAAAAAATATCTTAACAAGAGTTGATGACAGAGATATAAGGCTACATGTTTTTTAATCCATGAGGGTTTATAGAATTCCCAGGAGCCTCAGGGGTAAAGTATTCACCTGCTAATGCAGGAGAGGCATGTTTGATCCCTGGTCAGAAAGATCCCCTGGAGAAGGAAAGAGGAACCCACTCCAGTATTCTTGCCTGGAAACTCCCATGGACAGTAGAAACTGGCGAGCTGCACTCCATGGGGTCACAAAGAGTCAGACATGACTGAGTGACTGAGCATGCACGCACATGAGGGTTTATAGCTATTACATTTCTGCAAAGGTAGAATCAACTCTTCAAATTACCTTAATACAGTGTAGTAAGGAAACCTGATCATTTTCTTTCCTTAAAGTAACTTCAAAAGGTACTGAGTAGTTTTGTTTTTTTTCTCATAAATAAATGCTATTTTCCTTTCTTTTAAATTATACAGATATTGTAATTTATACTTAACAAGTGATTTAATTTGAATAATTTTATTCCTATAAAACATTCAGATCTTTCAATGCAAAGTTGAAGATGTGTGGTAAAATCACATCATGTTAGACCTTAAGAACCCCAAATCATTCAATTCTTTTGCTTTTATAAATATAAGGGCTAAAAGAATTTAGATAGATTGATACTTTGAGGTGAAAGAGGGGAATGACAAAGCTGGTTTAAAACTCAGATTCAAAGTACTAAGATCATGGCATCCAGTCTCGTCATTTAGTGGCAAAGAGATGAGTAAACAATGGAAACAGTGAGACTTTACTTTCTTGGGATCCAAAATCACTTCAGACAGCTACTGCAAGCCATGAAATTAAAAGATAACTTGTTCCTTGGAAGAAAAGCCCTGAGAAACCTAGACAGTGTATTAAAAACAGAGACATCACTTTGCCAACAACCATCTGTATAGTCAAAGCTATGGTTTTCCAGTAGTCATGTACGGATGTGAGAGTTGGACCATATAAAGGGCTGAGTGCCAAAGAATTGATGCTTTCAAACTGGTGCTGGAGATGATTCTTGAAAGTGTCTTGGACAGCAAAGAGATCAAATTAGTTAATCCTAAAGGAAATCAACCCTGAATATTCACTGGGAGGACTGATGCTGAAGTTGAAACTCCAGTACTTTGGCCATCTGATGCAAAGAGCTGACTCATAGGAAAAGACTGACACTGGGAAAGACTGAGGGCATCAGGAGAAAGGGGTGACAGGATGAGATGGCTGGATGGTATCATCAACTCAATGGATATGAATGTGAGCAAAATCCAGGAGACAGTGAACCAGATGCCTGGTCTGCTGCAGTCCATGGGGGTCGCAAATAGTCAGACATGACTAAAGGACAACAATATGCTTTTTTTTAAAAATAATATTCACATCAACTTCTTTCTTTCTTTCTTTCTTTCTTTTTCTCATTGCAAAGACTTTATTCTTTTTTTTAATTTTTATTTTTACTTTACAATACTGTATTGGTTTTGCCACACATTGGTATAAATCCACCGCGGGTGTACATGAGTTTTCAATCCTGAACCCCCCTCCCACCTCCCACCCCATACCATCTCTCTGGATCATCCCCGTGCACCAGCCCCAAGCATCCTGCATCCTGCATCGAGCATAGACTGGCGATTTGTTTCTTACATGATAGTATACATGTTTCAATGTCATTCCCCCACATCATCCCACCCTCTCTCTCTCCCACAGAGTCCAAAAGTCCGTTCTATACATCTGTGTCTTATCATTACCATCCCTCTAAATTCCATATATATGTGTTAGTATACTGTATTGGTGTTTTTCTTTCTGGCTTACTTCACTCTGTGTAGTTGGCTCCAGTTTCATCCATCTCATTAGATTGATTCAAATGTATTTTTTTAATGGCTGAGTAATACTCCATTGTGTATCTGTATCATAGCTTTCTTATCCATTCATCTGCTGATGGACATCTAGGTTGTTTCCATATCCTGGTTATTTAAACAATGCTTCAATGAACATTGGGGCACATGTGTCTCTTTCAATTCTGGTTTCCTCAGTGTGTACACCCAGCAGTGGGATTGCTGGGTCATATGGCAGTTCTATTTGCAATTTTTAAAGAAATCTCCACACTGTTCTCCATAGTGGCTGTACTAGCTTGCATTCCCACCCTCAATGTAAGAGGGTTCCCTTTTCCTCACACCCTCTCCAGCATTTATTGCTTGTAGACTTTTGGATCGCAGCCATTCTGACTGGTGTGAAATGGTACCTCATTGTTGTCTTGATTTGCATTTCTCTGATAATGAGTGATGTGGAGCATCTTTTCATGTGTTTGTTAGCCATCTGTTTGTCTTCTTTGGAGAAATGTCTATTTAGTTCTTTGACCCATTTTTTGATTGGGTCATTTATTTTTCTGGAGTTGAGCTGCATAAGTTGCTTGTATATTTTTGAGATTAGTTGTTTATCCATTGCTTCATTTGCTATTGTTTTCTCCCATTCCGAAGGCTGTCTTTTCACTTTGCTTATAGTTTCCTTTGTTGTGCAGAAGCTTTTAATTTTAAATAGATCCCATTTGTTGACTTTTGCTTTTATTTCCAGTATTATGGGAGGTGGATCATAGGGGATCCTGCTGTGATTTATGTCAAAGAGTGTTTTGGCTATGTTCTCCGCTAGGAGTTTTATAATTTCTGGTCTTACATTTGGGGTTCCCATAAGGATAACTGCAGATCTTTCAATAGAAACTGTTCAGTCCAGAGGGACTGGCAAGACATACTTAAAGTGATGAAAGAAAATAACCTGCAGCCCAGATTACTATACCCAGCCAGGATCTCATTCAAATATGAAGGAGAAATCAAAAGCTTTACAGACAAGCAAAAGCTGAGAGAATTCAGCACCACCAAACCAGCTCTCCAACAAATACTAAAGGATCTTCTTTAGATAGGAAACACAAAAAGGGCATATAAACCCGAACCCAAAACAATAAAATAAATGGCAATGGGATCATACTTATCAATAATTACCTTAAACGTAAATGGGTTGAATGCCCCAACCAAAAGGCAAAGACTGGCTGAATGGATACAGAAACAAGACCCCTATATATGCTGCCTACAAGAGACCCACCTCAAAACAAGGGACACATACAGACTGAAAGTGAAGGGCTGGCAAAAGATATTCCATGCAAATAGAGACCAAAAGAAAGCAGGAGTAGCAATACTCATATCCGATAAAATAGACTTTAAAACAAAGGCTGTGAAAATAGATAAAGAAGGACTCTACATAATGATCAAAGGATCAATCCAAGAAGAAGATATAATAATTATAAATATATATGCACCCAACATAGGAACACCGCAATATGTAAGACAAATGCTAACAAATATGAAAGGGGAAATTAACAATAACACAATAATAGTGGGAGACTTTAATATCCCACTCACACCTATGGACAGATCAACTAAACAGAAAATTAACAAAGAAACACAAACTTTAAATGATACAATAGACCAGTTAGACCTAATTGATATCTATAGGACATTTCACCCCAAAACAATGAATTTCACCTTTTTTCTCAAGTGCACACGGAAGCTTCTCCAGGATATATCACATCCTGGGTCATAAATCTAACCTTGATAAATTTGAAAAACTGAAATCATTCCAAGCATCTTTTCTGACCATAATGCATTAAGATTAGATCTCAATTACAGGAGGAAAACTATTAAAAGTTCCAACATACGGAGGCTGAACAACACACTTCTGAATAACCAAGAAATCACAGAAGAAATCAAAAAAGAAATCAAAATATGCATAGAAACAAATGAAAATGAAAACACAACAGCCCAAAACCTGTGGGACACTACAATAGCAATGCTAAGAGGAAAGTTCATAGCAATACAGGCATACCTCAAGAAACAAGAAAAAGTCAAATAAATAACCTAACTCTACACCTAAAGCAACTAGAAAAGGAAGAAATGGAGAACCCCAGAATTAGTAGAAGGAAAGAAATCTTAAAAATTAGGGCAGAAATAAATGCAAAAGAAATAAAAGAGACCATAGCAAAAATCAGCAAAGCCAAAAGCTAGTTCTTTGCAAGGATAAATAAAATTGACAGACCATTAGCCAGACTCATCAAGAACCAAAGAGAGAAAAATCAAATCAATAAAATTAGAAATGAAAATGGAGAGATCACAACAGGAAACACAGAAATACAAAGAATCATAAGAGACTACTATCAGCAATTATATTCCGACAAAATGGACAACATGGAAGAAATGGACAATTTCTTAAAAATACAACTTTCCACATCAATTTCTTTCATGGTTAAAATCTGATATATCAAGGAAATAAATAGACTAAAAGTAATTTAACACATAGACACATAACCTATGATAAAACTACATTTCTTATATTTTAATAGCTGCATCAGGTTTTTATTTCTTCATAGGAAACAGTGTCTGGAGGAGATGTCATCCTTATATCCCTTTAGATAGTCAAAAAACCTGTCTATTCTTAGACTCTCCCTCACAGTAGCCTATAAGGTAAGATGGCATTCCTGACTTATTAGTTCATATTTTGGCTTGATGATATCAGTTCAGTTCAGTTCAGTCACTCAGCTGAGTCTGCTTCTTTGTGACCCCAATGGACTGCAGCACACCAGGCCTCCCTGTCCATCACCAACTCCTGGAGTTTGGTCAAACTCATGTCCATTGAGTTGGTGATGCCATCCAACCATCTCATCCCCTGTCGTTCCCTTCTCCTCCAGCCTTCAATCTTTCCCAACATCAGGGTCTTTTCAAATGAGTCAGTTCTTTGCATCAGGTGGCCAAAGTATTGGAGTTTCAGCTTGAGCATCAGTCCTTCCTGTGAATATTCAGGACTGATTTCCTTTAGGATGGACTGGTAGAATCTCCTTGCTATCCATGGGACTCTCAAGCGTCTTTTTCAACACCACAGTTCAAAAGCATCAGTTCTTTGGCACTCAGCTTTCTCTCACATCCATACATGAAAGCTTTAACTAGATTGATGATATAAGCATATATAAAAGAATATTATGAATATGTTTTAACTAAACTAATTATTGATAGTTATGCACTAAAGCAACACTTCCAAAATGCATTTCTTATGTGCCAAAAGACTTTTTAGCTTTAATCAACTTTTTGTGTTTATACATCCCTCACCTTTCCATTTACTTTCTATTTTTCTATTGCATTTGCAATTAGATTCTGAAATCACACAAAGGGAAAAAAATATGACTTAGAAAACAGCCAAAAAAAAAAAAAAGTTCTTTTGATATGGGGATCAAAACCTTAGCTAAACAGCAAACATCCTGCTATGTTCAGTTGCATCCTACTCTTTGCTACCCCATAGACTGTAATCTACCAGGCTCCTGTGCCCATGAAACCTGTGCCTCCTACTTGGCAGGTGGATTCTTTACCATTGCAACACCTAGGAAGCACAAATAGAAAATACTTGTAGGGAAATAAAGCAACAAGATTTTAGCAACTATAAGGATAGAACCCAAGTACGATGTCACAAATTCTATGCATTGGCTAGATATGAATCTATATTTAGATTAATCTTTTCCTTGGCATGTGTGGAACATAATAACAAGATCATCACTGCCAGTGCTAACACTCCAGTCAGAAAGGAATTTTCTCTTCTGATGATCATACAGAAGAGCTTTCTCGGTGCCTGTTTGTCTTTTCTTTTTAAAAATTTGGTGCACTGTGTTGCATATGGGATCCTGTTCCCCACACCCCTTGCATGGGAAACATGGGGTCTTAACCACTAGGTCACCAGGGAAGTCTCTCTTAGTGTCTTTGTTGTTGTTTTAGGCACTAAGTTGTGTCCAACTCTTGCAACCCCCTCAGCTTCTTTAGAGGAACATTTTATAATGTTCTCTGTAACATTTTTTAAAACAAAATCTATACTTTGTACTTATTTTGTTTTGCTTTGCCAGTCAATGTTTGGGAAAATTGATTAAAGGAAAAAAGAACAACAAGGAAGTAACAAGTGCTCATTTGTCTCTGACTTATTGGGACCCCGTGAATTGAAACCTACCAGGCCCTTTTGTCCATGGAATTTTCCAGAGAAGAATACTGGAGTGGATTGCCATTTCCTACTCCAGGGGACCTTTCTGATCTAATCTCCTGAAAGTGAAAGTGAAGCTGCTCAGTCGTGTCCGACTCTTTGCTACGCCATGGACTGTAGCCTAACAGGCTCCTCCGTCCATGAGATTTTCCAGGCAAGAATACTGGAGTGGGTTGCCATTTCCTTCTCCAGGAGATCTTCCTGATCCAGGGAATGAACCCGGGTCTTCTGCATTGCAGGCAGACGCTTTACCATCTGAGCCACCAGGGAAGTCCTAGTCTCCTGAACTAACTGACAAATTCTTTACCACTGCACTACCTGGGAAGCCTCAAAGTAAAAAGTAAATAAGAAGATAAATATTTAATGCAAAGTATATTTATTGGGGATTTATTTAGATTAAAATATGACAATCATGATGAATTCACACTTTGAGATTAAATCAGTATTATTTGTTTGATTCATAAAAATGAGAAGAATCTTCTCTTCCAGAAAGTATTATCATCAGAGCCATTTGATTTCTTTGCATTATTCTTTGTTTCTTTAGAGTTCTTTATTATTGCTGTGCATGAACTGACGTCAAATAATATTTTCTAGTAATACTTTGATGCCTTAGTATTATTGGTGAAATGTACATATTTTTCTTCCTTTACTCTGACGTAATACAAAAATATAATAATTGCATGGCTATGATTGAAATTCCTTTTCAAATTTGAGTCACAGTTGCCAATAAAATTGACTCATAAAAAATGATTCATATAAAACAAAGTGTTACATTAATAGCTACCTTAAAAGTGGTTTTATTTTCATGCAAGTGGCTTTCTTTTCATACAGTGCACACCATATCAAGAATGCTGTTTAACAAGCAAGAGTTGCTCAAGGAAGCTGAATTTTTAAATTAGTATTAATTTTTTCTGAAACTAATCTGTTTTAAGAGAGAATTAAGTCACTAATTTCACAAGAATTAAAATATTTGAAAATTTATTTAGAAAACTGTGTAAGGACTTAGTTTATAATTTACATTTGCTAGTATTTATATCTAAATTACCTTTTTCACAAGAAACTCCAGTTTTACTTATCATGAAATCAGATATGCATCTACTGTTATATATATATCCATTAGCACAAGCCTACCACTGTACCATAATGTGACATACCTTGGAGAAATTCACTCATATTTTAATACAAAGCATTGTCTTACTGATATATATTTTTTAAACTTATAATATATCATCTCAGCTTAAAATACAGCTCAATTTTGAACTATATGCACACTTTATTTTCCTGACATGCCTGAATTATTGCCTCCTAAAACAGGATATATCCATTGCATGTAAATATAAGCAAATAGTTTTGAAATTTATATGTACAATTATTTAATAACTTCTTTATTTGGTGTTTAAGGTTAGAATTCATAAATGTATGAGGTAAACATAAGATGTAATGTTGGTCAGTGATTCTTCTCCGCTTGTTCTCAGGGAAACATCAAATGAGGAATATTTTAAGTCAGTTCTGATAGAGTCTCTTTTTACCTTATACTTCAGAATAGCATTATACATCTAAATCAATTTGTCCATGATGGTGGTTTACAGAAAATGTCATACTACAAAAATGGTTTCTCCCTTTGGCATTGTCATGGTTTTGAATTAAATGTAAAGTTCTGTTCTGAAATTGTTGACATCACTTTAATCACATAAATGGTTTGAAAATAATTCTACTAGGTACCTCTCGACATGAAGACTCATGAAGACAGATGTATAACTACCTAATAACCACCAATTTCAAAATACTTTGAAATGGATGTCTGCAGTCTTGGTATGATGTCAAATATTATATATTTGAACAATAGTAACAAAACTGACATTGAATTTTGAGCTAAATTATGTGCCAGACAAGTTTATAGGTGTTTAACATATGTAACTCAATTAACCAGCTCTATGAGGTAGTAATTATTCTTTTTCTATATTTTAAATGAGAAAACTGAAGCCTGGAATGTTGAAGTACTTGTGAAGTTCTCATAGTTTTTTTGTAGCAGAGTCGATACTTATCCCAGGAAGCTGAAGTCAGGGCCTAGACTCTTTGGCCAGTATACTCATTAATATAATAGGAAAGGTCTAAAATAACATTTCTTGGGAAAATTATTATAAAACTAATATTAGTTGTCATGAATATTAAAATTGATTTGGATTGATATGATCAACATATTCTCCTACTGTATGTACATTTGTATTCATTTTTTACATACTTCTGATTATTTAAAATTTCATATCTTATTCTAAATAAATATGTCCAGACAAAGATTGAGAGCATTATTTTCCTTGCTTATACAGATGTTTAGTAAAAAAACAAAACATTGATTTTTAATATTGATATTTTAAAACAAAATAGTTTCTTAACTAGACAGATTAGTTGGAAATAAAAATAATGCATTATATAAGGAAGCATAAGACAAAATAATTCAAAGTAAAGTTCAAACTGAATGCCTTTATAAGAAGAAACTTCCCTTTTATCTTAATAGGATCATCAACAAATAGACATAGGCCCAAGAGACCTATAATACCTAAATTCAAATTCAACAATATTTCTGATAAGATGTTGAGTTCAAATGAAATTTCTCCTTTGCCTTATTATTTTTATTTTGGTAAATGAGTCTGAATGAACTCCAGGAGTTGGTGATGGACAGGGAGGCCTGGCGTGCTGTGATTCATGGAGTCGCAAAGAGTTGGACACGACTGAGCGACTGGACTGAACTGAACTGATAAATAAAGCTAATATTTTTAAAGTATACAGTACGTTAGCATTAAGTACATTAACACTGTTATACAATGATCATCAACCATCAACATAATATTTTCATCATTCCAAGCTGAAATTCTGTACCCATTAAACAATATTTACCCATTCCCTTCTTCCTGCCCCTAGTAACCACTGTTCTATTTCCTGGCTTTGCAAATTTGAGTACTATACATACCTTCAATCAGTTCAGTTCACTCGATCAGTCATGTCCGACTCTTTGCGACCCCATGGACTGCAGCACACCAGGCCTGCTTGTCCATCACCAACTCCCAGAGTTTGCTCAAACTCATGTCCATTGAGTCGGTGATGCCATCCAACCATCTCATCCTCTGTCATCCCTTTCTCATCCTGCCTTCAGTCTTTCCCCTCATCAGGGTCTTTTCAAATGAGTCAGTTCTTCGCATCAGGTGGCCAAAGGATTGGAGTTTCAGCTTCAATATCAGTCCTTTCAATGAACATCCAAGATTGATTTCCTTTAGAATGGACTGGTTAGATCTCCTTGCTGTCCAAGGGACTCTCAAGAGTCTTCTCCAACACCACAGTGCAAAAGCATCAATTCTTCGGTGCTTAGCTTTCTTTATAGTCCAACTCTCACATCCATACATGACTGCTGGAAAAACAATAGCCTTGACTAGATGGACCTTTGTTGGCAAAGTAATCTCTCTACTTTTTAATATGCTGTCTAGGTTGGTCATGGCTTTTCTTCCAAGGAGTAAGTATCTTTTTATTTCATGGCTGCAGCCACCATCTGCAGTGATTTTGGAGACCAAAAAATAAAGTCTGACACTGTTTCCACTGTTTCTCCATCTGTTTCTCATGAAGTGATGGAACCAGATGCCATGATCTTAGTTTTCTGAATGTTGAGCTTTAAGTCAACTTTTTCACTCTCTTCTTTCACTTTCATAAAGAGGCTTTTTAGTTCTTCGCTTTCTGCCACAAGAGTGGTGTTATCTGCATATCTGTGGTTATTGATATTTCTCCTGGCAATCTTGATTCCAGCTTGTGTGACTTCCAGCCCAATGTTTCTCATGATGTACTCTGCATATAAGTTAAATAAGCAGGGTGACAATATACAGCCTTGACGTACTCCTTTTCCTATTTGGAACCAGTCTGTTGTTCCATATATACCTGAAGTGCAGTCATTCACCATTTGTTTTCCTGTGTCTGGTTTACTCCACTTAGCAAATGCCAAGATTCATTCATGTTGTAGTGTGTGTCTGAATTTCTTTTCTTCTTAAGGCTGAACACTATTTCATTGTATGTATATACCCCATTATGCTTTATCAATTTATCCATAGATTGATCAAATGAAACTCTCAAGTAATGTGAAATTATTTCCCAACATGCATATATTTAGAGAATTTCATGCTATTTATTTATCAATACATTTCTTATTTGGTCAAAGTGCTCACAATTAACTTATTATATAAAGGACAGTCATGAGTTTTTGATCAGAGTACCTGGAAGATTTGCAAAA
Source organism: Nanger dama (assembly GCA_917880005.1). Classification (NCBI taxonomy): domain Eukaryota; kingdom Metazoa; phylum Chordata; class Mammalia; order Artiodactyla; family Bovidae; genus Nanger; species Nanger dama. The sequence goes on along the minus strand of CAKJTW010000090.1, from coordinate 6,200,412 downwards.
GCACACATATTCAAAAGAGAATGATGTTTTTAGAAGTCTCTCTGAACAGCCCCATGAAGTCTGCTAGGTCACAAAGCACAGTGAAATATCAGCAGACAAGTGACATTATTAAAATTAAAAACTTCCTTTAGGAGTCATTTATAAAATTGTGTTTTATTTAGACTCTCTGTGAAACTCCCATTTTCAATTTCTTTTAAAAGGCTTAAGTATACTTATAGTGTTTGAAGCATTTTATTATACCTGGAAATACAATTTCCAGCTAAACAGACACTGTAACTGAACAGGGCTCTGTGGGGCCTTCCTGGGACAGAGTCCCCTGCCTCTTTTCCCATACTGTCTACCTGCCTCTTGTTTGTAGACAAACTTTAGTCTCTCAGGTATCCTCTAAGTCACAAAAGGCTAGCTGAAGAATTAGTAATCGAAAGAAAGTGAACATGTAGTAACAACATGTAGCAGTTAAACCTGGAGAACTGGTAACAGTTTGAACTCTAAATCAGCCATATATTTTGAGTTCCTCTCTGAAAGATAAAGATAACAGCGTCTGATGCACAATCCTGAGCTGTTTCAGATACTAAAATGCCCATCAGATGGAAGAAGTTACCTGCATAATGACCATGAACATGTACCTCTGAAACTAGCTGGAGCCTGAGGATTAAAGAGGTTAATCACTGTTACGTTACCATCAACCGATCAGAGAATGTTGCCTGAGCTGATCACACACCCTGCAACTCTCTCCTTCCCCTTCCTTCAAACATCCTCCCCTGAAACCCATCTGGAATGTTGAGGTCTTTTGAGCATCAGTTGTCTATACTCCTTATTTGGTGTCTACAGAAAACTTTGCAGTTTCCTTCACCACAACCTGGTGTTAGCACACAGATGTTAAAGCAAGCAGATAAGGAGACTCAGGGCCCCTGGTCCCATCACTTCATGGCAAATAGAAGCGGAGAAAGTGGAAGCAGTGACAGATTTTCTCTTCCTGGGCTCCAAAATCACTGTGGATGGTGACTGCAGCCACGAAATTAGAAGATGCTCACTTCTGGGAAGGAAAGCGATGATAAACCTAGACAGCATATTAAAAAGTTAAGACATCACTTTGCTGACAAATTCATATAGTCAAAGTTATGGTCTTTCCAGTAGACATAAATGGATGTGAGAGTTGGACTATAAAGAAGGCTGAGCACATAAGAATTGGTGGTTTTGAACTGTGGTGTTGGAGAAGACTCTTGAGAGTCCCTTGGACTGCAAGGGGATCAAACCAGTCAATCCTAAAGGAAATCAACTCTGAGTATTCATTAGAAGGACTGATGCTGAAGCTCTAATACTCTGGCCACCTGATGCAAAGCGTCAACTCATTGGAAAAGACTGTGATGCTGGGAAAGATTGAAGGCAAAAGAAGAAAGGGATGACAGAGGATGAGAAAGTTAAATAGCATCACCGGTTCAATGGATATGAACTTGGGAAAACTCTGGGAGATAGTGAGGGACAGAGAGGCCTGGTATGTTGTAGTCCATGGGGTCGCAAAGAATCATATACAACTTAGTGATTGAGTGACTGAACTCCAACAAGCAGACTCAAGGTTGGTTTGGTAAAAACATTATTATACAAATAACTTTATAAATAGTGTCAACTGTGGGAAATGCCATGAAGGCAAAATCCAATATCCTATGAGGATTTTAATAAAATGACATAACTTGATATGGCTAAGGTAGAGTCCATTCCTTTGAATCCCAGAGCCATTCCACTGAACCTCAGACTTCATTTTTGTCTAAAGCCTACTTTCCTTACTACATGTTATGATCTTGTCTTGTAATGTCTTGTAAAGCATTAGGAATATGGGATGCCTGTGTTCAAATTCTAACCCTGCTGTGTTTTAGGTATATGACCTAATAGTCACATACTATAGCAAATATATATGTATAATAGCAAGTCAAATAATCTCTTTGAGTTTTATTACAAATAAAATATAGATACTAATAATACCTTATTCATAGAGATAAAAATAAAAAGAAATTATATGTGTAGCACATTTAGAATAATATCTGGCCAATGATAAGCACTATATACTTGTTAGTCATTACTAGATATTTTTCCTCAGGACTGGCTGCAATTAAGCTACAGATGGAAGGGATACAATAGTCTCTAATGATAAAGATAGTTATGCCCATACTTGAGTTCATTAGTCCTTCATCCAAAGTGAATCTCATGTTTGTCTCTTGCTATAAAACATATTTTAAAAATGCATATGTTTCAATACTTTCTTTGAAATGATGCCAAGATTTTATCATCTCAGTCTGTGCTCACTTTAGACAGTCCGCTATCACTGTTTGTCATGTTAAATAAGTTCCACTGTAGCACAGAAAAAGCATAAACCTTTTCTGCTAAAAAATTACTGAGAGGCATGCCAAACTGAAAAGAAAAAACTCTGTGTCACTGCCTTCAGGACACTTACTGAAGGTGTTTAGGTACTTCATTTGTAAACCGAGAGAAAATGTACATTTCTTTAATACAATCTGGTCTCTTATAATATTGATTTTAGGAACCAAAGCACTTCAACACTAAAATGACAACATTTTTAATGGATATATTTTGGTCAAAATCCAAAGTACAGTGAATTCATATCTTAGACATGCAATCTTCAAAAATGAACATATTCCAGGCTGAAAAATGAATAATCTTTCTCTAAACAAGCCACTTCTAGAAATCATAATATCTGTCACATTTTAATGACAGACAGATGGGATATTCCTTTTGTAATTACTGAGTCCTCTTTAAACTGAGTTACTGACTGTATGATTCCATCTTGCATCAAAATATAATCTTCTAAAAAGACATGTCTTCCCTTGGGGCTGATTCTTAATAGGCGTTATGTGCCTCATGTTCTCCTAGCCCTATGACTGCTTTTGGTTTTACCTGGATAAGACATGGATTTCCGTGTGTTATCTTACAATTGCAGTGTGCTCAGAAGTTATTTTATGCCAAGTCTTAAAGACTTTGAGCTACTATAATGTACATCATTGAATTCCCACAGGCACATTCTGCTAACCATCTGAGGTCTTCTCTTGCCTAAACACAAAATACAACATCTGTCCTGCAATTCCATATTTTTGCTAACAGCTTCCTCTAGGAACTGCCATTACTAGCAAACAGTACATTGCACTAGCTACTGGTTTATGTGATCAGAAGAAAAAGACTTTTACTGCTTATGCTTCTTTAGAAAAGAGTTCTTTTAAATAGCATGTGCAAATCAATTATTAATGAAAGACTGGCATGCATCACATGCTGAGAATAATGTTTCACTATATGCTGATAGAAAATAATTCCAATAAGCTGGAATAAGTGAAATATAAATTTCACTTATTCTATAGAGTGCTGGAAAAGAATATGAGGTTATTTTTCTTCTTTTAGAAAAATGGAGGCTAGATTGTATTTAAACCATGGTATAAAAGCAAAATGTTATACAATGTACTCAGGCCATTTTCTAATGGTCATCATATCCTTTGGTGAGAGCTTTAACTTTATTATTCAGTTTTAGAAGTTACTTGAAACAGAAACTTCAAAACTTTTTTTTTAAACTCAGTGGCCATGATACTGAAAAGTCAGGGACATACAAAAGCTGTCAGCCACACTGAACATTAAGAATTTGAAAAACAATGAATATGCCAGGTTGGGATGTTGCTGAGCCAGCTTATTTATGTTTAGCTTGGTTAATAAGCAGAACTACAACATCTAAAATACTTATTTCTTTGTCACTTCCATAATTCTAAAAGAGATTGTAAGACACCATCGAATGATAAACCAAATCAAATGTGCTGAGTAGTTAAAGTTCATAAATAGCTGACATCATTAAGAAAAGCTAAGAAATACATGCTATTTTTATTGGGTTTAATGTAAATATAGTTCTGCAATACAGTATGATGCATCAAATTACATTCTATTTCCAGATGATCTTCATTTTTAAAAATAAATATTATGCTTTGTATCTTTACAAAAATTCAATCTCAAAGTATAATTTGTTTTCTTGAAAAACAGGTCAGTAGCAATGTGTCATGTTTCTGAGATCTTTTCACTCTGAGGAAAAACTCAGAAAAAAGTATAAAATAATAAGAAATCTTTGAGTGTGGTTACATAGTTATGACAATTATTTATCCAATAAAATAATAGATTTTGCAGCTTCAGACCTTATACAGAAATTATATTTCTTAACTTCTTTATTTTTAATAAAGAGGAAACTGTCATTCATAGGTAAACAATGTCTTAATCAATCTCAATTCTAGCTACTACCATAGATTTTATTGTATAAGAAATGAATCACCAGTCTAGGTTCGATGCAGGATACAGGATACTTGGGGCTGGTGCACTGGGGATGACCCAGAGGGATGGTACGGGGAGGGAGGTGGGAGGGGGTTCAGGATGGGAATCACGTTACACCCATGGCGGATTCATGGTGATGTATGGCAAAACCAATACAATATTGTAAAAAAGTAAAAAGAAAAAAAATAATAAAAAATAAAATTAAAAAGAAATTTTAAATAGCACCCCATGTATCCACTTGTAAACTTTATTAGCAATTTATCAAAATATGCTGAATGAATTTAATCCATTGTTCAATATATATACCAATGTGTTCAAATATATACCAGTTATACATGTATAATAGTATATATACTACATGCACATCATTAAATACTGAACTGATTACTATAATAATGTACAGTAGCTACAGACAAATGCTGTTTGATTTCACTTTTACAACATACCTAGAAAGTAGAATTCATGGAGACAGAAAGTATCCATACTTTGGTAGATGCCAGGAACAGGGGTGTGGGAAGGAGAATGGGGACTTAATGCTTAATTGGGACAGTTTCAGTCTAGGAAAGTGAAAAATTCTGGAGTTGGACGGTGGTGAGAGCTGCACAACAATGTGAATATACTTAGAGCCACTGAAATGTACATTAAATATGGAGAGGCTATTAATGGGCTTTGATCTAATTTTTTTCATAAGGTTACTCATTTTCTTATTGTTAAATTTTGGATTCTTCCTATATTTTGAGTAATAATCCTTTATCAAACATGCTCTTTGAAAATATCTTCTCCAAGTCTATGTCTTGTCTTCTCATTCTGTTGACTTTGTCTTTCACAGAGGAGTTTAATGAAGTCTAGTTTATCAGTTCTTTCATGGATCATGTCATTTGTTGTACCTAAAAAGTAATCACCATATACTAGCTCATCTAGGTTATCACCTACCTTACCATCTAAGGAGTTTATTATTTTGTGGTTTGTATTTATATCTGTTATCCACTCTGATTTAATTTTTGTAGACTTCTATATCTAGACTCTTTGCTCCATTGTATTGCCTTCCCTTTATCAGAGATCACTTGACTATACTCATGGAGGTCTTTTCTGAACATTATGTTCTGCTCCATTGATCTATTTGTCTGTTCTTGGAACAATATATACTGTCTTGATTACTATGTCTTAGTCATTCAGTTGTGTCTGCCTCTCTGAGGTCTTATAGACTAGCCCACCAGGCTACTTGGCCCATGGAATTTTCCAGGCAAAAATACTGGAATAGAGTGTCAATTCATACTCCAGGGAATCTTTCCAACTCAGGGATCAAACCTCCATCTCGTGCACTGGCAGGAAGATTCTTTACCACATTCTTTACCACTACTTGATTTTAAGATAAGTCTTAAAATCAAGTGGTGTCAGTTCTCCAACTTTCTTCTTCAATATTGTGTTTCCTGTTCTATATCTTTGCCTCTCCACATAGACATTAGAATCAGCTGGTTAGTATACATAAAATGTGTATGAAAATGCATGTATTGATTAAACTTAGTGCGTGGATTGCACTAAGTTTATTTCAGCTTTGGAAGAATTGACATCTTGACAATATTGAGTCTTGTTATCAAGAATATGGAGATAGCTCTCCATTTATTAACTTCTTCTTTGATTTCATTTATTGAAATTTACAGCTTTCCACAAATAGATCTTACATATATTTTGTTAGATTTATTCAGAAGTATTTCATTTTGGAGGGTGCTCATATAAACAGAATTTTGCTTTTATTTCAAACTCTACTTGAAATAACTATTGACTACTTTGAATGTAAACTTTGTGTTTTGCAACTTGGTATAACTTATTCATTTCAGGAGCAATTTTGTCAATTCTTTTAGATTTTACACATGAACAATTGTATCCTCTGTGAACAAGGATAGTTTTTTATCCTCCTTTCCAAACATATAGCTAAAATTTCCTTTTCTTGCCTAATTCCAATAGCTAGGACTTGCAGTACAATGTTGAAAAGCAGTGATAAAAGGGGACATCCTTACCTTGTTCCTAATCTTAGTGGAAAAAACTTTGAATTTTTTGACATTAAGCATGGTGTAGCTGTAGATTTTGGGAGATATTATTTGTGAAATCAAAGATGCTCCCTTCTATTCCAAGTTGATTGAGAGTTTTTATCATGAACAGATCATGGATTTTGTCAAATGCTTTTTATACATCTATTGATATGATAGTGTGAATTCTCAATTTTTGCCTGTTTACATGATGTATCACATTTACTGTTTTTCAAAGGTTGAATCACTTACTGGGGATAAACTCTAGGTATCCATAGTTTTGTTAAAATTATACAGACACCACACACACAAACACACACACTCTTCCAGGCTTCCCTTGTGGCTCAGCTGGTAAAGAATTCACCTGCAATGTAGGAGACTTGGGTTCAATCCCTAGGTTGGGAAGATCCCCTGGAGAAGGAAAAGGCTACCCACTCCAGTATTCTGGCCTGGAGAATTCCATGGATTGTATATTCTATGGGGTCGCAAAGAGTCAAACACAACTGAGTGACTCACTCTCTCACTCACTTACCCTAGTGGCTCAGTGGTAAAGAATCTGCCTGCAATGCAGGAGCCACAGGAATCGTAGCTTCAGTCTCTGGATTGGAAGATCCCTTAGATGAAGGAATGGCAGCCCCCTTCAGTACTCTTGACTGGAGAATGCCATTGACAGAGAAGCCTGGTGGGCTACAGTCCACAGAGTTGCAAAGAGTGAGATACAATTAAGTGACTTAGCACACACACATGTAAATGTGTGTGTGTGCATATATATATATATATATATATATAGAGAGAGAGAGAGAGAGAGAGAGAGAGAGAGAGAGAATAATTAAAATCATAGGCATTTACAGATATTTAATCAAAATTATAAGTGAGAGTATGCTGAAATAAAAACTAGTGGAAGTAAGAATATATCAAGGAAATAAAAATAGCAAAGGAATAAAGTATTGATAATAGAATTACAATTTTGCTGAAATTAGTGCAGATACAATTTTCACTGTGAATAGTGAATAATGAAATGTGAGCTAGATACAAAAGTCCTCCATAAAAGTTTAAAGAATATTAGAAGTGAAGTGAAATTCACTGAATTACATACACACATATGTAATATTTGGAAAATGTTAAAAGATGATAAAAGTGCTCTCTCATCGAGTAAGACACAATCTCTCAGACCATTCCAAAATAATTCATTTGTGGGATGTTTGTTCTTTTACCCTTTTTCCATTTGTTCTCTGATCCTACCACAAAAGGAAAGACCTTCTCACAATGTTTCAATTCCTAGGGTTTCTAATCAGCATAAATTCTCTGATACAGAGATAGTTGAAAGCTATACCTAAAGGCATTGAAACCACAGTATTCATTTACATAATTCCTCACTGGGATAAATTTTCTGATGAAGAATAAGTCTTGAGTTATAACATAGTTTTTTCCACATTCCTAACTTCCATAAAATTTCCCCCTACATTATCCATAGTGATCAGATTTGAAAGGTTTCTTACCATTAATACTAGTGAGATGTTCAGAAAGTCACAGATCCTTCACAAATGTCTTTCCACGCTACTTATATTTGCTTAGTTTCTTACTAATCTTTCTTCCTTGATGCTGAGTAAGTCACTAGTCATGGAAAAAGGTCTTCCCACATTCATTATGTTCACTGGCATTTTCACCTGGATTAGATCTCAATTTAAAAAATAAATACATAAAATATGACGTTTCTCGAGTTTTATGGTTTATCATGTATGTATATTTTCCAAATGTATGTAAATTATGTGTGAAGACTATAGATACTTCTATATTCCATCCATGTAAAGAGTTGATCACTAGGTGACTCTTTGCTTCTGAATAAGTCTGTTGTTTAGTTGTTACGCCAGGTCTGGCTTTGTGACCCCATCGACTGTAATACATCGGGTTACTCTATCCTCCACTTTTTCCCAGAGTTTGCTCAAACTTATGTTCACTGAGTTAGTGATGCTATTTAATCATCTCATCCTCTGCTGCCTCCTTCTCATTTTGCCTTCGGTCTTTCCAAGCAAGCATCAGGGTCTTTTCCAGTGAGTCAGCTCTTTGCATCAAGTGGCCAAAGTATTGGAGCTTCAACTTCAGTGTCAGTCCTTTCAATGAACGCTCTGTACTTAGTCGTTCAGTCGTGTTGGACTTCTGCAACCCCACAGACTGTAGCCTGCCAGGCTCCTCTGTCCATGGGATTCTCCAGGCAAGAATACTGGATTAGGTTGTCATGCCTTCCTCCAGGAGATCTTCCTACCCAGGGATAGGACCCAGGTATCCCATATTGCAAGTGGCTTTTTTACCATCTGAGCCACCAGGGAAGCCCTTTCAGGGTTGATTTCCTTTAGGATTGACTGCTTGGATCTCCTTGCAGTGCAAGGGAGTCTCAAGAGTCTTCTCCAGCTTCATAACACAGAAGTACCAATTATTCGGCATTCAGTCTTCTTTAAGGTCCAACTCACATGACCATACAAGACTAATGAGCCATAAATAAATACAATTATTTTTACTTTTCTTAATACTCTTAACTTTTAAAAATGGTTCAAGTTTGAATATAAAATAAAAGATGCATGTTGAACGTGAGCAGATATTATAAGATGACTATTACATGTTTAAAATGTCCTCCTGAGTTCTGTTTTTTGTTTTTCAAATTGTCTATTTTATTTCTAATGATATCTTTAGCTAGAAAATTCAGACCTATGCATTGTAATTTTTCCATCTTTCCATTATGTTTCATCTATCTTATTTCATCTATTTCAGTTTTAGAATTTCTTAGTCTTACCTCTTGGTTTCTAGATTAAGTATAGATTTCTTGTCAGTTTTATATCATTTAGCCAAGATTCCTTCCCTTATTCCAAGCAAGAGATAAATAATGAATTGGAAATATAAAGATTCATTAAAACCAAGCATCTGAAGTTCTTCTGTGTGTAGCCCTCTGTGCTCACACCACTGAAAATTACTTGCCTATGGATCATGTTGTTATATTTTCAAGAAATAATCAGTTTTCTTCTAGATTCTTAAAATAAACCTGGGAAGACAGAGCCCCATGGTACCCTTAGTGATATAAGGTTTTTGTGATGGGGCTATACTATCTTTCTAATGATAGGAAGTTGAATCTATGATATTATAAAGACCATTTAAGTAGAGAAAGGACTCTTGTTCTAAAGATAAAGAGTGATTTTTCATTTAATAATACTTGTTTAATTTTTTCTTGACTTTGTAAATATATCAAATAATGCCTAAATAATGATTGTTTTTCTTCCTTCCAACCAATGATCATGTGTTTTACTTTTTATTCTTTTTACTTAATCTCTCATTTAGGATAATACTTTAAAAACGTCTTTCTTTTTGGTTTAAAATTTATTTCTTCATGTATCTATTTTCTTGTATTTTAATGATGTGTTGGAATAGAAATTCTAAAACTATAGAAAAGGTATGAATTTAAATTAGTCATACACAACACAAGATAAAATTCAATAACTTCTATGACTAGAAGTATATTTTACTTGCTCATGAATAATTGTTTCTTTGTTTAAAATAATGCAAAACAGTCGACTAGGGATCATGAGCAAAACGCTCCTAAATAACATTCACTTGAAAAATGCTCATGGAACAGCATAAAGCCCGATAGTCCTCTATGCCCTCAAAAACTCTACCCCTAATTATACTAATTTTGGGGCCCAAGAAAAAATGACCATTCCATTCAAAGTAATTAGGTTTTGAATCCACAGCTTGAAAATCTAGATTGATAATATACTATGGCTTGCCAGTGAGATGACCATACTTGTATAGATGGCTAATCAAGACTAGACAGGGTAACAATTTCTAATTTATGGAAAGAGAAAATCTCTCAGAAGAATAATATCACTTTTGAAATAGCACTGTGACATTATGAGATGTTATGTTTAAATAACTCCCAATATAAATATCTGTGAATAGCAGCTGATTGCTGAATCCAATGTTACAGAAAGTTACTTTCCACCTTTAATGTTTTCTTTACAGATCAAACCTCCTCTGAAACTGTAACATTTTAATAAATAACAGCCTCCATCCAAATTTTTTTACTCTTAAATAGAAATTTTAATGAATTCATCCTTTCTGACATTTGCATTTGTCTTTAAATGCCAGAAGATAACAGAGTTTTAATCATTCCGAATAGCTTTTTAATTATAGACCTAATTACTTTTGCAGAAGGTTAAGCTCCACAAACAGGAATAAAACTATTTGCTTGCACTTTGTGTGAAGAATAATGTTCTGCTCTTGAGTTAGCTGTTTGTTAAATGTGGTCAGTTTTATGTGATTATTTAGTATAAGAAGACAGTTAATTTTTAAGAGAATTTTACATTATGCAATGTGAACCAAGTAATATTTTTAATTAATTATAGAGTTAGAGAGGAAGCAAGAGATACTTAGCATGAGAAATGGCATATTAGTAGTTGCTAGCCTCATCCTTCACAGCTGGACCCAGAGCATTGGTGCTTCAGTCTCTGGGAAGTAAAAGGTTGTCATCTTTAGTGCTGACTAAAGAATTTACTGCTATAAAGTTCTTGACAACGAAGGGGATTATTATTTGGGAGCTGTGTTCTGAGTGAGAGCTAGACAATGACTTTTAGAGAAAACAAAATCTACTAAATTCTTATCCGGGTAGTTCTCTTGTTTGCTTTGCATTGCCAGGTGCAAATGAATGAGTTTTGAGTATATGGTATCATCAAAATAAATCTGTCATCTTCAGTCATCTTATTTAACTGATCCAAAAAGTTATATGTGAATGATGAAAATGAGCCCCTAATAGGGTCATTTTTTTGTGAGTTAGATATTCTGTTTTATGAAGAAATGCCAAAATTGTTTAAATACTCCCACTTAAATTCTCATTTGGGTAAAAATGGTCAAAGTTCATGACAATTTAATTTGATTGTTCATATCACTATGGAAGATATTTTCACATTTCTCACACTTATTATAGCTGCAACAGAGAGGAAAAAGAAAAGACTAATACCATACTGACACAAAAATCTACTAAGAGTAATCAAGAATCCATTAGATAGATAGGCAGGCAACTAGGTTTAACAAATCATGTCTGTTAGAATAACTGAGATCACTCCCTATCCCCACTGAATACTACAAACCAGATATGACTCCTGATCTGTGGGAAACTTGTGGTTACAGGAGATGCTCTATTCATCTTCACATTTAGTCACTGACATTTCAAGGTTAGAGAAAGAAAGGTGGAGTTTCCCTTGCTGCGCATCATATTCCAGTGAGGAGAAACAGATTATTTAAGATAGTCAACTGAACAATGTTTATAGACATTGGTAAACATATATTTTTATGGAGGTTTTCCTAAATATTTATTGTATGCATAAAGGTTTCTCAGTTCAGCTCAGTTAATCCAGCTTTTACAGTCAGTTTAGTTAAACCAGCTTTTATTGCATGTCTTCCATATATCTCTGCTGGCTCAAATGGTAAAGAATCTGCCTGCAGTGCAAGAGACCCTAGGTTTGACCCCTGGGTCAAGAAGATACCCTGGAGAAGGGAATGGTTACTGATGTCAGTATTCTTGTCTGGAGAATCCCACTGACAGAGGAGCCTCATGGACTACAGTCCATGCGGTCGCAAAGAATCAAACACAGCTGAGCTACTACCACATATCAGATCTGTGTCATGCGCTTGCTGTAAAACAAGAATAAGGAGCATTTCACTGGAGGCTTCTTGCAGTCTGTTCTGCCAAAAAAAATTAAGGATGAGGTACAAAATGTTAATCATGGACTATGTACAGAGACATAGGATATGGATGTGGTCTGCAATGGGGGTTCCAGAAGGGTTCCTAGAAGAGCTGAATGTAGGGCCCTCCCTAGAATAACAGTTATGTAAGTGAAATTGGTCAGTATTTCCTGGCACAGAGGTTACATTAGCAAAGAATGGAAAGCTTGAACTATCCATGCCATGTGAAAGTAGGATACTGTTGCCTGGGGCAGAGTATGAAGTGAAGACAGGAAAGCAAGCAGATGAACTTGTACACGTAGGGCGTGGCTAGATGAGGGATGTTTTCTAAGTCATGCCAAGGATCCTGTTCTAGATCTTGTAAGAATTTAGAGATGCTGTCTTAGATGAGAATATAATGGGATAAAGACTTTTATTTCAGACATATTTATCTATAAGAAGCATTGGATTGCATTCACTTATCTGAGATATCATCGTGTTCAATTTCTACCTATAATGATTATAAGTTGTGCAACATCAGGTGAAATTATTGATCTTTTCAAAATTAAAAGTAACATTTATTACCATGAAATCTCAAGGATTAAATGGCATAATCCTTGTTAAGCAGTTGGCACATGGTAATAGATAATAATAAGTAACAAGTTTATTTTCTTTGTTTACCCAAATAATGATTAGTTGGCATCATTGATCTATGGAGAATTTATTTTTAAATTAAGGAAAATTTCTTTGCTATCTGAAAATAAGGCTTACTTGACACAAGATTTAACAAGCAAACTCAGATGTATTAAAGATTTAATGTGAAAGTAAAAAAGAGAAAAGAAACCTGTAAAAACTACCAGTAAAAAATGTAGGCAATAGAGTTATAACTCTGTAATGGAGAATAACTTCTTTAAATAAAGCACCAAACCAAAACAGATGATCAGATTCATGATGTTAAAATCAAAGAATATGTTGTGAATACAATTTAACAGATAAATGAATGTTAAGTGAAAATATTTGCAATATGAACAGCCATTCCAATATTTTTATCTTATATATAGGGAATTCCTGAGAAGCAGCAAGAGAATTCAATCAATGTCATATGGGCAAATCAAATTAATAAGTACTAGGAAGAGAATCTCATTGGCTGATAAGCATATGAAGTGACATTCAAGTTCTTAGCAATAATAGAAAACAAACAAAATCATTATTTTGCTCATCTTATGGAACAATAATATTAAACAAAGTATGAAAATATAAAGAACCTTAAATATTATGTAATATCAGTGGGAATATAATGTTGGGGGAAAATAAATGTATTTTATCAGGTTTACTGTGCTCATTTTATATCACTCAGAAACTTTTCTTCCAAACACATATCCAGAGAAACTTGAGTATGAACACTCAAAGAAGGTTGCCTAAAGAGGCTTATTAGTGTAAAATTCATCACAATAATGGAAACTACCCATATGTCCTTCAATTATTAAAAAAACTGAATAGGTAAAATGTGTAACATAGTAACTATGAAAACTATACAGCAGTAACAAGGAAGAAATCAAATAAGCATGTACCAATACTGAAATATTTAATATATATTTATTCTATGTAAAAATGTAAAATGCATCATACTATTTCTGCAAATAATATAAAAGAGTAAGTGACTTGTGACAGAGTATAATAATATTTTAGCTAAAACATAAATGAATAATGATATAAAATAAAATCAAAAGAGTTGGACACGACTGAGCAACTTCACTTTCACTTTCAATATTACAAGCCCATTTTGTGAATCTGAGATCCAAAATGAAGACTGTAAGTCAAATATACCTTGGATTTATTTACAAAATAAACATATAAAGGAGCTAGAAAGAATAACAGGTTTTTTTTTTAACCACATGTAAATTCTTCCAAAACTTAGTTAATGGTATGAAAGAATTAAGATAAGGTCAAAGAGAATATTATTTTAGCAAGAACACATTAGAAAAATTAAAGCCCTAAGTATATGAATAGCAAGAGAAAAGCATTCTGGACAAAAAGCTAACTATGAAGCTAGTCTCATTGATGGCAGGTAATTAATCTAACCAGCTTCTAATCATGACACTATTTACAATTCCTGAAACTAGCCAAACACGATATTGTGCTATGATACCCTATTTATAATATGAGTAGATTCGGTGAGGCCACTGACAGACATATTGTCAACTTGGAAGAATAAATATTGAATCTCTGAGTGGTTCAAGGTAGTTTTTCATCTTGATGCCCTTTCATTTATGTCTTCTATATGTATATTAAAATAGCCCTGCAAAATTTATGACAGTAGAATAACAATTTGGTTGAAGATAAAAATGAAGTTTCTTCTGAATTAGACTTTTAAAAAGAATATAAGAAGGGATTCAATGTAGCACAGGAAACACACTCAGAGTGTTTAAATGATTCAAAGCACATTCACATCTCCCGAAATTGCACATAATCAGCATTTATAGAAATGCAGAGGCAGATGGAGCAAACTTAGTATATCATAATCCAAAATAAAGTAGATGAGCCCATGCTTATACTGTGAGAATGTGAAAGATTCATTGTTACAGAAGATAAAATTAATCCACTCAAAGCAGTGAATATATAAAATCAGGAAATCTCTGGACATTTAATACATATTTAATCAAAATTTCTGATTTGTTGAACTAATAAATATATTTCTTTAGTAACCACAGTGTGAAGAAGAGAATAAAAATTTTGCATTTACTAATGGATATTACAGTGCTCGGTAAATAAATGACTTTCCATGAGTTCAGACACACGGCTGCAGTAAGTCATTGTCCAGTTAAATTCACATACATTTAAAACATTAAAATGAGGGAAAAATGTAAAAGAACATCAGTGATTGCACATTTGGATTTTTAAGCAAAGTTTAGGATGAAGTATTTTATAGAGAGAAAGAGTAGCCAAATTTGGTAATTTTTCTTGATTTGGCAGCCTATGTGTAATGAAAATATCATCTTACAATTAGAACACTTGGCATGGGATAAGATGGCATTGCCTTTTGCATTGCATACTTCAGAATAATCTAATTCTTCTAACTCAGTTTTAAAATGATTTCTTCTTATTTTGTAAATAGCATGTACCAGCATTTACTCCTCACATGCAATATTATTGAGACTAACTTAACAGGTAGTTTTTACAGCTAAAATTTCAGATCACTTAAACCTTAAAAAATAATTATATTCAAATACTAGAAATCTGGCTTTAAAACTCCAGTGGCATGAGAAATAGGTTTCACAATTCATAAAGAATAAAATATAGTCATATTTCTGCATAGAGAGTTATTTTAGTGGCTATTTTTGATGGATATTTGGAAGTAATCCAACACATTTTGTATATGTTTTGCTTACTTGAGGGAAAGTATTTATAAGTTTTTATTTAAATGCATAGAAACTTGGAAGTGTGGTTTTAATTATGGAACCATATTTAGAAAACAGGTTAGATTTTCCTCAGGATGACCCCAAAGAAAAGCTATTAGTGCATATATCAAACGGTAAAACCTTATGTTCAGTTGGATAAAATTTAATATTTATCTGAAAAAATGCAGATTTCTCTTTTACTATTATTTTAGGGTAAAATAACCTTAAGGCAATGGAAAACTTAGTAAATTAGACAACAATAAATACATTTTAAACTTTTTCTATTATTTCTTTATTTAAAACTTAACTGTAGACTATCCAGTAATTTTCTCTCCCAAATAAAATATATTATGTTAATATTTTGATAGATTCATTTATTTATTCATATACTTATGGAAATAGTAACTCATTCTACCACTGCAAAACAGTATTTTAACTCTCACATCATGTACTCTATCAGAAATTTTCAACTCAAGAGTGTTTATCACAAGTAGTCTCAAAATGTATTTGTGAAGAAGCTGTCTGTACAGTACAGTGGATAATTTATATATCTTGGTTAATTTTCCATAGAAGTTTTCTCTGGTCAATAATAGATTACAGGCAAGGATAAAGTGCCCAAGAATGCAATGTGTTATGATACACACACATAGAAAAAAAGTTAAATAGTGAGTAGTGTTACTAGATCATTACTAAGCAAATTTCCTGGAAATGGACATCGATGTTGAATCTGTTGTATACCTTCACTATACTTTTAGTTTCAGTGAAAGAAAATATCAGGATAGAATCAAAGGCTTCAAGTTTCAAATTTCCTTCTAACCACTGACTTTGTATAAATATCAGTAATGATGGGATTTGCCATTAACTTAATAATTTTTACTCTTCTCCAAGGATATTTTCCTCTTCTCTCATCAAAGAGCTTTCATAAATATGTAATTAACATGGTGCATATGTCTTACTGCTTTCATTTGCATTAACAATATGTTAACAAATCTGAGGCCTGTTCTATCAACATTTATGTGTGCATTAAAAATTATCCACCAAAATTTTTTCTAAGATAAAGGAGGCATTAAATGATTGAATTAGGACCTCTGATTCTTAAGTGACCTTAATTTTCCATTCTTCCTCACCAATATCAGAAAACAAAATGGTAATATATTTTTAAAATGCTAGTAAATCTTTCAGTATTCCTTAAAATAAAATATTATATTCAGTGTAAGCTTTTGCTTATTCCGTGTGTATCTTCTTAGTAATATGTCATAGGAAAAGCCTGAAGGCTTCAATTTACCGAAGTCTTACAGCTGTAGGGTGCTGCCTTATGTCAGGTAAAGATATTATATATACAATTGCAAAGTTTTGATGAAGAGTCATTTTGAGGTATTCCTACTCTCACCATAAATTTAACATTAAGATATGCAATTTTAAATGCCTGAGTTTATTCCAACATAATATCCCAAAATATGTTTACCTCTAGAAAAATTATGAAGAAAAGTTTTTATCTCAAAAGAGAGTATCAGGAAAGCTATGTAAGAAATTTAGATACTACAAAGAACATTTTAGAAGCTTAATTTATGGTATTTGCTACTGAAAACTCTGTGATATTACAGTACCCTACCACTTAAATTCTATTAGGTTTCCTTCACTAATGGTGAAAGGCCAAAGCAACTGAATATTAGAATATACATAAGTGATAAAATATATGCAAACTCTTGCATACTCTGTAATAAACATAAAAGCTTCACCCCTTAAAATGTGCTTCATAATTATTGACGATATATTCACAATAATTCTGAGTTAGGTAAGTTGATATCAGAATATCAGATCATTTATCCTGCTGAATATTTAATTATGTAACATCTGCAATTTGAAAACAATGTTTTATTACTTCTAAAATTTCTGCTGCTTTGCCTGACTCCAAATTTAAATTCATATTATACATGTGTATTGAGTAGAGCATACATTTGTTTTTCAAATAATATTAATTTTCTCAACTTTCAGAAGCATTTTTTCTAAACACCATACTGTGATCTTTTCTTTTTTTTATTGACTAAATTATTATTTATTTACGATTTTTTAATTGAAGAAGCAATGCAGCCGTGAGAGAAAGTATTCAAAAATACAGAAAGATAGCTTTATTTTAAATTTAGTGCATGTGCATGTATCTGAAGCAGCCAAGATAATTTTCCTGAAATTTACAAGCCAATTTTCAATATACAAGTGGGAAAATCTCACCCTAGACCATGATTCATATTATAAATGTAAGCTTCTGAACCTGCAATCATATTAAATGTATAAAGAATGAATAAAATAATTTTTTAAAAATGTACAATTTTGAATTTTATAGTTAGAGTCAATCACATCTGGCTCCTAGAGCACTGCACAGCACATCAAGTTGCCTTTACCTTGGATTGTTGGTGCAGTATTTTTGCATCTATGGGATTTTAGTTCAGCAGTTTGAACTATATATAAACTATAAAATCTGTAAAGTTTTATAGAATAAATATTTAGCTGTGAAAACTAGTTAAATAAAATGTATATTTCTTAACACACATGCACACACATGCACACACATATATATAGTAGTTTAGTTGGTAAGTCATGTCTGACTTGTGAAACCCCATGGACTTTAGCCTGCCAGGCTCTTCTGTCCCTGGGATTTTTCAGGCAAGAAAAATGGAGTGGATTGCCTTTTCCTTCTTCAGGAGATCTTCCAGACCCAGGGATCAGACTCTTGCCTCCTGTGGCTCCTGCACTGCAGGATTCTTTATCAAGTGAGCAGGCCTTTTCCAAATATCCTTGCCCAGATCAACAGAATATTGGATTAGCAAGGCTATTTTGGTGGCTATCTGTGCCCATTTTCTTTGCATTCACTATATTTTCCCATTCCTGTTACAGCATTTGAAAACTGATAACCACAGCTATTTTGGAAGTTACTTGGGAAAAAAATAATTTTAAGATTTTCTCTATCATATTAGCAAATGATTTTCTACAAAGGCAACAGTTTTGTCATGAAACAGCTGAAGCATTATGTAATGATCTATAATGAAAAGTGATCATCTCCATCAAAGGATGAGCAGCTTAAGAAGATTTTAATAATAATTAAAAGTTTATAACTAAATATTGAATGATAAACAACATCATTTAACATGATACATTTAATCTTTTCTTATAGATGTCGTCTAATTTAAATGAAATCTAACATCATCAGATAGCGTTGAAATTATTTCATTTAGTAATTAGGATTTCCACTTGAGTACTTTAGTTTATTTCTAGTTCATTACCTTGAAACCTTGTCCTTCGAAGAGGTCAATTATAATAAGCTCTGGTTAAATTTAACTGGAACTAAAAGCAGTCGTTATTTTTAAAGTATTTCTTACATTTTGTTAAGCATTTGTTCTAGGCTAGTTCAGTTCATTTTAATGGGTGTGTTAGTTTGCTAGGGCTGATATAACGAAGTACCGAGGACTTGTTGGCTTAACAACAGAAATTTATTTCTTCAAAGTTCAGAGGGCTACCCATCCAAAATCAAGGCATCAGTAGGGTTGTTTTTTGTTTTTGTTTTTGTTTTCTGATGGCCTCTCTCCTTGACATATAGATAGCCACCTTCTCCCGATATCTTTATATGGTTTCTTGCGTGCTTGTTACAGTTCTTAGCTAGATTTGAGACCATGCACTATAAATAAATGGATACTCAGAAACCACAAGAATCTTATTTACTTCTATTTATTTATTCAAAGAAAGTGAAAGCTTCTTAAAGGCAGGACTCAGTCTCACTCATATTTGTATTCAAAATATTCACTAGTGTGCGGCTTCAGTAAAGTGAGACACCATCAGATTCTGATAAATTAAACTAAGTATACTTGACAGGGCAGCCATGTTATGCAAAATATTTAATCAAACATTCTGAACAACCAATGTAAGGATTTTTTGAGTATCTAAGGATTGATTCAAAGCAAGTCAGTACTTAGCGCAGGAATTCTCCTCTCCCATACAATTAAAGCAAAACATCATAATTATGTGAATACATTCATTTCCTGGGGAAAGCAGCTGCAATTTCTTCAGAAAAAGTTACATATCTCCATCACAAAAATAAAAGGTTACCATAAATTTTGCAGAGGGCTAACCAAATATTTTCCTAAAGACATAACTTGCAGTCAAAATTCTAACTCTTTTAGCTCAAATACAGCTTGCAGCATTCATATATCAAACAGAAGAGTTTTTGTATTAGTCTGCTTGGGCTAATAACACAATATCACAGACTGGGTGGCTTAAACATTTAAACTTATCTCTCACATTTCTGGAGGTTAAGTGTAAGATCAAGATACTGGCAAGATTGTTTGCATTCTGATGTCTCGTCCCTTGGTTTGTTGCTTAGTTGCTGTTCAGCCTCTAAGTAATGTTTGACTCTTTGCTACCTCATGAACTGCAGCAACCCAGGCTTCCCTGTCCTTCACTATCTCCCAGAGTTTGCTCAAACTCATGTTCATGGAGGCAGTGATGCCATCCAACCATCTCATCCTCTGTTGCTTCCTCAGGGTCTTTTTCATTGAGTTGGCTCTTTGCATAAGGTGACCAAAGCATTGGAACTTCAGGTTCAGCATCAGTCCTGCCAGTGAATATGCAGGGTTGATCTCCTTTAGGATTGACTGGTTGGATCTCCTTGCTGTTCAAAGGGCTCTCAGGAGTCTTATCCAGCACCACAGTTTGAAAGTATCAATTCTTTGGTGCTCAGCCTTTTATGGTCCAACTCTCACATCTGTACATGACTACTGGAAGAGCCATAGCTTTGACTCTATAGACCTTTGTTGGCAAAGTGATGTCTCTGCCTTTTAAAATGCTAAGTTTGTCATAGCCTTTCATCCAAGGAGCATGCATCTTTATTTTCATGGCTTCAGTCACCAACTACAGTGATTTTGAAGCTCCAAAAAATAAATTATGTCACTGTTTCCACTTTTCCCATCTATTTGACATGACGTGATGGGGCCTTGATGCCATGATCTTAATGTTGAATGTTGAGCTTTAAGTCAGCTCTTTAATGTTCTTCTTTCATCCTCATCAAGAGGCTCTTTAGTTCCTCTTCACTTTCTGCCATTAGGGTGGTAGCATCTGCACATTTGAGGTTGTTGATATTTCTCCAAGCAATCTTGATTCCAGTTTGTGCTTCATCCAGCCTGACATTTCACCTGATGTACTCTGAATATAAGTTAAATAAGCAGGGTGACAATATACAGCCTTGACATACTCCTTTCCCAATTTGGAACCAGTCAGTTGTTTCATGTCCAGTTCTAACTGTTATTTCTTGATCTGCACACAGATTTCTCAGGAGACAGGTAAGGTTATTTGCTACTCCATCTCTTGAAGAAATTTCCAGTTTGTTGTGATCCATACAGTCAAAGACTTTAGCATAGTCAGTGAAGCAGAAGTAGATGTTTTCTGGAATTCCCTTGCTTTTTCTGTGATCCAGTGAATGTTGGCAATTTGATCTCTGGTTTCCTTTCTTATCTGAACCCAGCTTGTACATCTGGAGGGTCTCATTTCATGTACTGTTGAAGCCTAGCTTGAAGAATCTTGAGCATAACTTTACCAGCTTACGAAATGAGCACAATTGTGTTGTAATTTGAACATTCTTTGACACTGTCCTTTTTAATGATTGAAATGAAAACTGACATTTTCTAGTCTTGTGACCACTGTTGAGTTTTCCAAATTTGCTGGCATATTGAACGCAGCACCTTAACAGCATCATCTTTTAGGATTTTAAATACCTCAGCTGGAATTCCATCACCTCCCATAGCTTTGCTTGTATCTTGGTTTGTAGGTGGCAGCAAATTTTGTGTGCTCACATGACATCTTCTTTGTGTGTGCACAGAAAGGGAAAAAAAAATGCTCCCTGATATCTCTTCTTTTCAAAACAATAGTCCTACAAGACCAGAGCCCCACTCTATGATCTCATTTAATCTTAATCACTCCCTCCGAGATCCCATATCCAAGCACCACACTCTAAGAGTTAATGCTTCACCATGTGAATGTCAGTGGAGACACAAAGATTCAGTTCCAGAATTCATGTCTTTCTTCATGTAATCAAAATATATCCATTAAATTCCAACAGCCTCAAAATTCTTAACTCATTCAATTGACTCATTTCATTGACTCATTCCAAAATCTAAAGTTGAAAGAGTCATGTCCTAAATCATAGCAGAGGGTGAGAAGAGAGTGATGATTCTTCCTGAGGCAAAATTCATCTTCACCTGCAAATCTATGAAACCACACATTATGTGCTTCAAAAATTACAATGGTAGGAGAGACATAGGATACACATTTCTGTTCCTAAAGTGATAAATCAGAAAGGAAGAAAGGGATGACAGGTTCCAGCAGGTCTAAGACCTAGAAGGCAAATTCCATTAGATCTGAAGTGTTGAGCATAATCCTCTTTGGCTTCATGCCCTGTCTTCTAGACCCACTGGAACTGGAGCCTCACCTTCCAGGGTCACTAGAAGCTGAAACTGAGTTGGTGTTCCTGATAATCTCTGAACACCTTCGGGGTCATTCTTCCCTTTTCATGAAGAATACCATGTATTTTCAGACAGATAACTCTATGGTTGTGGTGTGCAAAATCCAAGAATCTGACACTCTATTTTGTACAGTAATCATCTCCTTCAGTTAAAACCAGCTGAGTGTCTGTTCATATAATCACATAATCTCATTTTCTAGTGACAGTCCAGCCACCTCTTTGGTATTCTTCCAGAACCTTCTTTGTTATCTTTTGAAATATGGACAGACTGAGCATTTCCCAGTCCTCAAGTTCTGGTTCCTTATTGTTTAACAATTCTGTGCTCCACTTATTTCCACCCTTGACTTCTCATGTAAGTAGTCAGGAAGATCCAAGTGACACCTTTGCTTAGAAATGTTAGCTAATATTAAATTTCATGATTAAAATGCTATATCTTTTGTAAAAACAACAGAAAGCAATTCAACCAATGTGTTTGCCATTGGAAAATAAAGATTACCTTTTTTCTTGTTCCAGTTACCTTTTCCTAATTTCCATTTGAGACTTCACCAGAATATCCATTAATATCTATATTTATACCACTATTTTGTTCATGACTATTTAAACAATCGTTTAAGAAGATGGAGGCTTTCTCTTCAGCTCTCTTTTAAAATTCCTGAGCCCTTACCAGAATCACTTTTAACATTCATTTTTCTACTACAGCCCCTTCACTATGATCTGAGCTTTTTCTAGCATGTACTTTTAAACTCCTTACAGCATCTAACCATTACCTAGTTTCAAAGTTGCTTACATATTTTGGGGGACTTTGTGACAGCAACACCCCCCTTTCAGTACCAAAATTCATACTAGTTTCCTAGTGCTTCCGTGACAAAACATCACAGACCAGGTTGCTTAAGAGAAATACATTTCTCACAGTTCTGGAAGCTGAGGAGTCCATGATCAAGTTGCAAGCAAGGTAGGTTTCATTTTAAAATTAGTTCTCTTTGCGTTTAAGCAGCTGCCATATCTCTATCATGTGATATTTTCTTTGTGGATACAGAGAGAGAAAAGGGAGATGGTTCTTCTTATAAAGACACTAATTGGCTTAGAGGTTAAAGTGTCTGCCTCCAATGCAGGAGACCCAGGTTCGATACCTGGGTCCCCCTGGAGAAGGAAATGGCAATCCACTCCAGTATTCTTGCCTGGAGAATCCAATGGACAGAGAAGCCTAATAGGTTACAGTCCATGGGGTGGCAAAGAGTCGGACACGACTGAGCGACTTCACCAGCCAGCCATTTCCTTAGAGAATCCATCTCCAAATGTAATTAAACTGGGAGTTAGTTCTTCAATATATGCACTCCATGAAATACAAAACATTTCATTTTTAACAGTGTTTCAACAGAAAAGAGGGCTGCAGAAAAAGTGAGTATCCAAGATAATAAAAGCAAAGGGTAATACACTTCATCAGAGGACAGGAGATTCTCCTTCTTTAGCTACCAAAATGCCCTTATAATTGACTTATTTATAAATTGAACTCTTTGCATAATTCAACCACAGGAAACCTAATTCATTAGTTAACTTAAAATATTTAGGCAATGTATTTCAGTTCTATGAGCTTGGTGAACACACCAGGATATAATGGTTATCATTAGAAGCATTTTTTTCAGTGTAAATAAATTGTTCAACTTGATCACTACCACACGAAATGAAGATTCCATCATTCTCTAGAGAAACAATGCTATAAAAATAGCATATCCAGAAAAATCAGTCACTTTGCCTCGTCCTTAGGCAGTTATGCCCACCATGCATATTCTGTTATGGATTTCAGGACCATGGAGATGTTAACCAAGAAAGAGGACATGAAGCCAGTTTGCTTTTTTCATTACACCACATATATATTTAGTAAAAGAGCATAAATTGGAGGAGCAGTTTTGTGCAAGGGCCTTTGAAGAATTCATTTAACTCTAATTTTTTCATGTATATATATATGTACATATATATATATATACATATATATATATATATATATATATATCAGGTTAAGAGGTTTATCATGATAAACGCTAGGCTGGAAGAAGCACAAGTTGGAATCAAGATTGCTGGGAGAAATATCAATAACCTCAGATATGCAGATGACATGACCTTTATGGCAGAAGTGAAGAGGAACTAAAAAGCCTCTTGATGAAGGTGAAAGAGGAGAGTGAAAAAGCTGGCTTAAAGCTCAACATTCAGAAAACGAAGATCATGGCATCTGGTCCCATTACTTCATGGGAAATAGATGGGGAAACAGTGTCTGACTTTATTTTGGGAGGCTCCAAAATCACTTCAGATGGTGACTGCAGCCATGAAATTAGAAGACGCTTACTCCTTGGAAGAAAAGTTATGACCAAGCTTGATAGCATATTAAAAAGCAGAGACATTACTTTGCCAACAAAGGTCCATCTACTAAAGGCTATGGTTTCTTCAGTAGTCATGTATGGATGTGAGAGTTGGACTATAAAGAAAGCAGAGCGCCGAAGAACTGATGCTGTTGAACTGTGGTGTTGGAGAAGACTCTTGAGAGTCCGTTGGACTGCAAAGAGATCCAACCTGTCCATTCTAAGGGAGATCAGTCCTGGGTGTTCTTTGGAAGGACTGATGCTAAAGCTGAAACTCCAATACTTTGGCCACCTCATGTGAAGAGTTGACTCATTGGAAAAGACCCTTATGCTGGGAGGGATTGGGGGAAAGAGGAGAAGGGGACGGGAGAGAATGAATGGCTGGATGGTATCACTGACTCGATGCACATGAGTTTGGGTGAACTCCAGGAGTTGTTGATGGACACGGAGGCCTGGCGGGCTGCGATTCATGGGGTTGCAAAGAGTCGGACATGACTGAGCACTGAACTGAAACTGAACTGAAGGTCACAAACATCATTAGTGACAAGTTGGACAAAATCTCTGTTGTACTATTTTCTAGTGATTTTTAAAAAACATGTTCTGCTGTTTTTCTTTTTTAAATTTCCCAGAATTTAGAACAGTGAGAATACAGTTAGAAATGACAGAGAATGAGCTGCACTTTCAAAAAATCTTTCTGTGGAATTTGAAATCTAGGATTAAAACTTTGAAAACAGAAAATGTCATCTCTATATAATTATGCAAGAAGAGAAAGAAGTCTTGGCATGTTGATTACCTGGGACAGAGCACTGGATGTATGTGTTTGCAGTTAATAGCATCAAATAAAATGTTAGCAAACACAAGAGGAAATAATCTATGTTAGGGAGCCTACACCTTGAACATTGACAGAGTTTCAAACGTTATTTCTTTCATCAGAATAGTCTATACTTATATATAGAAAATAAATCCTATTTCTATTTCAGGACTATCAGTCAGTCGGCTCAGTCGCTAGGTCGTGTCCAACTTTTTGAGACCCCATGAATCGCAGCACGCCAGGCCTCCCTGTTCATTATCATCTCTCGGAGTTCACTCAGACTCACGTCCATCGAGTCCGAGATGCCATCCAGCCATCTCATCCTCGGTCGTCTCCTTCTCCCGCTGCCCCCAATCCCTCCCAGCATCAGAGTGTTTTCCAATGAGTCAACTCTTCGCATGAGGTGGCCAAAGTACTGGAGTTTCAGCTTTAGCATCATTCCTTCCAAAGAACCCAGGGTTGATCTCTTTCAGAATGGACTGGTTGGATCTCCTTGCAGTCCAAGGGACTCTCAAGAGTCTTCTCCAACACCACAGTTCAAAAGCATCAATTCTTTGGTGTTCAGCCTTCTTCACAGTCCAACTCTCACATCCATACATGACTACAGGAAAAACCATAGCTTTGACTAGACAGACCTTAGTCGGCAAAGTAATGTCTCTGCTTTTGAATATGCTATCTAGGTTGGTCATAACTTTTCTTCCAAGGAGTAAGTGTCTTTTAATTTCATGGCTGCAGTCACCATCTGCAGTGATTGTGGAGCCAAAAAAATAAAGTCTGACACTATTTCCACTGCTTCCCCATCTATTTCCCATATATGGGACCGGAAGCCATGATCTTCGTTTTCTGAATGTTGAGCTTTAAGCCAACTTTTTCACTTTCCTCTTTCACCTTCATCAAGAGGCCCTTTAGCTCCTCTTCACTTTCTGCCATAAGCGTGGTGTCATATGCCTATCAGAGGTTATTGATGTTTCTCCCGGCAATCTTGATTCCAGACTGTGCTTCTTCCAGTCCAGCGTTTCTCATGATGTACTCTGCATGTAAGTTAAATAAGCAGGGTGACAATATACAGCCTTGACGCACTCCTTTTCCTATTTGGAACCAATCTGTTGTTGCATGTCCAGGTCTAACTGTTGCTTCCTGACCTGCATACAGATTTCTCAAGAGTCAGGTCAGGTGGTCTGGTATTCCCATCTCTTTCAGAATTTTTCACAGTTTATTGTGATCCACACAGTCAAAGGCTTTGGCATAGTCAATAAAGCAGAAATAGATGTTTTTCTGGAACTCTCTTGGTTTTTCCATGATCCAGAGGATGTTGGCAATTTGATCTCTGGTTCCTCTGCCTTTTCTAAAACCAGCTTGACATCAGGAAGCTCACGATTCACGTATTGCTGAAGTCTGGCTTGGAGAATTTTGAGCATTACTTTACTAGCATGTGAGATGAGTGCTACTGTGTGGTAGTTTGAGCATTCTTTGGCATTGCCTTTCCTTGGGATTGGAATAAAAACTCACCTTTTTCAGTCCTGCGGTCACTGCTAAGTTTTCCAAATTTCCTGGCATATTGAGCGCAGCACTTTCACAGTATCATCTTTCAGGATTTGAAACAGATCCACTGGAATACATCACCACCACTAGCTTTGTTTGTAGTGATGCTTTCTAAGGCCCACTTGACTTCACATTCCAAGATGTCTGGCTCTAGATGAGTGATCACATCATCATGATTATCTGGGTCTTGAAGACCTTTTTTTACAGCTCTTCTGTATATTCTTGCCACTTCTTCTTAATATCTTCTGCTTCTGTTAGGTCCAGACCATTTCTGTCCTTTATCGAGCCCATCTTTGCATGAAATGTTCCCTTGATATCTCTAATTTTCTTGAAGAGATCTCTAGTCTTTCCTATTCTGTTCTTTTCCTCTATTTCTTTGCATTGATCGCTGAAGAAGGCTTTCTTATCTCTTCTTACTATTCTTTGGAACTCTGCATTCAGATGCTTATATCTTTCCTTTTCTCCTTTGTTTTTTGTCTCTCTTCTTTTCACAGCTATTTGTAAGCCCTCCCCAGACAGCCATTTTGCTTTTTTGCATTTCTTTTCCATGGGGATGATCTTGATTCTTGTCTCCTGTACAATGTCATGAACCTCATTCCATAGTTCATCAGGCACTCTATCTATCAGATCTAGGCCCTTAAATCTATTTCTCACTTCCACTGTATAATCATAAGGGATTTGATTTAGATCATACCTGAATGGTCTAGCGGTTTTCCCTACTTTCTTCAATTTCAGTCTGAATTTGGCAATAAGGAGTTCATGATCTGAGCCACAGTCAGCTCCTGGTCTTGTTTTTGTTAACTGTATAGAGCTTTTCCATCTTTGGCTGCATATAATTTAATCAATCTGATTTTGGTGTTGACCATCTGGTGATGTCCATGTGTAGAGTCTTCTCTTGTGTTGTTGGAAGATGGTGTTTGCTATGACCAGTGCATTTTCTTGGCAAAACTCTATTAGTCTATACCCTGCTTCATTCTGCATTCCAAGGCCAAATTTGCCTGTTACTCCAGCTGTTTCTTGACTTCCTACTTTAGCATTCCAGTCCCCTATAATGAAAAGGACATCTTTTTGGGTGTTAGTTCTAAAAGGTTTTGTAGGTCTTCATAAAACCATTCAACTTCAGCTTCTTCAGCGTTACTGGTTGGGGCATAGACTTGGATAACTGTGATATTGAATGGTTTGCCTTGGAAACGAACAGATCATTCTGTCGTTTTTGAGATTGCATCCAAGTACTGCATTTCGGACTCTTTTGTTGACCATGATGGCTACTCCATTTCTACTGAGGGATTCCTGCCTGCAGTAGTAGATATAATGGTCATCTGAGTTAAATTCATCCATCCCAGTCCATTTTAGTTTGCTGATTCCTAGAATGTCAACATTCACCCTTGCCATCTCTTTTTGACCACCTCCAATTTGCCTTTATTCATGGACCGAACATTCCAGTTTGTTATGCAATATTGCTCTTTACAGCATCGGATCTTGCTTCTATCACCAGTCATATGCACAACTGGGTATTGTTTTTGCTTTGGCTCCATCCCTTCATTCTTTCTGGAGTTATTTCTCCACTGATCTCCAGTAGCATATTGGTCACCTACTGACCTGGGGAGTTCCTCTTTCAGTATCCTATCATTTTGCCTTTTCATGCTGTTCATGGGGTTCTCAAGGCAAGAATACTGAAGTGGCTTGCCATTCCCTTCTCCAGTGGACCACATTCTGTCTGACCTCTCCACCATGACCCACCTGTCTTGGGTTCCCTCACAGGCATGGCTTGGTTTCATTGAGTTAGGCAAGGCTGTGGTCCTAGTGTGATTAGATTGACTAGTTTTCTGTGAGTACGGTTTCAGTATGTCTGCCCTCTGATGCCCTCTTGCAGCACCTACTATCTTACTTGGGTTTCTCTTACCTTGCTCGTGGGGTATCTTTTCATGGCTGCTCCAGCAAAGCACAGCTGCTGTTTCTTACCTTGAACGAGGGGTATCTCTTTACCGCCACTTTCCTGTCCTTCAGTGTGGGATAGCTCCTCTAGGCCCTCCTGTTCCTGCACAGCTACGGCTCCCCTGGTTGATCCTTCTGGCCCCCGCCCTGGCCTCCGGGGTGGGTGGCTCGTTTCAGCTGCCGCCCCTGGCCTCAGGTTCAAGCTCGGGGTGGCTCCTCAGGGTTACCACCCCTGGCCTCGAGCATGAGGTGGCTTCTTCCGGCAGCCCCTGACCTCAGACACGGGGTGTCTCCTCCCGGCCACCACCCCTGACCTCCTGCCAGCTGTGGCCCCTGACCTCGGACTCAGGGTGCCTGTATACATAGTACTAAAATCTTTTTATTCCTCCTGGTGTCTATGAAAAATTCTCCTCACTATACTAATGAGAAAATTGCTATTTGTATACAGATAGTGAAATACTAAAGTGACACCTCTATATAAGTTATCATAAGCAATATGCTTATGCTATTAACTATTTATGTGTATTTAATTAATGAAATGTATACCAGTAGGTGAATTCTAATACTATATTTTATAAATTTAATAATGAATTTCATTCCTCTTATATTTTGTGAAAAGAAGCAAATCATTATCTAGAAACACCAAATCAACAATTCCTATTTTTTTCCTGAAGATATTCAAAATTGGAAATTTAAAAAAAATTTTTTACTGACTGTGTCAAGCTGTGATATACCAGCTTGAAAGAAAATGAGAGCATTATTGATAGACATAAAATACAGATAGCTCTAAAAGAAAAATATATATAGTCAAATAGGGAACATATATATGCATTGTGCTCAGAAACATACATGCTAGAAGAGTCTCTGTATATTAACTAATTCAGGATGTGTTTCTGATGAAGATATGTGGGACTAACAAATAATACCAACAAATAATTCAAATTTAAAATTACGAAAAAATACTAAATTAATTTAAAAAAATATTTCATTAAAAGTGTCTGGCTGAGAATGTACATGACATTTACATACATACATTAAGCACACAAATTTGAGTTTAGTGACTCTTCAAAACTGCGTGAGAGGTCATCTTATATCCTATTTTAAATAGATAATAGTGTGCCCATGGGCTTCCCAGTGGGAGCTAGTGGTAAAGAACTGAACTGAACTGCCATTGAAGGGGATACAAGAGATGTGAGTTCAATTCCTGGGTGGATAAGATCTCTTGGATGAGGGCATGGCAATATTCATGGCAATATTCCACTCTAATATTCTTGCCTGGAAATTCCCATGGACAGAGGAGCCTTGTGGGCCACGGTCCACAGGGTCGCAAAGAGTGGACAGGACTGAAAAGACTTAGCGCACATGCACTCACGTTGTGCCCATGTGAGACAGTTGGTATAATTGAAAACTAAGATCCAGAGGAAACTGAGAAAACAGAGTTGTGATACATTAAATGAATGGAAAAACAGTATTTATTTTTTATCTCTACAATCTGAAATAAAATTGAAAGGCAAAAAAGCAATCAAGTGGCACAGAAATCACAAAGAGAAGGTTCTAAAGAATAAAATAGCTGTTATTGTTTTGAATATTAACATGAATATTTAATAAAATCTAAGGATTATAGAATTTCAATTATTTGGATTTATCATAATATGTGAGTTATGGGCACAATTTTTAGCTCAGAATAAAATGTGTACTTCATTACATAAATGAATATTATGTGAGATAATTTGTCCTTAAAATTAAATATGCATGATATGTGTGTGTTTTGACAGTGTATGTATTGCATTTTAATAGAACCCTCTTCTAAAAGTTAAACTCAGCTTGATACCAACTTATCTTTATAAAATCCGGGGGAAAATATCAGTATCAACAATTCAAAGATGATTCCCTCTCTGGAATCCTCTAGAAACAGCATGTTGCTGAGGAACTGTGTGCACCTTGTAGATCTTTAAAAGAACCTCAGAAGATTAATTCCAATAATAGTGCAAACTGAATAACTCTTCTGTTATTTTCTTCAGTTCTTCGAATTTAAAGTCAACAAATTAATCATCATTCTGAGAAGTCAGAATTCAATAAAATTAGTTCTAATTTCATATAGTCCATTGATAATTTACACTAATTTTATCATTAACATTTTTGACTCATTGACACTTAGAAAAATTAATCAGAGAGAAGAACATCTGAGAAATAAAGGTCTGTTTGAATATGAGGGTGAAATATATCTGAGAATGTGGTTCAGAGTTTTCTGGAACTTACTTTTCTCCCCACCTTGTTACTTGTTATGCTTTTTGCAAGAATAAAAATCCCTGTCTCATTTTCTTTTGGGGGCTTGTATTTTCTCCAACTCATCAATTTGTTTTCACTGTGTGTGTGTGTGCATGCTAAGTCACTTCAGTCATGACCAACTCTTTGTGATCCTTTGGGCTATAACCTGCCAGGTTTCTTGGTCCATGGGATTTTCCAAGCAAGAATACTGGTGTGAGTTGCCTTACTTTCTTCCAGGAGATCTTCCTGACCCAGGGATCAAACCTGTGTCTTTTGCATCTCCTGCATGGGCAGAGGGATTCTTTACCACTAGTGCAACATGGGAAGCCTTTATTTTCACTGGGACCATCTATGTCTTTACCTGACTCCAACTCTCTGTTCATAGTTGACTAGTTCAAGGATAGATTCAAGTCCAGCAAAGATTTTTCTTTAAAGTTTTCAAAATTTTCAGGTTTTGTGGTGATAGATATTACAAGATGAAGAACTGGAGATATGTGAGTATTCGTGTCCTCCTTAAGGGAAATAAGCTTGAAGAGAGACAAAAAAAAAAAAAAAAAAAAAAAGAAGAAGAAGAAGAAGTATACAAGTGGAGATAATTGAAAAACTAAGACAAAGACTTGATGGCATCCAAGTTCCTGATATGGTGTGGTTTTCACTTGTTTGCTTACTTTTAAGTTTTATATCTATTGAAGCTGGTTAAGACGGTGGTCAGGAAGAGAATGGGTGACAGAGGATGAGATAGTTGGATGGTATCACTGACTCAGTGGACATGAGTTTCAGCAAACTCTGGGGAATAGTGAAGGACAGGGAAGCTTAGCATGCTGCAGCCCATGGGGTTGCAAAGTGTTGGCTACGACTGGGGAACTGAGCAACAGAAACATATATATATATATATATATATATATATATCTTATTTTCCTTTTATCATTTGGTCAGTTTGTCTTTGGAATTTCCTGTTTGTTTGCTTTTTTCTGTATGAGTTCAAGTTCAAATTCTGTACCTTTTAACCTGAATAGTCATGAACAATGGAATTGGCCCTGACAGGATTTTGTTTATAAATATTTTAGCAGGATGGATTAAAAAAAAACAAAGACTTTCTGTGGTTCATATACACTATGGAATACTACTCAGCCCTTAAAAAGAATAAATTTGACTCAGTTCTAATGAGATGGATGGAATTGGAACCGATTATACAGAGTGAAGTAAGCCAGAAAGAAAAACACCAATACAGTATACTGACACATATATATGGAATTTAGAAGACAGTAATGATGACCCTACATGTGAGACAACAAGAGACACAGAGGTATAGAGTGGACTTTTGGACTCTGAGGGAGAGAGAAAGGGTGGGATGGTATGGGAGAATGGCAATGAAACATGTATATTTTCCTGTAAGAAACGAAACGCTAATCTATGTTCAATGTAGGATGCAGGAGGCATGGGGCTGATGCACAGGATGATTCAAGTAGAGGATGGGGGGTGGGAGGTGGGAGGGGATTCGGCATTGGGAGAGTGTGTTCACCTATGGCTGATTCGTGTCAATGTATGGCAAAACAAATACAGTATTGTAATTAAAAAAATAAATAAATTTAATTTAAAAAAAAAAATAAAGAAGGCAAATGCAAAACCAAAAAAAAAAACCAAAGACTTTCTGCCTCACAAGAAGCACCTTCTCAATTTCCAGTGCTGGTTTCTCCACTTCTCCTTGAACTCTAAAATTTTCAGGAATCTGGCATTCAGTCTTGGAGTCTCTATTCTTTACCATCTTTACTCACTTATCAGTGATCTCAGGGATTTAAATATTATCTATGTTATCCATCCAAAATTTAATCCCTAGCTCAAGTCAGGCATATTCTCTGCATGAAAGACATGTACATCATATGGCTTACTGGATATCCTCATGGGGATGTCTAGAAGTCAACTCAAGTTTAAAGTTCAGATGTAGCCTCAGCATCTTCATGTGCTTAATGTACTTTTCCTGCCATCTTCATCTCAAAAAATACTACTGCAGTCTCCAAGTTACACAAGGGAAAAAAAAAAAGAGAGAGAGACTTGAAATGATTTTTGAAATTAAAATAATACACATATTTATTATTTTCTGTGCAAAAGCAATTTTTATTTATTCTAAATAAAATATTTATTCAAAATGTGGTCATCTGAATCTAATTAGCCACTACTTTGGTCAAAATGTTCCTCATCTCTTTCAACTTTTGTAACAACCCCTGACACGTCACCCTGCTTTGAACTCCTGCAAATGAATTATTCTAGTAGCTTCAGAATGACTTTTCACTCTATATGGCAGGTGAAGAGATACTTTATAAAGAATCTTTCATTGTTCCATTCAGATACACCAGTAGCATCCAATCTCTTTCTAAATAAAAGCCTACATCCTCACAATG
The DNA here is from genome assembly GCA_917880005.1 of Nanger dama. Lineage (NCBI taxonomy): Eukaryota > Metazoa > Chordata > Mammalia > Artiodactyla > Bovidae > Nanger > Nanger dama. Next base: position 6,167,156 of record CAKJTW010000090.1, on the reverse strand, counting down.
GCTTTGGAAATCTAAATTAATTTGGATGAGGGCTAACTCTGATTTCTTCTCATACAATTCTCTTCAGCTCTCTAAACCAAACCACACATGCCTTATTCCTCTCCTTGCATTTTTAATAGAACCCTGTTGTAAAACTCAAAACAGGCTTAATACCATCTTATCTTCATAAAACTCCAGTCACATATGCCTTCTTCCTGTCCTTTGAACACAGCAAATATGAGTTCACTTTGCGATCTGGAATTTTCTGTCTCTTCAGTTTGGAAAGGACAAAAATGTTTGTAAGATTTAGTCCACTAATTAATTATTGTACTTTCCTTTTAATGTAACATCCTATAATTTTTCTTATTCTTAATATTTTATAATTCTTTTTAAAGATTGCCTTATTTTATTTAAAAATCCTTAATTTAGTCATCTGCATTTTTTATCATTATAAATCATTGTGTATTGATAAGGAGAATTTAGGAGAATTCAGCACCACCAGGTCAGCCTTGCAACAAATATGAAAGGAACTTACAGAGCTAGCAAACACAAAAGAAAGGAAAGACTTACAAAAACAAACCTAAAACAATCAAGAAAATGCCAGTAGGAATATAGGTGTCAATAATTACCTTAAAAGTAAATGGATTAAATGCACCGACCAAAAGATACAGACTGACTGAATGGATACAAAAACAAGACCCTTATAAATGCTGCCTACAAAAGACCCACTTCAGACCTAGAGATACATACACTGAAAATAAAAGGATAAAAGAAGATATTCCATGCAAAAGAAAACCAAAATAAAGCCAGAGTGGCAATCCTTATTTCAGATAAAATAGATTTTAAAATAAAGACTATTATAAGAGACAAAGAAGGGCACTACATAATGATCAAGGGATCAATCCAAGAAGAACACATAACAACTGTAAATGTTTATGCACCCAACATAGGAGCACCTCAGTACATAAGAGAAACACCAACAGGCATAAGAGGGAAATCAACAGTAACACAATTATAGTAGGAGACTTTACTACCCCACTTACACCAGTGGACAGAACATCAAAACAGATAATCAATAAGGAAACACAAACCTTAAATGAAACATTAGACCTAATGGACCTAATTGATATCTTCAGGACTTTCTACCCAAATGCAGACAAATACACTTTATTCTCAAGTTCAGACAGAACATTTTCCAGAATAGACCACATCTTGGGCTACATATCAAACCTCAGTAAATTTAAGAGAATTGAAACTGTATCAAGTATCTTCTCTTACCACAATCCAATGAGTAAAAGTCACTCGGTAGTTTCAAACTTTTTGTGACCCCCATGGTCTATAGTCCATAAAATTTTCCAGGCCAGAATACTGGAGTGGGTAGCCTTTCCCTTCTCCAGGAGATTAGATATCAACTACAGGAAAAAATAAAAATAAAAAAGCAAAAACACAAACTCATAGAGATTGAACAATACATTACTAAATAACAAAGAAGTTACTGAAGAAATATTAAAGGAAACCACAAGATTCCTAGAATCAAATGACAATGAAAACACGATGACCCAATACCTTCACAACACCCAACACATTTAGCACAAACAATTCAAAGAGGGAAGGTTATAGTGATATATTCATACCTCAAGAAACAAGAAAAGCATCAAATAGACAACCTAACTCAGCATCTACAGCAGCTGGAAAAAGAAAAACAAAAAAACTTCAAAGTCAGCAGAAGGAAATAAATCATAAATATCAGAGCATAAATAAATGAGAAAAAAATGAAGAAAACAATAGTAAAGATTAATAAAACTAAAAGCTAGTTCTTTGAGAAGACAAACAAAATTGACAAACCACTAGCCAGACTCATCAAGGAAAAAAGGAGAAAAATCAAATAAATGAAATTAGAAATGAAAAAGAAATGGTTAAAGCAGACAACACAGAAATTCAAAGGATCATAGAGAATATTAAGAGAAACTATATAACTAATAAAACAGACAACCTAGAAGAAATGGGAAGATTCTTAGAAAAGTTCAACCTCCCAAGACTTACCCAGGAAGAAATAGGAATTATGAACAAACCAATTACAAACAAGGAAATCAAAACAATGACCAAAAGTCTCACCAAAAACAAAAGCTCAGGGCCAAATGATTTCACAGGGTAATTCTATCAAACATTTAGAGAAGAGCTAATGTCTATTTTTCTTTTCTTTTTTTTTTTCACTTGAGTTGTTTATTGATCCAGTTATTGAGGTTACATAATGAATCATGATTATGTAGAAGCACACATTTTTTTATTAAATTTATTTATTTTTTTAATTACAATACTGTATTTGTTTTGCCATACATTGACACGAATCAGCCATAGGTGAACACAATCTAATGTCTATTTTTCTGAAACTCCTCCAAAAATTGCAGAGGAAGGAATACTTCCAAACTCAGTTTACGAGGCCATAATCACCCTGATACCAAAACCAGGCAAAGAAAACATGAAACAGAATTACAGGCCAATATCACTGAATATAGACACAAAAACTCTCGACAAAATTCTAGCAAACAGAATTCAACAACATTGAAAAGCTCATACACCATGATTGAGAAGCTGTGGTACATGTATAAAATGAAATACTACTCAGCCATAAAAAGAACACATTTGAATCAGTTCTAATGAGGTATATGAACCTAGAACCTATTATACAGAGTGAAGGAAGTCAGAAAGAGAAAAAAAAAAAAATCATATACTGATACATACAAATGGAATCTAAAAAGACAGCACTGATGGATATTTTCAGGGCAGCAACGGAGAAACAGACATAGAGAACAGCCAATGGACATTGTGGGGGTAGGAGGGAAAAAGCTAGATGTATGGAGAGAGTAACATGGACATTTACAATACCATATGCAAAACAGATAGTCAGTGGGAATTCGCTGTATGACTAAGGAAATGCAAACAGGGACTCTGTGATAGGCTGAAGGGTAGGATCGGGAGGGTGATGGGAAGGAGTTTCAGGAGGGAGGGGCATGGGTGTACCTAAGGCTGATTCTTGTTCATGTAAGAAAAAAATCTGTAAAGGAATTATCCTTCAATTAAAAAGTTTTTAAAAAAAAAAAAATAATCATGTATTGATAATATGTACATTTTTAATCTCCTATTGTATTCAATGAATATGTTTACTATTACATACAGCTTTTTAAGAGTTGATACATTAGATTGTAAGCTTAGTTAAGTTATATAATTCAGTGCAGTAGGTATTAATTTTCCATTTCATAGGAACATAAAACTCAGGAAAATTCCCTCAGGTATTCATTCATACAACCAAATATTTGGGAAATAATGACTTAAACACATATCTTGGGCTTTCTCATTGGACCAAAGTTCTATTGAGTGGTGCAAACGAGTCTATCACCTCTTGATTTAAGTCCTTTCCTTTAAGTTCAACCTTTATAATGTGTACAAAAAAACTACTTGATTTCTCTGATCCTTAATCTTTTACGTATGCAAAATGATGATTTAATTTATGTAAGCCTAATAATTATTTCATTAGTGAACTTAGTACGTATGAAAGTGCATGATGCCCAAAGCATGTGTATTGAATTGCATATATTAGCCCTTCATATTTCATAGAAAACTTTATAAAACTATAATTAAAACTTTATAATTCACCAGATATTTAGAATTTTAGAAAGAGCTGATTTTTCTTCTTGACTATTTATATGTTTGAAGGCAAGATTCTTGTCTTCATTTGTCTTGTCTTGATACAAGTTGCTGCTCTTTAACACAAACTACACAGACAATATGGATAATCTCTACCCTATCACCACTCAAAATATAATCAATGCAGTCTGGTTTTATTATTTTAAGATGTGTTAAAAGTTAGCAACAATTGAAAACATAACAAATTTATCATGTAAGATAGCTGAATTGGGGGATGATATGTTTTATTTTGGGGACTGTTAAATGATTAAATTGAAACATTGCTTATTCTAAAATAAATTATATTTTACTTATTTGCTAAGTATTCACCCTGGTCATTGGAGAAGACAATGGCAACCCACTCCAGTACTCTTACCTGGAAAATCTCATGGACAGAGGAGCCTGGTAGGCTGCAAACCATGGGGTCCCTAAGATTCGGACACGACTGAGCGACTTCACTTTCACTTTTCACTTTCATGCATTGGAGAAGGAAACAGCAACCCACTCCATTATTCTTGCCTGGAGAATCCCAGGGACAGAGGAGCCTGGTAGGCTGCCATCTATGGGGTCGTGCAGAGTCTGAACACGACTGAAGCGACTTACCAGCAGCAGCAGCATCCTTTTCATAACTAATTTTTAATTTTAGTAATAATGCCAAATTTTCATAGTTTTAGGGCTTTACAATATCCTATCCTGTTTGATTTATAATTTACCCTCTTAATTTTGTAACATAGGGAAGTGGAAGAAATATTACCCTCATTATATATATATATATATATATATATAATAAACTATATCCCATATACTCATGGGCAAACAACTAGTGCATGAGCAGTCTAAATTGGAACAAGTTTATTTGGACTTTTATTTTATTACATCTGAATATTATACATATAGTATAAAAGTCACTAAGTTATGTAAAATGTTCTCATCAGAAGCAAAAATTGACTTTACATTTCTATCTATTTTCCATAATAAATAATTGCATAAATGATGTATTCTCTTGCTGTAAAATATATTTTAAAGCTTCCTAAGTTAAGATAATGTTATATTGAATATAATGGTCTTTGAATTCATAACATAATCAACTAGCAGCAGTATCATAAGTGGCTTATATACCAGACATTTTCAATATTTATATGGCTTTACTGGAGAACTTTAAAAGTATTAGTAGCTAAAATATTCATTGATGGCTTATTATAACTATTCTTTTGGACCCATACACTGCTTATTCAAATACAATGAAAAGAGATAAATGATAAGGAGCAGAAAGTAATCATAATTTCCTCTTTTAAGACATGATTAAAAGGGCAATTTGGAATGTAATAATTAATGTCACTGATAATTGTATTACAGTATGACATGCTGAGACATTCTGTGTCATTTAACAGGTTTGGATTTTCAAGGCAAACTTCTAAAAGTGGTTAATTCTTCCCAGGCAGTATGCCTACAATATAGATAGCAGATTCATTATTTTGGATGCAATGAGTTGGACATAAATGAGTAAGTTAGATTTATACCAAGCAATACTCTGAGAATATTCTCCACATCATTCAATAAGCATTGGATTTTTAATAAGAATATTTTGATTAAAATCATAATATAACATTCTGTCCATGGGATTTTCCAGGCAAGAGTACTGGAGTGGGGTGCCACTGCCTTCTCCAAATATAACATAGTCATAAGCTTAAAATTATAGTAAGGCAGAAACTACCTTAAGTAAGTGGTTAAATGTGGGTACACATACACATATCTGCTTACCTATTGGCAAAAGGTAAATACCTATATTCCTTGGTAGCTCAGCTGGAAAGAATCCACCTGCAATGTGGGAGACCCTAGACCGATTCCTGGGTCAGGCAGTTTCCCAGGTGAAGGGATAGGCTACGCACTCCAGTATTCCTGGGTTTCCCTAGTGGCTAAGATGGTAAAGATTCTGCTTGCAATGCAGAAGACATGGGATGGGAAGATCCCCTGGAAGAAAGTATGTCAACCCATTCCAGTATTCTTGCCTGGAGAATCCCCATGGACAGAGGAGCCTGGTGGGCTACAGTCTGTGAGGTCACAAAGAGTTGGACATGACTGAGTGACTATGCACAGCACAAATACCTATATTCATTCATTAGTTTATATATTACTTTTGAATATCAAGTGACTGATATAAAAATAAAGTTAGAGTCTAGTGAAGGATACTTACAATTCAAAAATAAATGACATCATTCAGGAGACTGATAAATGCTATGACTGAGGTTATTATGGATGCAAAGATGGTAAGAGCAATTAGTAATAGGAAACTTAATTTTTGGGTTCAGAAAAGACTTCCATAAAAAGGCAACAGCTACATATTGATAGATAAAGAATAAACACGTATTAACCAGGTGGTGGCTCAGTGGTGAAGAATCTGCCTGTCAATGCAGGAGGCACAAAAGGTGTGGGTTCGATCCCTGGGTTGAGAAGTTCTCCTGGAGAAGAAAATGGCAACTCACTCCAGTTTTCTTGCCTGGAAAATTCCATGGACAGAGGAGCCTAGGGGGCTATAGTCCATGAAGTTGCAGAGAGTTGGACATGACTTAGCAACTGCTAAGCTGCTTAGCAACTGCTGCAGCTGCTAAGTCGTTTCAGTTGTGTCCAACTCTGTGCGATGCCATAGATGCGCAGCCCACTAGGCTTCTCTGTCCCCGGGATTCTCCAGGCAAGAAAACTGGAGTGGGTTGCCATTTCCTTCTCCAATGCATGAAAGTGAAAAGTGAAAGTGAAGTTGCTCAGTTGTGCCCAACTCTTAGCAACCCCATGGACTGCAGCCTACCAGGCTCCTCCGTCCATGGAATTTTCCAGGCAGGAGTACTAGAGTGGGGGTGCCATTGCCTTCTCCTACACAACAAAATAACAACGAACTACGTAGAGATGGTACTGTCAATGAGGAAAAGTTCTCACTTACCCAAAGGCAGGAGAAAATAGGGCGTTTTGCAAGAACTTCATGTATATTTTAATTCATTGGAGGATAGAGAGATCAAGAACTAGATTATGAAGGGCCTCGTGGAACATATGAGGAGATTGGACTTTATCCTGAAGGTTATAGAAATGATTGAAGGGATTTATTAGTAATTTATATACAGATTTGTCTCTTGGTATGTAAATTCTGACTGCAGTGTGAGAAATGAATTAAAGTGACTTTAGAAATAAAATGAAGTATTTATGAATTTATTACTATGATCCAAAAATGTAATGAATCATAAAGTAAGGCAGTAGAGGTGTAAATGGGAAAAAGTAAATAGATTTGAAAGACAATGAGATATTTATCATAAATCTTATGAGAAAAGAAGATGTATTATTTTACTCTTGCTGCTAAAGATGAATGATCAGAAATGTAGTTGCTGGAAATAACTGGGTACATGCTCAGTCATGTCCAACTCTTTGTGACCCCATGGACTGTGGCCCACCAGGCTACTCTGTCCATGGGATTTTCTAGGCACAGATACTGGAGTGGGTTGCCATTTCCTACTCCAAGGTGTCTTCCCCATCCAGGGACTGACCCTGCGTCTCCTTGCATCTCGTGCATTGGCAAGCAGATATTTTTTTACCACTACCTACCTAAATAACTATCACAAAACTATTATTTTACAGTTCTATAGATTAGAGTCAACACAAATCCTGCTGAACTCTAAGGTTAAAAGTCATCATTACGTCTTTTTCTGGATAGTTTAGGGGATAATCCATTTCCTTACATTTCTAGCTCATAGAGATAGTCCTGGCTCATGACCCCTTTTGTCCATCTTTGAAGACAGTTTTGTTGCAACTTCTTGAACCAACTTCCATAGCCATATCTCCTTCTCTAACCATGACTAGGCTAGATTACTGGATTTTAAAGACTGGGTTTGATTGGGTTGACCCAAATAGTCTTGGAAAATCTTTTTCTTCCCAAGGTCCTTAACTTAATCACATCTGTATGGTCTTTTTGATACTTAAACTAACACATTCACATGTTCTGGAGACTGGGACATGGACATTTTTGAGGATTATTTCTCTGCATATCACAGAACAGGAAAGGTCAAAAGTGAAATACTCATTTCTGATCTAGAAAATTCAGAAGTGGAGAATGTAAAAATTTCATTCACTGAGACAGATAAGAGAAATTGTGAGCATTAGGCCATTATGACTAATGTAATGGGGTTAGAAAAACTAAAAAGAAGATACAGATTATGAGAGAGGAATGTACTGGTGACTGATAATTGCAATACTAGTAACCAGAAAAGGAAATATATGATTAAGGCCAGATTTGGACAATAATATATGGAAATATAACCCTTAAAATGTATCCTCTCAAATCCATACATATATGAATCATTATTTTTTGTAAGAAATCTTTTGAAAGTTTTGGACTGGGAGACCCATAATACAAGTTTTTTTTTTTTTCTTTATGGAGGTAAAATTCACATAATATAAAATGAAAACTATGTGGTTCAGTGGCACTTAGTATATTCACGATGCTTAGCAGACATCACTTTTAGCTAGTCCCAAATTTTTCTGATTCAAAATATTTTTATAACCTGCAAAGAGTCAGACATGACTGAGTGACTGAACTGAACTGAACATAAAGCCCTGTACCCATCATGAAATTATTTTCCATTTCTTCCTACCCTCTTTGCTTAGTCACTCAGTCATGTCTGACTCTTTCTGATCCCATTTACTGTAGCCCGCCAGGCTCCTCTGTCCATGGGGATACTCCAGGCAAGAATACTGGAGTGGGTTGCCACCTTCCCATCCAGTAATTGAACCCAGGTCTCTTGCATTGCAGGCAGATTATTTGTGGACTGAGCCACAAGGGAAGTCCAAGAATATTGGAGCGGGTAGCCTATTCCTTCTCCAGGGGATCTTCCTGACCCAGGAATTGAACTGGAATCTCCTGCATTGCTAGTGGGTTCTTTACCAGCTGAGCTACCGGGGAAGCCCAGCTAGCTTCCTATCCTCAGTTTCTGATAATCTACTAATCAGCTTCTTGTCTCTATATAAAAAATATAATTTTATACTTTGTGGTTATAACATATTTTATTTTTATTTCTAAAGCTGGATGGACTAGGGCAACAGATCTACATGAATAATGGTGGACCACAATAAATTTTATAAATTTTATCCCAAGGCTAGTTATACATGACTCAGAGGTGACATCAACTCTATAACCAGATTCCAGAGATGTAATATATTACAGATTAGCAAACATGACTGGTGTTGTAGTATATTTTCATAGGCAAGTTATAAAACGACAAAGGGGGAAATTAGACAGATTTACCTTTGTGCTATATGTATCAAAGTAAGATACTTTGTTGTATTTTAGAAAGATTAAATACAAATAAAATTTCTTTATTGGAAGAAAACAATTAGTCAACTGTACCAAGTGATCTAGAAGCTCAATCAGTAAGTTAATATATGTGGCAAACAATTTTTTAAGAATACAGAGATTATGTTAGTGATTTGCAACATATTTCATCAATGAATTTGCAGTATGTACTTCATTGTTTAAGGTGTGAAAGTTATTTTCCCTTTCAATGTTTAAAAAAAAAAAAAACTTAGAAAAACTTAACATGAACTTCCCAGGACTTTATAACTTTTTTCTCCCCTGTTTAGGCTCATATTAAATATTTAGGATTCAAGATTTGGGGTTGCGTAGGAAATGGCAACCCACTCCAGTGTTCTTGCCTGGAGAATCCCAGCGAAGGCGGAGCCTGGTGGGCTGCCGTCTATGGGGTCGCAGAGTCGGACACGACTGAAGTGACTTAGCAGCAGCAGCAGCAGCAGCAACAGGGAATATTGTTTAGGTCATCTGATGTAAATAGATGACTCACTGGAAAAATCCCTGATGCTGGGAAAGATTAAGGGCAGAAGGAGAAAAGGGCATCATAAGATGAGATGCCTGAATGGTATTACCGATGCAGTAAAGATGAATTTGGGCAAACTCCGGGAGATGGTGAGGGACAGGGAGGCCTGGTGTCTTGCAGTCCATGGCGGCACAGAGTTGGATACGACTCGGTGATCGAACACAACACCACCACAACAGAGAAAGCAAAGCAAACTACCTAAAAAGATTAAAAGAGTTCAAACTACCTAAAAGATTAAAAGAGTTCAAAGTTTAGCTTAAGCACCTTCATATCTACTTAATATTTTTTCTGTGTTCCTCTGGATCTTGATTCCATAACATTTTTCTTATTTTTCCTACAGAACTTTGCCCTTAGAAATGATCTCAGATTTATTCCTGTCAAAGTCTTAAAAGTGCACAAACACTTAAGGGGAAATTAATAATAGTGTAATTTAAGTTAAAACATTAAACTAATTGGGTAAATTTCTAATCCTCAATTGGTTCAGGGAAAATAGACATTTTGAAGGTCTCAGAAAAAGTACTCAGGAAACCTACTAGACTAATAAGATATCTTGATGATATAAATGAAATCTTGATGGTGATCTATCTCAGTAGTTAATAAGTGACAAATAGAATATGCCCTTATTTGATTGTTGCATATCAATAGTTAACACTGGAGAAAAATAAACTATGTTTTGAAGTGCATTGAACATTTATTGAATAAGTAGTTTTTGCAGAAAATAAGTTAAAGAAAATATATGGGACATATACTATACTAAAAACAAATCTTAATAAGAGAAAGTATCTTGATTAAGTATTATATTTGAAGAATATAACAGGTATTGGGTTCTTGAGGAACACTAAATAGAGTCCATGAGCAGAATCTGAAGTGGAAAAATGTCAGTCTCTAAAACAGCAATAAACCCAATCAAAACTGTACAACATGGCTCTCAAAGAAATTATTGTTTACATTTTCTATATATTCAAAATAAAACTTACATATGTGTTTATTATCAGTGAAGCACAGTGATGAACTTTGAGAGCCACTGGAATCCAGGATCTATGGGGGTTCAGTGGTTGATGGAACATCATGCAAAATTACATAACTGGAATGAAATAGTATTAGGAAACTGTAAGGTAAGAAGATTTATATTGTTTCAACATAAACATCTGAAAACCCTGGCATTGTGAGTAATAGAAGCATTGCTACTTATCCTTACTTTGAGATAGGAACAGAAGAACTTAACCAAAGACAGCAATTTGAAAATTAAAAACACGAAGAGATATTGTTTGGACACTACAAAGAAGCTTCAGATGCACTGATTAAACAATAAGTCAAACACAGAACTGTTTCTTCTCTACTAGTTATTATTTTCATCCATAGCTCACTATGGCCCACACAGGTCACTGAAATTTCTAACAGAGATATATATATATATATATATATATATATATATATATATATAATATTTATCAACTTCTTTATTTGCAATACATTTGCTGAAGTCTCAGCATGTTCACAAGTCTAACTTCAATAAAAAATAATTACATGAAAAATAATGTCTGATATTTGCTGAGTGGATACACTGTATCACACAGTCTTCTAGGCATTGAACCTAGGAAACTCCACTGCAATGCTTGCAGCAATACTATAAACAAAGTGTTACTATTACCTTTACATCCTTTTGATAATTAAAGGAATTCAGGTTTGTAGATTTGAGGTTTGTAGAATTCAATGAAAAAAAAATTTGTACTTCCAGGGCTCGAGAATTTTTGTGCAATACATAGAGATTGGTAGATTCACCCTTTCCTCATCAGCTTAGCAACACTTTTTCATCAGACTCCAAAACGTATTTCCTCGGATTTAGCACCTCACCTAATCTTTCTTGACCAATATCCCTTCCCACACTAACCAATATTTCACAAAATTAAACAGCTCTCACAGCTTCTGAGCCTCGGGCTTCTAAACAGAAAAATTTAAGCCCATGTGAGGAGAGTACATTTTTAAAACTCACATGTTGTTTGACTGGGCCAGCCACAGAATCACCAGTATTCTTGCCTCTTTCCTTCTTCTAAAATCAAATAAAGCACAGCAAAAGCCTCCATGCATATCAGCAATGCAAACAGTGAGGTGCCAATCACAGTAAACACATGTGAACTCTGGCCTTTCTAGGGTTACGAGTATGTGAAATTTTGCTTAATCTGTAACACATATATCCAGACTTATTGGAGTAAGTATCTATAAATATTTATTTTTGCATTGATTGATATTTTTAAAAATTTCATTTGCCAATAGAGTACTGTTTTGAAGTTTTAGAGCTCAGAAGACCTATTACTTAACTAAAAGCAAATATACCAGCATACTTACAGTTACCATTATATTAGGTAAAACTCATTCAAAGGAGAATAGATGAACCATACAGGATAAGCTCACATCTCACTAAGAACTTCTTTAAGTAAAATTCATCAAGTGATATTGTAGAGAAAGTTGATTATAAGGAAAATGTTAACTAATATATCAACAAATTAATGGTTCAAAACTTTTAAGAAATACAATCTACTATATAAATATTCACTATTAACATATATTTTATTTAATATTATGTACTATAGGTACCATTTTCAAGCATTCATCTTTGAGTTTGCCATAAAATTCCAAAACAACTTGATTATTTTTGAAAAAGCAAACTGTAACCATAAATGGGGGAAATAGTCATGTCTGTTATTTACTGAAACATGGCTTTAAAATCTAAACAGATTTACTCTCAAATTTTCCAGAAGGCTTTGCTTTAGCTGCAAATTGAATTGTCTCAATAAACAACATCAAAACATCTGACTAGAAACCTCAATGTTCACTATTACAGTTAAAATAATTTTAAAAAGGTATATAACCTTGACTTTTCACAATGGATTGTTGTTGTTTGGTTGCTAAATTGTGTCCAGCTTTTTGCAGCCTCATGGACTGCAGCATGCCAGGCTCCTCTGTCCTCCAATATCTCCTGGAGTTTTCTAAAATTCATGTCCATTGAATTCACGTTCTTTGAATCGGTAATACTATCTATCAATCTCATCCTCTGCCACTCCCTTCTTTTGCTTCAGTCTTTCCCAGCATCAAGGTCTTTTCTAAATATTCTATCACAAACTCTAGTATAACAATTGATTTCATATTTTACTTGCTTTCAGTTGGTTTTACTAATGTTTCATAGAAAAATTATATATTAATGAAGCTCCATTCAGAAAAAAAATGGATTTGGATTGAAACAATGAATAAGACTATGACGATAGAATGTATTAGCAATCTTTTCCTACCCGTATCATTTTTTATTTTTATGATAAGTACTTTGGAGCCTCTGTATTGTACATCATTGAAATTTGCAAGCATAGTTCAGATGTACATGAGAATGATACCTTTCAGTACATTTTGCTTCAGCTAACTCCTTTTTGGGGTTCTAACTTAGATAGCATATTCAAAAGCAGAGACATTACTTTGCCGACTAAGGTCCGTCTAGTCAAGGATATGGTTTTTCCTGTAGTCATGTATGGATGTGACAGTTGGACTGTGAAGAAGGCTGAGCGCCAAAGCATTGATGCTTTTGAACTGTAGTGTTGGAGAAGACTGTTGAGAGTCCCTTGGACTGCAAGGAGATCCAACTAGTCCATTCTGAAGGAAATCAACCCTGGGATTTCTTTGGAAGGAATGATACTGAAGCTGAAACTCCAGTACTTTGGCCACCTCATGAGAAGAGTTGACTCATTGGAAAAGACTCTGATGCTGGGAGGGATTGGGGGCAGGAGGAGAAGGGGACGACTGAGGATGAGATAGCTGGATGGCATCACGGACTCGATGGACGTGAGTCTGAGTGAACTCCGGGAGTTGGTGATGGACAGGGAGGCCTGGTGTGCTGCGATTCATGGGGTCACAAAGAGTCGGACACGACTGAGCGACTGAACTGAACTGAACTGAACTGAATTCAGATCCTAATATAACAACTATTATTTTGGCAAATGCTGTACTCATTGAGAACAAACTTCCTCTCCTCTCTTCTTTGAGTTTCTCTCTTCTAGACATGTTCATTGGATAGTGATTGTCAATGCAATAGTATGACTACTTCTCTACTGTGACCACCGGTACCGTTTTATTTCCCTTAGTGGTTAATTTCCAGTTGTAAAGTGCATCACATCCCTCATTATTGCTTACTCTTCACAACAAACCTAGTTAAACAGGCAAATAAATATGACGTTCTCTTTATTAAAAAGAGAATTTGATGAAGAAATAGAAAATTCCAATTCCTTCACTAATAGCACTCAGTTAAATTCAACTAAAATGAATAGGCATTTTGAAAACTGTGATAATTACTGACAAGGAAATGATTGCTATGCATGTGCTAAGTGGTAAAGTAGAAATATGCACAGAGTACTAGAGGAAGCACACTGAGGGCTTGCAAGGCCAGAACTCCACCCTATGTCTTCTCTTATGTAGACTTTTTCTTTATTTACAATGTTTTATGTTCCTCTTCACCCATAAGAATATGAATAAAGTGATGAGGATCCAGTGCTTTCTTTGAAGAAGGAGGGCACAGCAGTGGTCAATGCCCTGGGCCAGAGAATTTGGAGAGAGACTCGTCTCTTTACTGGGTGATATTAGGCAGATTGGTTCTAATGCTTCTTTGGAACTGTTTCCTCATCTGTAATGTCAAGGCTCTGGATGAGATAGGTACTTTCAGTTTGAAAATCTGATTGTTTAATCTCTGGACCTGATGACTATAACTCCCTTCCCTGCATCCCATCCCTGATGTTGAGCTTGGCTCTTGGGAGCACAGCGGGAGTACAGTAGACAAGGAAAGTGAAGTCACTCCCTACTTGATCACAGCTCTGTTCAGACTGCTGATCCTGTCCTTTATTCTTGGAGAGGCTTCCATGATTTTTCCCCACTCTTCAGCTTTCTCGCCCATATTTACCCATCAGTAACAGTGAGCAAGGATAAGGGATTCTGATACCAGTGCATCTGGAAGAAGCAGTTTTAGCAACTGCTAAAGTTGCTAAAAACTTAAGTTTTAAGTTTAGAAACTGACGTTCGCACAGATTTCCTGCCCTAGGAGAGCTTTTTGATTTGCTGTTGCTCAGCTGGTCCAGCTCTTTGTGACCCCATGGATTGCAGTATGCCAGACTCCTCTGCCCCACTATCTTCAAGAGTTTGCTCAAATTCATGTCCATTGAGTTGGTGATGATATCTAACCATCTTATCCTCTGTTGTCCCTTTCTCTTTTTGCCTTCAATCTTTCCCAGAAACAGGGTCTTTTCCAATGAGTTGGTGCTTTGCATCAGGTAGCCAAGGTATTGGAGCTTTAGCATCAGTCCTATCAATGAATATTCAGGGTTGATTTCCTTTAGGATTGAATGGTTTGATCTCCCTGCTACTGGAGGGATTCTTAAGAGTCTTTTCTAGCATCACAATCCTAGCTCTGTGATTGTAAAGCGGAAAAGTTAAAATTTTATATAAGCTCCTGCTTGTTCTGCCTCTGTAACTCAGCTTGCTCCTTGCAAAGCCTGGATCACATAATCACATAGCCTCAGAAAGTGGGGACTTACAATAGTAGGAACTGGAGCTTATCTCACTTACCCTTGTCCTGCTCTTTGCAGTCATCCAGCCTCTACAAACATGCTTAATCATGTCTATCCGTGTAAGGGTCAAGCATCATCCTCCCCGTCATGACTGCTGTCCCCCGCCCCAACTTAGTTTAAACCATCCTATTAACAGCCAGTGTAACCCACCATAGTATGTCTATAAAAACCCTGTAACCCTGTGTTTGGAGCTCAGAGCTTGGAGTGTTAACTCCTCTGGGCCCACCAGCATAGTAAACCTGAGTTCTCCAACTCTCAACGCTTGGTTTCTTGATTACTGGTTTCCGCAATGATTGAAAAGTTACAGACTGCCTTGAGAAAGTCCTTGATAGGGGAAAAGGGTTGGCTTACATACATAAAGATGGTGAGCTTATCATCTAAACATACGAGTATCTTCTTACCACACACACACACACACACACACACACACACACACACACACGCAAACAGATCTTATGTTCCACCACACCCCTTGAATAAGGTTCAGTTCAGTTCAGTTGCTCAGTTGTGTCCGACTCTTGGTGACCCCATAAATTGCAGCATGCCAGGCCTCCCTGTCCATCATCAACTCCCAGAGTTCACTCAAACTAATACCCATCAAGTCAGTGATGCCATCCAGCCATCTCATTCTCTGTTGTCCCCTTCTCCCTCCTGGCCTCAGTCCCTTCCAGCATCAGGGTAGTTTCCAATGAGTCAACTCTTCGCAATAGGTGGCCAAAGTATTAGAGTTTCAGCTTTAGCATCAGTACTTCCAAAGAACACCCAGGACTGATCTCCTTTAGGATGGACTGGTTGGCTCTCCTCACAGTCCAAAGGACTCTCAAGAGTCTTCTCCAACACCACAGTTCAAAAGCATCAATTCTTTGGGGCTCAGCTTTCTTTACAGTCCAGCTCTCATATCCATACATGACCACTGACTAAACAGACCTTGGTTGGCAAAGTAACATCTCTGCTTTTTAATATGCTATCAAGATTGGTCATAGCTTTCCTTCCAAGGAGTAAGTGTCTTTTAATTTCATGGCTGCAATCACCATCTGCAGTGATTTTGGAGCCCCCAAAAATAAAGTCTGACACTGTTTCAACTGTTTCCTCATCTATATCCCATGAAGTGATGGGACCAGATGCCATGATTTTAGTTTTCAGAATGTTGAGATTTAAGCCAACTTTTTCACTCTCCACTTTCTCTTTCATCAAGAGGGTGTTTAGTTCTTCTTCACTTTCTGCCATAAGGGTGGTATCATCTGCATATCTGAAGTTATTGATGTTACTCCTGGCAATCTTGATTCCAGCTTGTGCTTTTTCCAGCCCAGTGTTTCTCATGATGTACTCTGCATAGAAGTTAAATAAGCAGGGTGACAATATATAGCCTTGATGTACTGCTTTTCCTATTTCAAAACAGTCTGTTGTTCCATGTCCAGTTCTAACTGTTGCTTCCTGATCTGCATACAGGTTTCTTAAGAAGGAGGTCAGGTGGTCTGGTATTCCCATCTCTTTCAGAATTTTCCACAGTTTATTGTGATCCACACAGTCAAGGGCTTTGGCATAGTCAATAAAGCAGAAATAGATGTTTTTCTGGAACTCTCTTGCTTTTTTCCATCATTGAGCAGATGTTGGCAATTTGATCTCTGGTGCCTTTGCCTTTTTAAAAATCAGCTTGAATATCTGGAAGTTCACGGTTCACGTATTGCTGAAGCCTGGCTTGGAGAATTTTGAGCATTACTTTACTAGCATGTGAGATGAGTGCAATTGTATAGTAGTTTGAGCATTCTTTGGCATTGCCTTTCTTTGGGATTGGAATGAAAACTGACCCTTTCCAGTCTTGTGGCCACTGCTGAGTTTTCCAAATTTGCTGGCATATTGAGTACAGCAGTTTCACAGCATCATCTTTCAAGATTTGAAATAGCGCAACTGGAATTCCACCACCTTCACTAGCTTTGTTCATAGTGATGCTTTCTAAGGCCCACTTGACTTCACTTCCAGGATGTCTGGCTCTAGGTGAGTGATCACACCATTGTGATTATCTGGGTCATGAAGATCCTTTTTGTACAGTTTTTCTGTGTATTCTTGCCACCTCTTCTTAATATCTTCTGCTTCTATTAGGTCCATACCATTTCTGTCCTTTATCAAGCCCATCTTTGCATGAAATGTTCCCTTGGTATCTCTAATTTTCTTGAAGAGATCTCTAGTCTTTCCTATTCTGTTGTTTTCCTCTGTTTCTTTGCATTGTTCGCTGAGGAAGGCTTTCTTATCTCTCTCTGCTATTTTTTTGGAGACTCTGCATTCAGATGCTTATATCTTTCCTTTTCTCCTTTGCTTTTTCCATTTCTTCTTTTCACAGTTATTTGTAAGGCCTCCTCAGACAGTCATTTTGCTTTTATGCATTTCTTTTCCATGGGGATGGTCTTGATCCCTGAGTCCTGTACAATGTCACGAACATCTGTCTATAGTTCATCAGGCACTCTATCTATCAGAGTCCCTTAAATCTATTTCTCACTTCCATTGTATAATCATAAGGGATTTGATTTAGGTCATACCTGAATGGTCTAGTGGTTTTCCCTACTTTCTTCAATTTCAGTCTGAATTTGGCAATAAGCAGTTCATGATCTGAGCCACAGTCAGCTCCTGGGCTTGTTTTTGCTGACTGTATAGACTGTCTCCATCTTTGGCTGCAAAGAACATAGTTAATGGTGTTGACCATCTGGTGATGTCCATGTGTAGCACATTCTCTTGTGTTTTTGGAAGAGGTTGTTGAATAAGGTAAAGCTCTCTATATAGCAGGCATAAATTTTTGCAAATTATCTGTTCATGTTCTCATTTACAAAAAAATAGGAGATTCGATTGAATTTCTGTTAATATTTCTCCTTGATTCAGCTTTCAGGGAATTCATCTGATACAAGAGCATTCCTTACACTATAAGAAATCAGAGTTATGCCATGTGTATAGTGATGCTTCTTTTATACCTCTATTTAGAAAGCCATTCATATTACTTACTTTTTGTGTTTTTTACTGCTACACATTTTATTTTAGTGTCAGCTTTCAGCCTGTTGAAATGATATTAGTTCATATTCAGTTCATTTTTTTATTTTCATGGTCTCCTCCCTTGGGCCCAGCTTGGAAAACAACAACAACAACAAAAACCTCTCAATCTATAAACATGCCCCAAATCATCTAACAGTTCTGCCTCATCTTCTAAAACATGGCTGTTATTACCCCTCTGCTCTGTGTTTTGTTTCTAGTTTAAAATTGGATTGGTGAGAGCATGCCTCAGGCACTGAAAGATAATTATTTCTCTGTTATGCTTGCACAATATTTTTCAGAAATTCTTCTTACAGACACATGAACTCCTAGCATTTTAAATGCTACAAAAGCCATTGTCAAATTGTCACTGATGTTATTTTAACATAGGAACTGGAAACAAGCAGGACTCTGTGGGGCTTCTGGGCACTGAAGTTTTTCTGTCTCCTGTTTCTTATAGGAAACAGACTCCAGACTCCATGACCTTTCCTGAGTTCCAAAAGGCAGATTTGAATGGTTGTTAGTCCAAGAAGGGAAGGGATACAAAGACAAGAAACTGAAGTGCAGGCTTGAGGCAGGATCCTGGTATCATCTCAGGGGATACTTATAACAATGTCTTTAAGCCCTTGAAGAAAGCTGAGCACCAAAGAATTGATGCTTTTGAACTGTGGTGTTGGAGAAGACTCTTGAGAGTCCCTTGGAGTGCAAGGAGATCAAACCAAAGAAATCTGCCCTGAGTATTCATTGGAAGGACTGATGCTAAAACCGAAGCTCCAGTACTTTGGCCACCTGATGCGAAGAATTGACTTGTTAGAAAAGATCCTGATGCTGGGAAGGATTGAAGGCAGGAGGAGAAGGGGACAGCAGAGGATGAGATGGTTGGATAGCATCGCCGACTATGGGATATGTGTTTGAGCAGGCTCTGGGAGTTGGTGATGGACAGGGAAGCCTGGTGTGCTGCAGTCCATGAGGTCACAAATAATTGGACATGACTGAGCCCACTGAACTGAACTGAACTGAAGCTCTTGAAGGTATCAGCATTCTTCATACCAGAGGAAAACTACCTGCGTTACATTAAAGTAACCAGAAAAGCTCATCAAGAATATTACCTGAGACCAGAACAAAGGAGTGCAGGCACACATACACCATAATCTTATCCTTGAATCAATACTATAAAACTCCTCATCAAATCCTTCCAGGTTGGAGCAGTTTTTGGGGCAGGAGGATGTGTCCCCCTTTTACCTGGCAAAGCAATAAAGCTATTCTCTATTCCACCCAAAAATCTTGTCTTTGAGATTGGATTTAGCACTGGTGCACAGAGGCAGAACTTTAGCATCAGGATTACTAAACATTTTTGTGAGAAATGCTGACGTCAGTATGGGCTAGAAATTGGACCTGGGATATATGTTTCTAATGTAACAATCATGTAAAACAGGTATTATCCAAGCAATCTGAAGAGACTGCAAGAATAAGGTCAAAATATTCACTATCTTGTGCACAAGCACACCTATTCCCTGCCCAGACCCCATTTATTTGGGGGTATCTTGGCCACCGAGTTTGGTGGTTTTGTCTCTAAGTCATGTCTGATTCTTGCAATCCCATGGACTGTAGCCTGCCAGGCTTCTCTGTCCGTGGAATTCTCCAGGCAAGAACACTGGAGTGGGTTGCCATTTCCTTCTCCAGGGACGAAGTTTAGCAGATTTTGTTTATCACTGGAGAAAAGGATGTAGGTTCATCCTTATGTTAGAAAAAAAGAAAAAATAGACAAAATCAGACCTAAGGGCCTATTTTTTCAAGATTTAACAACATAACAACAACAAGATAACCAAATGTATTGGCTTTAGAATCAAAATAGCCTGTTTGAATCCTAGTTTTCCATGAGTTTAGACAATTTTCTAAACCTCAAAGTTCAGATTCCTACACTTGGAATTACAAAAATCAATATTTGTCTAAGAAAGAATTTTCAAATAATCTCATCAAGTTATTATGTGAAAATGCAAATCAGAGCGTATATTCATTGAACAAATATGTACATGTGATTTCTTTGGTCTAGGCACTGTGGTTTGTGTTTTACCTATGTTATATTTCTCTCATTTACAGATGAGAAAGTTTAGGAGCAAGTGTAGGTAACAGAGTTCTCAAAGCTCATAAGTGGGACATCATGATTCAAAAGGGTTTCACAGGTGGTACTGCAGTGAAAAGAAAAAAAAAAGGAGGAATAAGTTTTTCTCTTTCACTTTCCCATGAACAAAGAAGACAGAGTGAACAGTGAGCAGGCCTGAATATTCCTTTTTCTTTTTTTAAACTTAACTGTTTCTAACTCTGCATGCTTGTAACTAAGTTTGCTTTTCTGCTCCCTAAATCTGAAGGAGCTACAATTCACATTTTTCCTTTGACTCTCCGCTGAATACATCCTGTATCGGGTGTTTACCCTTACGAGACACCCTTTCCCCTTGTAGTTACATATCAGAAAGAAGACTGCAGAGTCACCAAACTGCCAGACTGATTTACTGGGTTACTGATGCCAGTCTACGACTATCTCTGAAATAATGCAAGAGGAAGAAATCGAGATCCTATCACCTTTATTCCTCATCACTGGCTCCTGACTGCGAGCCCTTGCCTTAAATTAGCCCCTAGATTCGTAGAGCTGGGGCACAGTTCTTGAGGTACGAGCTTATTGCCTTCTCTCCACTGGCTGAGAATTAAAGCCACCTTTCTATGTCCTTCAAACTCTGTCCCTATATTTTTTTATTTGGCCTTGATGGGCAGAGAAGGCCAAAATTTTGGCCAGCAACAGTGGCATAAAGTATCTGCCTACCAATGCAGGAGACCTAAGAGACAGGGGTTTGATTTCTGGGTTGGGAAGATCCCCTAGAGGAGGGCATGGCAAACCACTCAAGTGTTCTTGCCTGTAGAATCCCATGGACAGAGGAGCCTGGCGGGTCCCAAGAGTTGGACATAACTGAAGCAACTTAGCTTTCATACACACATGATTCAAAGCCAAGTAGTAGAGACCAGGATATATACCCCCTACCTCTACTTTCAGTAATGCATAATCCCTATCTCTTTGGATCCATTCTCCTAGTGAGAGAAACAAAAGGTTTCCATTCTGCTCATAGTCCATGTACACAGTTTATAAAGAATCTGCTTGCAGTGTAGAAGACCTGGGTTTGCTGCCTGGGTTGAGAAGATCCCCTGAGAGGAGAATGGCAACCCACTCCAGCATTCCTGTCTTAAGGATGCCGTGGACAGAGGAGCATGGTAGGGTAGAGTCCACTGGGTCACAAAGAATTGGACTCAACGGAGGGAATGAGCACACACACATTAGTCTGTTAGTTATGAACACTTTGCTACTGATACCTCAAATTCGTCTATGACAGTTCATAACTCCCATGGAATTTTGATTTCTTTTCTAGAACAGCCCAAGCAGTTTAGTAGTGCTCCATGTGACCCTAAGATTGTTTTTCCCTCTGGAACTGAAAATAGCTTTAATTAGATATCAGGTACTTGTGAACCACTTATGTCATTTCAAAGCAACTATATAGGACTTAGAAAGAACTGATAAGGTCAAAACCCATTGATGTCTCTTTTAATGGGTTTGGTGGATCACAGAACTTATAAGGCTAGAATGTCTAGGCTAGATTTCACTTGTACCTCTGAGAAGATGCTGTAACTCTGGGAGTATCTGTTTACACATTATTGGATTTATTTGTTTCTTTGATTTCTCCCATGGGTATGAAAATAAAGGGCAAGGAGAGAACGGGAAAAAAGAGTTAGCTGTGGGAGAGAGAGACAGGGACAAGTAGATCTGACACTCTGTTTTTAGTATTATTATTATCATATATTTATATATTTTCTGCACTGTGGCTTGCAGGATCTTAGTTCCCTGACCAGGGATTAAGCTCAGGCCCTCAACAGTGAGAGCACAGAGTCCAAACCACTGTTTCTAAATTTACACAAATTGGTATTTTTGTAAATATGAGGAGAACATCAGGCCTACCTTATTCTTTCTGATTAACACTAAATCCTATGCCTGGTCACTAGAAGACATTATAACATGGTTTCAATAATTACTAGAAACTGAAAACTCAAAAATATTTGGCCAGTTGATATATACTAAAAATCTCAAAAAGAGGCAAATTTAGTTTATCCAAGGGGTTGGAGAGAACTGAGCAGCTGTGGTAATGGTGAAAACATTTCCTTGTCAATTAAACCATGGGTTTTGGCCAGTCGCAGGACCTTAATTTTCATACTTTCACAAAGTCTATTTCTAGTTTTCTTCTTAGTTTTATAAGATGAAATACTTCAATTTGCAGAATAATAATTAATACATAGTTAATTAAAAGTGACTATGTCCAATGTTTAATAAATTATACCCCTATTGAAACAAAAAACATCTAAAATAAACCCTTGCTATTGAGACAACAAGTTTGATTTCATTTTTGTTTAAGCTGTTGGCCTAAAAATATGCTTCCTTGACAAAGTTTTCTCAATTATTCTAATTTTTTCCTACTAAAGCAGCGGAAAAAAAAAACCTTTATCTTCTTGAAAAGCGTACTTTTTTTAAAAAGAATTTCAACAGCTGCTTATAAAATTATGTAAACAGATTTTTGTAGGGCAGTCCATAATTCTATATAGTTTTCCCTGAACACATTTAATTTATGAGCACCATAAGACATGAAATATCGGAACTAAATTCATAGCTAGAGGTGGCATATTTCATCTAATTAGGAACAAGAGAGATATTAACCTTTGCAACTGATATTTTGCTTACAGATTTAAAAATGCCTGAAGATAAATTAAGCAAGGGTGGAGGAGAATGAGATGCAAGGATTTACAAATGGCTGGTGAATGGCTTGCCTTTCTAGAGTGCATTATTTAGTTAACTTTTAAGATAACATTTTCAGATAGCATCTGTTGTCCTGGTAACCTTTTCAATAAATGTATCTAATCAGAATATCTCACAAATATATCGAAGGTGCTCAGAGAACAGATTTCGGGCTGCTCAGTTTGAGCTCTGTTTATCTGAGCTATGAAATAAAGACAGAGAAGTTACTACACAACAAAATGTCCAAAGGAGGCTGATGTGAATATCTGAGGCATGTTGAATACAATTTATGTCCCTTCATTAATATTAACTTAATTACTAACATTACCTAGAAGGTAAAACTGTCTTTAGAAAATGAGAAAAATCTAAAATTATTAATGAAAAATTGAGAGTAAATTGTTCTAAAAACATTCATTTATTCAGTTCTCCCCAGGATTGAGCTTTGTTTGTAGTCTGTTCTGTATGTGATTTAACTTAGTCTCTTAAGAACTCTACTAAGTGGGTACTAATATCAATATTACATCTACTTTTTAAAAGAGAAAACACTGCTGCAATGTGCAAAGATGGTACAACTAATAAGGCACAGAGAATAGGGATCCTGATGACTCTTAACTACCAGGCAATGCATTCTCTTTTGTTCTGCATCATTTTAAATAATGATGCTTTCTTTGATATTCAGTTCAGTCAGTTCAGTTCAGTCGCTCAGTCGTGTCCGACTCTCTGCGACTCCATGAATCGCAGCAAGCCAGGCCTCCCTGTCCATCACCAACTCCCGGAGTTCACTCAGACTCATGTCCATCGAGTCAGTGATGCCATCCAGCCATCTCATCCTCTGTCGTCCCCTTCTCCTCCTGCCCCCAATCCCTCCCAGCATCAGAGTCTTTTCCAATGAGTCAACTCTTCACATGAGGTGGCCAAAGTACTGGAGTTTCAGCTTTAGCATCATTCCTTCCAAAGAAATCCCAGGGTTGATCTCCTTCAGAATGGACTGGTTGGATCTCCTTGCAGTCCAAGGGACTCTCAAGAGTCTTCTCCAATACCACAGTTCAAAAGCATCAATTCTTCAGTGCTCAGCCTTCTTCACAGTCCAACTCTCACATCCATACATGACCACAGGAAAAACCACAGCCTTGACTACATGGACCTTAGTCAACAAAGTAATGTCTCTGCTTTTGAATATGCTATCTAGGTTGGTCATAACTTTTCTTCCAAGGAGTAAGCGTCTTTTAGTTTCATGGCTGCAATCACCATCTGCAGTGATTTTGGAGCCACATTCAATCTTCCCTTAGAATTATCATTAAAGCTTCATATTACCAAGACAGTCTTAATCTCAAGGTACAATTTGCAATTAGGTAATTCACTAAAAAGTAAAGCCATAAGGTTAAAGGACAATCATATTTATTAGTAATCAGGGTAAGAGTGAATTCATAGAAAAGAGAGAGAGATTAAGCACACACTTTACAGTTTTTATACTTATTTGCAAAAACTTAGAAAACTGATAATGTTGTTTGTGGGAATTTTGGTACATACAAACATTCGTGTACATATCAGGAATATAAACATGTGCATTCATTTTAGCAAGCAATATGATAAAAGCCAAGCTAAAAATAAATATTACACATTATCTTATGAACAATAAATTCCATTATATATATTCCATTATATATATATCACTCACATAAATCTATTAAGTACTGTGCACAAAAAATATTCCTTGCAATAATGTTCATGGTATATATTAAGTATATGGTAGGAATCTAGGTACTTATCATTGGGAAAGACACTGGGACACATGTAGAGGAAAATATCACACTGTATCATTAAGTTAAAAGTAACTGACCAGATATAGTTTATTCTCATGAACTGACCTTTCAAAATATGTCTCAATGAAATAAAAAAAAAAAAAATGAGATATAGTAAAAATTACCTTAAGGTATGTTAATAAAACAATTATTACTAAGTGCATTTTACATGAACAAATGAATCTACCTATATGGTTCGTGATAGAATGAGAAATGGATGGGAGAATTATTTGTAAATAAAATCAAATTAATAGTCAAGAGAAGGTCCATCTGGGTGCTTATCATATTCTTACAAGAATAGAGGACTATGATTAACTCAGTCTTTTGCACTGTGGTCTAACTGGATTGGGCAGTTAGAATGGAAAGGTAGGATATGATTAATTTTTTATTCAGAAGTCTCCCTTACATTCACATATTCTAGCATGCTATTCATTTCAGGCTAGTCTACATACATCATAATCAATTTCCCTAAGGAAAAAATATGTTTTCATTTTAGAATTAGTAAGAGAAGGAGTACTTTTACTTTCACATGAATTTGGATTGTTGTTCCCTATATCATTTGAAACCCAAAATCCATTTTAATTCACTGGACAGATGATGTCTTTGTATGGGACTACCTGATGGGTCAAATACAAGAGAATTTCTGAGCCTTATCTCCTTAGGGGATCCCATCGTTTTGCTTCTCTGTTTAGTTTGTTAATGATCTGCTTATAAGCTGTTTGGCATGAACATAGTTCTTCATACAGGCAACCATATTGTTTCACAACAGATTGCCTAATATTTTCAAGGCAAATTCCAATAGGGAATTTTGGATTTGGGGGACTGACCTTTATATTCGAAATTGAACTTACTATAATTATGCTATTCTTTTAATGAGTTTTGAAAGGGTTTCCTCCTACTTCAATTTGCTCTTTTAGAAAACGGTCCATTAATGACATTTAACTTCTTACTTTTGGAGCACGATCATGATTCTATATAATCAGACACATTTAGAGTATTAGCAGGTATCACTTAAACATTAAAATTCCTTTACCATTTCTGCTACTCCAGTTTGTTTTGCCACTCTAACTGTCCAGAATCAAATATTCTAGACTTACAGAAAGGATGTACCAGTTTTCAGAAGTTTTAAAATTATTTTATAGACAGGCTCAGAAATGTAAGAGAAAAGCAAATTTACCTTGTTAAATGTGATTCTCTTCATTTTTTCTATAAAACTTAACTTCTGCTTTTAATTATCTTGCTTTTGTTAGCTAAATAATCTATCTAGTTTTTCCTCAGCTTTTAAAAGATTGTTTTCCTTTAGTCTATGCCTGCTATTGACCAGCATACCTTCAATTTTATCAACATTATTATAGTTCACTTCTTGCCCTCTAAAATTTTGAATAGGTGTGCCACTCTCAGAATCAAAAGCTTCATTTCTTCTGGTTCCCTCACACTCACTTAAATAGTTGTTGAATGTCACACATTATTCTCTTCATTAGCCCAGTTCTGACTACAGTTTATATTCATCCAGATAGGACTACCATCAGTTCAGTTCAGTTCAGTCGGTCAGTGGTGTCCACCTCTTTGCAACCCCATTAACTGTAGCATGCCAGACTTCCCTGTCCTTCAACAACCCCCGAAGCTTGCTCAAATTCATGTCCATCAAGTCGGTGATGCCACCCAATTATCTCATCTTCTGTCATCCCCTTCTCCTCCTGCCTTCAGTCTTTCAAAGCATCAGGGTCTTTTCCAATGAATCAGTTCTTCGCATCAGGTGGCCAAAGTATTGGAGCTTCAGCTTCACATGAAAACTTTGAGAACTCCGTTCATTTTTGTCATGTTTTGCTCACTAGCCTGCAATACAGATTCTTTTTTTTTTAATCACTCACATTACTGTTTAGATATACATACAAACACATGTACATATAGAGAGAATATGTTATATACAAATATTTAAGTATTAATGTATTTCTAAAAAGTATGTATGCTCAAAGAATAATTTGGAAAATATAGACTGCATAATGATTTCTTCAAAATTTTCAAATCCAAGCAGATAAATATAACAACTGTTAACATTTTAATGTCTATATTTTTGATATTTCTTTTCCTGAGCATACAGAAAAGGCACAAAAATGTACTACTGTTCAATTATATTTTAAAAAGAACCTTATCTAAATGAGTCTAACAGATATTTCTAAGTGCATTGGGAATGTTGTTGGGGCTGATGAAGTCTGTCTAAACTATCAAGATAAGTTTTGTTTATACAGATTGAGAGGTGTTATCACCAACTTCCTATCAAACTTGCAAAATTCTATCAGAATGATTAAAAAAAAACACACAAGTGTACTGTTAAACTGTTATTATAAACCCACTGAATTGAAAGGGGGCAAAGTTGAAGTGACCAGAATATTTTCATGTTCTTATATTTTGATTTTTTAAAATGCATGTGTTAATATGTAACTGTGTGATAGAGCTGATAATCTATTTAACTGTGAACTGTGT
The DNA here is from genome assembly GCA_917880005.1 of Nanger dama. Taxonomy (NCBI): domain Eukaryota; kingdom Metazoa; phylum Chordata; class Mammalia; order Artiodactyla; family Bovidae; genus Nanger; species Nanger dama. The sequence continues at coordinate 6,139,894 of CAKJTW010000090.1, read as the reverse complement.
CTTCATCTCTATATTTTGTATCTTTCCCTCTCTGTTCCTTCTGTATCCAGGTGTCTCAAAACTCTCCTACTCAACTTTTTTCTAAAATAAATTCTGTGAAGAAATCATTTTCCTATTGGTAAAAAGCTTCACTGCTTTTTAAATATCAGTTTTATTTTCATTCCTTATTTCTTATGTAGACATGAACATTTTATATTAAAAAAAAATAAAAGCCATGAAATTTTGACCTGTTACAATGTTACATGTTGTATCTTCATTCATTTCCTGAGTGATGCTCAGTAATTCTCTTAGTCAACTACATGAACTTCTCATAATGCTTATTCCCAGCAGCCATGCTCTCTGCAAACTCAAAATCGTATCTACCTTTGCCATCCTCAGAAATAAGAATTCTATTTACTGAAGACTGAAGTCAATTTTACCTTCTTCCTAATATAAACAGTTTGTGTGCGTGCTTGTGTGTTTGTGTGTGTATTATTTCCATCCTACAAAGTACATATCCAGTCCTCCCCAACTTGCCTCCTTCCTGCGTTTTTATGAAGTACCTTATGGTTTATCCTTGAAGATTATAAGTGGCTTGGATAAGATGTGAAATGAAGCTGAAAGGCCAAAGAGCTCTCAGAAATAAAGCCAAATGGATATTATTTTATGGCAAATAGGAAGGAGAGTTTTCACTTCTTTTCCATGTTTATGGTGGGAAAATTGAAAGTCCATCTTGCTCATAGAGTCACGTCTGCTGCTGCTAAATCACTTCAGTCATGTCCAACTCTGTGTGACCCCATAGACGGCAGGCAGCCCACCAGGCTCCCCTGTCCCTGGGATTCTCTAAAAATCCTTCTTTCTCTATTTAGTTCAATATTCTGTCTTTACTGTTTGTGTTTGTGTGTGTATTATTTCCATCCTTTCCTCAAATGTCTACAAAGTGCATATCTGGTCTTTGTTTCTCTATTTAGTTCAATATTCTGTCTTTACTGCTTGTAAGCATATTTGGTTACTTCTAGAGTTTGCAAAAGTTCATTCCTTTTTATATTCCTTTCCTATAATGATTTTTCTCATTATTTTAGTAATCAATACCAACAGTTCTATTTGCCAGCTTGGTTTTGTACAGATAACTGCATAAATAAATGCATCATGGAAGTCGATGAAATTATCCTTCATCAAAAAAAAAAGGGGAGGGATCATCTTGACTTTTAATTTTAAGTACAAATCAATTTGTACTTATTTGATATTCTTCTCTATCAATGTTAACTTTAAAATTTGGCAAGAACTTAATAAGTTAATCACTTTTACTCCTTCACAATGCTAACATTATTTTTCTCAATCTCTGTGTGAATACTCTAATATCAAGCTTGTGATAGTGTATTCATTATTTTCAAGGCAATGTATATTTTGGGGCAGCATTAATTATTCCAACATCAGGCTTCACACTAACCAAAATCAACGTCAGAAACTTCTTACTTCTCTCAGGACTATATACATTTCCATTAATATTTGGAACAATGATCATTGTATCCTTCTCAATGCCACCAGTCCACCTATTCTTTAGGCAAACTGATATAGTTCTCTCAATTATCCACTTGACATTTTCCAGCCATCTCATTATCACAATAGCCATCCTCTTAACTTTTGATAACCTTATAATGTGGTACCTAAAATTAAATTCAGGATTTTCAGTTATAATATTAATAGAACAGGACTGAATTCTTCTCCCCTTTCACCTCCAGTCTACACAGTGATGGCAGCTTTCTGCTGTTGCTAATTCCTGGATTGCAACATTTTGTGTTGTCTTTTAGCTCTCCCAAACTAGTTATCCTATTTAAAATTTCCACGTGTAACTAACTGACATCAATGGTGATTTCCTGACTGATACAAAAGCAAAACAATTGTACACATTAGTAAATCCTTAAAATAAATGATAAAAGGAAAAATCAACAGAAGTGACACACCTAAACTCAAAAAACAGCAAAAGGAAGAAAGCACAAAAGACAGAAGGGAAGAAGAATCAATAAATCTGGGTGTTTGAAGGCAGGAATAAAGGACATAAGAAAAAGGAGAAAAATTTTATGTCAATAACTTAGACAGGCAATGGAGCCCAGTATATCAGTTTTGGAGCAATAGGTGCAGCTTGCTTTTGGAACTTATGGGAATAAAAGTGAAAATGAAAGTCACTCAGTCATGTCCGACTCTGCAACCCCATGGACTGTAGCTACCAGGCTCCTCTGTCCATGGGATTCTCCAGGCAAGAATACTGGAGTGGGTTGCCATGTCCTCCTCCAAGGGATTTTCCCCATGCCAGGGATCCAACATGTTCTCTTACATCCAATACATTGGCAATTGGGTTCTTTACCACTAAGACCACTTGGGAAATCCCATATGAGAATGAGGAGGTAGTAAAAAAAAAAAAAAAACTATCTATTGTGAGTAGATAGTTGCCAACCATGTCACAATTAGAAAGAGAATTGAGATTCAGTCACATAAAATTAATGGGCAGTCTAAGATATTTTGTAGGGCAAAATATAAAGCATTGAGAATGAATCTTGGGGAAAGTCAGCGGTACTCATGGGGAAAGAAAAAAGAAAAGCTGCTACAAAATGATACACTAAGGGGTGAGCACATCTTTACAGTTTACAAATCACTAATAGATGCAGATGCTTATTCTGCCTTTATGGAAACCCAGTTAAGTTGGCAGGAGAGATGGTAACAGTGCTTGTTTATAAGCAAGGAGAGAAAGTGGGAGAATAAGAGAAATAACAGCAAAAATGGAAATGAACATAAGTGGAAACAGGATAGGATATAATCATGTAGCAGGACAGTAAAAATTTTGTTTAAATATTGTCACCCTGCTTATTTAACTTCTATGCAGACTGTATCATGAGAAACACTAGGTTGGAAGAAGCACAAGCTGGAATCAGGATTGCCAGCAGAAATATCAATAACCTCAGATATGCAAATGACACCACCCTTATGGCAGAAAGTAAAGAGGAGCTAAAAATCCTCTTGATGAAAGTGAAAGAGGAGAGCGAAAAAGTTGGCTTAAAGCTCAACATTCAGAAAACGAAGATCATAGCATCTGGTCCCATCACTTGATGGGAAATAGATGGAGAAACAGTGGAAAGTGTCAGACTATTTTTCTGGGCTTCAAAATCACTGCAGATGGTGATTGCAGCCATGAAATTAAAAGATGCTTACTCCTTGGAAAGAAAGTTATGACCAATCTAGATAGCATATTTAAAAGCAGAGATATTACTTTGCCAACAAAGGTCTGTCTAGTTAAGGTTATGGTTTTCCAGTGGTCATGTATGGATGTGAGAGTTGGACTGTGAAGAAAGGTGAGCGCTGAAGAATTGATGCTTTTAAACTGTGGCATTGGAGAAGACTCTTGAGAGTCTCTTGGACTGCAAGGAGATCCAACCAGTCCATTCTGAAGGAGATTAGTCCTGAGTGTTCTTTGGAAGGAGTGATGCTGAAGATGAAACTCCAATACTTCGGCGACCTCATGTGAAGAGCTGACTCATTGGAAAAGATTCTGATGCTGGGAGGATTGGGGCAGGAGGAGAAGGGACGACTGAGGATTAGATGGCTGGATGGCATTACCAACTCGATGCACATGAGTTTGGGTAAACTCTGGGAGTTGCTGATGGACTGGGAAGCCTGGCATCCTGCAGTTCATGGGGTCGCAGAGAGTCAGACATGACTGAACAACTGAACTGAACTTAATGTATTTCCACTCATACTGGGAATGGATTGAGATGCTAAAGTATTAATATTACTTCTGAGTTACTGGAGTTAGTTCTATTAATAATAACATATCTATGAGAATATTAACAGATAAGGAAGGGACGATTAGGATGACAAATTCCTGGAAAAATGCCACATTTGTAATGACTGGTTTCAGAATGTATGGTAAGGAGGGAGATAAATATTTGCAAGTTACATTATGGATGAAATTAGAAGCTAAAATTAATATATAGGTGTACAATACCTGCAATGTAAGAGACTCAGGTTCCATCCCTGGGTTGGGAAGATACCCTGGAGGAGAGTATGGCAATCTACTCTAGTATTCTTGCCTGGAGAACCCATGGACTGAGGAGTCTGGTGGGCTATAGTCCATAGGGTCACAAAGAGTCAGATGCAATTGAAACAACAGAGCAGGCAGGCATGTACAATATTTTGCATAACAATGTATGCCTATAATGTCTGTTTGATCAGGATCCAAATAACAGCACTGCCCAGTGGCACTGAAACCACTAAGGAGACAGAGTTACTTTTGAAGCTACTGACTAAAACAGAGGAAAAGGGAGAGGAATTTCTCAGTTAATATAGTGCTTTCAACGCCCATTCTCCTGCCAGGAAAATCACTGGCCAAGCCTAGCTGGAAGTCAAGAGTTATGGAGACTGAGAAACACACAAGCTGAAGAGGTGCAACTCCTCAAATAATTAGCAGAATAGATGAAAGAAAGGGAATGCATATGAAACAAATGACAGATACTCCTATGGTATCTCATTTAATCCTACTGCAATCTCAGGAGGAAGGCATTATTTCCATTTTATTGGAAAGGAAGGCTGAACAAGCTGTCTCACTGTTTCCCACTACATGTTCTGCATGTATTACATTATATGCATATATACTGAATATATTACATTAAAATTCAATAAATATTTATTATTTCAAAACTGTTATCTTGACTTATAACACTATTTCAATATTTATTAGTTTTCTTTTATGTTTCAGAACATGTTGGAGACATAATTTCCACTCCAAATATCCCATTGTTCTTTTCCAATAAGAACCAATGATTAAATAAATGTAAATTTTTGTGCAATGCAAAATTGATATCCAAATTGTAATTACTTATATTATGTGCATTCTAAATTAATTGGGATTTATTTAATTTAGTAATTAATTGTGCATTCTCAGAAAAAAATTTATCTGAGAGAAAGCTATATTGAACTTCATATATTTAGTCAGTGGCGTGTTTTTGTGATGATCTTGATTTATAAGTTCAAATTTTTAAGTTTCATCCTTCATTGAGATACATTGTTTAAAGTATGTGAAATAATTTATACCCTTGCTAATGAAGTTTTAGAATGTGGGTGGGGAAATGAAATCATTCTAATATATATTATAGATAGAGTCAGAAGTTAAAATGCATAAGCTTGTGTACAACTAACATTTGCATAGCAATTGATGGCTAACAAAACACTTTCCCAGAATTATCTTTTAGATCAGCAGTTACATTAATCATTTAAAAGTAATCTCTATTTTTGCATCTCAAAGAATATGTTTTTTTAAGATATTACATAATATTATAAATATTATATACATATAATATTCTTACATATTAGTTATCTCAGATTAATACAATATATTCCTTTCTCTGGAGGGTAATTATATTAGTTTCCTGAGTTACCATGATAAATTGCCACAAACAGTGTGGCAATTTATTTTTCTCCTACACTTTTGGAGTCTAGCCCTTTCAAGTAAAATGCCATCACGGCCACATTTCCTTTAAAGGGTCAAGGGGAAAAATCCCTCCTTGACTCACCCAAGCTCTGCTGTCTCCACAGCCCTGGCCTTGCCTTTCAGCTGCAGCACTCCAGCTCCTGTTGAACTGTCAGATGGTCTTCTGCCCTCTGTGAATTTATCTTCATAGGTTCTCTCCTCTTCTTACAAAGGCACCCGTCATTGGGCTTAGGGTCCACCTAACCCCAGGATGATTTTTGTCCCTAGCTAATAATACCTGAAAAACCTTATTTGCAACTAAGGTCATATTCTGAGATTCCAGTTGGACAAAAGATTTCCGGTCATATCTCAACCCATCAGTGTAGTGATTTAAGTTAGGAGTGACCAAACAAGAGTAAGAAAAAAAAAAAAAATGATGTAGAAGAGTTCCATGACCAGCGCTGAGACCTTGCTTCCAGTCTTCCATCATTAAAGCATTCCAGAAATCTATTTAAGGAAGAAAGCACCTGTGATGTATTTGAAGTCATAGCTGTAAAACACTTTCCTCTAGTCAGTTTTATTATTACCAAAGCATCAGTTAAGCAAATGCATATATGTAATGTCTCCTAAAACCAGTACCTACATATATCTAAAGGGCTTCTAAAATTAGGAAGCTGGCCATCCAGGATATTTCTAATTATTATTTTTATTTTAAAATATTAAATCCCTACAATTTCCCATTTGCATATAAACAACAGCTGCAAATGATAGTAATTTTAGTTTTCTTTCTTTGTATATATGGAGGTGTGTGTGTATATGTGTGTACTTACTAAAGATCATGTTATAAATGCAAATTTATATTCATCTTCTACTTTTAATAGGGTCAGTTCTCCACAAGGCTAAATGCTATTGAAAATAAAATTTTATTTTATATAATTGAGTCATCCAATATGGTCTGGCAAAAGGATGTTATTGATTATATATGTGATTTTATGTTTTCTACATTTTCCAAAGTATTTTTTTTCTTTCTTGGAATGCACAACACTGTAAGGATGGTAGTTTAAAAGTGAGAACAAGTGGGTCCTCAGTGTTACTGAGCAACTATACTAGCTCTGACCACTACCTGGACTATTGTGTGATAAATACTTTTCATCTTGTTTAAAGACTGTACTTTGTTATCAAATATTACAACGGTTTAGTCCATTTCACATGTAATTAAGTCTGCCTATTTAAAGACACGGGTCCAATCCCTCATCACGAAGATCTCATGGTGAAGAGAACTGCTACCCACTCCAGCATTCATGCCTGGTAAATTCCACGGACAGAAGAGCCTGGTGGGATACCGCACATGAAGACCACAAAGAGTCGCACATTACTGAGCGACTAACACATTCAAAAATTCATTAAGCTGTTTTGCTAAACAAGTGGGATGTCTAGTTTGGGTTTGCAGTCTTTCTAAGTCTTTCTTCACATCCAAATAGCAGACACAGTAAAAACAATCTCAGGGAACAGCCCTAAGTCTAACCAAGAATGTGGCATTCCTGCCTGGCTGACTTCAGAATTGCTATTGGCGAGTGACTGCTGTGTCTCTTACTTTCCTCTTTTCTGTATGGGTGTGTCTACTATGTTTATCCTACATCTGTCTCAGCATCGTTTGTTGGTGGCATGAGTGTAAATGCTGCATCGCTTCAGTCGTGTCTGACTGTGTGACCCCAGAAACGGCAGCCCACCAGGCTCCCCCATCCCTGGGATTCTCCATGCAAGAACACTGGGTGGGTTGCCATTTCCGTCTCCAACGCATGACAGTGAAAAGTGAAAATGAAGTTGCTCAGTCGTGTCCGACTCAGCGACTCCATGGACTTCAGCCCACCAGGCTCCTCTGGCTACAGAATTTTCCAGGCAAGAGTACTGGAGTGGGGTGCCATTGCCTTCTCCATGGTTTATCTTTAATTCTAAGATGTCCATATTGACAAAAATCATACTTGAGTAGCCACACTCCAAAGACCTTCTGTACTGGGACCTCATGCAAAGATCCTGGGCCAGGCCTTGAGTATGATGCTGTAATGGAATGTAACAAGTGCATGTTGGGTGTAGAGAGGAGAAACTCATATTTACACATAGGAGGAAGATAAGTAAATTGAAGTCAGAGGACAGACTGTCGTGATTCTAAAACACAACTGCTAATTATCTGGAACTTCTCTTATTGAGAAGTGGGTCTATGTTGCTTTCCCTTGCATCTTGGTGGGTTCATGACTGTTGCCTCAGCCAATCGAGTAAAGCAAAAATGACACTATATGACAGACAGAGTGTTCTTGACTCTCTGAATTCAAGTTTCTTTGAATTCTTTCTCCGCTTAATCCATCATCAATAACATTGACAATTTCCTTTCTTCTTATGTGCATATACTTAAATTTTCTGGTCTTTTGCATGTCTCATTTTTATTTTTCCTTTTTGAAAATTGGACATTGTAGGAAATGGCAGCCCACTCCAGGATTCTTGCCTGGAAAATACCATGGACAGAGGAGCCTGGTGGGCAACAGTCCATTGGGTCTCAAAGAGCTGGACATGACTCTACACACACACACATACAAACAGGTGATATATTTTTACAAGCATATATTCTAATTAACCCTTCTTGTGTTCATTTATTTGGGATAATTCAAGATTATGTCTCCCCTACCCCAAATGAATAGCCACTGAAGTTTCAACTCAGTTTATTTTTTAATTTTTGCTCTATTATTTATTTATTTATTTTTACTTTACAACACTGTATTGGTTTTGCCATACATTGACATCAATCCACCATAGGTGTACATGAGTTCTCAATCCTGAATCCCCCTCCCACCACCCTCCCCATATCATCTCTCTGGGTCATCCCAGTGCACCAGCCCCAAGCATTCTGTATCCTGTATCAAACCTAGACTGGCAATTCATTTCTTATGATAGTATACATGTTTCAATGCCATTCTCCCAAATCATCCCACCCTCTCCCACAGAGTTCAAAAGTATGTTCTATACATCTGTGTCTCTTTTGCTGTCTCGCATACAGGGTTATCATTACCATCTTTCTAAATTCCATATATATGTGTTAGTATACTGTATTGGTGTTTTTCTTTCTGGCTTACTTTACTCTGTATAATCAGCTCCAGTTTCATCCACCTCATTAGAACTGATTCAAATGCATTCTTTTTAATGGCTGAGTAATACACCATTGCGTATATGTACCACTGCTTTCTTATCCATTCATCTGCTGATGGACATCTAGGTTCCTTCCATGTCCTGGCTATTATAAACAGTGCTGCAATGAATATTGGGGTACACATGTCTCTTTCAATTCTGGTTTCCTCGGTGTGTATGCCCAGCAGTGGGATTGCTGGGTCATAAGGCAGTTCTATTTGCAGTTTTTTAAGGAATCTCACACTGTTCTCCATAGTGGCTGTACTAGTTTGCATTCCCATCAACAGTGTAAGAGGGTTCCCTTTTCTCCACACCTTCTCCAGCATTTATTGGTTATAGACTTTTGGATCACAGCCATTCTGACTGGTGTGAAATGGTGGTCTTGATCTGCATTTCTCTGATAATGAGTGATGCTGAGCATCTTTTCATGTGTTTTTAGACATCCGTATGTCTTCTTTGGAGAAATGTCTATTTAGTTCTTTGGCTCATATTTTGATTGGGTCATTTATTTTTCTGGAATTGAGCTGCATAAGTTGCTTGCATATTTTTGAGATTGGTTGCTTCATTTGCTATTGTTTTCTCCCATTCAGAAGGCTGTCTTTTCACCTTGCTTATAGTTTCCTTTGTTGTGCAGAAGCTTTCAATTTTAATTAGATACTATTTGTTTATTTTTGCTTTTATTTCCAGAATTCTGGGAGGTGGATCATAGAGGATCCTGCTGTGATTTATGTCGGAGAGTGTTTTGCCTATGTTCTCCTCTAGGAGTTTTATAATTTCTGGTCTTACGTTTAGATCTTTAATCCATTTTGAGTTTACTTTTGTATACGGTGTTTGAAAGTGTTCTAGTGTCATTCTTTTACAAGTGGTTGACCAGTTTTCCCAGCACCACTCGATCAAGAGATTGTCTTTAATCCATTGTATATTCTTGCTTCCTTTGTTGAAGATAAGGTGTCCATAGGTATGTGGATTTATCTCTGGGCTTTCTATTTTGTTCCATTGATCTATATTTCTATCTTTGTGCCCATACCATACTGTCTTGATAACTGTGGCTTTGTAGTAGAGCCTGAAGTCAGGCAGGTTGATTCCTCCAGTTCCATTCTTCTTTCTCAAGATTGCTTTGGCTCTTCAAGGTTTTTTGTATTTCCATACAAATTGTGAAAGTATTTATTCTAGCCCTGTGAAAAATACCGCTGGTAGCTTGATAGGGATTTCATTGAATCTGTAGATTGCTTTGGGTAGTATACTCATTTTCACTATATTGATTCTTCTGATCCATGAACATGGTATATTTCTCCATCTATTAGTGTCCTTTTGATTTCTTTCATCAGTGTTTTATAGTTTTCTATATATAGGTCTTTAGTTTCTTTAGGTAGATATATTCCTAAATATTTTATTCTTTTCGTTGCAATGGTGAATGGAATTGTTTCCTTAACTTCTTTTTCTACTTTCTCATTATTAGTGTATAGGAATGCAAGGGGTTTTTGTATGTTGATTTTATAGCCTGCAACTTTACTGTATTCATTGATTATCTCTAGTAATTTTCTGGTGGAGTCTTAAGGGTTTTCTATGTAGAGGATCATGTCATCCACAAACAATGAGAGTTTTACTTCTTCTTTTCCAATTTGGATTCCTTTTATTTCTTTTTCTGCTCTGATTGCTGTGGTCAAAACTTCCAGAACTATGTTGAATAGTAGCAGTGAAAGTGGGCACCCTTGTCTTGTTCCTGACTTTAGGGGAAAGGCTTTCAATTTTACACCATTGAGGATAAGGTTTGCTGTGGGTTTGTCATATATAGCTTTTATTATGTTGAGGTATGTTCCTTCTATTCCTGCTTTCTGGAGAGTTTTTATCATAAATGGATGTTGAATTTTGTCAAAGGCTTTCTCTGCATCTATTGAGATAATCATATGGCTTTTATTTTTCAGTTTGTTAATGTGATGAATTACACTGACTGATTTGTGGATATTTAAGAATCCTCGCATCCCTGGGATAAAGCCCATTTGGTCATGGTGTATGATCTTTTTAATGTGTTGTTGGATTCTGATTGCTAGAATTTTGTTAAGGATAATTTGCTTCTATGTTCATCAGTGATATAGGCCTGTAGCTTTCTTTTTTTGTGGCATCTTTGTCAGGTTTTGGTATTAGGGTGATGGTGGCCTCATAGAATGAATTTGGAAGTTTACCTTCCTCTGCAATTTTCTGGAAGAGTTTGAGTAGGATAGGTGTTAGCTCTTCTCGAAATTTTTTATAGAATTCATCTGTGAAGCCGTCTGGACCTGGGCTTTTGTTTGCTGGAAGATTTCTGATTACAGTTTCAATTTCCGTGCTTGTGATGGATCTGTTAAAATCTTCTATTTCTTCCTGGTTCAGTTTTGGAAAGTTGCACTTTTCTAAGAATTTGTCCATTTCTTCCCATTGTCCATTTTATTGGCATATAATTGCTGATAGTATTCTCTTATGATCCTTTGTATTTCTGTGTTGTCTGTGGTGATCTCTCCATTTTCATTTCTAGTTTTATTGATTTGATTTTTCTCCCTTTGTTTCTCAACGAGTCTGGCTAATGGTTTGTCAATTTTATTTATCCTTTCAAAGAACCAGCTTTTGGCTTTGTTGATTTTTGCTATGGTCTCTTTTGTTTCTTTTGCTTTTATTTCCGCCCTAATTTTTAAGATTTCTTTCCTTCTGCTAACTCTGGGGTTCTCCATTTCTTCCTTCTAGTTGCTTTAGGTGTAGAGTTAGGTTATTTATTTGACTTTTTTCTTGTTTCTTGAGGTATGCCCGTATTGCTATGAACTTTTCCCTTAGCACTGCTTTTATAGTGTCCCACAGGTTTTGGGTTGTTGTGTTTTCATTTTCATTCATTTCTCTTTTGATTTCTTTTTTGATTTCTTCTGTGATTTGTTGGTTATTCAGAAGCGTGTTGTTCAGCCTCCATATGTTGGAATTTTTAATAGTTTTTCTCCTGTAATTGATATTTAACCTTAGTGCATTATGATCAGAAAAGATGCTTGGAATGATTTCAATTTTTTTTGAATTTATCAGGGTTAGATTTATGGCCCAGGATGTGATCTATCCTGGAGAAGGTTCCGTGAGCACTTGAGAAAAAGGTGAAATTCATTGTTTTGGGGTGAAATGTCCTATAAATATCAATTAGGTCTAACTGGTCTATTGTATCATTTAAAGTTTGTGTTTCTTTGTTAATTTTCTGTTTAGTTGATCTGTCCATAGGTGTGAGTGGGGTAGTAAAGTCTCCCACTATTATTGTGTTATTGTTAATTTCCCCTTTCATACTTGTTAGCATTTGTCTTACATATTGCAGTGCTCCTATGTTGGGTGCATATGTATTTATAATTGTTATATCTTCTTCTTGAATAGATCCTTTGATCATTATGTAGTGGCCTTCTTTGTCTCTTTTCACAGCCTTTGTTTTAAAGTCTACTTTATCTGATATGAGTATTGCTACTCCTGCTATCTTTTGGTGTCTATTTGCATTAAATATCTTTTTCCAGCCCTTCACTTTCAGTCTGTATGTCTCCCCTGTTTTGAGGTGGGTCTCTTGTAGACAACATATATAGGGGTCTTGTTTTTGTATCCATTCAGCCAGTCTTTGTCTTTTGGTTGGGGCATTCATTCTATTTACATTTAAGATAATTGTTGATAAGTATGATCCCATTGCCATTTACTTTATTGTTTTGGGTTCAAGTTTATACTCCCTTTTTGTTTTTCCTGTCTAGAGAACATCCTTTAGCATTTGTTGGAGAGCTGGTTTGGTGGTGCTGAATTCTCTCAACTTTTGCTTGTCTGTAAAGCTTTTGCTTTCTCCTTTATATTTGAATGAGATCCTTCCTGGGTACAGTAATCTGGGTTGTAGGTTATTTTCTTTCATCATTTTAAGTATGTCTTGCCATTCCTTCCTGGCCTGAAGAGTTTCTATTGAAAGATCAGCTGTAATCCTTATGGGAATCCCCTTGTGTGTTATTTGTTGTTTTTCCTTTGCTGCTTTTAACATTTGTTCTCTGTGTTTGATCTTTGTTAACTTGATCAATATGTGTCTTGGGGTGTTTTGCCTTGGGTTTATCCTGTTTGGGACTCTCTCAGTTTCTTGGACTTGGGTTATTATTTCCTTCCCCATTTTAGGGGAGTTTTCAACTATTATTTCCTCAAGTATTTTCTCATGGCCTTTCTTTTTATCTTCTTCTTTTGGGATTTCTATAATTAGAATGTTGGAGCATTTCATATTGTCCTGGAGGTCTCTGAGATTGTCCTCATTTCTTTTAATTCATTTTTCTTTTTTCCTCTCTGATTCATTTATTTCTACCATTCTATCTTCTATTTCACTAATCCTATCTTCTGCCTCTGTTACTCTGTTATTCTACTATTTGTTGCCTCCAGAGTGTTTCTGATCTCATTTATTGCATTATTCATTATATACTGACTCTTTTTATTTCTTCTAGATCCTTGTTAAACCTTTCTCGCATCTTCTCAATCCTTGTCTCCAGGATATTTATCTATGATTACATTTTGATTTCAAGATTTTGAATCATTTTCACTATCATTATTCAGAATTCTTTCTCAGGTAGATTCCCTATCTCTTTCTCTTTCATTTGGTTTGGTGGGCACTTATCCTGTTCCTTTACCTGCTGGGCATTCCTCTGTCTATTCATCTTGGTTATATTGCTGCGCTTGGGGTGGCCTTTCTCTATTCTGGCAGTTTGTGGCGTTCTTTTTATTATAGAGTTTCCTTGCTGTGGGTGGGGTTGTATCAGTGGCTTGTCAAGGTTTCTTGGTTAGGGAAGCCTGTGTCAGAGTCTGGTGGCTGGAGCTGGATTTCTTCTCTCTGTTTTTGAAGACGATGATCTGCTTTTCTGGGTGCCTGATGTCCTCTGCCAGCATTCAGAAGTTGTTTTGTGAAATTTACTCAGTGTTGAAATGTTCTTTTGATGAATTTGTGAGGGAGACAGTGGTCTCCCCCTCCTATTCTTCTGCCATCTTAGGACTGCCTCCTGCATGTCAGTCTTCAAGTGCTGAATAGTTCTTTTCTGCCTCAATTATCTTTCATGGGTCTCCACCTGGGAAGACTAGCACACAACCCCTGTTTATGGGCTAGCCTTCAACACCTTCAAGTTCACTGGTGCCTCAAAGGCGTCACTCCAGCCCAAGAAAACAATGAAGGGAGACAACACACTCCAACCTTATTCCAGCTCAGTTTTTATTACCATTTGTCTCTATTTTTATTTTTAAGCCTGGCTTACTAGGGCTTCCTTTTGGGTCAACACAGTTTAGGGTCAGTCAATGACGAGTAAGGAGTTGTACTTAAAGTCATTGAACTGGTAGCATCTCGTTGATGATAGATCTATGTATGGTTTGAAAACATTCAAAGTTCAACGTTCTTACAATTCTTTTCTAGCCTTTAATTTCTGTATGTTCAAGGTCTCATAGTCAGCAAGACAAAGAGATAACTGAGGCTTTCTATGGTCTTTCCTGAATTTGCAGAAATACTTACGTACACACACCTACAGTATTCCAGACCACCATGTTATATGAAAACTTATCTAGACCACCTTGGTTATGTGAAAGACAAGACAATTTGTCTTATAAAGACAAGTTCCCAAGAACTTCTACTACATTTATGACTTGTCCACTTGCCTGTTGCTTGCTCCACACTGCAGCATGACATTAAAATAGATGTGAAGTTAGCCATCCCAGATTGTTTGCTATTGTTTCTGGATTGTTTCTCTATTGCTTTCAACAGTCTGCCCTGGTGTGGATTTTTCCAAGCACCCATACCAAATAAAACTAGACCCTTTGGCAGCAGAGATGCAGGTCCTCATGCCCTGCCATGTATTCCATGTGACAGAGTTGTGTGGGGAGAAATGGAAGACTCTCCTATAGCTGAAACACCAGAGCTCCCTACTATCCTTACAGTAGTTCCAGAATAAACATTTCTAAATTTTTTTGTATGTATTTGATCTATTTCCAGAATCTGAAAGTAGTTGTCTTTGACAATTATGTCCATTTATTGTTGCTTTTCAAGGACAGGTTATACTGAGCTCCTTAGCCATTTCAGAAGTTTCCCCTGCTCATTCTTTTATACTGCATCTTGCATCTCTCAATTCCTAGTGGATAGTGCTATGAACATATAAATTGTTTTATTGTTTGAATTAAATGTAGGTGTTTGACCGGGTGTATAACATGATATTCATCTATTTGTACTTAATGCTCAAAATTCATTCCTCCTTTATCTCTCTTCTTCCTGATAAATTATTAAAATGATTAACTAAATACATTCTTGATTTTTGCCTAGCCACTTTTGTTAATTCACTTTACCTCCTTAGACGGCTCATTCTCTCATCTTTTATCTGTTGGGATTTAGAGATTTGATCTCAGACCCTCTTCTTTTCCCACTTTATATCCTTTCTCAGGGACTTCATTTCTAAGACTGGCTCCTAAGTGCAGATGTACAAATGTCCAAAACAGATCTCCGAGCTCCATGCTTTCAGTTCTTTCAATCTAATCCATATCACCTTTCCGATGCCACAAACATACTGCCCTCTCAACATACCTATGGCTGAACTCACATTCTTTCTACCAGAATCAATCCTCTTTTTCTGCTTAATGCAATGGCAGGACAACCTATCCATCTGGACCACTGTATAGCACATGCATATTCTTGCAGTTGTACTTATTTGTCATCACAAAAATTACTTTCATTGGTGCTTTTAATTCTACCCTCAGAGTTAATGATTTGTCGTACAAACTTTTTCATAAAAAATAATGTGTCTGCACAAAATTGTGAGCCTTCTTAAAAACAAAAATTTTGGTATTGTCTACATAATGAAAATATGTGCACAATTTCCTCTATACCAGAATAACAAAATGATATAAAATTTAATACAGTACTCTTAAAAGTTATTTTCTGGTTATGATATTATGATATTAAAAACACTGATGGTAGTATTAAAAATATTATGTTGAGGTAATTGTGTTTCTCTATAGAAGAGTCAATTTTTTCTATCCATTTTAGGACTGTATTATGTCCACTTCTCTACCAAAGTATTTAAGAAACAAATATATAACTGAAGAGGGTCCAAAAAGATTATTGATAATGAGTAAGAGGTGACAAACAATACCTGTGCTGAGAAGATCAACAGCTAGAGAAGTATATAAAGGGTATTTTACAACAGTTTTCCAATAGACTTACATCATTCCTGTGTCAAAGTTGATTCTAATTGCTCAATTTCCCAGACAGGAAAAAAAGAAGAAGATGATATTATCATTGCAATTACATGGATTAAAAAAATTGAGGTTCATGGGGGCTGGTTTACATAATGTCACAGAGCTATTGTGAAGGAGAATTTTCCACTTTTAGGTTCTGGGCTTTTTTTTTTTTTTTTTTAACTCTAATAACAAGCACACAGCCAGTTGCTACACTCATTTGGTCAGTGTGAAAAGTTGGCAAATTTTTCAAATAATACACAAAGCAAATAGAATTCAAAGAGAAACTGTCCATCCATTTAAAATACTAAATTCATTCAGTTCAACTGAGTTTTAATGAATATATTCTAAACCTAAGTTTGCCCTAGAAATCAGGTTAAATACAGTTGTGATTTTGATAGAACTCATGATCTTTTGAAACAGAGGCAAATCCTTCAGCAAATCACACCTAACTAAATTAACCAAGATTTCTTACAACTTCAGAAACATGAACTCTTTATGTACTAATTAAATTTCAGAAAATGAATCAATCAAAATGCTAAAATCAAGCAAACTTTTAAAGAAACACATCTCTAAGCATTTATTCTCTAGTCACCTCCAGAATACAGAAAAATATGAAATGATTTTAAAGCAATGGGGATACTGCATACATATATGCATATATATATGGAAAACATACTCTGACATATTAATCATCTAAAAGGTATTTTAATATAACTTGAGGAAAATATATGTTATTCCTACCTAGATTCATAGATGGAAAATTAATTAAATTAGAAAGATTATCATTAGACCTAACTAAAAATCCCACTACTTCTTTTTTCCCCTCCCTTTTACATTTTCTGTATCATCTTTGTTTGAAATTATACTCTCACCTAAGAAATTGGGTGGTTGTTTATTCTTTCACTTGCAGCTTTTAAAGATCTTCTCTCATTTGTGGTTCCAAGACAGAATATGTGTTTGGTGAAAGAAAATCAACACAATTTGGGACCAAAAAAGAAAAAGAGTTCTACTGCTTTTGTGCCATTTCAAGTGATTTATTTCAATCAGCAGGTCTCTCTTATTGGCATGGGAGTTTACTTTGCTCAGTGAGCCAAGATGGGTTGGCTGCAAAACATCCTTAGAATTGCCAGACTCCCACTGATCCAAAAACAACAACTATCAAATCAATAGCCTCTCAGCCTCTGGCAATGGCTGCATGCACTCGGTGCCACCTGAGGATTTTATATTTGGTGGATTAAAGAATAGAAAGTGGAAGAACAAAAAATAACATGATTTTTGGCACAAGGATGAAAAACAGTAAGTTAAATAATGACTATAAATTATATCAAAATTGAATAGTGAAATAAATTACTACATGGCAGGTAATATGATGGCTGTTGGGCTTCCCAGGTGGTGCAGTGGTAGAGAATATGCTTGCCAATGCAGAAGACATGGGAGACCAGGTTCAATCCCTGGGTTGAGAAGTTCCCCAGCTGTAGGAAATGGCAACTCATTTGCCAAAAAGAGTAGCTTATAACATAATAACATTTCAGATCTATGAAATTTAATAAAATATTACATGAAATTGTTTTATTTTTGTAGTGTTGAAAATAGTTTTAACCTATTTTCTTGTTACTATGCTGCTGGTTCAATATTTATCATAGGTTTCAACTTACGTTAATAGAATTCATCTTTCCTGAAGATAATTTTTTTTTATCTTTTCATGTGTTTGTTAGGTTATTTGCATGTCTTCTTTGGAGAAATGCCTGTTTAGGTCCTTTTCCACTTTTTGATTGGGTTTTTTTTTTTTTTCTGGTAATGACTTGTATGAGCTGCTTGTATATTTTGGAAATTAATCCTTTGTCAATTGTTTCACTTGTTATTATTTTCTCCCATTCTGAGAGTTGTCTTTTTACCTTGTTTATAGTTTCTTTGTTGTGCAAAAGCTTTTAAGTTTTATTAGGTCCCATTTGTTTATTTTTGTTTTTATTTCCATTATTCTAGGAGATGGGTCATAGAAGAGCTTGCTTTGAAAATTATCACAGCTTCAATCTCAGTGTAAAGGACTTGATAATCTATATGTCTAATTGACAGCTTCCTGATTCCTAATTTCCTATCTATAAATGCTTACTAGGCATATCTGTTTGGTTAATTACTGTTAACCAAAAAATATAAAACAGAACCTTTAACCTTTCTTCTTTAAGAGCCTTCATTCTTTGCCTTCATTTTAAATGGAAAACCAATAATGCTTTCTGAAAAGATAAAATACAAGACTGAAAGTTTCCTTCATGGGGCAAATGATTGGTAGGAAAATAGAGGCATATGTACTCATTAGTATATTGCCTTGGGCAACATAAAAATATCAGAGTAGAATGAAGTGATTTGAATGGAGAAGGATGGACCACTGAATTATAGGGAAGATGTTGGAGGTGATGAGAGATTTTTTTAAATAGGTAGAGAATAAAGACAATCTATACATAATCAATCCAAAGATGCTTAATGCCCACCTTGATTTAATTTAGTTCAAAAGAATACAAATTTCATTATTATGGGGTTTGCTTTATGAATACTTCTTAATGTGTTAAATTTTCTTAAGATTTTACAACAACTAGGAAAAAAACAGATATTCATCACTATGTTTGTTAATGACCTCTCCATCTTAAAAAAAAAAAAAAAATGGCCTTTTGAAAAGTTCTAACAGGACATATATGGAAGGTAACTTAAAATTTCCAAGAATCATTTCTTATCTCATCATAGATTAGCACACTAGTGAATTTTGCATGAATCATAAAGGACTACTGGATATTGAAGTCTAAAGATTCGGCTTCGGCATTGGGAGATCGTGTACACCTGTGGCTGATTCATGCCAATGTATGGCAAAACAAATACAGTACTGTAATGTAGAATAAAGTATTTAAAAATTAAAAAAAAACCTAGCATATAGGAGAAATAAGTATTAACCTTTAAGATTAATCATGTTAACCTTAGGTTAAATAAATTCCTTTCTTAGTTATAACCCACTACACCTTCACCCTATAGGAATGCAACTTTGTCTGGTACCTTCAGAGGGTGGCACCTGGTTTAAGAAAAACACGCTTGGAAAAATAAGTTTTCTGGTTAACTGACCATTATCAAAAAAAAAAAAAAAAAAAAAGATCATAAAATGTTAGCAGGCCCCCTGGCCAGAAGATGATGTAAAACCCCTAAGACCTTTATGTATACTTTTTATATGAAGCACCTGATTTTGATAAAAGTTAGGACTGCTGACTCCCGCGTGACTTTAAAATTTCTATTTGTCTCTGTGTGTAACAAAGAGTATATAAGCAAACCTAAAAATAAAGAAATCGGATCAGTTTCTGGAAAAAGAAAAAAAAATTAAGATTCTACAAAAGAAATTAGGTGAAAGATCAACTTTAGAGATAAAGTTCACTTCTAATCTAGACTAATCTTGGTAGGGCAGATGTACAGTACTTAGAGCTAAAAGAAAAGAACCAGCAGTTGGGTAGCTTCAGGGCAGGAGACACATGTCTCCAGGATTACCAAGCTGAGCTGGTATCTTAGATCACTGTTAGGTATGGTTAGTCTTTTCAGTATTACTGTAGAGTAAGAAATTAAGAATAAGAATCTGTATGCATCTCGGCAATAGAGAGACTCCTGAATTCTGTTTCCTTCACACCCTAAGGGTATAAGAGTCCAAAACCTTAGTTTAGTTTCTTGACTGTTGATCATACTTGCTTTTTTTTTTCCAGAAAACAAGGGAGAATTCAAGGAGCTGTGTAAATTTTATATGTTATAATGTTTGTAACACTTCTTTGCTGGTTTGGTAGTGAATCCAAGAATATTCCTGTAGACAAAGATCTGTTTGACCAGCCTCAGCTTGACCTGTCATGAGTTTATCAATTAATTAATCTATATTTGAATATGGAAGCTTTAAATATTGTGTTTTTAATTGTTTCTTGATTTAAATTATAAGATGGTATTCTAAGACATGTCAAGATTTGAGTTTCTTGATTTTATAAAGAGATCTGATAGAGCTACTGGTTCATCTCCATATCCACATTTAACTTTAAAATATTAAGGTACAGAAACATAGAAATATTTGAAAGATATCTACCTCTGGCCATTCTCTGTTTATACTATGTTTTGTTGATGGTGCCAGGTCTATACATAAATTCACCTCATTGGTTCAACAAGGATTATGGTGCTTCTTTGAATAAGCACTGTCCAAATTCTATAGATATATAAATAAATAAGCTATATTTCAAATGCAAAGATATAAATAACTGAAAAAAAGTATTAAACACGCTCTGATAAAAGTAAGGATCATTTTGAAGATGCAATAAAATTAGTGGTCAACAGCTTGTTTTTGCTAATTTTAATTATAATAGGAAACTTAGAGTTGGGTAGTCATTTTTGTTTCATCAGTAAAACACTCTCAAAGATCAGAGTCTCCTGCTAGGATTTGAGTAGTAGTTTATTTCACAACAAGAGGAGAGTAGCCAAGGAGTTTATGCTGCCAAGTAAGAAACCTATAAACTCAAAAGATTAGTGTCAGGCTTGGGGATTTTCATTACTTAAACTGCACAAAACTAAAGTCGCACATTCAGGTTTACTTTCTTCCACTTCAAGAGTTCAATCAGATATTAAGTCTTCAGGTACCGAAGTGAAGCTTTCTTTTCTCTTAAAGTTAACAGCATTAGCAATGTGGACATCAGAGTAAGATGATTCCGTTGAATTTCATGCCAGAAATCACTCTAAGATATGATAAAACTGCCTGAGTGTTAATAATAAGTTTGCCATTGAATAACTGTTATCTCCACAACAGTCTTTTGTTTGTTTGTTTTTGCCTAATAACATGCGATCCACTTTCTTAAGACCAGTAACAGAGGGAATTTAAAATGTTAATTTTTATGTAGCATTCATAAGAATTCTTACTAAATATAAATGCTAATAAAAGGTCACAAATACATTGCCAGTGTTTCTTTCAAAGGATCAAAATGCCCAAACTTTTAACAACTATTTATAAATATAAAACTTATACAAAATCAATCAATAACATATTTTTCTCATAACTATACTTGAATAAGTAATAATAAATGATAAAACTTAACAGGTTTACGATTGCTTTACTCATTACAGTTTTACAGATAAAGTTACTAAAATCTGCTGCATTTTTCCAGCTGTTCGTAAAGTCTCTCTTGGGTTTTCCCTTTCTATAAATGGTCTTGTACACTAAAGTATCAAGTACTACAAAATTAATATTTCAGGATTATTTTGTGAATAAAAATGTCATGGAGCAAATGAGTAATTGATGTTACCCTTGGAACTCCACTTATGAATGTCATTTAGAAATCCCCATAGAAGCAATTTTTGTAAAAAGCATGATAACACAAACACAGCACAATTCACCTACCTGTTTCCAAAAACCAAGGCATGAGAGAAACAGGATTTCTTAAATATACATCTTTTTATTTTTCTCCTAAAGCTATTTTGTAGTTTAGTAATGCTTCACTAAATGTACTGTAGGAAGCTTTGCTCCAAATGACCTATATTTAACTCTTCCCATTATTTAGTGTTCATTCATTTATAAGCTTTAACTTTACCCTCTCTATTCTAATGTAAAAAAGAAGAAAGTATAGAAAATAATTATATCAATACTTCAGTTTAAATTTTTAATATTAAGATTTATGCTCTATAGAAATGACCAGTGGATTATATAATTGCACTGTTTAGTTCATCAAACTTGTAGAACACTTTTCCTGTTTTTCAACAACTTTATTTCAAGCAATTTGAAAAGACTTCCTCCCTGGCTACTCAAACCAAGTACTTGTTCAAATGCCCATGGAATTCAATATGAATCAGTTCTACTTGAGTGAAAACTGTTTCACAAGCTGCAAATCTTAGCAAGTACTAGTACCTGTTCCGGTCATACACTGTCTCCTGAAGCAACACATAGTTCATTACTGTTGCCACATTTTTGTAACAGTGGATACAGTTGTGGAACTGTTGAGGAATAATTTTATGTTTATAAATGATTAGAGCTTTCTGGTTACATATAATATATCTGAATATATATAAATTCTAACATATGTAATTTTGAATATTAGAATAACCATCTCTTTTAAATTCTCAACTCTACAATGGGATTTGTCAAAATATTTTGTGTAACTACACCTCTTACCTCCACTTATAACCCAAAGAAGAGGTTCTAATCAGAGTTTACAAGATAGAAATGGCAATGATATTCCTATGAAAGACTATATTCTTAATATTAGAAGTTCCTTTAATAGAGTATTTTTATAAAAGTTAATGGAAACATCAATTAATGCTTTTTCTATGTATGTACATAAGATTTTATTGAAGAAATCCAAGAAAAATTCTTTTAAAAGAAAAGATAAAATTTAGTTAAGCAGTTGTCAAAAAAAAAAAAAAAAGGAAATCTGCTTTCTATTGTTACTACATAATTTGGAAGATCAGTTTTAGGCATTTAATAAATTACACGGCTAAGGATAAAATTAATACATGAACAGTAACGTCCTAGCTAAAATGGAAAGTCATCTGATTGAATACTTATTTTATTAATCTTTTACTAGCTCATTGACAAAATGCATTATAAACTTGGTGTATGGTTAGTGAAATAAAGAGCAGGAACCTCATTAGCCTGTGCCCTCTGTAAACTGCTGATGATCAGGTTACGGGTTATTTTGATCAGGAAATATTAATTTCTGTTCAATTAAGTCACCATTCGGAGAAAAGAAAATCAAAACAAATAATGACAACAACAATAAATACTTAAAAGAATGTTTTCAACAGGTTAGTAAACTAGAAGATATCCTCCCTTAATGTTTTTTCCACTTAACAGATAAAAACACTGAGCCACAAATAATTCTGCCCAATATTACACAGCTCTGTGTGTGTGTGTGTGTGTGTGAGTGTGCATGTTCACTCACGTCTGACTATCTGTAAACCCAAAGATTGTAGCCCTCCAGGCTCCTCTGTCCATTTTCCAGGCAAGAATACTGGAGTGGGTTGCCATTTCCTACTCAAGGGATCTTCACAACCCAGGGATCGAAGCTGTGTCTCTGTCTCCTGCAATGGCAGGCAGATTATTTTACCACTATGCTACCTGGGAAGCCCATAACACAGCCAGTGAATGACAAAGCTGGGATTTGAACACAGAAAAATTGGGTCTAGAATTTCAAAATATTATACTTAAAAGTGATGAGATAGCAAAGGAAGAGGCATGAGAGATTATGAATGTAGGGAAAAAAACAAACAAATATGATTTCCAGTTCCCTTTGTTATAGCTTTCAGCAGCATATTTCTTATTATATTTCTCCAGATTCCCTGGTGGCTCAGAGGTTAAAGCGTCAATGTGGGAGACCCGGGTTCGATGCCTGGGTCGGGAAGATCCCCTGGAGAAGGAAATGGCAATCCACTCCAGTATTCTCGCCTGGAGAATCCTAGGGACAGAGAAGCCTAGTAGGTTACAATCCACGGGGTCGCAAAGAGTCGGACACGACTGACTTCACCTTCACTATTTCATAATTATATACACCATGTTTGCACCTCAAATCACCAATGTCCACTAGCCTCTCAATTCATTTAAGACGCTCAGTCGTGTCCGACTCTTGTGACCCCATGAACCACAGCACGCCAGGCCTCCCTGTCCATCACCAACTCCCGGACTCCACCCAAACCCATGTCCATCGAGTCGGTGATGCCATCCAACCATCTCATCCTCTGTCGTCCCCTTCTCCTCCTGCCCTCAATCTTTCCCAGCATCAGAGTCTTTTCAAATGAGTCAGCTCTTCGCATCAAGTGGCCAAAGTATTGGAGTTTCAGCTTCAATATCCGTCCTTCCAATGAACACCCAGGACTGATCTCCTTTAGGATGGACTGGTTGGATCTCCTTGCAGTCCAAAGGACTCTCAAGAGTCTTCTCCAACACCACAGTTCAAAAGCATCAATTCTTTGGTGCTCAGCTTTCTTTATAGTCCAACTCTCACATCCATACATGACCACTGGAGAAACCATATCCTTGACTAGACAGACCTTCGTTGACAAAGTAAAGTCTTTGCTTTCTAATACGCTCTCCAGGTTGGTCATAAATTTCCTTCCAAGGAGCCAGCGTCTTTTAATTTCATGGCTGCAGTTACCATCTGCAGTGATTTTGGAGCCCAGAAAAATAGTCTGACACAGTTTCCACTGTTTCCCCATCTATTTCCCAGTGAAGTGATGGGACCACATGCCATGATCTTAGTGTGCTGAATGTGTAGCTCTAAGCCAACTTTCTCTCCACTTTCACTTTCATCAAGAGGCTTTTTAGTTCTACTTCACTTTATGCCATAAGGGTGGTGTCATCTGCATATCTGAGGTTATTGAGATTTCTCCCAGAAAACTTGATTCCAGCTTCTGTTTCTTCCAGCCCAGTGTTCTTCATGATGTACTCTGCATATAAGTTAAATAAGCAGGGTGACATTATACAGCCTTGATATACTCCTTTTCCCATTTGGAACCAGTCTGTTGTTCCATGTCCAGTTCTAACTGTTGCTTCTTGACTTGCATATAGGTTTCTCCAAGAGGCAGGTTAGGTGGTCTGGTATTCCCATCTCTTTCAGAATTTTCCACAGTTTATTGTGATCCATACAGTCAAAGGCTTTGGCATAGTCAATAAAGCAGAAATATATATTTTCTGGAACTCTCCTGCTTTTTCCATGATCCAGCAGATGTTGGCAATTTGAACTCTGGTTTCTCTGCCTTTTCTAAAACCAGCTTGAACATCTGGAAGTTCACGATTCACATATCGCTGAAGCCTGGCTTGGAGAATTTTAAGCATTACTTTACTAATATGTGAGATGAGTGCAATTGTGTGGTAGATTGAGCATTCTTTGGCATTGCCTTTCTTTGGGATTGGAATGAAAACTGACCTTGTCCTAACCTCTTAGCTTCATATTAATGCCTTTAGTTTCCTTAGTTCTCTAGAATTTTTATTTATTTTTTTTCCATAATAACTTTTATTTTTTTTCTTATTTTAATACTTTATTCTACATTACAATACTGTATTTGTTTTGCCATACATTGACATGAATCAGCCACAAGTGTCCACGATCTCCCAATGCCAAAGCCCCCTCCCACCTCCCACCCCACATCCTCTCCCCTGACTCATCCCGTGCACCAGCCCCATGCGTCCTGCATCCTGTATTGAACATAGACTGGCGCTACATTCTTACAAGATAGTACACATGTTTCAATGCCATTCTCCCAAATCATCCCACCCTCTCCCTCTCCCTCAGAGTCCAAAAGTCCGTTCTATACCTCAATGTCTCTTTTGTTGTCTCACATAGAGGGTCTTCATTACTATCCTTCTAAATTCCATATATATGTGTCAGTATACTGTATTGGTGTTTTTCTTTCTGGCTTACTTCACTCTGTATAATCGGCTCCAATTTCATCCATCTCATTAGAACTGAGTCGAATTTATTCTTTTTAAGGGCTGAGTAGTACTCCATTGTGTATATGTACCACTGCTTTCTTATCCATTCATCTGCTGATGGACATCTAGGTTGTTTCCATGTCTTGGCTATTATAAACAGTGCTGCAATGAACACTGGGGTACATGTGTCTCTTTCAATTCTGGTTTCCTAGGTGTGTATGCCCAGCAGGGGATTGCTGGATCATAAGGAAGTTCTATTTGCAATTTTTTTAAGGAATCTCCACACTGTTTTCCATAGTGGCTGTACTAGTTTGCATTCCCACCAGCAGTGTAAGAGGGTTGCCTTTTTCTCCACATCCTCTCCAGCATTTATTGCTTGTAGACTTTTGGATCGCAGCCATTCTGACTGGTGTGAAATGATACCTCATTGTGGTCTTGATTTGCATTTCTCTGATAATAAGTGATGTTGAGCATCTTTTCATGTGTTTGTTAGCCATCCGTATGTCTTTTTGGAGAAATGCCTATTTAGTTCTTTGGCCCATTTTTGATTGGTTCGTTTATTTTTCTGGAGTTGAGCTGCATAAGTTGCTTGTATATCTTTGAGATTAGTTGTTTGTCAGTTGTTTCATTTGCTATTGTTTTCTCCCATTCAGAAGGCTGTCTTTTCACCTTGCTTATAGTTTCCTTGGTTGTGCAGAAGCTTTTAATTTTAATTAGATCCCATTTGTTTATTTTTGCTTTTATTTCCATTATACTCGGAGGTGGATCATAGAGGATCCTGCTGTGATTTATGTCGGAGAGTGTTTTGCCTATGTTCTCCTCTAGGAGTTTTATAGTTCCTGGTCTTACATTTAGATCTTTAATCCATTTTGAGTTTATTTTTGTGTATGGTGTTAGAAAGAGATCTAGTTTCATTCTTTTACAAGTGGTTGACCAGTTTTCCCAGCACCACCTGTTAAAGAGACTGTCTTTACTCCATTGTATATTCTTGCCTCCTTTGTCGAAGATAAGGTGTCCATAGGTGTGTGGGTTTATCTCAGGGCTTTCTATTTTGTTCCAAGAGATATGTAAGCTAATATGTGGATTATGTTAATAGCCCCTTCTACTCTGATAAAAAGTAAAGTTTGTTTATATAACTTGATGTTCATTTACATTGAAAAACTAGTTAAGGACTAAACATTAAGTATGATAAATTACAATGAACTGAGCTGTGAAAAACAGAATGCTTTCAGTTCTTGTCTTATGAAAGATATTCATTAAATATCTAGCAGAAGTTGTAAACAAGCACACAAATTAAGTTTGCAAGGGGTACTAAATTTGAGACTTCATCATTCCATAGGTAGAAAAAGAAACTATGAGTCCTCCTAAGACTCAGAAATATGGGGAGAGTTTCAGTGATGAGGGTTTTTGGTATTTATTCTTAGAGATTTCTGACCTGTGGCTTAAAGAAATCTAAAATTGAAGCAAATTCTACTTATCAGAGTATGGAAGTTTCCTCTATTAATATGTATTTTATTAATAAATTTTAAATAATCACTCTGCTTCTGGAGCTGTTCTTTATTTTTGAAGGACTACAAATGATTAGTCTTGATTTTTAACTATTAATAAACTAATTGATAAGTTTTTCCAATATGCCAACCTACTATATATTCTGACTTGCAAAAGAACAGAAACAAAGGCTCAGTCTTCAGTAGGATGTCCTTATCTGATGATGGGTGTCAAGGAGATGATACATAGCAATCTCAATTGTAGGACAGGGATCACATGTCCAGGTAAGAGTTCTAGCTGTACCACTAAATTCTCTTTGTAATTCTAGAAATATAATTGACCTCACTGAACCTCAGTGTTTCACAATTCAGAATAATATCATATTCAAAGTCATTTCCAGCTCCAAAATACATCAATTTTGTAAATAAGAATCTACTAAAAATACCTTGAGAAAATATATATTTTATTTATATATCATTATGAACTATAAGGAGTTAATAGGATCTGAGGGACTCATCTGAGAAAGAAAGTAGTAGCAATAACACAGATCTTACTATTGTCTGAGCCTAAAACAATGTTGGGCACAATAAATGGAAGAAATGGTATGGACCTAACAGAAGCAGAAGATATTAAGAAGAGGTGGCAAGAAAAAACAGAGATCTATACAAAAAATATCTTCATGACCCAGATAACAATGAGCATGTGATCACCCACCTAGAGCCAGACATCCTGGAATGTGAAGTTAAGTGGGCCTTAGGAAGCATCACTGCAAACTAAACTAGTGAAGGAATTCCAGTTGAATTATTTTAAATCCTGAAAGATGATGCTGTGAAAGTGCTGCACTCAATATGCCAGCAAATTTGGAAACCTCAGCAGTGGCCACTGGACTGGTAAAGATTAGTTTTCATTCTAATCACAAAGAAAGGCAATGCCAAAGAATGTTCAAACTACCACACAACGGTACTCATCTCACACACTAGCAAAGTAATGCTCAAAGTTCTCCAAGCCAGGCTTCAACAGGATGTGAACCATGAATTTCCAGATGTTCAAGCTGAATTTAGAAAAGGCAGAGGAACCATAGATCAAAGAGCCAACATGTATTGGATAACAGAAAAAGCAAGAGAGTTCCAGAAAACATCTACTTCTTCTTTGTTGACTATGTCAAAGCCTTTGACTGTATAGATGACAACAAACTGTGGAAAATTCTTTAAGAGATAAGAATAACAGACCATGTTACTTGCCTCCTGAGAAATTTATATGCAGGTCAAGAAGCAACAGAGATAATGGGACATGGAGCAACAGGCTGGTTCCAAATCCAAAATGGAGTATGTCAAGGCTGCATATTGTCATCTTGCCTATTTAATTTATACACAGAGAGCAACATGTGAAATGCCAGGCTGGATGAAACACAAGCTGGAATCAAGATTGCTGGGAGAAATAACAATATCCTCAGATACGCAGATGACACCACCCTTATGGCAGAAAATCAAGAGGAACTAAAGAGCTTCTTTGTGATAGTGAAAGAGGAGAGGGAAAAACCAATTTAAAACTCGACATTCAAAAAATGGAGATCATGGAATCCAGTCCCATCACTTCATGGAAAATAGATGGGAAGCAATGGAGACAGTGAGAGACTTAATTTTGCTGGGCCCCAAAATCACTGCAGATAGTGACTGCAGCCATGAAGTTAAAAGAAACCTGCTGCTTGGAAGAAAAGCTAGGACAAGCTAGGACAAGTAATCAGAGACATTACTTTGCCGACAAAGGTCCATCTAGTCAAGGCTATGGTTTTCCAGTAGTCACATATGGATGTGAGAATTGGACTATGAAGAAAGCTAAGTACCAAAGAATTGATGCTTTTAACTGTGGTTTTGGAGAAGACTCTCTAGAGTCCCTTGAATTGCAAAGAGACGAAACCAGTTAATCCTAAAATAAATCAGTCCTGAATATTCATTGGAAGAACTGGTACTGAAACTGAAATTTCAATATTTTGGCCACCTGACTCATTGGAACTGACTCATTGGAAAAGAACCTGATGCTGGGAAAGACTGAAGGCGGGAGAAGTGGACGACAGAGGATGAGATGGTTGGATGGCATCACTGACTCGGTGGATATGGGTTTGAACAAGCTCCAGGAGCTGGTGATGATCAGGGAAACCTGACGTGCCTCAGTCCATGGGGTCGTAAAGAGTTGGACATGACTTAGTAACTGAATTGAACTGAAAACAATGTTTTTTAGACAGAATATTAATGGCCTCAAAGATACTTCACTTGGTAATATTTACTTATGGTTTTTGTTTAAAATTTTCTGTTTTTGATTCTCATTTTTATAATCCTTTTGTTCAGTTCAGTTCAGTCACTCAGTCGTCTCACACTCTTTGCGACCCCATGAACTGCAGCACGCCAGGCCTCCCTGTCCATTATCAACTCCCAGAATTCACCCAAACTCATGTCCATCGAGTCGGTGATGCCATTCAGCCATCTCATCCTCTGTCGTACCCTTCTCCTCCTGCCCCCAATCCCTCCCAGCATCAGTCTTTACAATGAGTCAATTTTTGCATGAGGTGGCCAGAGTGTTGGAGTTTCAACTTTAGCATCAGTCCTTCCAAAGAATACCCAGGACTGATCTCCTTTAGAATGGACTGGTTGGATCTCCTTGCAGTTCAAGGGACTCTCAAGAGTCTTCTCCAACATCACAGTTCAAAAGCATCATTTCTTCAGCTCTCAGCCATCTTCACAGTCCAACTCTCACATCCATACATGACCACAGGAAAAACCAGAGCTTTGACTAGATGGAACTTTGTTTGCAAAGTAATGTTTCTGCTTTTGAATATGCTCTCTAGGTTGGTCATAACGTTCCTTCCAAGGAGTAAGTGTCTTTTAATTTCATGGCTGCAATCACCATCTGCAGTGATTCCGGAGGCCCCCAAAATAAAGTCTGACAGTGTTTCCACTGTTTCCCCATGTATGTCCCATGAAGTGATGGGACCAGATGCCATGATCTTAGATTTTTTAATGTTGAGCTTGAAGCCAACTTTTTCACTCTCCTCTTTCACTTTCATCAACAGGCTTTTTAGTTCCTGTTCACTTTCTGCCATAAAGATGGTGTCATCTGCATATCTGAAGTTATTGATATTTCTCCTGGCAATCTTGATTCCAGCTTGTGCTTCTTCCGGCCCAATGTTTCTCGTTATGTACTCTGCATATAAGTTAAATAAGCAGGGTGACAATATACAGCCTTGACGTACTCCTTTTCCTATTTGGAACCAGTCTGTTGTTCCATGTCCAGTTCTAACTGTTGCTTCTTGACCTACATACAGATTTCTCAAGAGGCAGGTCAGGTGGTCTGGTATTCCTATCTCTTTCAGAATTTTCCAAAGTTTATTGTGATCCACACAGTCAAAGGCTTTGGCATAGTCAGTCAAGCAGAAATACATGTTTTTTTCTGGAATTCTCTTGTCTTTTCGATGATCCAGCAGATGTTGGCAGTTTAATCTCTGGTTCCTCTGCCTTTTCTAAAACCAGCTTGAACATCTGGAAGTGCACGGTTCACGTATTGCTGAAGCCTGGCTTGGAGAATTTTGAGCATTACTAGTGTGTGAGATGAGTGCAATTGTGTGGTAGTTTGAGCATTCTTTGGCATTGTCTTTCTTTGATTTGAATGAAAACTGACTTTTTCCTTGGAAATGCTATATTTAATATTCCTAGTTGTTCTTTTATGCTTTAAATTATGAAATATTCACAGTTTAAGCACCCTGATGCATTTATAGGATATAATCCTGCCTGTGATTCATGGACAATATTAGCCTTAACAGAATATAGATCTAATAGAGTTAAATCTTTAATTTCACATAAAAACTCTTGCTGATGCATACATTTTAATTCTCCATGCCACTGAAATATACCACATATTCTAGAAACTTTTCCTTTATGAAAATGATAATAGACACCATTACTTTCTGCAGTACTATTCCGAGAAATTGCCTAAATAAAACAACTGAAACCCTAGAGGTAATAGAACATCAGAAACTTCCACATAGGGTGGCATAGTTCATTTTAGAGAAGTAGAAGGCCAGCAGTCAGTGACTTCAGAAAATTTGCAAGTCATATCAACATTAGCCTGAATAAGATATTATTTTTTTCTTCTTCCTCAGGGATGGAAACAGCTAAGAAGTACCATATGTTGAACAAGAAATTATCTAACTGATTTTAAAAATAACAACTTTTATTAAGCCACCAGAGAGATAACACGGGAATAAAGAAATTGTATTTATGTGTCCTAATATAGAAGAGAAAGCAAAACATAATGTGGTTGTGTGTGAGCCTATCTTTTCTAATTATTAAAAGGCACCAGAGAAAACTAGTGCATATTATGAGTGTGTAGTTTTAAGTTAGATTGTAGGAAGGCAGTTTGCTTTGAAATTGTGCGAACAGAGAGAATGCCAGGTCTAATTTAGTCTCATTTAGTAAATATCCATATTGGTGACTATAGAAATTTAGATAACATCAAAACTTTCATATATTCATTGAGAACCTGTTTTCATTTTTCCCTGATTTTGCATTCATGTGAATATAACCCCCAAAACAGATTGAAGTAACTGAACCAAAGTGGAATTTAATTATTTTCAGGTCCAATAGATACTGACTTGATCTATTAGAATAAATTAGGAGCACCAGCTTGAAAAAAACAATAACTACTAAACAGAAATTCTGTGAGATAAATAAACAGAGTTTATGAGAGATAATATGAAAAAATATGGAATAAAATAGTGTCTTACTTCTGTTACAAAATGTATCCCTCAATCTTCTCCATAGTTTATTTCCTTCCTTTGCCTTTTTTGGAATCAAACACTGGTACTTTTAACAACTTATTGTTTCCTTACAGTTTAATGGACTCACAACTATAAGTAGATTTTTATGTTACATAAGAAAATGTGGATGTTATTTCATCATTTCTCACCTGTATCAAAATTGACAGGCTCCCCAAATCAGAGGAGAAAACCGATCTTTGAGTTATCTATCATTGATAGAACTTTATGTAATAATTCCTGGTATGATTGTGAATAGGCATTTGATATGCTACTTCATTGTTCTCGGAGAAGGCAATGGCACCCCACTCCGGTACTCTTGCTGGAAAATCGCATAGACAGCGGAGCCTGGAAGGCTGCAGTCCTTGGGGTCACTGAGGGTCATTCACGACTGAGCAATGTCACTTTCACTTTTCACTTTCATGCAATGGAGAAAGAAATGGCAACCTACTTCAGTGTTCTTGCCTGGGAATCCCAGGGACGGGGGAGCCTGGTGGGCTGCCGTCTATGGGATCACACAGAGCAGGACACGAACCCAATTTAAATAAAGCTAATTTTAGATTTGGCAAAAAGAAAAAAAAAAACTCTATATTCCTCACATTTTCACAACTCTACATCATCTTACCTGAAAGTGTGCCCTATGAATGAATTCTGCTTTTAAAACACTAAACTCACATCTGCCAACAAAGCCAATATTCATCTATTTCTGGACTCTCTAGGACTATACTGCCCAAAATGGTAGCCATGAACTGCATGGCACTATTTAAATTGCAATTTAATTATTAAAATTAAATTCAATTAAAATTCAGCTCATCAACTCACAGCTAATACCATATTCAATGAGGAAAGGCTGAAAGGTTTTCCTCTGTTATCAGGAATAAAACAAAGATGCCCACTCTAATTAATTTCTATTCAACATAGTACTGGAAGTCCTTGTCAGTGCAATTAGTCAAGAAAAAGAAACAAAAGGTACAAATTGTAAAGCAATAACTAAAATTATCTCTGCTCACAGATAACATTATCTTGTATGTTCAAGTTCAGTCGCTCAGTCATGTCAGACTCTTTGTGACCCCATGAATCGAAGCATGCCAGGCCTCCCTGTTCATTACCATCTCTCGGAGTTCACACAGACTCACTTCTATCGAGTCCGTGATGCCATCCAGCCATCTCATCCTCGGTCATCCCCTTCTCCTCCTGCCCCCAATCCCTCCCAGCATCAGAGTACTTCCCAGTGAGTCAACTCTTCACATGAGGTGGCCAAAGTACTGAAGTTTCAGCTTTAGCATCATTCCTTCCAAAGAAATCCCAGGGTTGATCTCCTTCCAGAATGGACTGGTTGGATCCCCTTGCAGTCCAAGGGACTCTCAAGAGTCTTCTCCAACACCACAGTTCAAAAGCATCAATTCTTCGGTGCTCAGCCTTCTTCACAGTCCAACTCTCACATCCATACATGACCACAGGAAAAATCACAGCCTTGACTAGATGGACCTTAGTTGGCAAAGTAATGTCTCTGCTTTTGAATATGCTATCTAAGTTGGTCATAACTTTTCTCCCAAGGAGTAAGCATCTTTTAATTTCATGGCTGCAGTTACCATCTGCAGTGATTCTGGAGCCAAAAAAATAAAGTCTGACACTGTTTCCCCATCTATTTCCCATGAAGTGATGGGACCGGATGCCATGATCTTCGTTTTCTGAATGTTGAGCTTGAAGCCAACTTTTTCCTCTCCTCTTTTACCTTCATCAAGAGGCCCTTTAGCTCCTCTTCACTTTCTGCCATAAGGGTGGTGTCATCTGCATATCTGAGGTTATTGATATTTCTCCCGGCAATCTTGATCCCAGCTTGTGCTTCTTCCAACCCAGTGTTTCTCATGATGTACTCTGCATATAAGTTAAATAAGCAGGGTGACAATATACAGCCTTGACATACTCCTTTTCCTATTTGGAAACAGTCTGTTGTTCCATGTCCAGTTCTAACTATTGCTTCCTGACCTGCATATAGATTTCTCAAGAGGCAGGTCAAGTGGTTTGAGTATTCCCATCTCTTTCAGAATTTTCCAAAGTTTATTGTGATCCACACAGTCAAAGGCTTTGGCATAGTCAATAAAGCAGAAATAGATGTTTTTCTGGAACTCTCTTGCTTTTGCATGATCCAGCGGATGTTGGCAATTTGATCTGCTTCCTCTGCCTTTTCTAAAACCAGCTTGAACAGCAGGAAGTTCACGGTTCACGTATTGCTGAAGCCTGGCTTGGAGAATTTTGAGCATTACTTTATTAGCATGTGAGATGAGTGCAATTGTGCGGTAGTTTGAGCATTCTTTGGCATTGCCTTTCTTTGGAATTGGAATGAACACTGACCTTTTCCAGTCCTGTGGCCACTGCTGAGTTTTCCAACTTTGCTGGTAGGAAATCCTAAAGGTTACACAAAAAATAGCTGTTAGAAGTAATAAACAAATTCAGCAGAGTTGCAGAATACAAAATTACAAGCAAAACTCAGTTGTGTTTATAAACACTGGCAATAAATAGAAAAATAAATTAAGAAAACAATTCCATTCAAAATACCATCAAAAGAATAACATACTTAGAAATAAATTTGACCAAAGATAAAAGATTTGCATTGAGGATACAAAATGTTTCTTAGGAAAAAAAAAAAAAGACCCAAATAAATGAAAGACATCTCTGTTCATGGATTGGAAGACTTAACTGT
Organism: Nanger dama; assembly: GCA_917880005.1. Taxonomy (NCBI): domain Eukaryota; kingdom Metazoa; phylum Chordata; class Mammalia; order Artiodactyla; family Bovidae; genus Nanger; species Nanger dama. The sequence continues at coordinate 6,105,645 of CAKJTW010000090.1, read as the reverse complement.
TATGATGCCAATATGACTTAAGGTGATCTATGTATTCAATGCAATCCCTATCAAAATCCCAGTGGTACATTTTGCAAACATAGAAAGGAATCATCCTAAAAATCATATGGGAACTCAAGAGAACACAAATGGCCAAAAAAATTTTGAGAATAAAACAAAAGCAAACTTGAAGAACTAACAATTCCTGATTTCAATGCATATTGCAAAGTTATAGTAATCAAAATTCTGTACTGACTTTAAGAAAGACATATAGACCAAGGAATAAAATAGAAGGTCCTGAAACATACTCTTGAGGATATATGCAAATGATCTTCAACAAGGGTGCCAAGGCCACTCAGTGTGCAAAGGGCAGTCTCCAACTAACTGCAACGGGAAAACTGAATACCCACACGCTAAAAAATAACATTGGGTTCTTACACTATATACAAAAATCAAGTCTAAATGGATTAAAGACCTAAACATAAAACCCAATGCTATAAGATTGCCAGAAGAAAACATAGTGAAAAACTTTGTGACATTGGGATTTAGCAATAATTTTTGGATATGATAGCATAAGCAGAAGTGATAAGATATACATATATTATTACACCAAACTTAAACATTTTGTTCATCAATGGATACAATCAACAGTGAATAGGTAAAAATCTAGGAGAAAAAAATGCATGCAAATCACAGATCCGATAAGAGATTAATATCCAGACTATATGAAGAATTACAACTCAAAAACAAAAATCAAATAACCCAATTTACAAAATAGGGAAAAGACTTAGACCTTTCTCCAAAGATTGTATACAAATGGCTAACAAGTATACGAAAAGATGGTCATGAGAGAAATGTAAATTAAAATCACATTGAGTTATCACCTCACAATCATTAATATGCCTACCACCTCAAAAAAAACAGAGAAAATAAGAAATTTTGGCAGAAATGTGGAAAAATTGGTATGTGAACTGGGATAGTCAACAGCAAAGGAAATTAAAATTTAAAACAGAATAACTTAAATTACAAATAGAATTACTCATAAAATCCAGCAACCCCACTTCTGGGTGTACATCCAAATGAGTGGAAAGCAGGATCTTGAAGCATTAAGTGAAAACATGTTTACAGTAGCATAATTTACAATGGTCAAGAGGTGGAAGCAACCCAAATGTCCACTGACAGACAAATGAATAAACAAAGTATAATAGATATTTACAATAGGATACCATGAAACCCTAAAAATAAGGAAATTGCATCATATACCACAATTAGGATATTGTTAAGTACATGATGCTTGGTGAAATAAGCTAGTTACAAAAGGACCAATACTGTATGACTCCATTTATGATATATCTAAAGTAGTCAAATCAATAGATATAGAAAGTAACAATAGTGGCTACCAGGGGCTAGGGACCTGGGAAGGGATAAAGGAAGCTATATTTTAGTCAATACAGAGTTTCAGTTCTGCAAGATGGATAGCTTTACAATATAAATATACTTTATGCTATTGAACTAAAACTGGTCGTAATTGTACATTTTATGTTGTTTACCACAATAAAAAAATGGGGAAAAAAATCCATTCCTCTGTTACTCCAGCTACATTTCAAATGTTCAATAGTCACATGTAATTAGCGTACTGTATTGTATTAGACACACAGATTATAGAACATTTCTATCTTTACAGTGAGTTTGACTACATAGCCCTGCTCTAGAAATTTATTTTATCCTTTGTTCCAATATAGTAGTCTATATTCATATGCTTTTCTATAGACCAGATCTCACAGATGTTCACTATAGATTTTTAGTAATACTTTCAACATATTGACTCCTTCTGCTCTTCATTTCACCATTAACACAAGCACCAAACATTGTATCAACATGAATTTCCATCTTTTATTTGCTGCAAAGGTTGCCAAACAGTGCAAAGGAAAACAAACACGGAAACAAACAGAAAAGAACAAAACTGTGTGGTCTACGCTATTACAAACTCATTGTTTCCACTATCAGTTGATCAGTCTTTGAAATACCTGGAATTATGGTACCCTCTTCTCCTTCTCCACAGTCAAGCTAGTCTAAACTTTTTAATTACCGTGTCATATCCTTCCACTTTTCTCTGCAAATGCACTTGGCTCCATGAAACAGAGATAAGTACAGCTATAACAGATATTTTATATATACATATATATATATATATGTATATATAAAATCTCCCCATATATCTATATAAAACCCAGTAGCACATACAAGCCTGATTTGTGAGACTCTGACAGATGATGTGAAGGAAGTCTCTCAAAGCATGAAACTCTCCAGAGGCTTTGGGAGTGTGGGAGCACCATCCAGAAAGAGAAAGGTACTGAGAAGGGGGTTATATGTCTATGTGATGTTGATCACCAGCATGACAGACAGTCCTGGGTCTGAGAGCCTGGAAAGGCAGCAACTTGAGGTCTGTATAGTGCCAGACCTGTCCATGGCTAGCAGACAGTAAGCTCAGTCTCATGGGTGGTTGGGGCAGGGGTGGTGTGGGCAAGGCAAACAGACTAAGGAGGGCAAAGTAGCTGATTTGGGCTGTATTTTAAATAATTGGGTGTATAAAAATCTCAGTTTAGCACCAACAGGATTCTGAGCTAATAATGAAAAGGAGTCAGCCTGCTGTGAACAAACAATCTGGGGGCCAACACAGAAAGGCCATCTTTGGGTCATTAATATAACACCTACTTATTTAAACCAGCTACAGCTTACACACTTTTTTGTTCTTTAAAGTTTCATAAATGAGGATCTTTCTGCTTTTCCAAAACTAATAGCTCTTCCTGGGCTCTGGATTCTATTACTTGTTGATCCCTAAGGGTATGAGACTTATTAATAGGGCTCTCTTTCACCTGGAAGTTCATTTATGAAATATGGGAGTAGTGAAAAATAATCTGCTGTTTTTAAGAAATTAATGCTCTGCTTATGTCAAGCATAGGGTAACTCTGTATCTATTTGGAATTTTCATTGAATAGTTTGAATTAATAAAGGGAAACTGCTAAGTATATTAGGAACTTTTTTTCTACTTCCTGCCCTAAAACTCAAGATCATGATAATAGGCCTTTAGGTCACCCAGGTTTATACCGTAATGGAATACAGGAAATGAAATGAACACTTTTAATTACTTTTTGTAATCTGCATCTCACAACAAAACGATGATGCTGAAATCCTTTATTTTACCCAAGAGTGAGCTTTAAACCTAATACTTCTCTTTAACTCAAATACCTCTTTACTCTCCATTTTTTGAGTTTAACATTATTATAGTTCTTGTATATTATTTAAGCAATATCAGATTTTCTCCATCTTAACGCAGATATATACTACTGCACACATGCACACACATGGCACACACACAGGCATTAATGGCCTCTGGGCCATGGTATTCAAATTCTTTGTAGACAGTAAGGCCTCTGAGGAAATATAAGTGTTCAGTTCAGTCCAGTCGCTCAGTCGTGTCCAATTCTTTGCAACTCCATGGACTGCAGCATGCCAGGACTCCCTGTCCATCACCAACTCCCGAAGTTTACTCAAACTCATGTCCATTGAGTCAGTGATGCCATCCAACCATCTACTCCTCTGTCGTTTCCTTCTCCTCCCACCTTCAATCTTTCCCAATATCAGGGTCTTTTCAAATAAGTGTTAGCAGATACCATAGAATGAATTAAACTTCTCATTTTATATCATAAGTCATAACTGTATACCCTTTTTATAAAATTTCAAAGGTTTTATTCTACAATATTTTATTTTAAATGTGAATTTATATTTTAGTATGATGCTGCTTTATATTTTATAGCTTTTCTATTCTATTTAGAAACCTAAAGACAATTTGTACAAATCTGAATCATTTTGTTAACTATGCTATCTTAGGCGAGTTACATGATCTTAAAGTTTTTAACCAAGAATAAAACTGTGTGACTTAAACAACACAGTTAGAAGAAGATGAAATATACACAGCTTGTGTGGCAAGTAGAAAACCTCCAATCAGTATTTACAACTAGAATAAACATCTATGTTCCTGCCATCATTTTTACTTCACCCTACCTTTTCCCCTTAATAAAACCTCCAGGGGAAACACTGGATTGCACAAATAATTGGTCTTTGCTACATGTGGATTTTCATCACATTTTTGCTATATGTTCACTAGGATTGTGCGTAGGATTTATTTTGACTGTGTGTGTGTGTGTGTGTGTGTGCGCTTAGTCGCTTAGTCGTGTCCAGCTCTTTACAACCCTGTAGACTGTAGTCCACCAGGCTCCTCTGCCCACGGGATTTGTCAGGAGAGAATACTGGATTGGGTTGCCATTTCCTCCTCAAGGGGATCTTTCCAACTGAGGGACTGAACAGGCATCTCCTGTGAGTCCTGTATTGCAGGCGTGTTCTTTACCTGCTGAGCCATCAGGGAAGATATAGCTTCCCTGGGAAGATATGTCCACTGGAACATAAAAAACTCTGTTTGTTATTCTAAGAAATATTGCTCTTCCTAATGAAGAGAAATAAGAGCCTAAGGACCCATGCCGTTACCTTACTTTTCTAACTTGTGGACATGGCTATCTGAGGGCTTGATGCTAGGCACTACTGTGGTTCTCTTGCTATCACTGGGAGAGCCATCACTGGCACATTGACAAAATCTGAAGAGTCTGGGTTCTAGAGGACCTCACTGAATTGTGGAACCAGCCCAAGACAAATAAGAGCTTATTGCTGAAGTAAAATTTAATTAAATACTGTTTCTCTTACAGTGTTCTAATACAGCTGCTAGTGGAAACAGTAGGAGTATTACATGCTGTCTTCAGAACTGAGTGTTAGTGGCCGTGAAACTGAAAGCAGTTGATGACTTTCATTCTGTCTTAATGTATTCACTATTATCTCAGCTCTGCCTTCCACAACTTATTCATGGGTAATTTTTCTTCTTATTAGTATGCTTTTCTTGGCTTCCTTTTCATCACTGAGAAAAAGCAAATAGTTCTCTCATATTTTACTAAATTCTTTAACTAGTGTAAAATGTATTTCTCTAAACTTTTATTTCTGACTCACTTATACAACTCTCCTTTATATTTTCCCTTTTACATCATAGGTAACATTTTTAATATTAATTTCCAAATTTTATTTTATTTTTTAATTTTTATTTATTTTTTGTATTTTTGCCTTTGATATACATAGAACTCCTTTAATAGAAGTGAAATAGTAGATTTATATAGCTTGCATGCATTCTAGTTTTCTTCACTTATCCCACTATTTCCCTGGATGCTATCTAATATAGCTGCACCTGGATATTTACAATTTTAGATACAAATTATTCTGAGGACCTTCACAAATAATTTTTTTTGTTATTTAATTGATATCATAATATAAGTATGAAGACCCTAGTGGTATTTAAAGAGAAAAATTACAAAACTTACTTCATTAAAAAGTAACTACCATTAAAGAATAAACTATATGTAGTAAAAACTGTCTTTGCATTTCATGAAACAGATTTCATATATCAAATGATAATTTAGGTAAGATATCATCTTATCTTAAAGCAAATATTAACAACTTGAGAGGCCATGCATTGATGTTTCAATGAAATATGTATTTGGAAACATCTGTTAAAAATTATAAGACGTAGGGAAATCCTGAAAAGGATGCTGTTTAAAAAAATTCTTTTAAAATTTGCTTATTTTTTAAATGACTTTATTAAGGTCTGATTAATATTAAAAAAGCTGTGCATACTTAATTGACTACACCTTGATGAGTATAGAGATAAGCATATACTTGCAAAACCATCACCACAATCCTTGCCATAACCTATAGAAAATTTTTCTCCTGCCCTCTTTGTTCTTGTCATTATTATCTGTGATAAGAAGATAATAAAAAATCTGTTAGCAAATTTCTAGGTATATAATATTGCATTTTTATCTACAGGCAGTATGCTGTACAGTGCAGTGCAGTTCAGCTCAGTTGCTCAGTCGTGTCTGACTCTTTGAACACCATTGACTGCAGGAGGCCAGGCTTCCTTGTCCATCACCAACCCCCAGAGCTTGTTCAAACTCATGTTTGTTGAGTTGGTGATGCCATCTAACCATCTAATCCTCTGTCATCTCCTTTTCCTCCTGCCTTCAATCTTTCCCAACATCAAGGTCTTTTATTTTTTTTAATATAAATTTATGTATTTTAATTGGAGGTTAATTACTTTACAATACTGTATTGGTTTTGCCATATGTCAACATGAATCCGCCACGTGTTGTACACGTGTTCCCAATCCTGAATCCCCTTCCCCTCCTCCCTCCTCGTACCATCCCTCTGGGTGGTCCAGCCCCAAGCATCCAGTATCATACATTGAACCTGGACTGGCGATTTGTTTCATATATGATATTATACATGTTTCAATGCCATTCCCCCAAATCATCCCACCCTCTCCCTCTCTCACAGAGTCCAAAAGACTGTTCTATACATCTGTGTCTCTTTTGCTGTCTCACATACAGGGTTATCATTACCATCTTTCTAAATTCCATATATATGTGTTAGTATACTGTATTGATGTTTTTCTTTCTGGCTTACTTCACTCTGTATAATAGGGTCCAGTTTCAGCTACTGCATTAGAACTGATTCAAATGTATTCTTTTTAATGGCTGAGTAATATTCCATTGTGTATATGTACCACAGCTTTCTTATCCATTCATCTGCTGATGTTCACATCAGGTGGCCAAAGTACTGGAGTTTCACTTTCAGCATCAGTCCTTCCAATGAATATTCAGGACTGATTTCTTTAGGATGGACTGGTTTGATCTCCCTGCAGTCCAAGGGACTCTCAAGATTCCTCTCCAATACCACAGTTCAAAAGCATCAATTCTTTGGCTCTCAGCTTTTTTTTACAGTCCAACTCTCAAATCCATAAATGACTACTGGAAAAACCATAGACCTGACAAGACAGACTTTTGTGAGCAAAGCAGTGTTTCTGCTTTTTCAAATGCTATCTAAGTTGGTCATAGCTTTTCTTCCAAGGAACAAGCGTCTTCTAATTTCATCACTGAAGGCACTATCTGCAGTGATTTTGGAGGCCCCCAAAATAAAGTCTCTCACTGTTTCCATTGTTTCCCCCATCTATTTGCCATGAAGTGATGAGACCAGATGCCATGACCTTAGTTTTCTGAATGTTTAGCTTTAAGCCAACATTTTTACTCTCCTCTTTCACTTTCTGTCTTACTCATCTTTATTTCTGAGAAATACTAGAAAACCCTTATTGGGGGTTCCTAATCTGGTATTCATAATCTTCTAAACAAAAAGCCAGTTTTCATTTTTAATGTCCATTGATTGTATGTCTCTGGGGGTGTTTAGAGTAATGTGAAATAATGTGAAAAGATTAAAATTGGCTAAGATCTGACCTAGCCTGAGATCCAGGCTCTAACAGAAGTGCATGAGGGAGAAGAGGGGAAAAAGAAATGTCAAGTGATAGCTTGACCAAAGCTTAACATGGAGTTCAAGGCAGGTACGTGAATTTATATACATATTTCATCTAGCAACTGGTCTGGCAGTAGAGGGTCCTCTTTTTGGTTTAGTTTGTCTTGCTTAATAAAAAATTATATTCAGTTCAGTTCAGTTCAGTCACTAAGTCATGTCCGACTCTTTGCAACCCCATGAATTGCAGCACGCCAGGCCTCCCTGTCCATCACCAACTCCCGGAGTTCACTCAGACTCGCGTCCATCGAGTCAGTGATGCCATCCAGCCATCTCATCCTCTGTTGTCCCCTTCTCCTCCTGCACCCAATCCCTCCCAGCATCAGGGTCTTTTCCAATGAGTCAACTTTTCACAAGAGGTGGCCAAAGTACTGGAGTTTCAGCTTTAGCATCATTCCTTCCAAAGAACTCAGGGTTGATCTCTTTCAGAATGGACTGGTTGAATCTCCTTGCAGTCCAAGGGACTCTCAAGAGTCTTCTCCAACACCACAGTTCAAAAGCATCAATTCTTTGGCATGCAGCCTTCTTCACAGTCCAACTCTCACATCCATACATGACTACTGGAAAAACCATAGCCTTGACTAGACGGACCTTAGACGGCAAAGTAATGTCTCTGCGTTTCAATATGCTATTTAGGTTGGTCATAACTTTTCTTCCAAGGTGTAAGCATCTTTTAATTTCATGGCTGCAGCGTCTTTTAATTTCATGACTGCAATCACTATCTGCAGTGATTTTGGAGCCCCCAAAATAAAGTCTGACACTGTTTCCACTGTTTCCCCATCTATTTCCTATGGAGTGATGGGACTAGATGCCATGATCTTCGTTTTCTGAGTGTTGAGCTTTAAGCCAACATTTTTGCTCTCCTCTTTTACTTTCATCAAGAGGCTCTTTAGTTCCTCTTCGTTTTCTGCCATAAGGGTGGTGTCATCCGCATATCTGAGGTTATTGACATTTCTCTCGACAATCTTGATTCCAGCTTGTGTTTCCTCCATTCCAGTGTTTTTCATGATGTACGTGCACATAAGTTAAATAAGCAGGGTGACAATATACAGCCTTGACATACTCCTTTTCCTAGTTGGAACCAGTCTGTTGTTCCATGTCCAGTTCTAACTGTTGCTTCCTGGCCTGCATACAGATTTCTCAAGAGGCAGGTTAAGTGGTCTGGTATTCCCATCTCTTTCAGAATTTTCCACAGTTTATTGTGATCCACACAGTCAAATTAGAAAGCAATATAAAGTAAAACATTAAACATTCTGTATTGGCTTTGCAAAATTAAGCTTTTAACCATATGTCAAGAAAATTGGATGATGCAACATATTAAAACTGTCATTGGTATACATTTTTTACATAAGGAAAACATATGACAAGTGTCATATTCAAATTAGTTTAATGCCTCAAAAATAAAGTTATTTCTAGTGTATTATTTTTGAGTGGAATTTTATAATATGATATGCCTGCATATTAGCTTTCCCATGGCATTCTGATGCTGAAAGCTTGACAACAGTTGCACTGTTCTAAAAGACACACTATCATTGGGCTTCCCTGTTGGGTCAGATGTAAAGAATCAGCCTGCAATGTGGGAGACCTGGAATCAATCCCTTGGTTTCGAAGATCCCCTGGAGAAAGGCATGGCAACCCATTCAATATTCTTGCCTGAAGAATTCCATGGACAGAGCAGCATGGCGGGCTACAGTCCATGGATTCACAAAGAGTTGGACACGACTGAGTGACTAAGCGTATGTACTATCATTGAACCTATTTCCAGGAAAAGTATTGTTTCAAGAGTAGCTTTATTTGCACATTATTCTAATTGCTTTCACATCAAAACCAAAGATTATTTGTAGTCAATTCCATTTTTAATGTGAAGAAAGATTAAAAAATACTAAAAAATAAAAATAACCCATATGAATTCAAATATACATTAGAATAGACAAATTAGCAAAGTTTAGTAGGTAACTTCTGCTTTAGTATGAATATATACAAGGCATATTGTGCTTCAGGCTCTGCTATAGGATAAGATGATGACCCAGGTTATCACCTAAATGGCTATTCTATAAGGAAATGTGTCTCTTGGAAAAATATCTTGCTGACAAACTTAATACCTGAAAGAGGTCTATCTTCATCAGTTTACCTTTTTCATCAAAGATAATTCACCACTGTATCATTTTTGAAATTAAATAATCTGTGCTTTAAGTTTTTTTTTCTTATATTCCTTCCTACCTCACTAATTCCTAGGAAATTATTCTAAACTCATTTATAGTTACTTCTTTAGTGAAGAATTATTTCTCTCTTTAGACTATGAGGACATTCATAAACAATGACTTTCATCATTAATAAAATACATTCAACCTGTGCATGCATTTTTCACATACCAAGTTACATGATCATTCTGGGCTTAAATGTTCAAGTTATCTATAATTTGACACACTTTAGGGCAAAGCTATACCATTTAATTTTTTCCTACTCTAAAATTCTCTCACTTCATGTACTTATTTATCTACTCATTGGAAAATTGACTGCTGTTTATTACTTATTGACTTTCTATAAAAGTTAAAGGGCAGTGTGTTGTTGTTGTGTAGTCACTAAGTCATGTTCGACTCTTTTGTGACCTCATGGGCTGTAGCCCATCAGGCTCCTCTATCCATGGCATTTCCTAAGCTAGAATACTGGAGTGGGTTGCCATTTCCTTCTCCAGGGGATCTTTCTAACCCAAAAATCAAACCTGCATCTCCTACATTGCAGGTGGATTCTTTACCACTGAGCCACCAGGGAAGCCAAAGGCACTGTATCATAAAAAAAAATTGCAATTTACTTATGAACAAAGTATGAAGTTTATTCATACATCACCGATGTATTAGACTTTCTAATGCCTGAGGTCCTAGCATGTGAGTGGTAGGGATAACGCTCAGTAAAAGAAAATCGGTGCTTATTATGATCCCTCCCCAACTATAAGCAAAATAACAAGCAAAAACACTTCCATCTCAAAAACATTTACTGTTCATCACTTTACACAGAAATGACCAATCTCATTGCTGTGCACATTGTGTTTTTATTATTTTTGCTCAAATTGGTGTTACTAAGGAAAACAAAAAGGTTTTTTTTTTTTTCATGGACAGATGGAAAATAACATTGCTGAAGGGGGGAAAATGACAGAATAATAAGAAACATCTGGGATCATGTTCTTTTCTTATACCCTCTGTGTGCATAGTTTTAACATGTTACTGAGCTTCACTATAAATTGATTTTAAAAATAATTATCCAGGGGCTTTGCATAAGTTAATGTGAATGCTTTAATTACAGAAGAACACCTTTTCAGATATTTTCCTACCGTACTCTAAAATTGATAGGGATTCAGATCTTTGATTTTGATAATTTTACTGAGTCAGTACATCAAATACTGTTTATTTTATATCCTTGGATATGTCTTAAGGAAACAGAACCACAGGGCTTCTCCAGTGGCTCAGGAGTAAAGAATCTGCCTGCTGATGCAGGAGATGTGAGATTAATCCCTGTTTAAGGAAGATGCTCTGGGGAAGGAAACGGCAACCTCCTCCAGTATGTTTGCTTGGAATATCCCACTGACAAAAGGTGCCTGGAGGGCTATAGTCCATGAGGTCACAAGAGAATAAAAAATGACTTAGAAACTAAACAACAACAACAACAACAAGCAGAACCACATGTCATGCCCCTCTATTTCCTTTGTATTTAATTTATTAGTTCAGGTCACAGCCATGAATAATTTTGTGAGATTTTCCTTTAATGGGAGAAATAAACAAAATGTGGTCACTCCTGCATAACTAAATTTCACAAAGAATAGTTACACTAAATTTAGTCAGACTCATCATTCGTTCTCAGAACTGATTTCTGTATCAGAACCTTTACAGATGGAATTCCACATTTTATCAAGCTCCATGATGATTTTCCTGTTCTTACCATTCATATCTCAGCTCCCCCAGTAAAGCAGACATTTGTTGCTTTATTACATTATTACATAAGAGAATACAAAACAAAAGCAATCAGCTTCATTTTTTAAAAACTAATAACGTGTACATGTGTGCGTGTGTGATTGAGAGAGATACAGACAGAGCATGCTTGGAATGTAGTGTATTTACATCAGTATCTATCAAGTATGAAATTTCCTTTGTTCCTCATCAATTTAACACAAAAATAAATATACCTTAAATATATGTGGAATTTTATAATTAATCATTTTGTGATTTTATCAAATTGTGTGAATATGATTCAATTTATATGGAATGACTATAATAAGAACATTGATTAAAATTCAAAGAATGAGTTGCTGCTGCTGTTGTTCAGTTCCTAAGTCACGACCAACTCTTTGTGACCACATAGACTGCAGCACGCCCAGGCTCCTCTGTCCTTCACTATCTCCTAGTCTGCTCAAATTCATGTCCATTGAGTCACTGATGAGACCTATTACTAAAAACAGTCATTGATTCAGCATAGTTCAGAAAATCATAAAAGGTAAATACATAATGAGAAAAAGGAAAACAAATGTAGTGATGTTAATGCTATATTCTTAAGTAAATATTAAAGCTTTAGAGTGTTAGCAGAATTTAAATCCAGTTTTTCAGAACTAAACTTTCAGCCTCTTGGAATCAGAACAAACTAAGGTGAACAAAGCATGGCCATTTCTTTTTTTGTCTCTGAGGACCCAATATGAGTTCAATTTTTCTTAAAGCAGGAAACAGAAAAAGTTCACCTACTAGAGGTCGGGGGCTTTCAACCAGATCACTCCACATGACACTGCATTATACAATATGTACAACGTAAGGTGAGACTACTAAAGAAAGCTGAGTGCCGAAGAACTGATGCTTTTGAACTATGGTGCTGGAGAAGACTCTTGAGAGTCCCTTGGACTGCAAGGAGATCCAACCAGTCCATGTTTAAGGAGATCAGTCCTGGGTGTTCTTTGGAAGGACTGATGTTGAAGCTGCAACACCAATACTTTGGCCACCTGATGCAAAGAGCTGACTCATTTGAAAAGACCCTGATGCTGGGAAAGATTGAAGGCAGGAAGATAAGGAGATGACAGAGTACGTGATGGTTGGATGGCATCACCGACTCAATGAACATGGGTTTGGGTGAACTCTGGAAGTTGGTGATGGACAGGGAGGCCTGGCATGCTGCGGTTCATGGGGTAGCAAAGAGTCAGACACGACTGAGTGACTGAACTGAACTGACGGTGAGACTTCAAAACACAACCTTAAATACCATAAAGGAAGCATTGTTTAGGTTATATACCATTCTCAGGAAAGTTACTTTAACTCCAGTTTATTAGTCTTATTATTATTATATTTACAATATTAGAGTTATTGTTTAACTCCATTAAGATTAGTCTAAAACTCTTATAAATATGATCTTCAAAGATACAATTATTTTAATTTTGTCAATCAAAATGTGAATATTGTATGTTGTATGTGCTCTAACACCTATCTTCTGTCAGTGAATGCTTATGTAAAGTATTATGTGTCATTTCTATTAAATAATATATAGCTGAAAATTTTGCATGTAGAAATTTTCCAAGTTGCTTATGGCAACATATATTAGTGGCACAATGGTCTCTGGTGGCCAAAATAACAATTATTTGGGAAAAATTAGTACCAATGGAGTGGGAAGAAAAGATACTCTAAGGCTCAAATTAGACTATTTTAACTACTGTTAATCAGGTACTAGAAATGAGCTACTGTTGAGAAGCAACAGTCTGTTTTAACACTAGTCGATTCAGTCGTTCAGTCATGTCCGACTCTTTGTGACCCCATGAATCGCAGCACGCCAGGCCTCTCTGTCCATCACCAACTCCCGGAGATGACTCAGACTCACATCCATCAAGTCAGTGATGTCATCCAGCCATCTCATCCTCTGTTGTCCCCTACTCCTCCTGCCCTCAATCCCTCCCAGCATTATAGTCTTTTCCAATGAGTCAGCTCTTCACATGAGGTGGCCAAAGTACTGGAGTTTCAGCTTTAGCATCATTCCTTCCAATATTATTAATTCTCCATGAGGATAAACATTTGCTGAACAATGAAGATAAATTACTTTTTCTTTGCCTACTATCATCAAGGCTTTATATATGCAAATCAATATTTGAAAAAGATCACAATTCTTTGACACATGTTTGTCAGGCAGTTGCTTTGCTGGGCCCTCATTTTACAATGCAGTCCACGATGCACATTGATCCACAAGGTATAGTTCAAGATCTTCCCTTCTGGAAGGTTTCTGGATGCTCTAAGCTGAAGGGTTGTATATTACATTACTCATGTGTGTTACAGGATTCATTATGGAAACAAATATTTGTTTGCCCTTTTTCTTATCTTTCATGCAGGATGACCTTTGTTTGTTGTTGTTTAGTTGCTCACTCATATCCAACTTTTTGCAGTGCCAGTCTGTAGGCCTCCAGGTTCCTCTGTTCATGGGGTTTTTCAGGTAAGAATACTAGGGTAGATTGCTATTTCCTTTTCCAGGGGATCTTCCCAACCCACAAACTGAACCTGAGTCTCCTGCTTGGCAGGTGGATTCTTCACCACTGAGCCACCAGGGAAGCCAATTAGGTATCAAAATTATATACCAACAACTTCCAGAGCATCTGGCACAGAGGAGCCACTGAATGAAAAAATGCATAAATGAACAAGAAAATAATTTAAAATAATTGCTCTGGATTATTACTTATTATTAACAATTTTACCTTAGATGGAACAACAGACTGGTTTCAAATTGGGAAAGGAGTATGTCAAGGTGATATATTGTCACCCTGTTATTTAGCTTATACACAGAGTATATCATGAGAAATATTGAGCTGGATGAAGCACAAGCTGGAATCAAGATAGCTAGGAGAAATATCAATAACCTCAGATATGTAGATTACACCACCCTTATGGCAGAAAGAAAAGAACTAAAGAGCCTCTTGATGAAAGTGAAAGAGGACAGTGAAAAAATTGGCTTAAAACAACATTCAGAAAACTAAGACCATGGCGTCAGTCCCACCACTTCATGGCAAATAGATGGGGAAACAGTGGAAACAGAGAAAGACTTTATTTTGGGGGCTCCAAATCACTGAAGATGGTGATTGCAGCCATGAAATTAAAAGACGCTTGCTCCTTAGAGGAAAAGTTATGACCAACCTGGAGAGTATATTAAAAAGCAGAGACATTACTTTGCCAACAAAGGCCCTTCTAGTCAAAGGTATGGTTTTCCCAGTAGTCATGTATGGATGTGAGAGGTAGACTATAAAGAAAGCTGAGAGCTGAAGAACTGATGCTTTTGAACTGTGGTTTTGGAGAAGACTCTTGAGAGTCCCTTCGACTGCAAGGAGATCAAACTAGTCCATCTTAAAGGAAATCAGTCCTGAATATTCATCGAAGGGACTGACGTTGAAGCTGAAACTCCAATACTTTGGCCACCTTATGGGAAAACTGACTCATTTGAAAAGACCCTGATGCTGGGAAAGATTGAAGGCAGGACGAGAAGGGGACAACAGAGGATGAAATGGTTGGATGGCGTCACTGACTCAATGAACATGAGTTTGAATAAATTCTGGAAGTAGGTGATGGATAGGGAGGCCTGGCCTGCTGCAGTCCATGTGGTCACAGAGTCAGACACGACTGAACAACTGAACTGATCTTAACTACTAAAGTTAAAACTCTATTTTATTTTTCCTCATTTATCTTGTGCAGTTGAAATAGAAAAGCTACATCAATTTTTTGAATAAGTTCTATAGACTGGCATGCCTAATTTCACTAGAAAAGGAGAGGATAACATAGCATATACTAAGGGTCCATAAAATACTTGAGTAAGTATATCTTATGTGTTCTTATATCAGGAAAACATAAAAAAATAATAAAGAATGCTAATAATTCATTTTACAAAGTAAATGCAGTAAAATATCCATATAATTTCACTCTGTATATGAGTTTTTAAATGCAATTTCTAAAAGACAGAAAGTGACATAAACAAATATGTTTTTAAAAGATATGTCTATAGAAATATCTGATAATTGTCTGTCTTGACAATATTATGAGACTTTTGGGCATTTTCAGATAGAAAAATAGTCCTCTGACCATGTCCATTTTCCTCAAAGATGTTAAACTGTAAACTCAATAGATATAGATTTGTAATTATATACTACTCTCTTTCTGAAATAGAGTGTATTTTAAATAAATACATAAACTTTAAATAACTATTTTAAATAAATACATAAAGAGTGTACTTTAAATAAATACACTCTTTAAATAAAGTGTGTATTTTAAAATATTGCCATTGATAATAAGTATAGCATTGATTTTACTAAACAATAATAGAATATAACTTGAATAATTTATTGTAAATATCTTTATTATGTTTTTAACAAAAACATCTCTATTTGTTAAAAGATTTTACTATGCATATATACTAAATATGGATTAATGAACAATTCAATAAGTGTCTATAGAAATTTATTGAACATACGGATCCTGTTTAGAAATGTACAAACTATTAAATAAATTTCTCAAAATTCATGGTTAGAATGAACTAAGTCTCTTAAATTATATGTCTATTTCTGTCTTTAACTTATATGAGTATAAATGGGTCAAATCAAATTGTATATTTGTTAATGTTTAATGATGCAAATAATCTGCAGAAATTTAATAAAACTGATTGCAAGTTATATTTTAGAGTTGAATTTATCTTCATTAAATCACTGAATCTTTAAGAGTAGTCAAAATATATAATAACTGTGCATAGTCATAGAATTAAATTAATTTTCCTTCTTAAAAACAAGAAGACTGAGTCAATATTATTTCTGAAAATAAATTTATAAATTTAAAATTTGATTAATAGAAGTATAAGAATATAAAATCAGAGAAGGCAATGGCACCCTACTCCAGTACTCTTGCCTGGAGAATCCCATGGATGAAAGAGCCTAGTGGGTTACAGTCCATGGGGTCGCTAAGAGTCGGACATGACTGAGTGACTTCACTTTCACTTTTCTCTTTCATGCATTGGAGAAGGAAATGGCAACCCATTCCAGTGTTCTTGCCTGGAGAATCCCAGGGACAGAGGAGCCTAGTGGTCTGCTATCTATGGGGTCGCACAGAGTCGGACACAACTGATGTGACTTAGCAGCAGCAGCAAGAATATAAAATAAGGAATACATTAATCCACATTAGAATATATGCATAGCAAAATCTTTTAACAAATAGAGATGCTTTTGTTCAAAACATAATAAAGATATTTACAATAAATTATTCAAGTTACATTCTATTATTGTTTAGTAAAATCAAAGTTATACTTATTATTAATGACAATATTATAAAATACACAAAATTGTTTACTCCAGAAAGAGAGTAGTAGGATATAACTATAAATATATATCTAGTGAGTTTACATTTTAACATTCTTTGAGGAAAGTGGACGTGGTCAGAGGACTATTTTTACCTGAAAATGCCTGAAAGTCTCATAAGTCTGTTAAGATGGAGAATTATCAGAAACTATTGATTCCCTCCCCCAATCAATATTGGATAAACTTTAGAAGCAAAAGATAAAGACTTTTAATACAAAGATATAACAACAATGTACAGTTTAAGTGAGAAATATGTGGGACTTCTGTTCGATATCAGGATGTATGGAAACTGATGCAGCTTGGGATGGAGGGGACCAATATACAATGAGAGAAAAAGTAAATGAGCGAACTTCAAGTTCTCTTCCTGCTTATTCCCCAAGAACCTATAGAAAAGCAAAATTTGCTGAGGCCAGGATACCTGCTAGCATGCATTTCTTCATGCACTTTCCATCTAACATTCTGAACCTTGAGATTAGAGGTTGGGTAAATCTCTGTAATATAATGCTGCCTGGTAAAGTGGTGGTAAGAGATATGAAATCT
Organism: Nanger dama; assembly: GCA_917880005.1. Classification (NCBI taxonomy): domain Eukaryota; kingdom Metazoa; phylum Chordata; class Mammalia; order Artiodactyla; family Bovidae; genus Nanger; species Nanger dama. Next base: position 6,088,328 of record CAKJTW010000090.1, on the reverse strand, counting down.
GTCCTCAGACTCAGTCTCCCTCTCATTGAAGTAAACTGATTGACATGAATCTATTTGTAAAATATGAGTTAATATACTTATGGTTATTAAAATAATGCTTAATAATGAACTTCATTGATGATGAAAATAATGATAAGAATAAGAATAATGATAGTGATAAAAATAACATGTTTAAGATGATACTGAACACTGAACACATTCTTTTGTCTTACTCAAAACTGCTGGCATTGACCGGAGAGTTAATAGCACTGTTCTAGGCACACGGTAGATGTTTAGCAAGTTTTCCACTGTATATATTTAACCAGTCAGTATGGTGTAAGTCTCTTTCATAGGAATTTGAAGTTTATTTCCATCTCCTCTTTTGCTTCATTTACCAAATGGTTGGCATTGAAGTTCTGCAATTCAGAGGCTTGCTCATCCATTTTTCCTGAACACAAATGGTAACATTTCTCCATTGGAATTATTTTTACTTTTGAGCTGGAAACAGGCAATTTATATGTAAACGTCTATCAGTTCAGTTCAGTTCAGTTTAGTCGCTCAGTTGTGTCCGACTCTTTCCGACCCCATGAATTGCAGCACGCCAGGCCTCCCTGTCCATCACCAACTCCTGAAGTTCACCGAAACTCATGTCTATCAAAGTCAGTGATGGCATCCAGCCATCTCATCTCTGTTGTCCCCTTCTCCTCCTGCCCCCAATTCCTCCCAGCATCACAGTCTTTTCTGTTGAGTCAACTCTTCGCATGAAGTGGCCAAAGTATTGGAGTTTCAGCTTTAGCATCATTCCTTCCAAAGAACACCCAGGATTGATCTCCTTTAGAATGGACTGGTTTGATCTCCTTGCAGTGCAAGGGACTCTCAAGAGTCTTCTCCAACACCACAGTTCAAAAGCATCAGTTCATCAGGGCCCAGCTTTCTTCACAGTCCAACTGTCACATCCATACATGACCACTGGAAAAACCATAGCCTTGACTAGACAAACTTTGTTGGCAAAGAAATGCCTCTGTTTTTGAATATGCTATCTAGGTTGGTCATAACTTTCTTTCCAAGGAATAAACATCTTTTAATTTCATGGCTGCAATCACCATCTGCGGTGATTTTGGAGCCCCACAAAATAAACTCTGACACTGTTTCCACTGTTTCCCCATCTATTTCCCATGAAGTGATGGGACCAGATGCCATGATCTTAGTAAATGTCTATAGGGATTTCCCATATTGCTCAGAAGTAAGTGAAGTGAAATTTGCTCAGTCATGTCCGACTCTTTTCAATCCCATTGACTATAGAGTCCCTGGAATTCTCCAGGCCAGAACACTGGAGTGGGTAGCCGTTTCCTTCTTCAGGGAAATCTTCCCAAACCAGGGATCAAACACAGGTCTCTTGCATCACACGCAGATTCTTTACCAGCTGAGCCACAAGGGAAGCCTGCACAGAAGTAAACTGTATACTTTTTACCACAGGAGGCCAAACACGAAAGTAGCTCCTGAGCCTCTATCTGCAGGCAACGTAAGCACCTTTGATTCATTCATTTTCTAGACTAAGGATGCACTTCATGATAGAGATAAAGAACAACACTTGGTGAATGTACTTGTGTGGTAGATTTGACATTCATTAAAAATATTAAGTTAAAATACAAGTTTAAAAAACTACTTGTAGAAAATATTTTTCTTTCTCAGATTTGATAAACATCAAATTATATAAAATGTCATATTTTATATTCCAACAATGATTTTTACATTGTTTTAAGTGGAATTTAAATTTTCCTCAATTAAGTAGCTAAGGATATTTTGGTAAGTGTACACAAGAGAGTATCTTATCTCTTGCTTTAATTGTATCACATGATTCATAGCGAAACGGACTTTCCCATACCATCAGCCACTTTCAGAGACAAATACAGTGCCTATGTTAAGCACTCAATAATTATGATTAATAAATCACTCTAACACTATACAAGGCTCCTGAATACACAAAGAACTAGCCACTTTTTAACATCATTTCTCTCTTTTGTGGATTTCTTAATAAAATACATTAAGCTACATTAATGATAATTTTAAAAAGAAAGAAGGTAAAAATTTCAAGGTCTGAGTAATAATGACTTCTGGAGGAGGAAATGGCAACACACTCCAGTATACTTCCCGGGCGGGCTACAGTCCGTGGTGAGCTACACAAAGAGTCAGACACAACTGAGTACACATGCACGAGTAATAATGAAACAGCAGATTCTTCCATGAAAAAGATATGTTGATGTTGATAATTAATATTTGGGATAAAGTCTGAAAAATTGATAGATGATCCCCTGTGATTAACTAATGTTGTGGATTTTCATACTTAGGGATGAATAAAGAATATCTTAGAAATCTTCACATTGAGTTAGACAACGAGTGTTAATTTTATCAAGGTTAACAGTCATATACATCAATTTACTGAAAAGTGTTATGATCATTTTAAAATACAACCCTCTTGCTTAATTGAAGAGCACTAACAAATATTTGTAGTATCTCATTTATACATTTATTTGTGGTCTATGAATAATTTTTCATACATCAATATGCTTTAAAATGGGATATTTTTTCTTCACACTTACTTGAATGGCTGAGGTTGAAACTCTGCAAACCCTAAAGATATATTTGGGGTGAACCCTATGGAGTTGCATATATATGACCATTTTGAAATAAAAAATACATTTCAAATATTTTCACTGATGTCTATGACGACAAATTTAAAGGACTGCTTCTGGTCTTAGGAGCATTGGTTTGAATTCATAAACTGTAAAGTGATCCATGTATTCAGCTTCAATAACTGAGTCAAACATGATCTATATACCCCAAGGTTATTAGTATATTTTGCCTGTCTGAGATCAAGCAAGTTGAAACTCGCACTTTGCCTCAGAGTCTAGCTTTCTTAATTGAGAACTCAGATCTCTCTTTGTCTTTCAAACTGATGGCGTTGTGATAGTCATAGTACTCTTGTCAAGGAAGAAAAAAAAATCATGGTTTCTTTTAAATTATTCCTGGAGCAACAACTACTATGACGAGGACTTTTATATGCTTAGTTGTTATGCTGAAATCACTTGCCACAGAAGAATCAAGGATGCTTATTCTAGCAGTTCACTTTGCTGATGTAATGTTAATACCATTTAGTCACTGCTGATTTAAATCACCTTTGAATTAACCATTAATGGTTGTAGGGTTCTGTGTACTTGCTCTGACAAATCCCCTGGCGCAGCCTGCAACAACCCAATGCAGTTTGCAGTTTATTCTTGGTGAGAAGTGCTTCTTCCCTTTTGAACTCTCGATGTTATGGGCTAAGGAAAATAAGTGTAGTTTTCAATTCACAGCTTATATCTAAATACTTCTCATCAGGAAAGCTTCAGAATTTTGCTGTAAGCTAAATGTGTGTTTCTCTAAATGGTAGCTTTGACCTATGAAATGTGAAATGGTTCTTTTAATGGAAAAATTCCTAAGTAGCTAAGAGTTAGAAAGTTCACTAAATAATTCTTAAACCCCAAATAAAATAATTTATATATCATTTTAATACATATGTGTGTCAGACATTTTAATATATGATTTTATATTATGCTTACTATGGTGACTCATATATTTTATATAGTAATTTTACTTGTTTTACATTTGAAAGGTAATAAACTGTACTGTCACAACTACTGTGTGCTGTTCTTAGTCGCTCAGTCATGTCCGACTCTTTGCAACCTCATGGACTATATATAGCCTGCCAGACTCCTCTGTCCATGGAATTCTCCAGGCAAGAAAACTGGAGTGGGTAGTGGACATTCCCTTCTCCCAGGGATCTTCCAGACCCAAGGGATCTCCCTCATTACAGGCAGATTCTTTACGGTCTGAGCCACCATGGAAGCCTCAACTATTATAAAATAAACACAAAACAACAGGATGTTATAAAAATTACTTCTAAATGAAACTTCTAGCTTATAATCAAGCACAAAGTCATTTTTAAGAAGCATCAGTCTTCTAAAATGATATATCTCACCAATAAACAGCCCAGAAATTTGTTGCTTAAAAAGTAAAATCTTTGGATAGCTTTCTTTGGGTATTCAAGACAGTGTGCATTATGTGTTTAGGAAGGCAGAGTTGCTATCTTTAAATTTTTATAAATGGTGTTGAGGAAAAAAATGACAGTTCTCAAAATGATGATTGATTTTTCATGGTTTTAACAGAAAAAACATATGTCAAATAAATAGAAAGTGGAAACACTGTAATTCAATACTTTGAAATCTATAACACAAAATATATGTCAACATGGTACATTGTAAATATTGATTTTTTAAATTATCCTCTAAAATACTTTTTAAAGTTGTCATTAAAAGGAAGGTAAAATTTCTATCCTTAGCCTTTATCTGAACTATGTAAAAGCAGTATTTAATATATGTTCAGTGTTATATCTTCATATATTTTTCAGCCCTAGGTCATAAATCAGAAATGTGCATCTCAGAGTTCTATACATCTCTACTGATTGGAGACAATGCCTATTTTGTTGAATATTCTCAACTATATTATTTCTCCTAACATTATTTATGAGTTTCTGTCTATCAGATGGAAATATGTAAGAAGGAAAATGCAGATCAAACACATTAGAATTCTCACTCAAATGGTTCACAATTTCAACAGAGATTATTTTATCATCAACTAGAGCAATTGCTAAGGACCAAAAAAAAAAAAAAGGAGCAGTTGAAAGCAGGTAGGTTTGCCACTAAACAGATGGGCTTGGGAGAGAGCAAAGAAAAAAAAAAAAATTACTTCAAACAGAGGGAAAGGAGTGAACATTAATCAGAATGCTATTCTAGTATATAGGGTAGTGTGAAATGAGGTGTGAAGTTTGGAGTGGGTGAAAAAAGATAAATATATAACATGGAGGCACACTTACACTAAGCAGTTGTGATACGTGGTTTTCTCACTTCTTTGTCATTGAAAGATCTCAGAATCCTTGAGATCATGCCCTAAAGATTGGTTACATTTGCCCAAATAATGGCTACATTAGTATTGTTTCTTAGTGTTATAGAAAAACTTAAGAAAATATTCCTTTTAAAGAGTCTTCATGTTCTATTGAAGATCTACCTTACAAGAATACTAGCTATATGAATAATGATAATTAATGGAAGTTTATCATGATATTTTGAAAAAATATAATAAATGAAAACTAATTTATCATATTTTACCTTTATACTTCATGTTTTATATATATGTTTGTTTTGAGTTATAAACTCAAATGTCATTTAGAGATAAAGAGTGGCTGATGTAAAGCAGCAGCTGTGGTGAGGTTTGGAAATAAAAGACATTGGAACACGTTTTTTTTGTTGTTGTTGTTGTTGTTTTTTACAAGCAATCTGCTAGTACAACAAAGACAGGCAGCCCAAGAGGCCCAAAACATTCTAGAATGACATGGGTTAAACACATGCTTAATCTGGACAATTAAAAATTATCCATTTAATTCTAATCAATCTTTCTTCACTTCATTAGAAGTCATGGCCCAAACTTCAGCACCCTTGTGTCAACAAAACAAACTCTTTTCTGTTGCTTTTGCTCCTAGTAATCTTCTGGCTATTTTGGGCTCCTGGACTACACATTCTCTCACTGATAACCATATGAAATGATGTGTTAATATTTAGTTCCTATTACCATGAGAGACTGAAAGGAGGAGAAAAATAGCTTTTGATATATTCATTCATCTAATAAATATTCATTTGAAAGCATACCAAATGCCAGGGTCTATCTAGGTCTTGGAGATGCCATAATTTACAATTTAAGTGTTACAAATAAAAATAAAGCAGGAATGGAGAATTGGTATTGCCATGCAGAATTATGGTTTGAATTGAACTTTAAGAATTGTCAAGGAAACTCTTTCTGAAAATGGGGCACTTTATTAAAGACCTTAATGTATCTGAACAATGGAGTACTACTCAGCCCTTAAAAAGAATAAATTCGACTCAGTTCTAATGAGATGGATGAAACTGGAGCCGATTATACAGAGTGAAGTAAGCCAGAAAGAAAAACACCAATACAGTATACTGACACATATATATGGAATTTAGAAAGATAGTAATGATGACCCTCTATGTGAGACAACAAAAAGAGACTCAGGGGTATAGAACGGACTTTTGGACTCTGAGGGAGAGGGAGAGGGTGGGATGATTTGGGAGAATGGCATTGAAACAAGTATACTGTCTCGTAAGAATGAAGCACCAGTCTAGATGTTCAATACAGGATACAGGGTGCATGGGGCTGGTGCACAGGATGATTCTGGGAGATGATATGGGGTGGGAGGTGGGAGGGGGCTTCGGCATTGGGAGATCGTGGACACCTGTGGCTGATTCATGTCAATGTATGGCAGAACAAATACAGTATTGTAATGTAGAAATAAAGTATTTAAAAAAAAAAAAAAAAAAAAAGAAGAAGAAACAGCAAGTTCAAGATCCTGAGATAGAAAAGTGCCTGGCATATTTATAGAATGTTAAGGAGCTTCCCTGGTGGCTCAGATGGTAAAGAATCTGCCGGCACTTGAGGAGACCTGGTTTGATCCCTGGGTTGGGAAGATCCCCTGGAAGAGGGCATGGCAACCCACCCCAGTATTCCTTGCCTGGAGAATCCTCATAGACAGAGGAGCCTGATGGGCTACAGTCCATGGGGTCGCCAAGAGTTGAACACAACTGAGTGACTAAACACAGCACAGATACAGGGGATATTAAAGGGAAAAAGTGAATAATGACTTCAGGATTTTTATCCTGTGCAACTATCCAGTTTTCTTCAAAGTGGAAGGCTATTATTGTAGGAGCAGGTAGGGATATGGTGTGGCAAACACAAACATGTGCTCTCAGGATGCTCTAAGAAAGAAAGCTGCCCCAACCTTGATAAATATGGCTAGCTGATGGTTGTTTGCTTCTGGTCCCTTTAGCATTTGCTGCAGCTGTTAAGCCAAGATTATGCTTCTCAGAGTGGCTCTAGCAGAACAGCTGAGAAAGGTGATGGGGCCAATGACACACTTTTCTCCCGGCTCCCAGAGAAGGAGTAATAAAGTCATTCAAGGAAGTAGCCATTTCCGTCCAATGTGGGATGCTTTCAAAAAGGGCAATCTTTGCTTCAAATCTTTGTATTGAGCTGTAGAAACTGTCATATCAGGATCCTGGCCTAATTGCTCCCCCAAATGGATCGCGTTTGCTCTCTTTAATTTTCACAGGTGTTTCTCATGACAGTATTTTTGCATTCTGAACTCAGTTTCCCCAAGACGACTCCTCAGACTTTGAAGAAACAACCTGTCAGAGGAAATTGACTTTATTTACCATTTTAAGAAATAGAATCTTCCCACTTAGAACAAATCTCTACAGAGGACCAAGTACAGCATTCTAGCATGTGCATCAAGCATAACTGCAGAAATGAAAACTCAGCTTCCCTTTGGGCATGAGCATCTGCCGATATAGGTTTCCCAGATAGTAGAGACAATAAAGAATCTGCTTGAAATGCAGGTTTGCTCCCTGGGTCAGGAAGATCCCCTGGAGAAGGGAATGGCAACCCACTCCAGTACTCTTCCCTGGAAATTCCATTGGTCGCAAAGAGTTGGATATGACTGAGAAACTAACACACACACACACACACACACACACACACACACACACACACACACACCTGCTTATATGGTCTGAGTACTTTATCATTCAAATCTCTATATGAGCCTTCCTCAGTGCTCCTCCTCTTCCAATGCATCTTATGAAATCTATTTATCTCAATGCCACAATATTATGACATATAGAACAAATTCCTATTCTTTCATGTTCAGTTCAGTTCATTCTTTCAGTAGAGTCTGACTCTTTGCGACCCCATGAATCTCAGCACACCAGGCCTCCCTGTCGTCACCAACCCCCAGAGTTCATTCAAACTCATGTCCATCGAGTCGGTGATGCCCTCTAGCCATCTCATCTCTGTCGTCCCCTTCTCCTCCTGCCCCCAATCCCTCTCAGCATCAGGGTCCTTTCCAATGAATCAACTCTTCACATGAGGTGGACAGAGTATTGGAGTTTCAGCTTTAGCATCAATCCTTCCAAAGAACATCCAGGGCTGATCTCCTTTAGAATGGACTGGTTGGATCTCCTTGCAGTCCAAGGGATTCTCTAGAGTCTTCTCCAACACCACAGTTCAAAAGCATCAGTTCTTCAGCACTTAGCTTTCTTCACAGTCCAACTCTTACATCCATACATGACCACTGGAAAAACCATATCCTGGACTAGACGGACTTTTGTTGGCAAAGTAATGTGAATGTTCTTAAAATGGTTGAAATCAATTACCACAGTTTCCTATATCTTCCCTCATTTGAACAAGTATTGTAAATTTTTTTTAACTTTCCTCGCATTTGTCATTTCCTCTTTGTTGCTAGCAGTAAATTCTGACAAATCAAAACTTGTGACATTTCTCAGAATAGACCATCTAGAAACTACTATCAGCATCATCAATACTGAGTAGAATGGTATTGTTATTGTATCTAATCTGGGGGAAAATATACTCTACTATAAACCATAATTCAATTAAACTATTCAAATATATGCACTGCTTAATAAGATTACATTTAAAAAATGAAACATAAAATATAGTGTTAGCATTTTCTTAAATTTTCTATTATTGTAATTTGAAATATGGCAGATTTAGCATTTAAATATAATTAAATCCATTTAGTATTATGATGTAATTAAATAAATCAGAGTAAGTATAATTCTACTGACATGCATCTTCGTACATATTTATCTGTGTGTATGACTTTATCACCTATATCTAAAATTATATTTTATCAGTTATAAGTGGAGCTTCTCTGGTGGCTTAAATGGTAAAGTACCTGCCTGCAATAAAGTAGACTGAGGCTTGATCCCTAGGTTGGGAAAATCCCTGGAGAAGGGAAAGGCTACCCACTCTAGTATTCTGGCCTAGAAAATTCCAAGGACTGTATAGTCCATTCGCAAACAGTAGGACACAACTGAATGACTTTCACTTTTCCTGGTGACTCAAATGGTAAAGAATCTGCCTGGAATGCAGGAGACCCAGGTTTGATCCCTGGGTGTTGAACATCCTCTGGAGAAGGCAACGGCTACCTACTCTAGTATTCATGCCTAGAGAATTCTATGGACAGGAGGGCCTGACAGGCTATAGTCCATGAGGTCAGTTGTAAGTAGTAGAAAAGACATTTGATTTTAAAATGAAAACCTGAATTCTGATTTTGTTCATTCCTGTGGGTTTGATGTAGTCCAAGTCACGGTTGCTTAAGTTTGGGTTCTGTATTTTGAAAACTTAGGGTAATAAATGTGAGTATTTTGCAAACTACATATAGAGCTATGTACATAGTTATGATGAGGTTCTTGGTTTGACAGTTTATGTGTCAAATTGGTTAGCTCATCTATCATAATAGTCACATATTAAAACACATGTTTGATGTCTGATTCAATCAGCAGTTATCTATGTAGTTTAACAGGCATGAATAACCTAGCTCATTTGCAAGTTAATTGATTGCTTGAAGATAAACTTGTAAACAGTCAATCTAATTGATCTTAGAGAGCTAACCTAAAACATTTTCAAAAGGTAGAGTGTACCTACCGTGCACTTGGCCATTCATTCATTTTGCGAACTGTTGTTAAGTATTTATTGTATTTCAGAGGAAATGTTCTAAGTCTAGCCCAATACTGTTAACACTCTAGTAAAATATGCGCCAAAGTTATTGTTTGCACTATTCACTCTCATTACCTAAAAAACTATGTAAGAGATAAAAGTACAAATATGTATATTCAAGATATTTTAAACTCAAAGTTCTGCTGTTTTATGTTGGTATAAAATCATCAGTTTTTTCTTTAAACATAATTTATATAAAGAGCTATAAACCACCTTATTTTAATTTCTCTTCAAATTTGGTATGATATATGATGAAATATCAGTGATATTAATGAAAACTTGAAACTGTATATTCATTTTTATTAATATATTTATTTTGTTATTTAGTTGCTAAGTCATGTCTGACTCTTTTGAGCTCTATGGACTGTAGCCCACCAGCATCCTCTGTCTATTGGATTTCCCAGGCAATAATGCTGGAGTGGGTTGTAATTTCCTTCTCCAGGGGTTCTTCTCAAACCAGAGATCAAACCTGGGTCTCCTGCAATGGCAGGCAGATTTTTTACCAGTGAGCCACCAGGGAAAACCAAATAAATTCATTACTGTATAATAATTACATATATTATGTTGCAAGAGCCGGGTCGGCACACTAAGCATGGCCGAGAGGAGCTACCCCACGTCCGAGGTCAGGGGCAGCAGCCTAGAGTACCAGGCTGTGACGCTGCAGGAACAGTCGAGAGGAGCTACCCCACGTCCGAGGTCAGGGGTGGCCAGAAGAAGCCACCTCGCACTCGAGGCCAGGGGCAGTGAAGCTGAGGAGACACCGAGAGCTCGAGGCCAGGGGTAGCAGCTGGGAGGAGCCACCTCATGCCCAAGGCCAGGGGCAGTAACCCTGAGGAGCCACCCCGAGCTCGAGCCTGAGGCCAGGGACGGCAGCTGAAACGAGCCACCCACCCCCGAGGCCAGGGCTGGCAGCCGGGAGGATCAACCCAAGGAGGTGGCTGTGAAGGAGCAGGAGGGCCTAGAGGAGCTATGCCACATTGAAGGTCAGGAAGGTGGCAGGAAAGAGATACCCCTCGTTCAAGGTAAGAAATAGCAGCTGTGCTTTGCTGGAGCAGCCGTGGAAAGATACCCCACACTCAAGGTAAGAGAAACCCAAGTAAGATGGTAGGTGCTGCAAGAGGGCATCAGAGGGCAGACACACTGAAACCATACTCACAGAAAACTAGTCAATCTAATCACACTAGGACCACAGCCTTGTCTAACTCAATGAAACCAAGCCATGCCTGTGAGGGAACCCAAGACAGGTGGGTCATGGTGGAGAGGTCTGACAGAATGTGGTCCACTGGAGAAGGGAATGGCAAGCCACTTCAGTATTCTTGCCTTGAGAACCCCATGAACAGCATGAAAAGGCAAAATGATAGGATACTGAAAGAGGAACTCCCCAGGTCAGTAGGTGCCCAATATGCTACTGGAGATCAGTGGAGAAATAACTCCAGAAAGAATGAAGGGATGAAGCCAAAGCAAAAACAATACCCAGCTGTGCATGTGACTGGTAATAGAAGCAAGATCCAATGCTGTAAAGAGCAATATTGCATAGGAACCTGGAATGTCAGGTCCATGAATCAAGGCAAATTGGAAGTGGTCAAACAAGAGATGGCAAGGGTGAACATTGACATTCTAGGAATCAGTGAACTAAAATGGATTGGAATCAGTGAATTTACCTCAGATGATCATTATATCTACTACTACAGGTAGGAATCCCTCAGTAGAAATGGAGTAGCCATCATGGTCAACAAGAGATTCCAAAATGCAGTACTTGGATGCAATCTCAAAAACGACAGAATGATCTCTGTTTGTTTCCAAGGCAAACCATTCAATATCACAGTTATCCAAGTCTATGCCTCAAACAGTAATGCTGAAGAAGCTGAAGTTGAACGGTTTTATGAAGACCTACAAAACCTCTTAGAACTAACACCCAAAAAAGATGTCCTTTTCATTAGAGGGGACTGGAATGCTAAAGTAGAAAGTCAAGAAACACCTGGAGCAACAGGCAAATTTGGCCTTGGAATGCAGAATGAAGCAGGGCAAAGACTAATAGAGTTTTGCGAAAAAAATGCACTGGTCATGGCAAACACCCTCTTCCAACAACACAAGAGAAGACTCTACACATGGACATCACCAGACGGTCAACACCAAAATCAGATTGATTATATTCTTTGCAGCCAATGATGGAGAAGCTCTATACAATCAACCAAAACAAGACCAGGAGCTGACTGTGGTTCAGATCATGAACTCCTTTGCCAATTCGGACTGAAATTGAAGAAAGTAGGGAAAACCGCTAGACATTCAGGTATGACCTAAATCAAATCCCTTATGATTATACAGTGGAAGTGAGAAATAGATTTAAGGGCCTAGATCTGATAGACAGAGTGCCTGATGAACTATGGAATGCGGTTCGTGACATTGTACGGGAGACAGGGATCAAGACCATCCCCATGGAAAAGAAATGCAAAAAAGCAAAATGGCTGTCTGGGGAGGCCTTACAAATAGCTGTGAAAAGAAGAGAGGCAAAAAGCAAAGGAGAAAGGAAAAATATAAGCATCTGAATGCAGAGTTTCAAAGAATAACAAGAAGAGATGAGAAAGCCTTCTTTAGCGATCAATGCAAAGAAATAGAGGAAAACAACAGAATGGGAAAGACTAGAGATCTTTTCAAGAAAATTAGGGATATCAAGGGAACATTTCATGCAAAGATGAGCTCAATAAAGGACAGAAATGGTCTGGACCTAACAGAAGCGGAAGATACTAAGAAGAGGTGGCAAGAATACATGGAAGAACTGTACAAAAAAGATCTTCAAGATCCAGATAATCATGATGATGTGATCACTAATCTAGAGCCAGACATCTTGGAATGTGAAGTCAAGTGGGCCTTAGAAAGCATCACTACAAACAAAGCTAGTGGAGGTGATGGAATTCCAGTGGATCTGTTTCAAATCCTGAAAGATGCTGTGAAAGTGCTGCACTCAATATGCCAGCAAATTTGGAAAATTCAGCAGTGGCCACAGGACTGTAAAGGTCAGTTTTCATTTCAATCCCAAAGAAAGGCAATGCCAAAGAATGCTCAAAGTACCGCACAATTGCACTCATCTCACGTGCGAGTAAAGTAATGCTCAAAATTCTCCAAGCCAGGCTTCAGCAATACGTGAACCATGAACTCCCTGACGTTCAAGCTGGTTTTAGAAAAGGCAGAGGAACTAGAGATCAAATTGCCAACATCCGCTGGATCATGGAAAAAGCAAGAGAGTTCCAGAGAAACATCTACTTCTGCTTTATTGACTATGCCAAAGTCTTTGACTGTGTGGATCGCAATAAACTGTGAAAAATTCTTCAAGAGATGGGAATACCAGACCACCTGACCTACCTCTTGAGAAATCTGTATGCAGGTCAGGAAGCAACAGTTAGAACTGGACATGGAACAACACACTGGTTCCAAATAGCTAAAGGAGTACATCAAGGCTGTATATTGTCACCCTGCTTATTTAACTTATATGCAGAGTACATCATGAGAAACACTGGGCTGGAAGAAACACAAGCTGGGATCAAGATTGCCAGGAGAAATATCAATAACCTCAGATATTCAGATGACACCACCCTTACGGCAGAAAGTGAAGAGGAGCTAAAGGGCCTCTTGATGAAGGTGAAAGAGGAGAGTGAAAAAGTTGGCTTAAAGCTCAACATTCAGAAAACGAAGATCATGGCATCCGGTCCCATCACTTCATGGGAAATAGATGGGGAAACATTGGAAAGTGTCAGACTTTATTTTTTTGTTTGGCTCCACAATCACTGCAGGTGGTGATTGTAGCCATGAAATTAAAAGACGCTTACTCCTTGGAAGAAAAGTTATGACCAACCCCGAGAGCATATTCAAAAGCAGAGACATTACTTTGCCGACCAAGTTCTGTCTAGTCAAGGCTATGGTTTTTCCTGTGATCATGTATGGATGCGAGAGTTGGACTGTGAAGAAGGCTGAGTGCCAAAGAATTGATGCTTTTGAACTGTGGTGTTGGAGAAGACTCTTGAGAGTCCCTTGAACTGCAAGGAGATCCAGCCAGTCCATTCTGAAAGAGATCAACCCTGGGATTTCTTTGGAAGGAATGATGCTAAAGCTGAAACTTCAGTACTTTGGCCACCTCATGTGAAGAGTTGACTCATTGGAAAATACTCTGATGTTGGGAGGGATTGGGGGCAGGAGGAGAAGGGGATGACCGAGGATGAGATGGCTGGGTGGCATCACTGACTTGATAGATGTGAGTCTGAGTGAACTCTAAGAGATGGTGATGAACAGGGAGGCATGGCGTGCTGTGATTTATGAGGTCTCGAAGAGTTGGACACGACTGAGCGAATGAACTGAACTGAACTGATATTATGCATAAATATATACATATATATTATTTATATATAACTTTGGAAACATGTTTATATACTATGGAATATATTTTTCTAGAATTGGACCAGTCGAAAAGGATTCATATACACCCGGGTATAATATCAAGCAGGGAGATTAAATCATTCATTAATCCATTCACCGTTCACTGTATACATAGTGTTTTGATTCCCACTCTGTGTCATTAACAAACTTCTCTGATTGTGAAAGGTACTTAAAACTAATTTGGCTCTCATTTCTGAAGATCCTTCCCTTGCAAGAGCCAGAAGTGTTTATTATATTATTTGTAGACTCAAAGTACTATTTTATCTTGACTGGGTAAGCTGTTCCTTTAAACAAATCATCTGGTAACGTAATTTTTACATTCACTGTATATTTATCTTAGCTGGATAGTGAAATTTGACGTTGGAGAGAGAAGAGATGAAGTTTGAGGAATGGCTAGCTTTGTTTTGTTTTGTTTGGACTTGGGTTACTCCTAATAACGTAGCATATGCAATGACACAGCATGCTCATCATGGTCCTTTTCTTTTGTGAGCTTCTCTATACATGTATTGAACGTTGGTTATTGAAATCAAAGTGTGATGTGAAATTGGACTCAAATTCTGACTCATCCTTCTAGAACAGACTATACTCCTCTGATATAGAATTGATACACTCTAATATCATTCCTTCACTAAGGATGGCTAAACATGAGAAAGAAAATTCCATAGACCTTTATGGATTCCCTGTAGTGCTAACATTTCTGAGTGGATATTCATTTTCTCAGAAATTTCTGGATTTCTCAGAAGATAACAGAGCTTATTATTAAAGATTCTTCAACTTATCCATATGTATTACCTATACAGCTGGTAGTTAACATTTTTGGACAAAAAAAAAAAAAGAAATCAACATATGTTTCTTTTCTTTAGCATCTACTGTAATTTCTTACATACTAATAACCAAATTTTATGTAAAATACCAGATAAGTCTCAAGCCAAATGGAAACATAAAAATAGTAGCTCCCAATAACACGTTTACAAATCTCCCTGGCCAAAGAACTATACATTTTGAATACATTTCCATTAAGGAAATCTACCAGATGCATACAGCTTGAATATTTGTACCTTTTCAGTTTTTCTCATTACTAATTTTAATGGGACTCTGTGTAATCAGAATAATGCCAAGGTATAAACTGAATATATTTCTATAATGAAAATGCAGATAATCATTATGGCTTCTGATGCATGTAATGTGATAAAGGCAATAATGAGTAATTTTGGAAGCAATTACTTTACATAATATTTTTATTATGCATTATTTTCATTTAGGAGATTTTGTTGAATAAAACAAGTGCATCATCAATTTCAATGCTGTTGTATAAATAATATGTAGCACAATATGGTGTAAAATTTTAAAAAGTTAGAATAATAAGACTATTGCTCTTTCATTGCAATCTTAACATTCTCTAAAGAGTTTGGAAACCTACATGTAGAATTATGTTATATGATAATCAACCTAAAAAAATCTTAACCATTGTTATAGTTTAGGTAATGGTTCCTTATTTTAAAGAAAGATAAAGAATACCTTCATTGTCATTTCTTTGGATTAACTTATAAAGCTATAAAGACCAGGGCTTATTAAATATAAATAAACTGAAAGTATTATAATGAAGTAACAGGGAAGAAAAACATTTAGTCTTCCACGAAAATAAGACAGACTGGCTCTAAAACCTGAGTGTCCATCATAATCAGATAGAAACCATGTCAGACAATGATTCCTGCATGGCCTTGGAACCAGTCTAGAACTGGCATTTTTAACCATGATTTTGCTTATGCAAATTTGTCCCTGAACAGAGCAAAATTAAGTTGTAACAGTTAAAGTATGTCTTATCTATAAGCAGAATGAGATGACTATACTCTTATTAAGAACAAAAGATGATTTATATTTTATTTATAATTCGTATATATATCACAGATAATTTGGCTCCCTAGTACCTTTTTATAAGCAGTTCAAAGTCACATATTCACACCCAAGTATATCTCCACAAACATCTTGTTTAGACTTCTTATACTTCCTTATACTTTTATGTATGCTTACTCTTGAAATATACAAATGATAGGATATAATAAATATACATAATTTTAAGAGTAATAATGTGCCAACAATTTATATAAAGGTATAGAGTGTTATGCAAACTGTTGAAGAACTCACAATCCCTTCTGGAGTTAACCATCCCCTCTTCTTCTCAGAGGCAATTATTATGTTTAATTTGGTGTTGTTATTACTATATTTTTATTTTTAGTGACTAATGAGTGATCCTCAAAATATCTAAAATCAAGAGACTAACAACCAGAATGGATATTGCTATGTAGCTCTGGAATATGGTCCCGGAGACTCTGTTTGTGCAAGGATGAGGTCGTTCAGGTATTACTGGGACTAAATTTCCTACAATTTGGGATGCAGAGGGAGAGTAGGTGAGAAGCGAGGAGGATCACTCTCAATGTAAGCACAAAGTGCCTAGGGTGAGGCCCTGTAAGTAAAGGGCCATGAAACAAATGTCATTTGCTTCACTGAAAGTCTGTCTCTGGTAAGAGATATTAAGACAATAGTGAAGGTGAGAGGACAGAGCATCCTGAGCAACACACATGGCTTGGGCGGAGAGTACCTGAAGTGAACAGGATGATGGTTGCTTATCAAACAGTGTGGAAGTACAGATGGGCCCAAGTTACAACAGTCTGACTTACAAGTTTTTGTCTCTTACAATGGTGCAAAAGCAACATACTTTTTGAAATTACACATTGAATTTTTATCCTTTCCTGGGTTAGTTATATGCAGTGTGATACTCTCATGGAGTTGGAAAACAGCAGTGAGCTGTAGCTCTCAGTCAGACCCATGATTAGGAGAGGAAATGTATGTGTGTGTGTGTGTATATATATATATATATATATATACACATATATATATGCATATATGTATATGTATATATGTATATGTATATGTATGTATTTAGTCACTAAGTAGTGTCCAGCTCTTTGTAACCCCATGGACTGTAGCCCGCCAGACTCCTCTGTCTATGGGATTTTCCATGAAAGAATACTGGAGTGGGTTGCCATTTCCTTCCCCTGAGGCTCTTCCAGACACAGGGATCAAACCTGTGTTTCCTGTGTTGCAGGCAGTTTCCTGCATTGCAGGTGGATACTTTATGGACTAAGCCATCAGGGAAGCCCCTACACACACACATACACACACACACACACACACACACACACACACACACACACACACACATATATATGGCAACCCACTCCAGTACTCTTGCCTGGAGAATCCCATGGACGGAGGAGCCTGGCAGACCATGGTCCATGGGGTCACGGAGAGTCGGACATGACTGCACTGACTGAGCATGAGCATATATAGTTGTAGTCAAATATATATATATATATATATAATCGAATAAGGCCCTATATATTTTAATATGAAGCTTTATTTTTATTCATAGAACAATTCTACTAAAATATTTGATGCAGTATTACTATTAATTCCCTGTTCCATTTCCTCTCTTTCCTTTTTTAAATTATTTCTCCTATTTAAAGAAGATAGATGGCACTTCTGATTGAGAAGTGATTGAATAGTAAATCCTGGGGTTAATGTATTTCCTGAAGGGCATCTGTCTCTGTTCCTCTAAAAATTTAGTGACTTGATTTTAGTTTGGAGGATATTCCCTTGATCTCACTGCTACTTTTAAATTCTAATAATCAAAGAACACTCTTTATTTGACCTTCTTTAGCCCATCTTCATAGTAATTCACATGGCCAATCTTTCTATAGATCATTTTTCACTTTCCTCAATAATAGGAAAAGGACTTGGTATTCTGTAGCATCAGTTCTTATAAGAAATGTGTCATGTAACTTGAAGAAAAGTGATACATGAGATTAGTTTGAAATTAAGTAAAATATATTCAGATGTTGACTCAATTATGGCAATAGTCTATAAGGGTGACACATGCATATCATTTGGAAGTTATAACTGACACGAAAATAACTGGATGGCTGGATTCAAAACTGGATGCTGACTTCAAAACACTTATTTCTATGTTAAATTGTGAGAGTGAAAACATGATAAAAGCATCTGGTAATAACTGTACACTCAATGAAACTATGAGCCATGACATGTAGGGCTACCCAAGACAGACAGGTTATAGTGGAGAGTTCTGACAAAATGTTGTCCACTTGAGAAGGGAATGCGAAACCACTTCAATATTCTTGTCTTGTACCTCATCAACAGTACGAAAAAAACAAAAATATATGACACTGAAAGACAAACTACTCAGGTTGATAGGTGCCCAATATGTTACTGCAGAGAGTGGCTAAATAACTCCAGAAAGAATGAAAAGATGGAGTCAAAGTGAAAATGATGTGCAGTTGTGGATGTGATTGGGATGGAAGTAAAGTCCGATGATGTAAAGAACAATACTGCATAAGAACCTGGAATGTTTGGTCCATGAATCAAGGCAAATTGGAAGTAGTCGAACAGGAGATAGCAAGAGTGAACATCAACATTTTAGGAATCAGCGAACTAAAATGGAGTGGAATGGGTGAATTTAACTCAGATGACCATTATATCTACTACTGCAGGCAAGAATCCCTTAGAAGAAATGAAGTAGCCCTCATAGTAAACAAGAGTCCAAAATGCAGTTCTCAGGTGCAATCTTAAAAATAACAGAATGTTCTCTGCTTGTTTCTGAGGCTAACTATTCAATATCACAGTAATCCAAATCACGCCCTGACCAGTAATGCTGACGAGGCTGAACTTGAACGGTTCTATTAAGACTTATAAGATGTTCTAGAACTAACACCCCAAAAAGATGTCCTCTTTCATTACGGGGGACTGGAATGGAAAAGTAGGAAGTAAAGAGATACCTGGAGTAACAGGCAAATTTGGCCTTGGAGTACAGAATGAAGCAGGGCAAAGTCTAACAGAGTTTGCCAAGAGAATGCACTGGTCATAGCAAACACCCTCTTCTAACAACACAAGAGAAGATTCTACACATGGACATCACCAGATGGTCAATACCAAAATAAGCTTGATTATAGTCTTTGCAGCCAAAAATGAAGAAGCTCTATATAGTCAGAAAAAACAAGACTGGGAGCTGACTGTGGCTCAGATCATGAACTCCTTATTGCAAAATTCAGACTTAAATTGAATAAAGTAAGGAAAACTACTAGACCATTCAGGTATTACCTAAATCAAATCCCTTACTATTATACAGTGGAAGTGACAAATAGATTCAAGGGATTAGATCTGATAGGCACAGTGTCTAAAGAACTATGGATGGAGGTTCACGACATTGTATAGGAGGCAGTGATCAAGACTATCTCCAAGAAAAGGCAATGCAAAAAGCAAAATGCCTGTCTGAGGAGGCCTTACAAATAGCTGAGAAAAGAAGAGAAGTGAAAGGCAAAGGAGAAAAGGAAAGATATACCGATTTGAATGCAGAGTTCCAAAGAATAGCAAGGAGAGATAAGAAAGCCTTCCTCAGTGATCAATGCAAAGAAATAGAGGAAAACAATAGAATGGGAAAAACTAGAGATCTCTTCAAGAAAATGAGAGATAGCAAGGGAACATTTCATGCAAAGATGGAAACAATAAAGGGCAGAAATGGACCTAACAGAAGCAGAATATATTAAGAAGACATGGCAAGAACACACAGAAGAGCTATACAAAAAGATCTTCATGACCCAGAAAACCACACTGGTGTGATCACTCACCTAGAGCCAGACATCCTGGAATGCAAAGTCAAGTCGGTCTTAGGAAGCATCAGTACGAACAAAGCTAGTGGAGGTGATGAAATTCCAGTTAAGCTATTTCAAATCCTGAAAGATGATGCTGTGAAAGTGCTGAATGCAATACACCAGAAAATTTGGAAAACTCAGCAGTGGCCACAGGACTGGAAAAGATCAGTGTTCATTCTAATCCCAAAGGAAGGCAATGCCAAAGAATGCTCAAACTACCACACTATTTTCCTGGACTTCAAAATCACTGCAGACAGTGACTGCAGCCAAGAAATTAAAAGGTGCTTGCTTCTTGGAAGAAAACTTATGACCAACCTAGACAGCATATTAAAGGGCTGAGACATTTCTTTGCCGTAAAATTCTGTCTAGTCAAAACTATGTTTTTCCAGTAGTTATGTACGGATGTGAGAGTTGGACTATAAAGAAAGCTGAGTGCTAAACAATTGATGCTTTTGAACTATGGTGTTGGAGAAGACTCTTGAGAGATCCTAAACTGCAAGGAGATCCAACCAGTCCATCCTAAAGGAAATCAGTCCTGAATCTCATTGGAAGGACTGACGCTGAAGCTGAAACTCCAATACTTTGGCCACCTGATAGGAAGAATTGACTGACTGGAAAAGTCTCTGATGCTGGAAAAGATTGAAGGCAGGTGGAGAAGGGGACGACAGAGGAAGAGATGGTTGGATGGCATCACCAACTTGATGGACATGAGTTTGAGCAAGCGCCAGGATTTGGTGATGGACATGGAAGCCTGGAGTGCTGCAGTCCATGGGTCACTGAGTCAGACAGGACTGAACAACTGAGCTGAACTGATCTCTACACAAGTATACAGCGAACAATGCATATTATGATGCCTGTTCTTTCTGTAGAAAATAAATTAATTTATTATTTATTTTTAATTTGCCATTTTGGACTTTCTTTAAATAAATTTCCCAGAATTCCCTACTTTTCATAGGCAAACTCATACACTCAGCTACACATTTTATATAATATGGATAGTATATAGCAGTGTTTATCACATTTGAAGGTCTGTTTTCCTTATTTATTTATATATATATATGCAGAAGACATAAGAAACCTTATAAATAAAATTTATAAAGTCAAGGACTTTTTGTTAAATTATTTGATTTTTAACTCTAAATGACAATATTTGAAAATTTTCAGATCTATTATTTCCATCTCTCTATATCATAACTTCAAATAATATTGATATGTACCTTATATGATGTATTTTTTCTGTTCCTAATACAGTTTGTTTTGTCACTGATCATTTGACCCAAGCACAGTCATGCTTCCTTACTTGTGGAGACTGCATTTCTTCACTCACCTGTGACTAAGCTACAACTCTACAACTCTACAGACAAGCTGATGCACTCTTACAGGATAAACACAGTGAGTATGTCAGTGATTCAATATACATTTTTGAAGTAAGAGAGAGAAGAACAATGCTTCTGCCTAAATCACCATAGTGGTTATATTTCCTTCAAAATAATTAAACTTCACATTTTATCATAAGTAGTATATCATATGAATTTAGTAGTATAATATTTATGATTTTCTGGGATCACACAGTTTTCATTTCTAAAGCCATCTACTAAATCATTAGTATTTGTTAAATGATGTAAAAAGGGATCATTTTCACTAATCATAGACTATATTTGTAATCAATTTCAACATAAAATTAAGGCAAAAATGATCATTTTCTATGGTATTAGTCAATTTATAGATTTCCTTCTCTCTGTCTCTTTCTCCTCTCTCATACTGACTAAACAGCTGTATCTAGCCTACAATAAGTTGAATTTGACATGCCATTTCTAACTGCTATGGAGTTTAATATGAACTTTTATGCCTCCAATTAAAACACTAGGGAAAACACCACAAGTGCATTCAAGCTTTTCTAGTCAGTCAATCTGTCATCATAGTAAGCATGGCTGTCTGTTCTACTATTTTCTAGTGCCAGTGTGATATTCACACACCATCTGCCAACTTCCACTTATTGCTATCCAGGCTCCATTGATGGTTATTCATTTCTCATTTCAGTTATCATAAGTCAGCATGTTTGTGAAAATTCAGTACTGCTTGCTGAACTAATACATGTACAACTGCTATTGAAATTAGGCATTGGGACTTATATCACTGCTCTGATAATCTCCTATGGATTCATCTTCTACAAAATTCATGGACTAACATATTGTACTGAAAGCATGCAGTACAATAAGGCATTCATTTTTCAAAAGGAAAGACTATGAGGCTGCTGACAATGGTTTTTCTTTTTCATCACTATTGTTAAAAGTGCAGTTTCACTTGCTTACTTTGATCTCTTTTACTTAAAGCCCTTTGAACACAGTCTTTTGTGTGAGCAATATTTCTTAGCAATTTGCCTCATAAAAACACTTATTAAAAATCAAGCATTTCTGAAGTTCAAAGTATAACAGCTAAACCTCTACCTAAAGTCCTGATTCTTAACTTGGAATGGGATAGCCATAGTTCTCCACTGCTCTTGATAACTATCGCTTCATGTAATTATTGTGCACAATACCTCATGATCATTTTTCTTTCCTAAATGCAAATGGATACACTTAATATCAGTTTTAACTATCTGTCATTCCTGGTTTTTCTTATAAGCCTCCATATAGCATACTTCAGCAGATTCTTTTTACTCAAAATCCACAAAGCCACTTACGTCCCTTTTTATACACAGATGCTAAGGGAGATGCTAATTGTGCTCCTCAGATTTTGGTGCCTATACACTGCTTATTTAATCAGCTCTTCCTTCATTTACTGGTGAATGCTCCTGTTCAGCAGGTATGATTTTACATGGTTTTATAAAAAGAAGGCCACCTGGGAATCCTGGCTCAGATAGTAAAGAACCTGCATGCAATGCAGGAGACACAGAAAATGCAGGCTTGATCCCTGGGTTAGGAAGATTCCTGGAGAAGGGAATGGCAACCCACTCCAGTATTCTTGCCTAGAAAATCCCATGCAGAGAGGAGCCTGGAGGGCGACAGTCCATGGGGTCACATAGGGTTGGACATGACTAAGCGACTCCATTTAAGGCCACCCTCCTGTTGCCGTCATGGCTCCATGAGCAAATGTAATTGTTCCTTGGAAGGCCACCCTGCCTTCTCCACCACCCTTATGTTTCACCTCCACTGATGTCTTGTGGCCATCTATACTAACCTCACTTATCCTTTATTCCTTGTTTTGTCAAGCACCACAAGAAACCTAGAACTCCAATTCATCCCTTTCCCCCCAAATTCTTACTCCTCATATGCACTTTGTGAGCCCATTTTCCACTCTTCCCTGAAACTCTTTAAACATTTTCCCAATGTCCTCGTCACACGTTCTATGATGAATCTTCATGTTCTGCTCTAGCTGAAATTCCACTGTCTCTGGGGGACATTGCCTCTTTAATGGTCCTCTTAGGCAGTGTCCATTATAATCTCTCAAATTGTGTTCCACTGTATTTAAAGGCAGATTTTACCTGAGTTTTATTGCTGCTGTAGAAAAATTACCCCAAACTTAGTAACTTAAAACAACACAAATTTTTGTCTTCTAGATTGGTAGGACACAATTCTAAACTGGCTTGCAGATTTGAATTCCTTCTTGAGGATCAAGGAGTGCATCCACTCCTCTCCTCTTTAAGCTTCTGGAGGATTCTCACAGTCCTTTCCTCCTGGCTGCATCACTCTGAACTCTGCTTCTGTCATCACCTCTCCTACCCTGACTCTGCCACTCCTACCTCCCTCTTCAGTCAGTCAGTCCAGTTCAGTCACTCAGTCATGTCCGACTCTTTGCAACCCCATGGACTGCAGCACACCAGGCCTCCCAATCCATCACCAACTCCCAAAGTTTACTCAAACTCATGTCCATTGAATCGGTGATGCTATCCAACCATCTCATCCTGTTGTCCCCTTCTACTCCTGCCTTCAATCTTTCCCAGCATCAGGGTCTTTTAAATGAGTCAGCTCCTCACATCAGGTGACCAAAGTATTGAAGTTTCAGCTTCAGCATCAGTACTTCCAATGAATATTCAGGACTGATCTCCTTTAGAATGGACTGGGTGGATCTCCTTGCAGTCCCAGGGACTCTCAAGAGTCTTCTCAAAAACCACAGTTCAAAAGCAACAATTCTTCGGTGCTCAGCTTTCTTTATCGTCCAACTCTCACATCCATTCATGATTACTAGAAAAACCATAGCTTTAACTATGTCTCTGCTTTTTAATATGCCATTTAGGTTGGTCATAACTATTCCAAGAAGCAAGTGTCTAATTTTTTAATTTTTAAAAAGTTTTTATTGAAATAGAGTTGATTTACAATCTTGTGTTAGTTTCTGGTGAACAGCAAAGTGATTCAGTTACACATATACGTATCTATCTATTCTCTGTTAGTTTCTTTTCCCTTATAGGTTATTATAAGATACTGAGCGTAGTTACCTGTGCTGTACCATAGGTCTTGATGGTTACCTGTTTTATATGTAGCAGTATATTTATTTTAATTCCAGACTCCTAGTTTAGCCATCTCTCCTCCCCCTCTGATAACTGTAAGTTTGTTTTTCTGTCTGTGAGTCTGTTGTAAATGAGTTCCACTTGTACCACTTGTTTAGATTCCACATATTAGTGATATCATATGATATTTGTCTTTGTCTGTCTGACTGACTTCACTTACAGTATGATAATCTCTCAGTTCAGTTCAGTCCAGCCGCTCAGTCCTGTCTAACTCTAAGACCCCATAGACTGCAGCATGCCAGGCTTCCCTGTTCATCACCAAATCCCGGAGCTTGCTCACACTCATGTCCATCGTGTCAGTGATGCCTTCTAACCATCTCATCCTCTGTCATCCCCTTCTCCTCTCGCCTTCAATCTTTCCAGCATCAGGGTCTTTTCATTTTTTTTTCCTTTTTATTTATTTATTTATTTTAATTATTAAATTTTTTTTTAAATTACAATATTGTATTTATTTTGCCATACATTGACACGAATCAGCCATAGGTGAACACAATCTCCCAATGCCGAAGCCCCTCCCACCTCCCACCCCACATCCTCTTCTTGAATCATCCTGTGCGTCAGCCCCATGCATCCTGCATCATACATTGAACATAGATTGGCGCTTCGTTTCTTACAGGAAAACAGACATGTTTCATTGCCATTCTCCCAAGCCATCCCACCCTTTCCCTCTCCCTCAGAGTCCAAAAGTCCACTCTATACCTCTGTGTCTCTTTGTTGTCTCACATATAGGGTCATCATCACTGTCTTCTAAATTCCATATATATGTGTCAGTATACTGTATTGGTGTTTTTCTTTCTGGTTTACTTCACTCTGTATAATCGGTTCCAATTTCATCCATCTCATTAGAACTGAGTCAAATTTATTCTTTTTAAGGGCTGAGTAGTATTCCATAGTGTATACGTACCACAGCTTTCTTATCCATTCATCTGCTGATGGACATCTAGGTTGCTTCCATGTCCTGGCTATTATAAACAGCGCTGCAATGAACATTGGGGTACATGTGTCTCTTTCAGTTCTGGTTCCCTCGGTGTGTATGCCCAGCAGTGGGATTGCTAGGTCATAAGGCAGTTCTATTTGCAATTTTTAAGGAATCTCCACACTGTTTTCCATAATGGCTGTACTAGTTTGCATTCCCACCAGCAGTAAAAGAATGAAACTAGACCCCTTTCTAACACCATACACAAAAATAAACTCAAAGTGGATTAAAGATCTAAATGTAAGACCAGAAACTATAAAACTCCTAGAGGAGAACATAGGCAAAACACTCTCCGACATAAATCACAGCAGGATCCTCTATGATCCAACTCCCAATATACTGGAAATAAAAGCAAAGATAAACAAATGGGATCTAATTAAAATTAAAAGCTTCTGCACAACCAAGGAAACTATAAGCAAGGTGAAAAGACAGCCTTCTGAATGGGAGAAAACAATAGCAAATGAAACAACTGACAAACAACTAATCTCAAAGATATATAAGCAACTTATGCAGCTCAACTCCAGAAAAATAAATGATCCAATAAGAAAATGGGCCAAAGAACTAAATAGGCATTTCTCCAAAGAAGACATACAGATGGCTAACAAACACATGAAAAGATGTTCAACATCACTCATTATCAGAGAAATGCAAATCAAGACCACAATGAGGTACCATTTCACACCAGTCAGAATGGCTGCGATCCAAAAGTCTACAAGCAATAAATGCTGGAGAGGATGTGGAGAAAAGAAGCAAGCGTCTTTTAATTTCATGGCTGCAGTCACCATCTGCAGTGATTTTAGAGCCCCAAAGTAAAGTCAGTCACTGTTTCCACTGTTTCCCCATCTTTTGCCATGAACGATGGGACCAGATGCCATGATCTTCGTTTTCTGAATGTTGAGCTTTAAGCCAACTTTTTCACTCTCCTCTTTCACTTTCATCAAGAGACTCTTTTGTTCTTCTGTGCTTTCTGCCATAAGGGTGGTGTCATATGCATATCTGATGCTATTGATATTTCTCCCAGCAATCTTGATTCCTGGTTGGACCTCATCTAGCCTAGCATTTCTCACGATGTACTCTGCAGATTTGTTAATTATCCAGGGTGACAATATACAGCCTTGACGTACTCCTTTCCCAATTTGGAACCAGTCTGTTGTTCTATGTCCAGTTCTAACTGTTGCTTCCTGACCTGTATACAGATTTCTCAAGAAGCATGTCAGGTGGTCTAGTATTCCCATCTCTTTCAGAGTTTTCCACAATTGCGGTGCTCCACATAGTCAAAGGCTTTGGTATAGTAAATAAAGCAGAAGTACATGTTTTCTGGAACTCTCATGTTTTTTCAATGATCCAACGGATATTGTCAGTTTGATCTCTGGTTCTTCTGCCTTTTCTAAATCCAGCTTGAACGTCTGGAAATTCATGATTCATGTACTGCTGGCTTGGAGAATTTTGAGCTTTGCTTTACTAGTGTGGGAGATGACTGCAATTGTGCGGTAGTTTGAGCACTGCATGTCTTTGGGATTGAAATGAAAATAGACCTTTTCCAGTCCTATGGCCACTGCTGAGTTTTCCAAGTTTGCTGGCATATTGAGTGCAGCACTTTCACAGCATTATCTTTTAGGATTTGGAAATAGCTAAATGGGAATTCTATCACCTCCACTAGCTTTGTTCATAGTGATGCTTCCTAATGTCCCCATGACTTCACATTCCAGGATATCTGGCTCTACGTGAATGATCACACCATCATGATTATCTTGGTCATGAAGATCTCTTTTGCACAGTTCTTTTGTGTATTCTTGCCCCCTCTTCTTAATTTCTTCTGCTTCTGTTAGGTCCATACCATTTCTGTCCTTTACTGCATGAAAAGTTCCATTGGTATCTCTAATTTTCTTGAAGAGATCTCTATGGGAAAGATCTCTTTCCCCTTCTACTGTTTTCCTCTATTTCTTTGCATTGATCACTGAAGAAGGATTTCTTATTTCTCTGTACTATTCTTTGAAACTCTGCATTCAAATGCTTATATCTTTCCTTTTCTCCTTTGCCTTTCACTTCTCTTCTTTTCTCAGCTATTTGTTAGGCCTCCTCAGACAACGATTTTTCCTCCCTCTTATGGGGACTCTTGTGATTTGGCCCACTGTGATGATCCAGAAGAGTTCACCCAACTCAAGATCCTTAATCAAATCTGCAAAGTCACTTTTACCACATAACAGAATATATTCCGAGAGTCCAAGGAATAGGTCATGGACATCTTTAGTTATTATTAGTTGATCAGTTATGTCTGACTCTGCAACCCCATGGATTGTAGCCCACCAGGCTTCTCTGTCTATGGTATCTTGGGGTAACCATTACTGTGTCTACCATAGGGGTGTATGTCTTTTTTTTTTTTTTCTTGTTCTAATTGCAGCTTCTAGACAATTTTATGCCTCCATCATCTTGAAAACCAAGTCTGAATTTCATTATCATCAGAATATTCCACCCACTACTTCCCCTGTTTATATATGGGCACTTGATATGCTCTAGTCAATTCCTTAAAAGTTTTATACCCTGTCTTACTGTCAAAATTACTGTCATAATTCTAGGTGATTAGTATTTCAGACGAGATGATCATACAAACATTTTGGCAGCTAAGATCCTTCACCTCTTCTCTTTGAACAATCCTGTTTTCTTTCTCACTCTAGTTATTCTCATCGTGTCTCAGCCTGAGACGTCTGTCATCACGAAAACCAGAATTTTTTCAAAGTCTCCCATTTGAAATATCTCACTCTGAAACTTTTTCCCACTTACCTATCAACCCCACTTGCTCTAGTAACGAGAGCTTTGATCCATCAATCCTACTACTTTTCATCACCTACCACCCTTATGCTACCATTTCTTCTTTAAGTAGCTGAAATATTGATGGACTGATGCCTATAATCATACCCTGAAAGGAAAACATAAAGGAACTGAAGGAAAGGAAGGAGGGCGAGGTAGAGAAAGAGGAAGAGAGAAAGGAAGGAAGGAAAGCAATCCTTCACCTCTTACAGCTTTTCATATAGTAATTTACTTAGATATGAGCCTATATTTCAAATTAAAACTCTGCTGAAGGCACTTTTAAATATTTGATGCAACTGTCTTTCTCATTTAACAAGCAAATAGAAACCTGGTTTCACAATGTGAAGTTGACTTTTCATTGTAACTTTTCAGACAAGAGAGGTTTGAAATAAGTATATTATCAGAAAAGATACAATTGTAAACATTCAACTACACGTATTACTTCTTTAAAATATAAACTTCTAAGTTAAAATCTCTTCAACAATTTTTGTCACAAATATATTTTAGAGGGTACATTTAAAAATTCATAAATTTACTAAGCTACATTTGATAAATCAAGAGGTTATATTTCTCTCTTTCCTAGAAATATATTTTATTTAATAAAAGTACATTTGTGATTTGTTAAATATTTAAGAGATATTTTAAATTCTAGTGTTAATGAAAGTAAGTATAATTAAACATAGTTTATAACAGAAAGCATTTATACACTCAAATATATATATATATATATAATTCCAACACATTCTCAACAAATACCACACTTTCCTACTTATTTTCTCCATAGTTTCCAAAAACTTAAAGCAGTCCCCCATGTAAAAAAACACTCATAATTTCTCATAGTTGCATATTTTCACAACGTTTTCAATCTATAAGAATATATTTTGAGTAACCCAAAATTACAAGTACCAAAATGTTATTTTAAGGTAGTTTTCTCATAACTCTGTTAATCACAAAGTAAGTAGATTTTTCTCTATAAATTGAGTATCATAATTAAAGCAAGATATTACTCTATGATTGTCATCCAATATTAATCCTATTTTATAGATTCCCAGCAAATATGAATTTGGCACAACTAAGTCTCTATTTCTTGACCTGTCTCTCCATGTGATACAGTTTTACATTCTGTAATTATTCAGCTTTGCACTTCTTATTTTGCCATCTTGGCTGTCCTTTCTATTTTGAAAGACATGTGTTTCCATCTATTTATTTTGTCTAAATCATATTAGTGAAGTATGGTCCTCTAGTGACCATACTTCATTTAGCTGAACAAGATCCAAATACAATAAATGGTTGAGTTATGCCAGTTTTCTTCAAACACATTCTTTTTTATTTCCTTTTTCTTTCGTTTCTTCTCCTTGTTTTTCTCTTTCTCTTTCTTTTTCACTTAAATATACCATTCCTGTATGGACTAAAGTGGAAAGGGAACATGGAAGAAAGAGTCTCTTACAGGAAGCAAGATGGGAACTCGTCACTCCTTCATTTACTGAAATAAGGCAACATCATCCCTGGTTTTGGGGCAGAGGTTGCAGAAAATTACAGTGTTAGGGATGCAACACAAAGGGCAAGTTAAAGGCACAAGTCACATGCGTAATTAAACTATGGTAAGACAATTCTAAATATTGGCATATATAATTAGTTTCATAATGCAAAAAAGAAAGAGACTAATTTTCAATTGCACTGTAGAAGGTAGATGAATGTTGGCTGATTTTAGGAGAAACATCCTATGATAATCTCGCCTATACTTGGTGCACAAGTAGAGAGTAGTACCCTGTGTCCAGAGAACTAACGTAAGTGGGAAAAATTGGTTCCGACAAGTGGACTAGATTTAAGGCTTGTGTTCAAAACACAAATTAAAAAGATCAAATTTTATATTTTGTTAGCATTGGTAATTTATAGTAATTATTAGAAATCCATATGCAATGTATCATTTATATGTTATATGAGAAAAACATTCATAGGCCATTTTGTTCAGATCCATTACAACATTACATATGGCTAAACATGATTTTGAAATAACTATTAATAATTTAAAGACAATCATTATCAAATAATGAGATGAGTATGTGTCAGTCACTTCCTCAGTAATTTTCTGAGTATATTGGTCAGAGATCATTTCTAATTCTATTATCTCTAACACTTCAGAGCAAGGAAAAGAAATTTGAATTTTTTTTTTACAACTTCAAGGAGGAAAATATAGAGGATGGCAAGTTAATATAACCTTTATCTCACTGAAGTTTCCTTGAAGGTTCAGCAGATGTCTCTTTGTTCCTCCTCACCAACGACACAGCCTCAGCACGAACTTCTCTCTTAATTAGCCTTCAATAAGAATTTCTCAACAGAGCACTGGAGCCACTTTGTCCAAAATAGCATTATGACTTTCTTCTAATCAGTTCAGTTCAGTCTCAGGGTCGTGTTCGACTCTTTGTGACCCCATGAATCGCAGCACGCCAGGCCTTCCTGTCCATCACCAACTCCCAGAGTTCACCCAAATTCATGTCCATCGAGTCGGTGATGCCATCCAGCCATCTCATCCTCTGTCATCCTCTTCTCCTCCTGCCCCCAATCCCTTCTAGCATCAGGGTCTTTTCCAATGAGTCAACTTTTTGCATGAGGTGGCCAAAGTACTGGAGTTTCAGCTTTAGCATCATTCTTTCCAAAGAAATCCCAGGGCTGATCTCCTTTAGAATGGACTGGTTGGATCTCCTTGGAGTCCAAGGGACTCTCAAGAGTCTTCTCCAACACCACAGTTCAAAAGCATCAATCCTTCGGCACTCAGCTTTCTTCACAGCCAACTCTCACATCCATACATGACCACAGGAAAAACCATAGCCTTGACTAGACGGACCTTTGTTGGAAAAGTAATGTCTCTGCTTTGGAATATGCTCTCTAGGTTGGTCATAACTTTCCTTCCAAGGAGTAAGTGTCTTTTAATTTCATGGCTACAATCACCATCTGCAGTGATTTTGGAGCCCAAAAAAAAAAGTCTGACACTGTTTCCAATATTTCCCCATCTATTTCCCATGAAGTGATGGGACCTGATGCCATGATCTTTGTTTTCTGAATGCTGAGCTTTAAGCCAACTTTTTCACTCTCCTCTTTCACTCTCATCAAGAGGCTTTTCAGTTCCTCTTCACTTTCTGCCATAAGGGTGGTGTCATCTGCATATCTGAGGTTATTGATATTTCTCCCTGCAATCTTGATTCCAGCTTGTGCTTCTTCCAGCTCAGTGTTTCTCATGATGTAGTATGTATAGAAGTTAAATAAGCAGGGTGACAATATACATTCTTTCCTATTTGGAACCAGTTTGTTGTTCTATGTCCAGTTTTAACTGTTGCTTCCTGACCTGCATACAGATTTCTCAAGAGGCAGGTCGGGTAGTCTGGTATTCCCATCTCTTTCAGAACTTTCTTCTAATATTGTTTTATTATTTTTTAAAATTTTTCACTTTTTATTTTATACCATTAAGTTTACTGTCCATTTACATTTACAGCAAAATACTGGCTACATTACCTATGCTATACAATATATCCTTGAGCCTATCTTATATCCAACAGTTTGTACTTCCCACTCTCCCACACCTAGATTGCTGCTTTACTATTTTTAAACCCTGCCTGTGATATAGTGGAATCTTATTATTGTTCTTGACTAAAAATATCAAATTTGTAAAAGTATTTCACTTCAAGAAGCATACCTACACTGAAGTACTTACAATGTACCCAACAACTTTGAATAGTATGTCCTAAGAAACATAAACTAGAAAGCAATAAAAAATAAATTATACATTTCTTTCTCTAAATTGTTGTTTATTATGTTAATTCAAAGTACATGTTTTTATTGCACATTTTATCATGTATATTAAGATGATGTTAAAATTTGTTACATGTGTAAACTGAACATTTTCTTTACTTATAACTTAAATGTATGCATATACTCTCTGTAACTTCGAGAAGATGATCTTTTGGAGACTGCATCAGTGAACAAAGCCCTTATAAGAAAGAACATTAACTTTTACACATACCAAAGTGCATAAACACACATACTTTTGAGATTCCTCAAACAATGACCCATAATTTATGAAGTATATATACTGACATATAATAAAACAGATATGGTTTCTTAATTTTCCTTAATTCCAAAAGCAAATATAAGAAAACTTCAATTTTTTTAAAGATTAATTCTCCATTTTTTGTCAAATAAATATTGTTTTACTTCTTTCCACTTGAGTGGAAAAAATGATTTGCATTTCTTTTTCAAGATAATTTAAGTTATGTCACAGAACTTAACTAATCAAATTTATATATTTAAAATAAAAACAGTATTATCCACTACCACCACCAAAACAAAATATTCAATTATGTTTTACTCTTGATTTTACTTATGTCTTTGGATTATAAGTCCCAACTTATACATATCTACTGAGAAGGTTTACTTGTATAGACAAAAAAATAAGATCACACAGATGGTAAATTTTAAAGTATAATAAAGGGATATATGAATATAAACAAATTCAGAGTTCTAGCTGTGATGTAACAACACTTTTTGGTAAAAATTCTTCAAGACTATTCCCTTTATGTTCATTTTTAGCAAACTGATTATTTACCCAATCATGGGTACAGCTTAAAGAGAGTTTGCACTGGTATTGTATATCAAACATATGGTAAATGATCTACAAGTATGCTAAAGTTTTGAGCAAAGATAGCTGCTGAAAGAAGCACAGTATGCTACTCAAGAAAGTGTTTCTAGGTGACCAACAGTCACATGAAAGATGCTCAACATTGTTAACTATTGGAGAAATGCAAACTGAAACCACAATGTGGTATCACCTCATACCAGTCAGAATGGCCATCATCAAAAAGTCTACATATAACTAATTGCTGGATGGGGTGTGAAGAAAAGGGAATCCTCCTACACAGCTACTGGAAATGTAAATAGGTTTAGCTGCAATGGAAAACAGTATGGAGGTTTCTTAAAAAAAAAAAATCGAGTTCCATATGATCCAGCAATCCCATTCCTGGGCATGTATCTGGAAAAGATAAAAATGCTAATTGAAAAAGATACATGCACTCTGATGTTTACAGTGACACTATTTACAATGCCCAAGACACGGAAACAGCCCAAGTGCTCACAAATGGATGACTGGCTTAAGGATAATCAGTTTATATATTTTATATATATATATTATATATATATATAATATATATATATATAATTTTCCTCCTTTTTCTTGCCTGGAAAGTCCCATGGACAGAGGAATTATTTTATATATATACATATATATATATATATATATATATATAAAACAGTTATATATATATAATAATCAGTTTGCTAAAAATGAACATAAAGGGGATAGTCTTAAAGAATTTTTACCAAAAAGTGTTGTTACATCACAGCTAGAACTCTGAATGTGTTTATATTCATGTATCCATTTATTATACTTTAAAATTTACCATCTGTGTGATCTTATTTTTTGTCTATATAACATAATAATAATCTGATATATTATATACCAGTCTATATAACTGATTATATATATATATAATGTTTATATATTAATCATATATTAATCATATATATTATTAATCATAACAATCAGATATATACATTAATGTATATTAATATAATCAGTGTATATATATATATATATATGTATAAAATTTTCCTCCTTTTCTTGCCTGGAAAATCCCATGGACAGAGGAACCTGATGGGCTATAGTCCTGTGGTTGCAAAAGGTCGGACACGACTGAGTGACTAACAATTTCTCTTTCATAAAAAAAAAAATTAAATATTGCCATTTGCAGCAACATAGTCTGTGGGGTCGCACAGAGTCAGACACAACTGAAGCGACTTAGCAGCCACAGCAGCAGCAGCAGATGGATTGAGAATATCACACTTAGTGTTGGTGACTCAGTGTAGCCAGTCAAAGACAAGTATTATATGATATCCCTTATACGTGGAATCACATTCACAGACATAGAAAACAACTATGAAAAAGTCTGAAAAAGTATTAGTCACTCAGCTGTATCTGACTCTTTGTGACCCCATGGACTGTAGCCCACCAAGTTCCTCTGTCCATGGAATTCTCCAGGCAAGAATACTGGAGTGGGTAACCTTTCCCTTCTTCAGGGGATCTTCCCCACCCAGGGACTAAACCTGGTCTCCTGCACTGCAGGCAGACTCTAGACCATCTGAGCCCCCAGGAAATCAACTATATTCAACTTTAAAAATGCATTTCCTGTGCAAGTGTGTACTTGCCTCATTTTATATTAACTGCCCCTACATACATAATTTTACAATATAAATTTTGGGAAATCTTTCCATATGGTAACTTTCCATATAGTAACATTTAAATGATTTGTTATAGGAACAAACTGTAGAGAAAAAGAAACTACAATGAAATGGCTCTAGAAACAGTAATGTGAAACTCACAATAAAAAAGTGAACAATAGATACATACAATTTTTATCTTTTCTTTCCATGTAATATTGATAAAAATTCATTAGCAACAATATCCAATAAGCCCTAAAGAAAGAAAACTCTTAAAGTTTAATTTTCTTTGCATTTTCTCTCTGCAGTAATGGAAATAAAATTCACACAGCAGAAGGATAATGTACCCCATAATGTGACATGATGTATTGAGAATACGGTATTACATTTCTAATGATATGCTTTCTGAAGCTGCCTTTATTACATGACAGAGAACTTTGCCCTAAGAGAATGCATCTATTGAAGCGGATAGGTCATTCTAACAGCCTTAAAATTTTAGATTCCAGCACTTACATGTCTCTTTTTATCAATGTGAACAAATAAACAATGAAATCAAAGAGCAAGTAAAGAAAAATCAAAATTTCAAATAGAACCATTAACTTCTCAGCTTCTCTCTTTGTGTGCGTGTCTTTATAATCTCCCTGGTCCTCTGGCAATTAAAAAAAAGCATCCAATAACAAGGTGCAGTATTTAATGTGTATATTTTATATACAAATAAAATACATATTGAGATATAAATTGGAATAATATAAATTTAGTTTTTAATGTAAGACAAAGGCATCTTTGTGCTGATTATTGGACTATTTTCTCTCAGTGCCATATGTTATCTTTCAATATTCTGGTGGCACCAGAGCAAGGCATTTGTTTTTGTTTGCTGGCTTTATTACGGTTACATTCAACCAAAAGCAAACACTAGCGAGACTGACCATCTGAAGGAATTTGAGTGGTCATGTTACTCACTAGTCTCAGCATCACCCTAGCAACAGTCCTCACTCCTCTTGGATATGGAGTGAAAATGCCCGGCAGTTGTTGTCAATGTGTTGTCAGCACTAGTCAGAGGGGCCTCATCCTAAAGGTGCGGGTCCAAGCTCCACATAGGCACTTCTGAGCTCCTCAGACAACGGCATTCTTGGTCAGTGCCCTCTGCTCAATGAGTGGAGCCTTGTGTCTATGGGAACACTTTCCCAAGATTCCAGGTTCTAAAGACTCTAACCTCTTCCTTTTGTCCCTCCAGCTTGAGATGTGAAAGCCATTTTTGGCAGTTATGTTATTTTTTTGCCATAAGTGTTTCAGTTTTTTTCTTTTTGTGTGTGTGTGTGTGTGTGTGTGTGTGTTAGTCACTTAGTCGTGTCCAACCCTTTGCAACCCCATGGACTGTAGCTTGCCAGGCTTCTGTCCGTGGAATGCTGCAGGCAACAAACTGGAGTAGGTTCCCATTCCCTTCTCTAGCGGATCTTCCTAACCCAGGGATCAAATCCAGGTCTTCCATATTTTTGGAAGATTCTTTAACCATCTGAGCCACCAGGGAAGCCCACCATATTATTTCTTATCTGTTAAACATATCCAGGTCTTGATAACACTTACAAGGACCTGAAAGGAGAGTTCCTTCTAACATTATTATAAGATAATGGCTGAAAAGACTGAGAAATACTGACATTGTTGAACATCCGAGAGACTGAAGTTGTAAAGAGCAAACACCTAAGTTGAAATCTGAAGAATAACAGGCACCTAAAAGAATCCACCTGCCAATGCAGGAGATGTGGGTTCAATCCCAAAGGCTGCGAAGATCCCCCGGAGAAGGACATGGCAAGCCACTCCAGTATCCTTGCCTGGAAAGCCCCATGGACAGCGGAGCCTGGTGGGACAGAGGAGTCCATGGGGCAACAAAATAGTTGGACATGACCAAACAGCTAAACAACAACAATAATTAGAAACAGAATCAAACCATTGGCTGACTAAGACAGAGGCCACTGAACAAGAAAATCCAGACAAAGATGATTTTAAAATTGTTGTACATTGAGTATGTGTTGATGTGCCAGTGGGGAGTCCCTGGGGGCAGTAGTCAGAGGAGATTCACTCCCTCTTACAGAAAACTTTAAAGTGTTCACTGGGATAACCATGATATCCTGGGAAAATTCTGCCCAGGATAATTAGTGCTGCCTAAAAACAAGCGATTGATACTGCCCGAAATAATTCCCCCAGGCCCATTCTTATTGTCAAAGAAAAATGTCACTGAAGCATTAAGGACAAAAGGAGGACTTATCAAAGATTCTTTTAATAGGGGTCAAGATATTGCAACAGGAGAGACTGAACTCAACCGCAAAGGGAGCTGTAGGGGAGGTTCAGTTCAGTTCAGTTCAGTTCAGTCGCTAAGTCGTGTTTGACTCTTTGCGACCCCATGAATCGCAGCACGGCAGGCCTCCCTGTCCATCACCATCTCCCGGAGTTCACTCAGACTCACGTTCATCAAGTCAGTGATGCCATCCAGCCATCTCATCCTCGGTCGTCCCCTTCTCCTCCTGCCTCCAATCCTTCCCAGCATCAGAGTTTTTTCCAATGAGTTAACTCTTCGCATGAGGTGGCCAAAGTACTGGAGTTTCAGCTTTAGCATCATTCCTTCCAAAGAAATCCCAGGGCTGATTTCCTTCAGAATGGACTGGTTGGATCTCCTTGCAGTCCAAGGGACTCTCAAGAGTCTTCTACAGCACCACAGTTCAAAACCATCAATCCTTCAGTGCTCAGCCTTCTTCACAGTCCAACTCTCACATCCATACATTTCCACAGGAAAAACCATAGCCTTGACTAGACGGACCTTGGTCGGCAAAGTAATGTCTCTGCTTTTGAATATACTATCTAGGTTGGTCATAACTTTTCTTCCAAGGACTAAGCGTCTTTTAATTTTATGGCTGCAATCACCATCTGTAGTGATTTTGGAGCCCCCAAAATAAAGTCTGACACTGTTTCCACTGTTTCCCCATCTATTTCCCATGAAGTGATGGGACCGGATGCCATGATCTTCGTTTTCTGAATGTTGAGCTTTAAGCCAACTTTTTCGCTTTCCTCTTTCACTTTCATCAAGAAGCTCTTTAGTTCTTCTTCACTTTCTGCCATAAGGGTGGTGTCATCTGCATATCTGAGGTTATTGATATTTCTCCCGGCAATATTGATTCCAGCTTGTGTTTCTTCCAGTCCAGCGTTTCTCATGATGTACTCTGCATATAAGTTAAATAAACAGGGTGACAGTATACAGCCTTGACGTACTCCTTTTCCTATTTGGAACCAGTGTGTTGTTCCATGTCCAGTTCTAACTGTTGCTTCCTGACCTGCATACAGATTTCTCAAGAGGCAGGTCAGGTGGTCTGGTATTCCCATCTCTTGAAGAATTTTTCACAGTTTATTGCAATCCACACAGTCAAAGGCTTTGGCATAGTCAATAAAGCAGAAGTAGATGTTTCTCTGGAATTCTCTTGCTTTTTCCATGATCCAGCGGATGCTGGTAATTTGATCTCTGGTTCCTCTGCCTTTTCTAAAACCAGCTTGAACATCAGGAAGTTCACGGTTCACGTATTGCTGAAGCCTGGCTTGGAGAATTTTGAGCATTACTTTACTAGCATGTGAGATGAGTGCAATTGTGTGGTACTTTGAGCATTCTTTCGCATTCCCTTTCTTTGGAATTAGAATGAAAACTGACCTTTTCCAGTCCTGTGGACACTGCTGGATTTTCCAAATGTGCTGGCATATTGAGTGCAGCATTTTCACAGCATCATCTTTCAGGATTTGAAACAGCTCCACTGGAATTCCATCACCTCCACTAGCTTTGTTCGTAGTGATGCTTTCTAAGGCCCACTTGACTTCACATTCCAGGATGTCTGGCTCTAGATGAGTGATCACACTATCGTGATTATCTGGGTCATAAAGATCCTTTTTATACAGTTCTTCTGTATATTCTTGCCACCTCTTCTTAATATCTTCTGCTTCTGTTAGGTCCAGACCATTTCTGTCCTTTATCGAGCCCATCTTTGCATGAAATGTTCCCTTGGTATCTCTAATTCTCTTGAAGAGATCTCTAGTCTTTCCCATTCTGTTCTCTTCCTCTATTTCTTTGCATTGATCGCTGAAGAAGGCTTTCTTATCTCTCTTGAGGGGGAGGTGAAAGGAATTAAAACACGAGGGCGAGAAAAAGTTCTGGAGGATACTGGGGTGATGTTGATATATGGAATTAGGACATCTGTGTTTGTTAATTGGCACTTATTAAAGCTAGGCTCCCACCTTCACACAGAAACTGAGAAATAGGGGTGCTATCCTTGCTAATGGGCTTCTCAGGTGGCTCAGTGGTAAAGAACTCACCTGCCAATGCAGAAGACACAGATTCAGTCTCTGAGTCTAGACGATCTCCTGGAGGAGGGCATGGCAATTCACTCTGGTATTCTTGTCTGGAGACTTTCATGGACAGAGGAGCCTGGCAGCAACAATCCATGGGGTCTCAGAGAGTTGGACACAAATGAAGAAACTTAGCATGCATGCATCCTTGTTAACAATTACATTTCAGAGAGATGGCTTTCAGGTTGTTGAAAAATATGTTCCTGATTATAAAACTGGCAAGAGGATGAGAGAGGATTTACTTCTCAAAGAGGCAGAGAAAAAATTAACAATTTCAAGTTTTCTACAGTAAATGCTACAGAAAATGAAGGTCCAGGGTCTAACATCAGGAAGAAGCCTGTCTAAAATTGTTTTTTGTTGTTGTTTGAGGGTCCTATTTTTTTTTAATTTATTCATGCATCTATTTGGCTGCACTGGGTCTTAGTTGTGGCATGCAGAATCTTCGATCTTTATTGCGGCATATGAATTTTTAGTTCAGGCATGTCAATTCTTAGCTGTGGTATGTGGTATATAGTTCTCTGACCAGGGATGGGATCTGGGTGCCCTGAATTGGAAGTGTAGAGTCTTAGCCACTGGACCACTAGGGAATAAAGTTTAATTATGCTGAGGGAAATGTATATTCTCTTGATCACTTTCTACTGCACACTGGCACTATGGAAAAGCCTTAATCTGCAGGGGGAATGGACAAAAAAATTATATTCAGGAGTACTGCAGGAAACTCACTATATCTGTGGTAGAGTAACAGGGAATATAAAAGCTCTGGGAGAAGAGTAACGCATAATTACATCTGATAGAGGAGCAGCAGTGATTTTAAAGGCCACATTATCAAGACATGGGTTCAGAGAGCTTATCTAAGGCTGAGATTTAATCAGTAGATCAGAGATAGTCCCCACTCCTATACTCCCACCAGAATGCAAACAAGTGTCAAGGAAAATTAAGGTTTTAATACAGCTAGGAGTGTCATCTCAGTGAACAGCACACACACAAAACTCAAAGTCAAGCAGGGAGACTCAAAAGGCAGGCAAAGAATAAACAGCAAAAAAGTGAACTCCTATCTCCATTAACACAAGTCCCCCAAAATGGCCTTTCAGAAAAAAAAATACTGCTTCAAGTCTAAAAAGTATTGTGTCCATTGTTTGATTAAAACATATTTTGCTTCAAAAAACACAAGGTATATCAAAGGCAAGGAAAAGCACAATATGAAGTGATAAAGCATTCATCAGCAACAGAATCAGACATAATACACATGTTTGAACTATTAGAGAAGGAATTTAAAATAACCAAGATTGATTTCTTAAAGGCTTTGACATAACAAGATAGACGACATCTAAGATTAGAAAAGTATTTTCACCAGAGAAATGGAAACTATAAGAATAAATCACATGGGAATATTGGAAATGAAACTCAATCAAAACAACAAACATATTTGTAGGAATGGAATCTCTGACAGGCTCATCAGTGAACCTGACACTACTGATGAATCTGTGAGACTGAACACAGGTCATCAGAAATTATATAACCTGAAATATTAAAAGAAAAATAAAGGGCAACACCCCCCAATACATTAAAAATATACACTATCAAATAGTCTAACATGTGCATACTTGGAACATCGGAAGAGAAACAGAGAAAGAGTCAGAAGAAATACGTGAAGGAAAAATGGCAAATAATTTTGAAAAAACACGTTTGAAATATTTTACATTATATGACCAAATATCTTAGAGAACACCAAAGAGGGAAAATACCAACGAAAATATAAATAAAAATACGCATGCTATATTCAATCAACTGATAACCAAAGTCAGGGAAAGTATTAAAGGCATATGAAAAAAAACAAACAAAAAACACTAACTAAAGATAAACATAAGAATTGAAGCTGACTTCTTGTTTAAGAATCATGAAAGTAAGAAGTAGTAACTTTAAAGTCTTCCAAAATGTCTACCAACATGATATATTCAATCCATCTACACTAAAAAGTAGTATTTTAAATGAGTATGTTCTAAATATACTAGTTAAATGAGATTTTCATCTATAAAAATACAAGTCTCAGGTATACTTTGCCTATATGAAATATACTTTAAATACAAAGACACAGAGCCATTAGTGGTAAATGGATAAAGACGTACTTGGATTGATCAAAGAAATCTGAGATACCCTATATTACTTTCACGCAGCGAAGACTCAGAACAAGTAATATTATCAGGGATAAGGTATACTGCATACTGATAAATAAGTCAGTCCTCCTAAATATGTAAATACCTAACAACAGAACTTCAAAATATGAGGCAAAAAATAATAGACATAAAGAGAAATAGAAAAATATATAATCATAGTTTGAAACATTAACACTCCTTTCTGAGATATTGATAAGAGAAGTGACAAAATACCAATATGACTATTGATAAATTATTTAAGACTATCAATCAATATAACCAAATTTACAATAAAAAAATACTGTACTCCAAAGCAGCTGAAAATATATTTTTAAGTATTATATATGTTCAAATTCACCAAAATATATTCTGGGCAGTGAAAGCTAAACAAATATGAAATAATATAAATTATGTGAAGTAAGTTATAAGATATAATGCAAAGAAGCTATGAATCAATATAAAATACCTAGACAACTCCCCCAAATTTGGATAGTTATGAATAAAACACAGCAAAATATAGGTTGAACCCTGATGCTAGAAAAGACAGAGGAGGAGAAGCGGGCAACAGAGGATACACGGTTGGATGGCATCATGACTCAATGGACTTGAGTTTGAGCAAACTCTGGGACAGAATGAAGAACAAAGAAGCCTGGCATGCTGCAGTCCACAGGATTGCAAAGAGTTGGACATGACTTAGCAACTGAACAATAACAACAAATATTACAACAAAGTGCATTTCATCCCAGGAATGCAAGGCTACTTCAACATTTGAAAATCAATCAATATATTTCACCATTTTAACAGACTATGACTATAGCCATCTCAAGTGATATACAAAAAGTATTGTATACATGTTTCAGTGCCATTCTCCCAAATCATCCCACTCTCTCCCTCTCCCACAGAGTCCAAAAGTCTGTTCTTTACATTTGTGTCTCTTTTGCTGTCTTGCAGACAGGGTTATCATTACCATCTTTCTAAATTCTATATATGTGTTAGTGTACTGTATTGGTGTTTTTCTTTCTGGCTTACTTCACTCTGTATAATCGGCTCCAGTTTCATCCACCTCATTAGAAATGATTCAAATGTATTCTTTTTAATGGCTGAGTAATACTCCACTGTGTATATGTACCACAGCTTTCTTATCCATTTGTCTGCTGATGGACATCTAGGTTGCTTCCATGTCCTGGCTACTATAAATAGTGCTGCAATGAACATTGGTGTACACATGTCTCTTTCAATTCTGGTTTCATGTAAGAAATGAATCGCTAGTCTAGGTTAGATACAGGATACAGGATGCTTGAGGCTGGTGCACTGGGATGACCCAGAGAGATGACATGAGGAGGGTGGTGGGAGGGGGTTGAGGGTTGGGAACTCATGTACACCTGTGGTAGATTCATGTCAATGTATGGCAAAACCAATACAGTATTGTAAAGTAAAAAAATAAAATTAAAATAAAGAAATAAAAAATTTTAAAAAGTTTGTAAAGCCAGTTCTTTCTTAAAAAAAAAAAACCTCTCAGAAAATAGCATATTAGAAACAAAATGAAACACCCTTAATCTAATAAAGAGCAAATAAAAAAAAACAAATCCCCAAATCCTAAATATACATCACAAATATTAAACAAAATTAAACTCAAAATATATGATATATATATACACACACATATATATACAAATCTATGCAACTATCAGAAGAAAATACAGAAAAAATGAATTTTAATAACTTGTGTTTCAATGAGAAATGACTGAATCTAGAACTGGGACAGAGAAAATAAGGTAGGCTTGAAGCTATTAAAAAATAAGGACAAGATGAAATAATTAAATAAATAAAACAATGAATACATAAATGACAGCATGCTAAAAGAGAGCACAAGAATCAACCTGAAAGATTGCCCAGTTACTAAAACTGAAACTATTTGAGCAAAAGTAAATATTCATGAGTTCATACTAATAAGAATAAATTATTGAATAAATGAACAGAGAGAAAGTATAACCTTTTCAATAGAAGAATTCCAAGTAATAAACATAGAAAGAATAAAGGCAATACACCTGTGGCTGATTCATGTCAATGCATGGCAAAACAAATACAGTACTGTAATGTAGAATAAAGTATTAAAAAAAAAAAGAAAAAAAGAAATTAAAAAAAAGTTATACTCAGTAATCCACTGTATCTAAAATACACAGATTAATATTAAATTAGAATGTAAAACTTTTAAAAGAGCAAAGGTTTCATATAGCTTCAAATATCCCTCCTCCAACATATTTATTTATTACTATGGTTTTTTTTTTAACAGGTTTACAAATTCTGCGATACTCCTTCCAGTCGGAGAAGGCAATGGCACCCCACTCCAGTACGCTTGCCTGAAAAACCTCATGGACAAAGGAGCCTGGTAGGCTGCAGTCCATGGGGTCACTAGGAGTCAACTGAATGACTTCACTTTCACTATGACACACTGGAGAAGGAAATGGCAACCCACTTTAGTGTTCTTGCCTGGAGAACCCCAGGGACAGAGGAGCCTGGTGGGCTGCCATCTCTGGGATCGCACAGAGTCGGACATGACTGAAGCAACTTAGCAGCAGCAGCCACAGCAGAGTTATGGAAAGGAAAGCAGTTTTACCGTAGAGAAACCTAGAAGTCACCACCTTAACCAAGAGATAGGAAGTGAACATCATCAGACTGTATTCCTATCATGCATCATTGATACAAAGGCACTTTCTAAAAATCATGACCCTGATCTACTTACGTGAAACCAGGCAAACCCAAAATGAGGGACTTCCTTCATAATAATGGACCAATACTTTTCAAAGGTGTCAGTGCAACAAAAACAAGGAAAGATTGAGAAAACATTAGAAGTTTGAGAAGATTAAGAATCATGACTAAGTGCAATGTGGTCTGTATAGAAGAATCATGGAAGAAATAAAAAAGGGCATCAGTTGGGGGGGATGAATTTCAAGTATAGTCTGTAGTTTATAGTATTGTATAACCATTGGTTAATTTCTCCAGTTTGATCCGTGTACCAGGATTATACAGATGTAGTCATTAGGTGAAGCTGAGTGAAAGAATCTATAGGAACTCTATTTACTATCATTATATCTTTCATCATTTTACTATCATTATTTTTTATCTTTTTACTATCATTACTAGTTTGTATATCTAAAATTATTTCAAAATGAAGAAATAGAATGACCCCTGTTTTTCTGACTCAATGTGTCAATGCAACTCTGTATTTAGCAACAGGAATGATCCCAAGAATCAGACTCTCATAGATAAGAACGATGAGTGTCTAAACTACAGTATGTATGTAACATTCAGTGACTTTAAGTTGGACCATTGCTTAAGTGTCTAAGTAAAATGAGAAAGAGCTTGTAAAATTCACATCTAATTCATATTATACACATACATCACCATAAAAAAAAGGTCCATGGAAAAATCAGTAAAGAATGTTTATGTTCATGTTAGCCAAAATTGCCAAAATTGGGAAAGATGTCCAATAAATGCTGAATGGTTAAACAAATTGTGGTACATAAAGCAATGAAATACTATTCAAAAATGTGAATTAGCTACTTACACATACATGCATGAATCTCCAAAGTTTCCTGAGCAAGGAAAGAAGCCAATGTCAAAGGACTGCACCCTATATAATTCCAAATATATGAT
Source organism: Nanger dama (assembly GCA_917880005.1). NCBI lineage: Eukaryota > Metazoa > Chordata > Mammalia > Artiodactyla > Bovidae > Nanger > Nanger dama. Next base: position 6,043,760 of record CAKJTW010000090.1, on the reverse strand, counting down.
GAATTTTCTTAATGATGAGTAAAAATTATGTTAGTAGCTTTTTGCTTGCTTTACTATATGTGTATCTTTACTATATGAGTATCTTTTCATGGTATTATTTCATTTTCTGTGAACAATCAATATGTATCTTTTCTGTATACATATCTTTTGCCCATTTTGAAATTTAGGTTTTGGGGTTGTTTCTTCCTTAATTTTATCATAATATGTAAATTCATAAGTAAATTCATGCATAGCATCAATTTTTAATAATATAAAGCATAATTTTCTATGCTAAAATGTTAGATAGCACTTTCATTAACATTTTAACATGATACATGACACACTGCATATCAGACATCATTGACAAATTGTTTCCCAATTAAACAATGAGAGATAGCTAAAAATTTACCTATAACATACTATAGTAAATGCTCAGAGGGTGTAAGCAGAAGGTATTTGGTGTCAGTGATGTGAAAGAAAATCTCTGTCAGTCCTATGGTGGTCAGCAAACTTTTCTCCAAGGAACTGAGCCTTCCAATCTCACTCTATTTATTTAAGTAGTACATCTCTAAAAAAATATTCCTTTTCCAAGAAACATATAATTCAATTTTGGCAAGAGCCCTGCAAATTGTGAGTCAGATAGGACAGTGACTGAGTAAGAATATTTTTATTCTTTCATTGAAAAGTACCAGTGCATTCATTCCTGTAAACTAGATTCAATCCATATAGTTATTCTGCAACTGGTATATTGCTAATCACAAGTGCACTGTAAAACTCCATCCTTCGCCAAAAGGAACATTTTAATGTCAGTGAGATACTGAAGTAATTAAAATATAAACACCATGCTGTTCCATCTATCTCCATTCAAATGGCAAGTTTATTTTACTGAAGCCCAACTGCTGAGTGTCAAAATTGCCTATATCCTGATCATTCATTTAAAATGATAGGTTCTGCTTTGTCACTAGCTCCAAATAAATTTGACCAACATATATGTAACCTGGTAAATTATAATTGCTTGCAGTTACATGTTTCATTTCTATTAACAATCTTTTGATTATCAGTATGCAATTCAAAATAGCACATCAAACTTTGCATAACACTTCTCATCACAAATTTAATACTTCAAACATTTCCATTTCCTTAACTTATGATTTAGTACCAGTTATTAGAAAATCTTTCAAAAGAATAGCATAGTCACATGAATCATTATTTACTATTCAGGAATAATATTGCATTTCTCAAAACATCACAAGATAATGACTAGGGATCAAACACAGGTCTCCCACATGGCAGGCAGATTCTTTACCTTCTGAGCCACCAGGGAAGCTCAAGATAAAGAATACCTATTTATATTTTTTAAGATGTGATCAAATATTTGTATGTATTGACCTAAATAAAGGAGGTTAAACTGAGGCAAGTTCAAATGACCAGAAATGGAGTTTATTTGGAAATAGCAGAGGAATTGCAATTTGGGACACATAAAGCTTCCCTGGGTGGCTCAGAAGGTAAAGAATCAGCTTGCAGTGCAGGAGACTCGAGTTTGACCCCTGGCTTGAGAAGATCCCCTGGAGAAGGGAATGGCTATCCACTCCAGTATTTTTGCCTGGAGAGAATCCTATGGACAGAAGAGTCCATGGGGTCGCAAAGAGTCGGACACAGCTGAGTGTGCCAAGCTAGAGATAAGTCCTTTGGGTCAGGTTCTATTAATGGGCAAGAGTGCAAATGGGCAAAGCCTAGCCTGAGTTGAATCAGTAAGTTCATTGGCTTGAGGGCTGAGAGAGTTCTTGGCAGATATTCATTAGTCAGGAGCTAAGTCTTGTTCTTCAATAAATCGGGCAAATACAGGAAACCAGTCTCTCAGTTCTTAAGTTCTGTTCTTCTGTGGGAGCATGAGTGAGAAATTCTATTTCAATATCCTCTAGTTTTATTTTTTTAATTTATTTTTTTAATTACAATACTATATTTGTTTTGCCATACATTGACACGAATCAGCCATAGGTGAACACAATCTCCCAATGCCAAGCCCCTTCCCACCTCCCACCCCACATCCTCTACTTGAATCATCCTGTGCATCAGCCCCATGCATCCTGCCTCCTACATTGAACATAGATTGGCACTTTGTTTCTTACAAGAAAATATACATGTTTCAATGCCATTCTCCCAAACCATCCCATCCTTTCCCTCTCCCTCAGAGTTCAAAGTCCACTCTATACCTCTGTGTCTCTTGGTTGTCTCACATATAGGGTCATCATTACTGTCTTCTAAATTCCATATATATGTGCCAGTACACTGTATTGGTGTTTTTCTTTCTGGCTTACTTCACTCTGTATAATCGGTTCCAATTTCATCCATCTCATTAGAACTGAGTCAAATTTATTCTTTTTAAGGGCTGAGTAGTATTCCGTTGTGTATATGTACCATAGCTTTCTTATCCAATCATCTGCTGATGGACATCTAGGTTGCTTCCATGTCCTGGCTATTAAAAACAGCACTGCAATGAACATTGGGGTATCCTCTAGTTTTAGATTGAAATCTTTTTATACATGTTAAAACGTAGAAGTAAATATTCAAAATGATGTGATAAACATGATATACTGAGCTATATCATATTTTCCAAATCATTTTTTCATAATTTAAATTTTTCCATACTATATATATTCTAAAAGATATAAAAATGAAAAGACAAATACTTAATATTGTTCCAACCAATCATTATTAACCTTTTTAAAGAAAAGCTTCTGAAAATTAATTATATTTTGGAGAACCTGGAAACATACATTTTTCCCTCTAAGCATGCTAATATTTTACTTATTGTAATTGTGGTCTCAAAATTCATGTTGTTCTGATAAGGTTGGCACTGAATAGCTCAAAATAAATATCAACTTGCTATTAATTTCCACTTAATAGTTAACTTTCATCACTATAGTACAATTCATGAAATCTAAGTGTGTAAAATTATGAATTGTTTTTTTAAATATCTAGAACATTTCTTGTCTTTTAAAGTATTTATCATTTGATGTTTGTAATAGTAATCCTACCAGTATATTAATATAGCATGACACAAAGCCAAAAATAAGTCATTTAGAATAATATAAACCAGAATAAGAGGAACTACTTGTATTTAAAGGATGATTTGTAAGTTCCACAGTACTTTTACATTATTTTATTTGGTCCTTATAAAAACCAGGTATGCTTGGGAAAGCAATCAATTCAAAGCTTATTTTACACATGGAAAATTTTGGGATCATCTGTAGATTCTTCAGTTACATGTCCCAAATTGCAATCTTTGTTATTCCCAAATAATTTAAGTATGCCTCAATTTGCCTCTTAAAGTTAGTTAAGTTGACACATACTACACTACTTTGCTCTTTTTTAGCTTATTCTCTCAATCTTGTATCTGTTTGGGCTCATATATAAATGATTCATGCATAACTTTTTATGAACAATATATTAATGCATATATGTGGTGAAGAAGGCAATGGCAACCCACTCCAGTACTTTTGCCTGGAAAATCCCATGGACGGAGGAGCCTGGTAGGCTGCAGTCCATAGGGTCCCCTAAGGGTCGGATATGACTGAGCGACTTCACTTTCACTTTTCACTTTTCTGCACTGGAGAAAGAAATGGCAACCCACTCCAGTGTTCTTGCCTGGAGAATCCTAGGAATAGGGAGCATGGTGGGCTGCCGCCTGTGGGGCTGGAGAGAGTCGGACATGACTAAAGTGACTTAGCAGTAGCAGCAGAAACTCAGACTTCACATTCCAGGATGTCTGGCTCTAGGTGAGTGATCACACCATCATGATTATCTGGGTTATGAAGGTCTTTTTGGTACAGTTCTTCTGTGTAATCTTGCCACCTCTTCTTAATATCTTCCACTTCTGTTAGGTCCAATTCATTTCTGTCTTTTATTGAGCCTATCTTTGCGTGAAAAGTTCCCTTGGTATCTCTAATTTTCTTGAAGAGATATCTATTCATTCCCATTCTATTGTTTTCCTCTATTTCTTTGCACTGATCACTGAGGAAGGCTTTCTTATCTCTCCTTGCTATTCTTTGGAACTCTGCATTCAGATGGGTATATCTTTCCTTTTCTCCTCTGCTTCTTGCTTCCCTTCTTTTCACAGCTATTTGTAAGGCCTCCTCAGACAGCCATTTTGCTTTTTTGCATTTCTTTTCCTTGGGGATGGTCTTGATTCCTGTCTCCTGTACAATGTTACGAACCTCCATTCATAGTTCATAAGGTACTCTGTCTATCCAATCTAGTCCCTTAAATCTATAGTGGAAACAGTGGCTGACTTTATTTTTCTGGGCTCCAAAATCACTGTAGATGGTGATTGCAGCCATGAAATTAAAAGACGTTTACTCCTTGGAAGGAAAGTTATGACCAACCTAGACAGCATATTAAAAAGCAGAGACATTACTTTGTCAACAAAAGTCTGTCTACTCAAGGCTATGGTTTTTCCAGTGGTCATATATGGATGTGTGAGTTGGACTATAAAGAAAGTTGAGCACTGAATAATTGATGCTTTTGAACTGTGGTGTTGGAGAAGACTCTTGAGAGTCCTGTGGACTGCAAGGAGATCCAACCAGTGCTGGGTGTTCATTGGAAGGACTGATGTTGAAGATGAAACTCCAATACTTTGGGCACCTGATATGAAGAGCTGACTCATTTGAAAAAACCTTGATGCTGGGAACGATCGAGGGCAAGAGGAGAAGGGGACGACAGAGGATGAGATGGTTGGATGGCATCACCAGCTCGATGGACATGGGTTTGGGTGGACTCCAGGAATTGGTGATAGACAGGGAGGCCAGCCGTGCTGTGGTTCATGGGGTCGCAAAGAGTCAGACACGACTGAGTGACTGAACTGAACTGAGACATTCAGACATAGAGTATGCACTCATGGACACATCAGGTGAAAGAAAGAGTGGGAAGAATTGAGAGGAGCATTAACATATATACACTTTCATGTGTAAAAGATATCTAGTGGGAAGCTTCTATATAACACAGGGAGCTCAGCCCTGGGCTCTGTGATGACCTAGAGGGGGTGAGATAGGGGGTCGGGATGGGGAGTTTCAAGAAGGAGAGGATATATGTAGCCTTCCCACTCCAGTATTCTTGCCTAGAGAATTCCCATGGACAGAGAAGCCTGGTAGGGTACAGAAGCCTGGTAGGGGTTGCAAAGAGTCGGACACGACTGAGTGACTTCACTTCACTTCACTTCATGGCTCATTCACGTTGTATGGCAGAAACCAGCACATTTTAATTGTAAAGCAATTATCATCCAATTAAAAATAAAATTAAATAAAGCTAACTATTACCTTTTACTTTATACCAGGAACTAACTGTTCTTAGAAGTTTAACAATCTCATCTGATCTTTGCAAGAAGATGATGTTGATGTTATTATTTTATCCAATTTAAGAGTGAAGAAACATACTAAGAAATGTTATGTAAATGCTCAAAGTGTCATAGCTAGTCAGAACACTGTGAGGGCTGGCTCTTTATTTAATGATTTACTCACATCTGAAAGTTTCAAAAAAGTCCCCCAAAAAAACACTAAAAATATTGTATAGAAAGAAGTACAATTTTCCTTCTCTTAAGATAATCATGTGCCTGACTTGGGGCAAATGCTGTATGATTCTTTTGTAGATGTAAACAGACCTTGAACTTGATTTGTGTCTCTGTCTCATTGTCATTAAACATCTCTCTTTCTCTCTCTCTCATTGTCTCATACAAAAATGGAATCATAACTGTACACATTAGCTCCAGTGTTAGACACACTATATCAAAGTGTTACAAGAGACAGCAATGGAGCCAGACTGCTCTCAGCACCTCTGTCAAAAGAGTAAGCTACATTCACAGTGATGCAGTATGCCCATCTTTAAATTGCAGGTAAAGACTAAAATCCTCAGGATGCTCTATGTACTTAAGTTCACATGTGTAAATTGCTATAACAATGCCTAGCACATTGAAAAATTATTTTTCTATTTTTTTATCTTCATAAGCTCTCATAGTCTTTCAAATTAGACCACATGTGAAAGTGAATCTGTTAATTGCTCAGTCATGTCCGATTTTTGTGACTTCAAGGACTGAAGGCTACAGCCTTCTAGGCTCCTCAGCCTATGGAATTCCCCAGGCAAGAATAATGGAGTGGGTAGCCATTCCATTCTCCAGGGGCTAGAATATATAGATGTACCTTGTTTTTATGATTGCAGTGTATCTCAGAATAAGGAATTGCCATATTTAATATACCTTTCCTCCAATCAGCCTCTGTCTGCAATGCAGGAAATCCGGGTTCAATCCCTGGGTTGGGAAGATCCCCTGGAGAAGGAAATGGCAGCCCACTCCAGTACTCTTGCCTGGAAAATCCCATGGGCAAAGGAGCCTGGTAGGCTATGGTCCATGGGGTCGCCAAGAGTCGGACCCGACCGAGCGACTTCACTTTCACTTTCTTTCCTCCAGTTAAACGAAGCTTTCCAACATTTTGCTTTTGCAAACCACAGTGTTATGAATACAGTTCTAAAATGTTTCAATGTACTGTTCTTAAATTCTGCAGACTAGATTTCATAGAAGAGGTCATGTCAACTCTTGACCCCATGAGCTGTAGCCTGCCTGGCTTCTCTGTCCATGGGATTTCCCAGGCAAGAATACAGCGGTGGGTTGCCTGTTTCCTTTAACAAAAATGATCAGTTCTATCAATTTGCCCAACTCTCAGCAATGATGAGTGCAAGTTTTTCAAATCTGGGGGATATTATGAATGGGTTTTTTTGACTTTTTATAAGTATCTATGTTTATTATTAAAAATTCAAGCAGTATGGAGAAGAAAACAAACTCCCTCAAATTCCCTCACTCAGAAACAATTAGTGATAATACACTGCAAATGGTGCTTTAGACACTGCTCACTTTATATGTAAAGACCAAGTAATAGAGGAATAAACTGTAGATAAAGATGCACATAAAAACTCTTTAAAACAGATTATTACATGCTCTGTGTGTGTGTTCAGTCACTTCAGTCCTGTCCGACTCTTTGCGACCCTACAGACTGTAGCACACCAGGCTTCTTTGTCCATGGGACTCTCCAGGCAAGAAATCAGGAGTGGGTTGCCATGCTCTCCTCCAAGGATCTTCCTGACCCAGGGATCAAACCTGTATCTCCTGCACTGTAGGAGGATTCTTTACTGCTGAGCCACCACGGAAGCCTATTACATACTATATTTAATTTAAAGCTATTAAATTTAACCTAAATTAAATAATAAAAAACTAAAACTGAGTAATATTATGAGCTTCTAAGAAATGGTTCTCTGTCACAAGTGATACTACTTCCTGCAGTATGCACTACTTTTTTTTTTTTTTCAGGTTTCCTAGCATATGCAACCTTACTATGTCTGGAGAATTTCTTAAGAGCCTTAATGGGAACAGGATACTTTTTCTTATATAAAACTTATAAAGACAAAGTAAAAGTGAAAGTTGCTCAGTTGTGTCCGACTCTTTGCTACCCCATGGACTATACAGTCCATGGAATTCTCCAGGCCAGAATACTAGAGTGGGTAGCCTTTCCCTTCTCCAGGGGATCTTCCCAACCCAGGGATCGAACTCAGGTCTCCTGCATTGCAGGTGGATTCTTTACCACCTGAACTACAAGGGAAGCCCATAAAGACAAAAGAAGGAAACAAAGAGAATTTTATCTGATCATAATGTCAGCACCAGGGATTACTTGGGTGACCAATTTTCCAGATACCAACCTGAGGCACAGTCATACTTCACCTTGTCCAAAGACATATTGATATAGTATAAAATAAACCATTTTATGTATGTGTAATGATATTAACATAAAATATGAAAATGCATTTTGGAAATTATATATTGTTCTCTATGTTCTTCTCAGTGATAAAAATGAATACTAGTATAAGAAACAATAAGCATGAGCAAAAGTCATTTTACTAAATGCAAGAAAACAAATACAAATAATAGGTAAACAAACAAATAAATACAAATCTGAAATAGAAAAATTCAATAAGTACAAACTAAACTCTAGTAATAGCAGAAAGATCAGTGTTTGCTTTAAACTGGGTACAGAGATAATGATGCAACCCAGTAACACATGGGAAAGTTTTGGGGGTTGATGGAAATGCTCTGCATTTTGCTTGTAGCAGTGGTGTGTTAGTGCATATATCTGGCAAATGGCACTGACTCAGGCCTTAAATGATTGTAACATATTGTACCTAAATTATTCATTCATAAAACTCATCAAATGCATATAAAGATCTGGGAGATCTGCTTCTGGTCTGCCAAAGAATGCTCTTGTAGGAAAAACAATAATAACACTGGTAAGAAGTGTTTTTAATAAGTACAAAGATCTGAGGGTATTAGAAAGGGAAATGAAGCAGGCAAACTCTCCATTGACAAGGGATTCCCATTTCATCTGTCTTTCAGTGAGAGAGTAGGCAACAATCATTGCTGTTTACTCTGGTGAAAACTTTGGTAGAAAATCTGAAATATTTCTAGCTCAAAGAATCATGGTATGAAATCTGTGACTATCATAGTCACTAATAAATGGGAAAATAATAATAGATATTATTTACAAAATATTCTAATTTATACATTAATTATATATTATTATTTATCAAATAATAGTAGAATGACAAATATTAAGAACATCAAATCTTTGTATAAACTCTGCCTAAATGTCTGAGTATCTGGCTAAATTTTGAAACATGTATTCACTTAGGTAGTAATAAGCAAATCAAAATGACAAGTGTGAATATAGGGAAAGAAGTTGGTAAAATTAATGAAAAGAAGCATTAAGATAGTATTTAAAAGCCCTGTGTAGGCTAATTGACAGCGAAAAAGAGCCTTAAGGCTATGAAAGGTGATGCATGCATGACACTTCTGATCAATGTGTCCCTTTACTGCTTTCAGTTTCATTACAATAACCTCAAAGGCCTGGATTCTAGACAGTGCAGCCACCAGGAAGGTGGGTCACCTGGACATCATCTTCACCTGACATCCAAGATAACAAGAAAATGACCAGCATGGAATAAACCTTACAGTAAGAGGCAAACACACACAACAACAACCACAAAAATTATTTGCTATAGGTGTATTTTTGACTAGGTCAGTCAAAGGTCCATGAAGCTAGCCCTGACTGAATCTAGCACCTGTAACTCAGTGCATCTTGCAAAACTTCTCTTATGTAATGCAAGCTGCACAGAGATCAATATTAAGGTGTTTTTATCCACAACCTTTATCTTCATAATCAAGGGTAGTGACAGGACTGGAGGGAGATGTGGGAACAATTTAAAATCAGGCTTATGGTACGTCCTTGGATTCAATAGTACTCTTTCTAGTCTCCTCCTTCAACATTCCTCACAGTCCGTCTTAAGTGTACTTTTCCAGAAATGGTGACTGCATCCATCTGAAGAGCTTTTGCAATTCATGGGGTTGCAAAGAGTCGGACATGACTAAGCGAATGAACTGAACTGAACTGAACTGAAGAGCTTTTATTTTTCTGTTCAATCACAATACAACCAAACCAAATATATATATATATATATATATATATATATATATATATGCTCAGATTGAACTGAACAACTCAATTTTAAGACAGAAAGTGACAGAAGGAAGAATAGAATAGTAAAAGATATTGTCATGAAAATTTGAAAGTCAGAAGTCCTTTAAGTTATAACCTAGACTTATGAGTTAAAGCATTTGAATGAACTATACAATTGCATGAATAAATGCAATTGTATAGCTTTATGCTGAATGGAAAATTAAATGTTGTGCTTTTCTTTGTGCTATAAGTGACATGTAATGATGCACTAGTACATGAAAAAGGTAAAAATTAAAACAAAAATAAGGAAGCAATTTTTCTTTCCTTCCTTATAAAGAGCTTTCAAATATTTGAAACTTTGAACATATCTGAAAAATATTTAAGAAGATGAAAAGAGAAACTATGTAGTAGATCATTTTTATCATAAACTAAGATAAAAAATCTACTTTCATTTCCATTGTGAGATGCACGAAGGAAAATGAAACATAGAATTTAACTATGTACCTGGACTCCTAAGAAGGTTTGGGGATGGAAAAGAACTACAAGGAAATCTGAACTCTCTTTTTCAGCATACGTATGTACTGGTAAGAGTTATGGTTAAAGCAGTTCTGAGACTACTGCAGATGTACTAAGAAACAACAACAACAAAAGAATACCTATCTATTGCTGGAAGACAGGATATTCACTGTAAATAAAGGGAAATAACTTTCTGATAGCTACACTCTCATAAAGTCCTCTGCTACATATTTTTATTAAGATTTTCTATGTGCCAAGAGAACAAGATGGGAAGAGGTAACTATATGTGACTTTCATCATTAGGTCATAAAAGAAAAATGGCTTCCATATAGTCTCTATCTCTTTCTTCAGTCACACATTCTGAAAGACAACAGTTACCATGTCATGAATAGACTAATGAGGTGAGGAACTGAAGCCTCCAGTTAATAAAATGCTAAAGTATCTAGTCCCTTCAGTTTATACATGTGACTAATTGTTTATGTCTTTCTTTTTCATTAATGTTTTCATAGATCTGCATTCAATGCCACTGTTTCCTTAATAATAATAATACAATATTTGCCCTTATTCTTTAAAATAAAGTAACATATCTAAAGAGGAGCTAAAGAGCCTCTTGATGAAAGTGAAAGAGGAAAGTGAAAAAGTTGGCTTAAAGCTCAACATTCAGAAAATGAAGATCATGGCATCCGGTCCCATCACTTCATGGGAAATAGATGGGGAAACAGTGGAAACACTGTCAGACTTTATTTTGGGGGGTTCCAAATTCACTGCAGATGGTGACTGCAGCCATGAAATTAAAAGATGCTTACTCCTTGGAAGAAAAGTTATGACCAACCTAGACAGCACATTCCAAAGCAGAGACATTACTTTGCCAACTAAGGTCCGTCTAGTCAAGGCTATGGTTTTTCCTGTGGTCATTTATGGATGTGAGAGTTGGACTGTGAAGAAGGCAGAGCACTGAAGAATTGATGCTTTTGAACTGTGGCGTTGGAAAAGACTCTTGAGAGTCCCTTGGACTGCAAGGAGATTCAGCCAGTCCATTCTGAAGGAATCAGCCCTAGGATTTCTCTGGAAGGAATGATGCTAAAGCTGAAACTCCAGTACTTTGGCCACCTCATGCGAAGAGTTGACTCATTGGAAAAGACTCTGATGCTGGGAGGGATTGGGGAAAGGAGGAGAAGGGGGATGACCGAGGATGAGATGGCTGGATGGCATCACGGAATCGATGGAAGTGAGTCTGAGTGAACTCTAGGAGATGGTGATGAACAGGGAGGCCTGGTGTACTGCGATTCATGGGGTCGCAAAGAGTCGGACACGACTGAGTGACTGAACTAAACTGAACTGAACATATCTTCCCCAATATATTATTACACTCTGCATTTTCTAATGCTACTATGCTACCTTTCTCAACATATGCACTGATAGTCTTTAATTTTAAAGTAGAATTTAATTTAAAAATAATATCTATTTAAGACAGATGATTTTTGAGTGTGTGCCTGTGTTTGTGTGTATAAAGAGTAGATAATATTCTCAACTGTAAAACATAGAAGCAATTTCTTGTCATAGATATTTCATCTTTATATGAAACTGTTTACATGCCAAGGTATAGAAAAAAATAAAAAAATAAAACAAGAGGAATACTTTAGTTAATGTCAAAACTGTTTAAATTACTCATTTACAACACATCTAAATTTTGCCACAACCAAAAATATCCTGGATTACCTTAGAGGAAGATAAGAGCTAGTTAAGCATTTAATGATAAAAATAGGATTGACCTACAAAATTAATGAGATGATGATGGAGATAAGAAGCTATAGTTGCTTCTTTAATTAGCTTTTCAAATACTCAGATGACACAGATCTATTAAGGCAAGTATCACAAAGGCCCAGTATCATTTACCCTAGCTTTATGAGTTTCATGACTGAGCTAAACCCAAATTTTACTCTCTTTGCTATTTGTCACTTCATTTTTAATTTGCAAGCTCTAAGAGATAATATTTGCCATATTAAATTATGTTTTCCTTTTTAATGTAGAAATATGAAATAAATTCAGCAGTCCCCACCCCAAATTAAATATGCTCATTAACATCTGTGAATCTACATGATCTTTGACAATTTTGCATATTTTTGTTCAAAATGAAAATGGCAGTTGTATAAAATGTTAAGTGTAACACATATTTTCAGTTAAGGATACCATGTGTGTATGGCTGATTTCATTTTTCCTTCATTTCACATAGTCAATCAAGCACGTATCTGACAGGTTTAAGCTTTAGAATGGCTTTTCTTGTCCCCATTATTAGCACTATCCCTCTGGTTATTGTTCCTTATCTGAATAACTTTTATACTGTCTTCCTGCCTCGGTCCTGCATTCATATTCATATTTTCTACAAAAACTAGTTTCACATCTCTACTCCATTATGTACTATATGTCATCTAGAGTGACTACTTTCTGCTTCAGTATCTTCACTTGCAAAATAGCCAAAATGATAACATGCAGTACTTAGAGCTCAGAAGACGATTTGGCCCATGTAATCACTCAATAACTGTAAGTGATTATTAGTACTGCTACATTTTGACTTTAACTAGAAGCCCAGGCATGTCACTGTTTTTAAATCCTTCAGAACTTCCTCTTGGACTTCAGAGTAAAGTCAACATTATTTAATCTAATACAGAAAGTTTTCAATGTTCTGGTCAACCTTATTGTTTCATAGTCCTAGGTCGGATATTAAATTTTCATTCTTTAATCTAAACCTTTATTTCTGAAAACACTGTATTTGCTTAGGTTTTCCTCTACACACAGGCTTTCCTCGATACCTAGATCAAAAGATCATCACAAATTGTCTAAAGTAATTATGTTATATCTCTAAGATTCAGCTCAAGTTGTATTCCTCTGTAACTTTCCTGAAAGTCTGCTTTTCATCTGCTATTTCATGTGTCCCCACAGTAATCTGACCATGGGTAAGGTTTTGTACTTGTGTCAAATAATCTCCCCAGTTCCCTTCCAGATGCATGTTCCAGCCTGCTCTACCTACTGAGAGGCTGATCTTTGTACAACCAACTTCCATTTGGCTGCAGGTATGAGGCAGGAAAGAAAATGAGACTCTACCATTAGTTCCCTTTACTCCTTTTTTGCAGAGATATCTTGAGATGGATTCATCCAAGAATACATTCTCTTTTTCTTCATGTCCCAGTAACCTTGGTACTTGCATTTTCAAGTCTGAGAGTATTGACAATGCAAGGTATTTTAATCCTGGTCTACTACACCATCACTAATGATTCCTTTCACCTTAATTTCATTATTACAAATGAATCCTTTCTTAATTTATTTTTCTAATTTCCCAGTTTGAGAGTATCAAGTGTTTCTTTCTAGATACTTGACAATACATAACACAGTCTCTATAGTCAAAATAGATTTGGTTTCTACTCTAACAACTGGAGAAAGGCTCTATGTCCATGTCTGTGTTTCTATTATATTCAAGCCAGGGAAAAGAAAACCTGGCAAATCACATAGAAACTGTTAAAGCTTCTGCTCAGAAGTGACATATAGATCTCTGCTTAATAATTTAACGGCCAAATCAAGGCCCTGGTGATATGCACATTCAAGGAAGGAAGTACAAGAAATGGGAATTATATTTTATAATATAATGGCTTTTCAAAATCTCTCAGATAAAACTGGTAAGCATTTTTAATGGAAAGGTCTTACTTCCCTTTAACTTTATATCCACCCTGTATTTAACCAGTAACAGAAAATTAAGTAAATGTTTATTGAATAATAAAGTAGCTTTGCTCTATACAAAAAACACATAGAAAGTAATAAATAATCTGAATTACAGTTATTTTTGAACAGATTTATTAAATTTAGATTTATTTTTTAATAGAATATAACAATCAAATTCAGAAAGTTTATTCTGCTATTTTCATAATATAAATAAATGAGCCAAAATACCTCCATAAAACCTTATGATTTGGAGTAAAAAAAAAATATTCTCCAGGGATTTTGATGTTCAATGGGACAGGCACTGGGTTTGTGATTAGGACATCTGGGTTTTAAGGTCAGTTCAAAATAACCACTATGCGGCTTTGGACAAGTGTTCACATTCAAATGTTTTATTTGTCTCACTTGAAAACTTATTGTTGTTGAAAATTGTAGATTTTTTTAAAATTTAAAAGCACTTTCAGATTTATTTTGAATTTTAATGTAGCATCATTATCTTAATGAAACCTGATAGGAGTGAGCAACTTGAAATGCAATCATTTTTATGATCAAAATGATGACACTGTATGACTTTGAAGCACATGCTTTAGATGAGGTATGGACATAATAAAGGAGTCCATATTGCAATACATCTCAGTCTGTACTGAATGGGACAGCACGTCTTGCCTTCCAGCCATGCCTTTGGCATGGATGAGAAAAAGATGTACACTCTGAAGACTGGTTTAAAAAAAAGGATTAAAGAATTCTTTTCAAAATTGGTTTGAAGATAAACCTTTTTTTTAATTTTATATTGGGGGAGGGATATATTAGGAGTTTGGGATAGACTCTTATGTGCTGTTTTAAAGTATAGCAACGTTGATGATTATATACAAAAAAACAATGCCTTTAACCTCTGAGATCAGACAAGATTGGCAAGTATGTTCAGGATGGTATGATCATAGAAAAAACAATGTGCTTATTCCTGCTTTCTCATTATGTAAGAACAATATATGCTGTGATTTCTATCATGTAAGTTGATCTATTCAGGAAAGTAGCTGTTACTGTTTTGCGTTTTACTGAACAACTGTGAATATTTAAAGATCCATAATTGTTTTTGATTATAGTCCATGATAATAGGAAAATCCCACCTGAATTAAAATGCCATTAGGGGCTTCCCTGGTGGTTCAGTGGTAAAGAATCCATCTGTCAGTGCAGCAGACATGGGGCATCCCTGAGCTGGGAAGATTCCACATGCCATGGAGCAACTAAGCTCAGTGAGCAACAACTATTGGGCTTGTGATCCAGAGCCTAGAAGCAGCAACTACTGAGCCCATGTGTTGCAACTACGGAAGCCCATGTACTCTAGAGGCCATGCTCCACAACAAGAAAAGCCAACACAGTGAGAAGCCTGCAAACCATAAATATAGAGAAGCTCCCACTCTTTACAACTAGAGAAAGCTCACGAAGCAAGGAAGACTCGCACAGTCAAAAATGAGTAAATAAAATAAAATTATATATATATATATATATATATGCTGCTAAGTCACTTCAGTCCTGTCCGACTCTGTGACTCCATAGACAGCAGCCCACCAGGCTCCCCCATCCCTGGGATTCTCCAGGGAAGAACAATGGAGTGGGTTACCATTTCCTTCTCCAATGCATGAAAGTGAAAAGTGAAAGTGAAGTTACTCAGTTGTGTCCCCTACCCTCAGCGACCGCATGGACTGCAGCCTTCCAGGTTCCTCCATCCATGGGATTTTCCAGGCAAGAGTACTGGAGTGGGGTGCCATTGCCTTCTCCGACACACACACACACACACACACACACACACACACACACACACACACATATACACACATATATAAATGCAAATATTTCCACTGGGCTATGTATCGTGGCTGAAAAAATAGGCTCTGAGTTTGTCTAACCCTATAATCTATACTATATTCATCATTCTTAGAGCCATCAGATCTATGCAATTCTTGTAAGCACATACAGGATACATTCAAGAGCGCTTTGGTTTTATTTTAAGTGTTCCACCAAGACTTATTAAGTGAAGATTATTCTTAGGACAGATGCTCAGTTAACTGATTTTCTTTAGATTTTTAAACTAAACTTTTGATTATAATAAAATGATTTGCTCAACTTTGAAGGGACTGAAGTATAAATATTGAAAGTACAGCTTATGCCAGGATTGAAATTTTATGTTGCTTTTCAGAGACTTAAATGGAATTGTTGCCATAGATTTTAAAGAGAAGAAAGAGCCTAAAATGTTTTAAAAAATACATATATATATATACACACACATACACACACACTATATATATCGTTTGAGTGAATAAAAACTCACAATGATCATTTAAAAATAAATGCTTTTATAGACATTAAAAACATAGCAAAAACTAGCCATATCATGTCACATCTTTTTATCCTGTGTATCCATAAAACAAAAAAATGTGATAGATTATGAAAATAATTTAAGCAAATTATAAGAATGACATGAAAGTTGTATCAAAATATTAAATTTGACCTCTTAATGAAAACAAAAGATCATTTTGAACAGTTTTTCTAAGAACTTGACATTTGTACTGTTTATTGTTAAGTGTTTAGCAATATAACTTGTTTTGCATTAATCTTGAACTTTGCAACTACGCTGAGCATGTTAATGAGTTATAATATACTTTTGTCTATTACTTTGGTTTTTCTATATAGAAAATATTTTCTTTTGAGAATAGAGATATTTGCATTTTTTCCTATTCTATCTATATATCTTTTATTTTTCTTGTCTAATTACTCTAGGTAGAACTTTCAGTAAAATATTGAAAAATGCCAACATCTTTCACTTGTTTCTGGTATTTAGAGGGATACAGCTAGCCTTTTAAAGCTTTATATAATGTTAGTGTGAATATTTCAGATGTAGTTTTTATCAAGCTGAAGAAATTTCTTTCTATTCCTGGTTGAAGCTTTTGTATTATAAAACGATGTTGGCATCTGATATTTTTTTTCTTAGTCTATATAGATAATCATGTGGCATTTGTCCTTTATTACATATATGTCATAGTACATTGATTGAGCATTACATTTTGAACCAATCTCACATTACTGGTCTTGCTTAGTTCGAGTTTGAAGCCTTCTCGGGTACACTGTGGCATGCGAGCAACTGTATAGATATGTGTAGCCTTCTAGACTGCTATGAATATGTTGGAGCTTTACTAATCTCCTTATGGATATTTCATTTGCCAGTTTCTGAAGTTGTTTTTGTCAGTCTCTTTTATATCTACTTTTATTGCTATGTTTGACAGCTGCAGTGTTAAACAATTGCCCTTGATAATTTTTTGACAAACGCCCTGTGGGCAATCCTGTTTGCAAACAGTGAGTCCGTCAAAGACAATCCCTAGGAATGGAGCTTGCAACTACTGGCTGCTATACTGCTTGCTTTGACAGCAACTATAGCTGCTTCTCTGGTGGCTCAGTGGGTAAAGAATCTACCTGCAATGTGTGAGAACCGGGTCTGATCACTGGGTTGGTAAGATCCCTGGAAAACTGCATGGCAACCCACTCCAGTATTCTTACCTGGATAATTCCCACAGACAGAAGAGACTGGTGGGCTACAGTCCATGAAGTTGAAAAGAATCTGACACGACTGAATGACTAAACTCAGCACATAATTGCAAGACTGTTGGTTTTAGAGGGCTGGGATTAGGAAAGGTTAATACAACATAAAAATCACACTTCTTACTAGATTTAGCACTTTTTCTTGAATAATTAGATTATTAAAAGCTTTTCGTTACTTCTCAGTTCACTTTAGTCAATCAGTTGTGTCCAACTCTTTGCAGCCACATGGTTGGCAGCACACCGGGATTCCCTGCCCATCACCAACTCCCGGAGCTTGCTCAAACTCATGTCCATCGAGTTGGTGATGCCATCCAACCATCTCATCCTCTGCTGTCCCTTTCTCCTCCTGCCTTCAATCTTTCCCCTCATCAGGGTCTTTTCAAATGAGTCAGCTCTTCGCATCAGGTGGCCAAAGTGTTGGAGTTTCAGCTTCAACATCAGTTCTTCCAGTGAATATTCAGGACTGATTTCTTTTAGGATGGACTGGCTTGATCTCCTTGCAGTCCAAGGGACTCAAGAGTCTTCACCAACAGTAAAGTTCAAATGCATTAATTCTTTGATGCTCAACTTTCCTTATGGTCCATCTCTCACATCCATACATGACTACTGGAAAAACAATAGCTTTGACTAGACGGACTTTTATTGGCAAAGTAATGTCTCTACTTTTAATATCCTGTCTAGGTTGTTAATTCTCAGAGTTCTTTGAAAGTTGTTTTTAGATAGTTTTGCCTATGCTTTATTGCTTTTACTTACAAGTGGATTTTCAGAGGTTGTTATTCTGCCATTCCAAAAGTTACCATCCTGGTGTTCTTGTCAAAGAACATTCATCTTATGTAAATCGGAATGCTCTATTTATCTTACATATTTGTATTATTTCTTTTGGAAAATACAGGGAAAACATTGGTGATAGAATATGGAGAAGAGAAAAATGCAAGAAAAGACCTTTAAGAAATATTTCAACTTATAGAAATGTATAGAAAATTTAGAATATAGAATAAAGCAAAAGAGATGATGAGACCAGGGAGGTAGCAGGAAAACCAGGAGATTATGTCATCTTTAAAACTACAGGCCAAAAAAAAGTTTATAATATGAAGAAGGGATATTTTTTAAAGGCCACTGAAAGGTCAAATAAGATGAATTCTGAAACATCCATTGACTTTGAACATGATGCCACTGAACTAAGTATTCTTATTAATGGATTTTTCATACAGTGTAAATGTAAAAATGAATGGGGAGCATAGACAAATATTTAAAGAGACAAATATTTCAAAGAGAGTTGGGGATAAGAAGGTGTCTGAGATACTACGTTCAAATATCTGTGCTGCTGCTGCTGCTAAGTCACTTCAGTTGTGTCCAATTTTCTTTAAAAATTAAGATTTTAAGATCTTCTGACTTCCCCCTCCAATATATATATATTCACATAACACACCCTACACAGTTTTATTGTTAAACTGGGTAATGAAAACATATGTTTTTGTTCTTTTCTAACTATATAATGATTCTCCTTTAGCTGTCATTACATGAAGTATATATATCTAAATATATATTGCATCACATACATATACATTACATATATACATACATACATATATATATATACACATATATGCATATATATATATATATATATTAAATTACATATACACAAAACATGAAGCAAAGACTCTTTGCGACCCCGTGGACTATATTCTTCAGGACAGAATGCTGGAGTGAGTAGCCTTTCGCTTCTCCAGGGGATCTTTCCAACCCAGGGATCAACCCCAGGTCTCCTGCATTGCAGGTGGACTTTTACCAGCTGAGCCACAAGGTAAGACTGAGAATACTGGAGTGGGTAGACTATCTTTTCTTCAGCAGATCTTTTTGACCCAGGAATCAAACTGGGGTCTCCTCTATTGCAGGTAAATTCTTTACCAACTGAGCAATCAGAGACGTCCAGTATATTTCAGAAGTGCAATAAAATTCTAGTAGATTTCTTACCACAATACAGACATGGATTTGACTTGAGCTCTGTAACAGACTCATAAGTAATACTTAATACTACCTTTGATATTTTTCCTATGAGAAATTAGCCTACTGGTCAACAAGCTCATGCCTAGGCCTTAGGCAACAACTTTCCTAGAAAGTTTTTTAAAAAGCTTAGTAGAGGCAAGTAGCTCAAAAATGGCTGAATTCTGTCAATACTATATACAAAGTTTAGATGCCAGTGGAAGAGATTAACTAAAGTTTCATATAACCTCTTCTCTTGGCTTGCCAGAATTTCTATGATATGCTTTATATTAGATGATAAGTAATTGGAACACGAGGGCTTCCCTGGTGGCTCAGGTGGTAAACATTTGCCTGCAATGCAGGAGACCTGGGTTCAGTCCCTGGAACAGGAAGATTCCCTGGAGAAAGAAATGGCAACCCACTCCAGTATTCTTTCCTAGAGAATTTCATGAACAGAGGAGCCTGGCAGGCTACAGTCCTTGGGGTTGCAAAGAGTTGGACATAACTGAGTGATTAACACTTTCACTACATGACTGCATGACTCTCAATAAGTTATTTTATGCATTTATATCCCAATTTCAAATTTAATACAAAATTATAATTTTCTAAAGTGTTCCTGCATGAATCAAAGACTATAAAATATTAGATATTTTTATTACTATCATTATAATGAAACTTTATTCATCAAAAAGAAATTTTCAACTTATAGCTAGCTTATTATTTGTTAAATTTCTTTTGTATTAATAATCATTATGGATACACTCTTATCCTGTTAAGCCAGAAAATACTCTTGTATATGATTATGAAATTTTACCAAACCATTGAACATTACAGGTGAAAGCTGAAATTTTGGTGTCAGAATCTATACTTATAAATTTTGGATTTGCCACTTAATAACTCCACTACACTGATCAAGCTACCTACCTTCTCTCTGCCCCAAGTTAATAATCTTTAAAATAATAATAATTACATTATAGAGTACAATGTGGATTAAGTAGGTAAGTATATGCAAAGAAGAATTAACAATAAAATCAACAATAAATTTAGCTTTGATAACTTGGAAACACTTTAGACAGAAAAGTAAATATTCTTCATGAGAAATTAAAGTTATTTCAAATAAAAATGGTCTTTTCTTCTTACTTTGATCTTAAACAGGAACATAGAATTTGGTCAAAAAATGTGTCTATTTGAAAAAAAAATCCTGTAAACTGATTTATATTTGTAAAAGCTTGGAAATGTAACCATAATACTTGAGAAAATGATCAAACTTCAGAATTTTCAAAGTAGTCTCAAAAAATCTTTTTCACTATATTACTACTGAAAGAATAGATGATTTTTTTTTCCATTTTTAATTTGCAGGCTAAATTTTCGACATCTTTATTGAGATATAACTTACATATTGGGCTTCCCTGGTGGCTCAGTGTTAAAGAATCCACCTGTCAAGCAAGAGACATGGGTTCGATCCCTGGGTCTGGATGATCCCGTGGGGAAGGAAATGGCAACCCACTCCAGTATTCTTGCTGGGAAATCCGATGGACGGTGGAGTCTAGTGGGCTACAGTCCATAGGGCTACAAAAGGGTTGGACAAACTTAGAGACTAAAGAGAAACATCCATAGTTTACATACCATAAAATCCAAGCATTTAAAGTGTTCGATTCAGTTTTTCTTAGTTTATTCACAGAATTACTCAACCACTACCAATATCAATTAAGGCATTTTCACCTGCAAAAAAGAACCTTGTGCCCCTTGGCAGTAACCTCTGTTTCTCTCCAACTTCCCATCCAGCTCTCTTGGCACCAATATACTGTCTGGCTCTACAGTTGTGAGCTGTGTCGTCTAAAATGGGAGACAGTCAGCCTATTTTAACTGCAGCCTGGCGTGCTGCAGTCCATGGGGTCACAAAGAGTCAGACACGACTGAGCAACTGAGCTGAACTCAACTTTTTTTTTTTTTTAAAGGAAATACCTAAATATGAAAGGGTTAAATACTGCAAAAACCTCGGAGTGAAATCTCACTGAAATCTAGCTTCTGTTCATTTTAAGAAACTATACACATTTTTCTAATAGAGGACTGTATTAAATTCAGAAGGCTCGAGGTTAGGAATTCTGTGTACATCTCAGTAACACTGGGACATGTTACATCACAACCATATTAAAGAAATAATTCAGTTTTGGCATTGGGCATGATTTACCATGTCACAGTCTTTTAAAATGCAAATAAGGTCATTTCACTTTCCATGTGGAGAATATTAAGACAGCAGTTGGATTTAGACCAAAACAATAAAATAAAATGCAAGCAGAAGTGTAAATAGTATGAAAGCATAATCCATATTAAAAATATTTCAGAGAGATCACCAATAAATTTCTCAGTGTTTGGTAGTCCTTTTAGAGGTTATGTGTGACATGACAACTTTGGTTAATTTTATCTAATTTCACATTACAATAATTTACTTTTTAAAATATATTTATTTATTTTTATTTACTTGGCTGTGCTGGGTCTTAGTTGCAGCATGTGGAAGCTAGTTCCCTTACCAGGAATGAACCTGGGCCCCCTGCATTGGGAGCATGGAGTCTTATCCACTGGACCTGCAAAGTTGCCTAATAATTTCTTTTAATTTTGATTCTCTCTGAACAATCAGTTCAGTTCAGTTCAGTCACTCAGTCATGCCTGACTCTTTGTGACCCCATGAAACGCAGCATGCCAGGCCTCCCTGTCCATCACCAACTCCTGGAGTCCACCGAAACTCATGTCCATTGTGTTGGTGATGCCATCCAACCATCTCATCCTCTGTCGTCCCCTTCTCCAGCCTTCAATCTTTCCCAGCATCAGGGTCTTTTCAAAGAGTCAGCTCTTCACATTAGGTGGCCAAAGTATTGGAGTTTCAGTTTCAACATCAGTCCTCCCAACAAATGTTCAGGACTGATTTCCTTTAGGATGAACTGATTTATTCTCCTTGCAGTTCAAGGGACTCTCAGGAGTCTTCTCCAACACCACAGTTCAAAAGCATCAATTCTTCAGTGCTCAGCTTTCTTTATAGTCCAACTCTCACATCCATACATGACCACTGGAAAAACCATAGCCTTGATTAGATGGACCTTTGTTGGCAAAGTAATGTCTCTGCTTTTTAATATGCTGTCTAGGTTGGTCATACCTTTCCTTCCAAGGACTAAGCATCTTTTAATTTCATGGCTACAATCACCATCAGCAATGATTTTGGAGCCAAGAAAAATAAAGTCAGCTACTGTTTCCCCATCTATTTGCCATGAAGTGATGGGACCGGATGCCATGATCTTCGTTTTCTGAATATTGAGCTTTAAGCCAACTTTTTCACTCTCTTCTTTCACTTTCATCAAGAGGCCCTTTAGTTCTTCTTCACTTTCTGCCATAAGGGTGGTATCATCTGCATATCTGAGGTTACTGATATTTCTCCCAGCAATCTTGTTTGCAGCTTGTGCTTCTTCCAGCCCAGCGTTTCTCATGATGTACTCTGCATATAAGTTAAATAAGCAGGGTGACAATATACAGCCTTGATATACTCCTTTTCCTATTTGGAACCAGTCTGTTGTTACATGTCCAGTATTATGTGCATATATATTTCATTATTACTTGAAAAACTGATTATTGCTTTACTTTTTTAGAATTAGAGGCATCCACTTGCAATAATTAACATACTTCTATAAATTTATATTTTTATGTATTCAAAAGATATAATAATGAATAATATATTTAATCATCTTTAGTATGTTTATGTCATTCTGTTATTTCAACAATACAAAATCTATATTGATTTATTAAACACAGATTTACTGCAGTATGAGTGACAAAATTGTATTTAGGGTATACATCATGATAGTTTGATATATGTTTACACTGTAAAATGATTACTACAATAAAAGCCATTAACTTATCTATCACCTCAGAGAGGATGCTTAAGATATTTCATTTTAAATGTCACCATGCTGTATATTAGATCTCCAGAATGTACTCACCTTATAACTGAAAATTTGCTTATTTTGACCAATATCTTCCCGATTTCCCCAACCCCAATACTCTTCTACCGTTTCTGTTAGTTCAACTTTTTTAGATTCCACATATAAATGAAATCATGCAGTATTTCATGTATCTTGTATCAATGTATCTTGTTTATATTTCAGTTAGTAAAAGGCCCTCCAGGTTCATTCAAGTTGCTGCAATTGGCAGGATTTCTTTGTTTTTTTTCAAAGTTGGAATTTTACATCTATACATTTGTTGTGGGTGGTGTTTAGTTATTAAGTTATGTGCAACTTTTGCAACCCCATGGACTGAACCCTACCAGGGTCCTCTGTCCATGGGATCTCTCAGGCAAGAAACGTAGAGGGGGTTGTTATTTTCTTCTGCAGGGAATCTTCTCAACCCAGGGATTGAATCCAAGTCCCCTGCATTGGCAGGCGGATTCTTTGACTGAGCCACCTATATTCTAGCTATTCTTTATCCATCAAAGGCCACTTAGGTTGTTTCCATACTTGGCTATTGCAAACAATGTTGCAGTGAAACATGGGCAGGGTATATATCTTCAAGATAATGATTTAATTTCTTTTGGATATATATGCAGAAGTGCGATTGCTAGACCATATGATAGTTGTAGTTTTTAATTTTTGAGGAAACTCCATACTGTTTCCCATAACGGCTATAATAATTTACATTCTACCAACAGTGTACAAAGGTTCTCTTTTTTCCTGTGCCTTTAACAACACTTGTGATCTTTTTAACAATGGCATTTATCTTTTTAGGGCCTAACTAACATCAGACTAATTATTTTAGGGATAAGGCAGTAATAGGAGCTGCTATAATCTAAGGAGCCATGATATACTAAAGCACAGAGTTTATATTATTAGAATAATAGAATGATATATACATGCCCAGATTATAGCAGCTCCTATTACTGCCTTATCCCTAAAATAATTAGTCTGATGTTAGTAAGGCCCTAAAAGATAAATGCCATAAGCATACAAAAATATAATTTCTAGATTAATTATGTCCTAGTGTTTGGAAAGGATTTGTAATTGTTTAAAAAAGTAAAAATATATTTAAATCAATCTAAAAGCACTAAGTACTAACTGGTAAGGGAAATAGATTCAGTATTTACAAAACAATGCCTCCCTTTTTCATACCAGACTAATATACTGCAAGTATCTTACCTGTACAAAAAGGAGGCACTTCAATATTTCAAAAAGTACAAAATGTAACAATTGGAAGATAATGTTTTATAGTAAAATATTTGATTAACAATTTTTTCCTCTGGAAAAAATGTGTGATACTCCCTTATCACACAGAGTATCACACATTCTCTGAAAGGAAGTGGCACTAAAGAAAATAATGAGTGAATACCACAGTTTGGATCTAAATGGAATTTTGTATTTGACCATAAATCAATTCTTGATTTTGCTACTATTTATCTATACAGCCTTGAGAAAGTGATTACTTTTTTTTTTTTTTTGAGTTGAAGGATAATTGCTTTACAGAACTTTGTTGGTTTCTGCTAAGCACCAACGTGAATCACCATAGGCCTCCCTCTTGAACCTCCTTTTCATCTCCCTCCCCATTCCACCTCTCTAGGTTGTTTCAGAGCCTCTGTTTGAGTTCCCTGAGTCACAGAGCAAATTCCCATTGGCTATATATTTAAAAATATGGACCACTTCAAGAATTTGCGAGTCATCCTTTCACAGGGGCCATGCTAATCTCCTCTATATATGTGCTGCTGAAGTGAGCACAGTGGAACGTTCCATTATTCATCTGAAAACCGGGAACTCTACACTCTTTCATTTACTAATTTAACTAACATACCAACACAAAGAATTATAAATAAACATTTATATGGTCTTTCATTTGATCCTTCTTAACACTGACTGAAGTAGATAGAGCAGTACCTACTTTTACTGTCTTGAAATATGAAATGTGAGCCCATGCCCTTGTTTGTCCTTGTTTATAAGAAAATAAATTAAAAGACCTAGTTAAGAACAAGTTCTACTGATATTTGGCTTACTGCATTCCACTGCATGCTCAAGTTACCTTCAGTTATTATTACAAACGATAACTTATACATGTTTCCTATTTGAGGAGTTAGACAGAGTTAGAAAAATCCATTTATAACCAATTGAAAAGATGCTCATTGAGCTGCTGCAAAGTACTTTTATATGACATTAGTTGAAATCTATTTAGGAAAAAAAAAAGCTTCTTCCATAAGTGAAGATTTGTGTTAAAATCCTCTTGCTTGGATATAATCTATTCTCCAACCAGCCAAATAACTACATCCTTCATAATTTATGGGATTTATTTAATTACCCTGTATATCAGTCTTCACTGATACAGAATAATGTCTGTTCTTCATTATATTTTAATTCATGTTCTTATTTTAATTCACTTACTCTAAGGGAAGAGGGTGGTTGCTATGACCAGCACATTCTCTTAGCAAAACTCTATTAGCCTTAGCCCTGCTTCATTTTGTACTCCAAGGCCAACTCTGCCTGTTACTCCAGGTGTTTCTTGACTTTCTACTTTTGCATTCCAGTCCCCTGTAATGAAAAGGACATCTTTTTTGAGTGTTAGTTCTAAAATGTCTTGTAGGTCTTCATAGAATTGTTCAACTTCATCTTCAGCGTTATGGGTCAGGGCATAGACTTGGATTACCATGATATTAAATGATGTGCCTTGGAAATGAAGAGAGATCATTCTGTCATTGACTCATTTAAAAGATCCTGATGCAGGGAAAGATTGACGGCAGGAGGAGAAGGGGACGACAGAGGATGAGATGGTTGGATGGCATCACTAACTCAATGGACATGGGTTTGGGTAAACTGATATTTGGTGATCGACAGGGAGGCCTGGAGTGGTGAGGTTCATGGGGTCACAAAGAGTCGGACATGACTGAGTGACTGAACTGAACTGAACTCTAAGGGAGTATCACACATTTTGGAAGCTAAAATTTGTTAAAAGCTTACTTTCACATTCAGAAATAACATCTCAAATAGTGATGACATGCTAGGAAGAACACTAAAGTTGGATCAGATGTTTAAGATTATGTCCTTTCTCTCCCACAAGCCAGTTTTACGTCTTTGAGTCCCTATTTTCTTATCTGGACATACGGGATTTGGAACACATTTGCCTTTAACATCTCTTCTAACTCCACAATTCTGTGACATTTTCAAAATAATTAGATCACTGCGGGAAAAATATAACAGTAATTTTCATACACCCAGTTTAGCACTTACTCAAACACTCTAGCACTTACTCCCTGACATTTCATGATTTTTCTGTAACTTTTAAATATTTATTTATTTATTCCTTGAGCTGGTTGGGGAAGGGGGTGGGTGGAGAGAAGTTAAAAATTAAAGACAAAAGGATTTGCTTTATAAATAAAATAGATATCAAACAGGGTGAAAAAAATTTCTTAATGAGAATCCTTATCTTTGCAAATTACATAAATATAACACAAAGGAAAGTTTTTAGATGCTCTGCTACTTAGTTAAATAATCTGCCTCATATATTAATTTTTACTTTCTTTTTCATAGATTTAACATTGTTATGGGTTCAAAAGGATTATCCCCATTTCTTTTATTCTTTCCTCACTGTTAACAATACATTTTTAGCTTCAAAATACTATTAGAAAATGTGTATACACACACACAAAAATACTGTTAGGAAATGATTCCTTTTATTATAAAAATTAAATGAACACTATTTTGCCTGCTTGAGTTTATTTTAAGCTGCTGTGTCCACCTTAAGTGTGTACTTTTCCCCTCTTCTCATTATTTTATACAATTCTGTATTTTCTGAAGATCTTCCATATGAGAAAGAGTATATAAATTCTGGTAAATTCTAGGCAGATTTCCTTTAATCTACTTCAGGAATCCCCATGTGTTCAGCCAGACCATGCAGAATATGCTCGGCTATACGGAATATCCTGTTTTGGCAGGAATTCAATTTGGGGGAAGCAGGGGCAATTCTCTTAACAAGCTATCTTTTAAGGTGAACCTTTGTAGCAACCAGTGGCAGTGTCCCAAATCATTAAGAAAGCTTCCACACCTCTCTTTTCTCCTATATAATACTTCTGTCAAATAAATATCATCATTCTCAACTTCTGCTTTTTTACTGAAATAATATATTTTTAAGATATCATGAAAAACAAAATTATATTTTTATATATAATTTAGACTGCCAACAATACTCTTAAATGATAATACATGCAATAAAATATTCAGGAATAGCTCAAATACTTCATTTCCAAAGGGTGATCCATGACCAGAATCACTGGCAATACTTGACGTGATTGTCAGAGAGCAGAAACTTAGGCCTTAGAACAGAGCTACAGCATCAACAGCACTGCCATGCTAGATATACTTTTACCTTTTATCGTCCCTCGGCAAATCATAACAAATACTATGCTTAATGATGAACTCTTAGAAACTATAATAAAACATGTCCTCACATTGAAAGAAACAACCTAAAATCTCTTGCACATAAATTATAGATTTGTCACAATTTGTTATGCTTCTTAAATATGAGAATTTTGACTACCTTTCTGAACCCTCTTTTATGTTATTTTTCTTAGAAAAATTACTGTGTGCCTTATATAAAATGTTATATTAACTATATCATTTGTTTTGTTAATCATAACATTTTTAATCTATTATGGGTCAGAAAATTAGATAGAAAATATATTATAATTAAATAATAAACTAAATAAGCTTTCAATAAGACCTAAAGTATTCTTTCACCTAGTAAATTTTATACATGAATAAGATGACAACATTTTGACTGAATAAGAATGTATAGTTTCCTTATTCTCTACATATGGCTTTTACTCAGAATCAGGAGTCTTAAATAAATGATATCTAAGAAAATGAAGTTTTAAATGAAACAATAATTATTGTCATTTATTGTTGTGACCTTAAATGATTTAAATTGTATGCTATGTTCTTTTTAAATCTATATTCTAATAGAAACCATCATTCTATTTATAACCATCTATAGATATAATTTTAAAACACTCATTAATTCTGACTTTATTCTGATCTTATTACAAACTAGAAACATAGGCCCTAGTAGAACAAGTGAAATAAAGAAATGACTAGCCTCAATATCAATGCTTTTTTTATTACCATGAAGATAATTTTACCTAGAACATAAAACTGATTACCTTCCAGATAAAAATTCCCATTATGCCATATAATATATACTTTGAACCATATAATTGCACACTTCTGAAAAACCAGAATGCTTCTATTAAAGCAAATGAAATCGTATTTGAAACGAATCAAGTTTTATTAGGAATCTTTTCAAAATACATTTTGAATTATTAAACTACTTTATTAATAGGTAAAAATGACTAAAATGACAACTAGAAGTATTGTTTAAAATACATTGCCTTGCCAAGATTAAACATGGCCACTCAACTTCTTTCAGCTCTGCAGTTATCTTGGAAATTCTGAAATAACAAATCTTATGAAAACACAAACACCTCTCTAAGACACAGGTGGATCAGAAAACACTACTGTAGTCATAAGATAATTTCACCCACTTACTAACTCAATTATGTTTTAATTTTAAGATTGTTGTTATAAAAGTCATTTCAGAAAATATTTAGAAGAGAAAATTTAAAGCAAGTTTAACTTAAAACCAATATTCTCTTTTGAATTGAAAAGTGAGTGGAAATAGTAAAAGGTCTGTCAGGAAGCAAGGGATGTAATACAGACTTGGATCTACCTAGTTCATCAGCCCTTACTCACCTTTTTGTATTACAGCATTTTGCATTACACTAACAATAATGAGCTGAAATAATTAAAGATGTGATGAAGCAGCACAATATAAGAGCCAGGTAAACTGTAGAAACTCTTTCAGATTTTTATTATGCAGTTGTATGTAAATGGCAATGCATTTTCCAGCTGAAAATATATAAGTATATGAAATATTTGCAAATAATCATGCCCCAAATATTCTCCAATAAGTTGACAGAGTTAAATATTATCACTCAAGGTTTAAAATGGCAAACAAAGTTCAACATCTGGTTTCTAGTTTTGCATATAAGGAAGTAAGAAATCACAACTTTATATTAACATCAAGTAAAAAGCTGAGTTGATGGAAAAAATCAACAACACTTTTGGATCTGTAAGAGAGGTAAGAAAACAGGGTAAACTGCTGCCCCAAGATCGGAGAGATAAGTGGATACAGGGAGTCATGGCTTCATGGCACAGAGATTCTGCTAAGGTAGGAAAGCCTACACAGTAATTGATGAATTGTAAGTGCCTCGGCATGAAAGATAAACTCCAGAGGACTCATTTATAGAAGGTGCTCCACAACTCTGTGAGATATTCCTCTTGGAGCTGGAGCTTGTTCTCACAGTAAATATCAGGAAACTATTCCATTGTACTTTCTGTAAAAGGAGGACAAATGAACTAATCTGAAATATAACAGAGCACATGCTGTTCTTTTCAGTGAAGTCTGCTTTAAGGAGAAATTAGTTAACCAAAGACTAACCTGCTGGGGTATTAGTCAGAGTTTAAATGATCTGGGGTAAGTGAAATATAAAACTCTAGTCACCTCCATGTAGAAAAAGGGAAACACCAACTCCAGTGCACTCTAACCATCTACTCTCACCCTAAGTATGAAGGAAAAAAACAAACAAACAAACAACTGAGAAATACTTGTGATGTTCACTGTCCAGATGCTTAGGCTTACTAAAAACAGAGACCTAAACTTAGTACTATAGAATATTTCTCCTTCCCTATATCTCACCATCACGTTAGTATTTATAGCATTTCCTTTACCTAATAAAATAACTGCAGATGGTGACTGAGGCCATGAAATTAAAAATGCTTACTCCTTGGAAGAAAAGTTATGACCAACCTAGATAGCATATTGAAAAGTAGAGACATTACTTTGCCAACAAAGGTCTGTCTAGTCAAGGCTATGGTTTTTCCTGTGGTCATGTATGGATGTGAGAGTTGGACTGTGAAGAAGGCTGAGTGCTGGAAGAATTGATGCTTTTGAACTGTGGTGTTGGAGAAGACTCTTGAGAATCCCTTGGACTGCAAGGAGATCCAACCAGTCCATTCTGAAGGAGATCAACCCTGGGATTTCTTTGGAAGGAATGATGCTAAAGCTGAAACTCCAGTACTTTGGCCATCTCATGCGAAGAGTTGACTCATTGGAAAAGACTCTGATGTTGGGAGGGATTGGGGGCAGGAGGAGAAGGGGACAACAGAGGATGAGATGGCTGGATGGCATCACTGGCTCGATGGATGTGAGTCTGAGTGAACTCCAGGAGATGGTGATGGACAGGGAGGCCTGTTGTGCTGCGATTCATGGGGTTGCAAAGAGTCCGACACAACTGAGCGACTGAACTGAACTGAACTTAACTAATATGCCTGGCTACTGAGAAAAAAATTAAGGTCCATTAAGAACCAAAACACAATCTGAAGAGACAAAGCATCAGAATCAGCTACAGTAAGAATACTGGAATTTTCAGGCCAGGAATAAGTATGATTAATACTCTACTGAATAAAATAATATATAATAACAAATGGATCGTGTAAGCAGGAAGATGAAAGTGTTAAGAAAGGATTAAAGAGAAATATCAAAGGACAAAACACTGTAACAGAGATGAAGAATGTCTCTGGTGGACTCACTAGTAGATGGGACATGGCTGAGGAAAGAATCTCTGAAATGGAGGTTACCTCAACAGATTTTCAAAACTAAAATCAAAGTGAACAAAAACTAGAAAAAGGAAACAAAACAGAATATCTAAAGACTTAGGAACAAAACCAAAAGGTGTATCATTCATGTAATAGGAATATCAGAAGAAGAACAAGAGTATAGAAGAAATAATATGTGAAATAATATGACAGAATTTCCCTCAAATCAATTAATGTCAGATACCAAACTACAGATCCAGTAAGCTAAGAGAAACCAAGCAGGATAAAATATTAAAATAAAACAAAACAACACACACACACACACACAAACACAAAAAGATAAAAATAAAAACAAAAAAACCCACATCTAGACATATAACTTTCCGACTGCAGAAAAAAAAAGACAAAAAATAAATTCTGAAAAATTATGAAGTAGTTAGATGGGAGAAAATGATATATCTACATAGAGACAACAAAAAAGATTACATTGATTTCTCAGAAGCCAGAAGCCAAGCAAGCAAGAAGGTAGAGTGAAATATATAAAATATTGAGAGAAAATTAAGAAAAACAATAACCTAGAATTCTGGACACTGCAAAACTATTCTTCAAAAGTGAAGGAGAATTAAAGACTGTCAATTCAGTTCAGTCACTCAGTCATGTCCGATTCTTTGCGATCCCATGGACTGCAGCATGCCAGGCCTCCCTGTCCATCATCAACTCCCAGAGTTTACTCAAATTCATGCCCATAGAGTCGGCGACGGAGAAGGCGATGGCACCCCCACTCCAGTACTCTTGCCTGGAAAATCTCATGGACAGAGGAGCCTGGTGGGCTGCGGTTGATGGGTTCGCGAGAAGAGTCGGACACAACTGAGCGACTTCCCTTTCACTTTTCACTTTCATGCACTGGAGAAGGAAATGGCAATCCACTCCAGTGTTCTTGCCTGGAGAATCCCAGGGACGGGGAGCCTGGTGGGCTTCCGTCTATGGGGTCGCACAGAGTCAGACCGACTAAAGCGACTTGGCAGCAGCAGCAGCAGACATAATTTCCCTTCCTTGGATTGAAGAAATTGTCATTTTCAGAGTATTAGTATAATTCTTCTTTGCTCCCCAAAACCATGATACTGTCACTTATTTACCCTCAGCTCATTTGTAATGATGCTAATGTGGCCACCAGATGTGAAGAGCCAGTTCATTGGAAAAGACCCTGATGTTGGTCAGGAACAAAGATTAGGGACTGGAGGAGAAGGGGGCAACAAAACATGAGATGGTTGGATCACGCTGCCGACTCAAAGGACGTGTTTGAGCAAATTCCAGGAGATAGTAAAGGACAGGGAAGCCTGTCGTGCTGCAGTCCATGGTGTCACAAAGAGTCGGATATGACTAAGTGAATAAACAACATCTGTAAAGGTGGGTAAAGCCCACAGACTTGAGTATGATAGTGCAGAGAAATGTGCAGAGATAGTGCACAGAATGATTCTTGATGCATCTCACGTGACAATGGGCAAGTATCACCCAGTCCAAGCAGTGACTCCTGGTAAATGAACTTCAGTCCATAGGACTGGGAATTGCTGAGCAAGGCACACAATGCTGATTGAATATATAAAATTTAAATCTGAATTTTTACATAATAATAAAAGGAGACCTCTAAAAGAGTGGTGACTGGGATTGCGCTCCTTGGGAATATCACTTCAGTCCTCCAGATAAAAGAATCACTCAGGCTAGAGTTATCATACAAAGGAACAGAGGAAAACAAAACACATTATGAAGGTAGAAGATCTTTGATAATTTATATCCCCGCATAAGGAGAGGGAGAGTCAAGAAATGACTTTCTGTGTTTTAATGGATGATGTTCTCTTTCATTGTGACCGAGTTCTTTGGATAAAGAACACATTTTGTATGTGTGCTGACAGGTACAGTTTTGTTTTGGTTGAGTTCTTTCTCTCTCTCTCTCTTTTTTTTTTTTTTTTGCTAATTTCATTCTATTGCAAAACAGAAGTCTGAAAATTGCGCAAATTGCTTTTGTGAATTTGTTATTACAGCCACTTATAAATCAGTTCAGGTTTCTTATCTTCTGTTTTTACCAACAAACTTCCCTTGAATGTTCCAGCATATCATTTGTAATAATAATAAAGAAAATATTACCCGAGCCTGTTTTGAACAAATATAGATTCAAAAGTCTTATTTGAGAAGGCTGCTTTTCACATTTAAAAAGGAAATGACAGAAAGTTCTTTTTAAACAATAATGTCCCTCAAAAGCATAACTCAGTTGACAAAAGATTGATATGTATCTAATTTCTGAGAAAACTTCGGAGGATTTACAGAGTTTCATCTTCCCAAGTATACACCTCTGGGAGGAGATGCAAATTTAGGGTCATGTGAAAAACGAGATTGGGGTCTTGTTTTCTGGCGCCACACTAGGGTGGTCTACAAGCCAGGTCCTGACCATGGCAGGGAGGGTGGCTGGGCTGTGGTCTCGCCCGCGGGGAACCCTAAATCCTGGTTCTGGTGAGTCGCTGGGTTGGTGGGTGCCCTCCAGCTAGCACTAGACCACCCAGTTGCCAGAAAGGGACCAAAGAGCACCCTCATCCTTTCACAGAGGCCCCAAAAGACTAAGTGAGAAAACAGAGGCCGCTTGGTGATACACAGTCAAGAAGCGGCAGATTACTAGTTTGAAGACAGTGCATATGGGTTAGGGTGCTTCCCCTTCTCTCCCAGGGGGAGAGAACTGGATTTACACCAGTTCTTGGGGAACCAGGAGTATCTTTTCTTCTCCTGAAGGATCTGTCACAAGCAATGGAAATGATAGAGTCCCAGACTCTCCTTCTGACCCTGCTGACCGTGAAGGTAAGGATGGAGCCTCTTTAGCAACAATATGAATAAATGCTGTGAAACCAGCAATATGAGTAAGTTTATTGAAGTTGCTGTTGTTTAGTAACTGTCATGTCCGAGTCTTTTGTGACCGCAGGCCACCAGGCTCTTCTGTCCATGGGATTTCCCAAGCAAGAATATGGGAATGGGTTGCCATTTCCCATGGGGATCCTCCTGACCCAGGGTCAAACCTGCGTCTCCTGCAAGGGGATTTTTTTACCACTGAGTCACCAGGGAAGCCAAGTTTATTGAAACATTTACAGTTTTGTGTCAACATTTAGATAAAACTTTCACTTTAAATATTCATTCCCACTAATTTTTATGCCCAATATTTCAGTCAACTTTGGTTCTGTTGGCTTGTATTCTATGAATTGTATTTCATGCCTCTAAAGCATCCTTTTTTTTTTTTTTTTTTTTTAATCTTGGGAGATCTCAACCACCAGAGAAAAGAAAATTTTCTGATGGCTACCATTTGAAAGATAATTCACAATAGTGTATGCAGTATTAGCAATTCAGAATGGGTTTTGAATTAAAAAAATACATTAAAGGAAAGTGAATTGAAGGAAACAGGACATGTTGAGGAATAAGTGTACCTGGGAGAGAAGAGCTGTCAACCTAAAATGAAAAACAGTAATAATTAAAGCAAAGTAAGAATCAGCAGCATCTCCATGCCCTATTTCTGAGGCTGTACTTTTAGAACATGACTATAAGAAATTAATCATTCCTCTGCCTGTAGATACACAACCTACTAAGTCTTACTACTATATCAGTTGTTATGAAATTCTTTGGGGAAGGCCACTAAATACTGACACATACTCAGCTCCTTGGGAGGACAGTATGTGTTTTTGTGCATTTCCAGTACAATATTCTAGCTCTTAAAATGTCTACAACTAAGCCTTTTTCTTTAGTACTGTGGTGTTTCTATGCTAATTAACCAGGAGTTCAAAAAGAGAAAAAGTACTTTCTTACTTAACTGTCATGAGCCAGGATTACAAATATAATCAAAGATCTGGAGTCAAGTGACACTTATTGAAATCAATATTAATATAAAAATGCAAAAAGTTTATTATATGGTATCCAAAAGATGTAGGAGATGCACTGACAAACAGGCTAAAGTGAGAAGAATGTGTAAGCCAGGTGGGTGATTCATCCTCCTGAATCCAGTTTAATAGAGAGTATATACTAACTGTTCCATGCTTCTGAACAAAGAGTTAGGTAAACCAAATACTTTGCAATTATTAGCAGCTATACTAATTGTTATACACAGAGCAAGATGCTTTTTCTGAGTTCTTATGATCAAGTCTCAGAGTAAGGCCAGCACATCTTTAAGTCTTCTGTTCCTAGGACTCACAGCAACCTAAGAATAGGCACATCCACTTTGCCAACACTGTAAAGTAGACCTTATGACCTTTCCTTCTCCCTTCCCTTCTACATAGCTATTAGCAGGTTCTGTGCGACAGCCAAAGGCCCGTGAAAAGGCAGAAATGTGATTTTGATCTTTTTAGTTTCTCACTAAATTACAGAATCAGTTCTCTGGTTGTCAGCTGCTGACAATTTTATAACAGTTTATTTTTCAGTGCCTCTCTGAATAACACCAATTTATGGTTTAAGGTGCTCATTTGTATCAAGACAGAGTCCTTAGTGGTTAGATGGGTCATTCCTGCAAATATTTGTTTTGCAAGTGACCTTCACAGTTGGAATTTTTTTTTTTTTATAATGAGAAAAATTGGACATGCTTTAATATTATATATATATATATATATATAATTTTTAATAGAGTCAGATACAGTTACAAAGTAGTAAACATCCTATCTTGAGAGGAAAAAAAACATTTTTTAAGAAGTAACTTATCTAAGATCTCAAAAAAAAATAAATAAAAGCTGTAAAGTTGAATATCTTGACTTTAAATCTTGTCAGTCAGTTCAGTTCAGTCACTTAGTCGTGTCTGACTCTTTGCAATCCCATGAACTGCAGCACACCAGGCAACTCCTGGAGTTTATCCAGACTCATGTCCATTGATTTGGTGATGCCGTCCAAACATCTCATCTTCTGTTGCTTTTTCTCCTTCTGCCTCCAATCCCTCCCAGCATCAGGGTCTTTTCCAATGAGTCAACTCTTCGCGTGGGGTGGCCAAAGTATTGGAGTTTCAGCTTCAGCATCAGTCCTTCCAATGAACACCCAGGACTGATCTTTAGGATGGTCTGGTTGGATCTCCTTGCAGTCCAAGGGTGTCTCAAGAGTCTTCTCCAACAACACAGTTCAGAAGCATAAAATTTTATAGTTAATACAAACTCTCTCAAGAGATTCTGGTCTTGGATGCAGTTTTTGAGAAGCAATAAACCCCTCTCCAATGATGAACTTTATTATTTTTTCTCTGGTTAAAAAGATATACTTTATTTCCAACAAAAGTGTTTGGACATATCATACATGTATGATATACAAACCATATATGATATATACACATATACACACTGACATCATTTCTTGATATTTAGAAATAAACTTCATATATACAATTTGTATATATATAAATTTTATATATTTTGTAATTCTATATCATGTAGTCTGTTATTCTCATAAAACTTTATATAAAATACAGATTAATACAAATGAAATATCAGAAATTTAAATAGGTGTTATCAATGATAGGATAGTTATTAAAATGTAGCTTGATGTTAAATTACTGAGCTGACCCATGTAGAATATTCTATTCATATAGGCAAATAGAGCATGCAATTATCTTTAAGCTTTACCAGTATTTACCGCATATCTGGTAACACTCAGGCACTGCCAAATGGTCTCATTTTTAAAGGGCTATTATTTGGTCCCTGCCAAGCATCCAAAAATGTGGATGAGACAGCATTATTTGATGCACAGGATGATTCAAGTAGAGGATGTGGGGTGGGAGGTGGGAGGGGGCTTCGGCATTGGGAGATTGTGTTCACCTATGGCTGATTCGTGTCAATGTATGGCAAAACAAATACAGTATCGTAATTTAAAAATAAATAAATTAATTAAAATTAAAAAAAAGAAATAACATCATTAAATTGTGGTTAATATTATGCTATGCACACAGTCAAGGTACTTCAAGATAATTTAAAGGGATAATTATTTTGGTCATTGTTGTTCAGGAAAGATTTTGTGGTAAAAATAACAGTTGATCATTATTAGAAAAGGCTGATGGGAATTAATAAGTTGAAGGCAGGGAAAAGATTTTTTCAATCAAAGGAGTGTTGTGAATAAATCATGAATCTGTCATGGCATCTGCTGAAAACTACAGTTTAAAGGATAGGCTATAAAGGAGCAGATGCTGAGTTAGAAGAAGCCTCAGGTCACTTCATTAAGGGCTTTCACGCCAGACAATAGAGATTAAACAATTCCTCCTGCTAGCTGCGGAGCAAATGAAGAATTTTTAAACAAAAGAGTGCATAACACATTCACATTTTATTTTAAAAGGGTGAATCTTACTGCAACCTGGAAGATCATTTTAAAAATGATAATACTGGACAAAAGGAGACCATTTAGAGATCAATTAAAAAGATTTAGATGATAGACTAATCGGGGACTGAACTAAGTAGTCATATAGAGACAGATTATTGTAGTGGATTGAAGCCAGATTCAAAAACAAGATTCTACAAGACCTGGTAAAAATCAAATGAGGGTGAGTAGAAAAGAGAGGAATTTGGGCTAATTATTGGGTTTCTGATATTCATAACTATATACTTGGTAGATGCCTAGGGCGATATGGAGGCCTGGGAGGAAAAAATAGGTGTAATAATTTTGTAGAAAAGTGAGTAGCTGAATTCAGATTTGGACAATTAGAATTTGAAGTAACCATGGGACAGTGGGCATTTAAAAGCAAGTCTTGAGTTTTAGCTTGGAGCATATGTATTCAATTGAGTGCTTGAGCTTTAAGAACTGAGATGTCTTTCAGTTCAGTTCAGTTGCTCAGTCGTTTCCGACTCTTTGCAACGCCATGAATTGCAGCACACCAGGCCTCCCTGTCTTTAAGCTAAAATAAATAAATTATATTGTCATTTTAATTATTCTGCATAATTATTTCTTAAAAGAAGTGTTTCTTTTACCTTTTCCTTTTTTTTTTTGTATTTTTATGGTAAATTGAAAATAATCACCACTCATACTAAATTTGACTAATAATGCTTTCCCTTAATACTTCCTTTTCTTTCTCTTCTTTAATGCCAGCAAATAGTTTATGGCTAAAATCAATAAAAATTAACTGATTAGACAATCTGCAGGTAATTACAGGTATCTCTCTTTCTATCATATTTTAAAAACTTATTCTAGTAAGTCAAACTTTATAGAAAGTTGAACAAAATTTTCCATAAACTCACTGGATCATTACATTAAACAAATCAGATATAACATGGTTTTATTCAGTATATTGAATGTAAGTTTTCTTAAAAGAGTAACTTAAAATTATGATATGCTACAGTGGTCTCTAAAAATGATCAGTCATTATTAACAAATATATTTTAACCTTACATTTCATCCATTTCAATTATTAGTCACTGATTGATGAACTTAGAGAATTAAAAGAGTGAGTTGTTATTAGATAGGCAATATAAACATGTATAAAGAACACAGCCTTTGGAGCTGGACTGCTGGATTCAAATCCCCAAATCTGTTATTCACTGACTTTGTGACTTTAGATAATTTACTTAACTCTTTACCTTATTTTTCTCTGCTGCCTCACCTTGGCACATAGTGATCATAATGTAAAGATGTCATAAACATCTAAAAGTGCTTCTAATCTGATATACAGATTGTAAACAAATACAAAATTATTTACAACTAACAAACTACAAAAAAATGCCTTTTACACATTCAAGAAAGCTGATTAAATACATAGAAAAATAGGGGTTAAAAATTGTGTCATGCTTTCTGCCTAAGGACTTAGGCATAATAGACATAGTGATGGATAATGGATATCAAAACAGAATTAACTTTGTTTTTAGCAGTGGCTTCTAAATATTGTCATATATAGGACATATTAATCA
The DNA here is from genome assembly GCA_917880005.1 of Nanger dama. Classification (NCBI taxonomy): domain Eukaryota; kingdom Metazoa; phylum Chordata; class Mammalia; order Artiodactyla; family Bovidae; genus Nanger; species Nanger dama. The sequence goes on along the minus strand of CAKJTW010000090.1, from coordinate 6,004,871 downwards.
CTATTTCCTCATTTGTAAAGTGGGAGTAACATCAGCTCTACTTAGTAATTTAATAATATTTATATATTCATATCAATTTATTTATACTTATATAACTATTATGAAACAGTTTACTCATGATAAAGCTTATATATTCCCTACTTTATCTAGTAGAATGAGTTACTATATTGCTAAATATACAGCTGAACAAAGAGGTATATATAAGGGATCTAAATTACTTTCTTAAACATCATATCTGAAGGTCAGTCTTGGTTTGTGAATCCATATTCTGAGTTTTTCCTGTTATTCTATATATTGAATGTCTATCCCAAATAAGATCTTCATAAGAGACATTACTTTGCCAACAAAGGTCCATCTAGTCAAGGTTATGGTTTTCCAGTGGTCACGTATGGATGTGAGAGTTGGACTATAAAGAAACCTGAGTGCCAAAGAACTGATGCTTTTGAACTGTGGTGTTGGAGAAGACTCTTGAGAGTCCCTTGGACTGCAAGGACCTCCAGCCAGTCCATCCTAAAGGAGATCAGTCCTGGGTGTTCATTGGAAGGACTGATGTTGAAGCTGAAACTCCAATACTTTGGCCATCTGATGTGAAGAGCTGACTCATTGGAAAATACCCTGATGCTAGGAAAGATTGAGGGCAGGAGAAGAAGGGGATAACAGAGGATGAGATGGTTGGATGGCCTCACCGACTCGATGGACATGGGTTTGGGTAGACTCTGGGAGCTGATGATGAACAGGGAGGTTTCGCGTGCTGCAATTCATGGGGTTGCAAAGAGTCAGACATGACTGAGCAACTGAACTGAACTGAACTGAAGACATTGTTTACAAACCATAACTTTACAAACTATAAAATATTGTAACACAAGTGGTATAATTTTAAGTATGCCTTTAGGGATGGATAGGATTTTAAAAACAGAGCAAGTAGATAAGTTACTCTGATATAGCAAACAATTTAACTTGGCTGAAGATGTGACTTAGATTCAGTTAAGTTCAGTTCAGTCACTCAGTCGTGTCCAGCTCTTTGTGACCCCATGAATTGCAGCACGCCAGGCCTCCCTGTTCATCACCAACTGCCGGAGTCCACCCAAACACATGTCCATCGAGTCAGTGATGTCATCCAATCATTTCATCCTCTGTTATCCCCTTCTCATCCTGCCTTCAATCTTTCCTAGCATCAGGGTCTTTTCCAAAGTAATGTCTCTGCTATTTAACATGCTCTCCAGGTTGGTCATAACTTTCCTTCCAAGGAGTAAGCGTCTTTCAATTTCATGGCTGCAATCACCATCTGCAGTGATTTCAGAGCCCAGAAAAATAAAGTCAGCCACTGTTCCACTGTGTCCCCATCTATTTCCCGTGAAGTGATGGGACTGGATGCCGTGATCTTCGTTTTTTGAATGTTGACCTTTAAGCCAACTTTTTCACTCTCCTCTTTCATTGCCATCAAGAAGCTCTTTAGTTCTTCTTCAGTTTCTGCCATAAGAGTGGTGTTAGAAGATTACAATGCAATATTTGACCTGGGAACACTCATTCATATCTCACTCTTTCCCTTGAAGTCCCCCAAACAAATATATGTGCAGAACAATTCATGGACAAGAGAAGGAAAGTAATATTTTTCTCCCACCTCCACCCCTGAGAAAGTATACCCAAGATTCTTGGTAGGTTGGGATGGACCATGCTGATCTACTCCTGATCTACCCTCCTCATCCCCAGCTCACATCAGGCTGTCCAACTCAACACACACATTTCACAGGGTTGAGTCATCAAGACATAATCTGTTTGGTCCCTTGCCAAACAGTCTCTGACTATGCTTAGTATGTCTGGGGGTAACTCTCAAATGAATTATCTGCATTATAGACTTACCTAGCCTATCAAAAGAAAAAAAAAATGACTACAGCTTTTAAATCATTTGAAATTTTATTTGATCAAGTGAGTTTTCAAGAAGAATAAAAAATTTAGTTATTATCTTAGAATGATTCAAATGGAATATTTAAAGATGTATAATAGATAATAACTGTAAAGGGAAGAATGGAGAGGGAATACACTGAATAAGTAAACTGGGGAATAGGAGGGGGTATAGAAAGCATACATATAGGGAGATACATGAAGACAGTTTTAATTTTGAGAAAATTAACAATAATTGACTTTAAGTCACTAACTCTGCTACCAACAGATTGAAAGAAACATATGTACAGAGAATGAGACTAGACAAAGACTTTTGGTGCTTCCCTGGTAGCTCAGTCAGTAGCAAATCCACCTGCAATGCAGGAGACCTCAGTTTGATTCCTGGGTTGGGAAGATCCCCTGGAAAAGAGATAAGGCTACCCACTTCAGTGTACTTGGTCTTCCCTGGTGACCCAGAAGGCAAAGAATCCTCCTGCAATGCGAGAGACCTGGGTTCAGTCCCTGGGTTGGGAAAATCCCCTGGAAGAGGGCATGGCTACCCATTCCAGTATTCTGGCCTGGAGAATCCCCATGAATGGAGGAGCCTGACCGGCTCTAAGAATCAGACATGACTAAGTAACTAAGTACAACACAACTGTGTTAATTTAGCCTTTAAAAATCAATTGCCTTGTGTTTTGGGCTCAATACCAAGAAGTCTTAATTTGACACTGAATGCCAGTCTAAGGGTCTAGTACAGAAAACATTTGAATAGCACTTTTCTAAGTTCTTTTCTTTGTCCTAACCCACTTTCTATTCTGCTGGTGATAAATGATAAGTTCAAAGAAAACAAACAGCCTAGGAATGTTGAATTTTGGGAGGCTTGGAAGAAATGGGATTATTAGTGTGAGTCCTAATAATCTAAGGATTTAAAGCTTTATTTGTTATTATTTCATATTATATTACATTAATCAGGCTTCCCTGAAAGCTCAGTTGGTAAAAATCTGCCAGCAATGCAGAAGACCCCAGTTTGATTCCTGGCTTGGGAAGATCTACTGGAGAAGGGATAGGCTACCCACACCAGTATTCTTGGGCTTTCCTTGTGGGTCAACTGGTAAAGAATCCACATGCAATGCAGGAGAACTGGTTCGATACCTGGGTTGAGAAGATCCCCTGGAGAAAGGAAAGACTACCCACTCCAGTATTCTGGCCTGGAGAATTCCATGGACTGTATAGTTCATGGTTTTGCAAAGAGTTGGACATGACTGAGTGACTTTCACACACACATTATGTTAATATATATCATTCATTATATCATATTATGTTATAGACAGGAGAAACCTGGTTACGACAAAGTGCTTTGAATTTAGCCAGCAAAATTATGGATAAAACAAAAAGGGAGTTATGCTTAGGAATGTATTTGTAGAGGACTGGTGAGTTATTTGAGCCTGGACAGCCTATCCCCTCAATGTCTGGCCACACTTAATGGCAATTAAGAAAACAAAAATAAACAAATGGGACCTAATCAAACTTAAAAGCTTCTGCATCAGGAAGGAAACTATAAGCAAGGTGAAAAGGCAGCCTTCAGAGTGGGAGAAAATAATAGCAAATGAAACAACTGGCAAAGAATTAATCTCTAAAATATACAAGCAGCTCAGGCAGCTCAATACCAGAAAAACAACCCAATCAAAAAAATAGATGCACATAGATGCACAACATCATTCATTATTGGAAAGATCCAAATCAAAACCACAGTGAGATATCATTTCAGGCTATCAGAACGGCCACCATCAAAAAATCTACAAAAAATAAATTCTGGAGAGGGTATGGAGAAAAGGGAACCCTCTTACACTGTTGGTGGGAATGCTGATACAGCCACTATGGGAACAGTGTGGAGATTCCATTAAAAACTGGAAATAGAACTGCCATATGACTCAGCAATCCTACATCTGGGCATACACACTGAGGAAATCAGAATTGAAAGAGACATATGAACTCCAATGTTCATTGTAGTACTGTTTGCAATAGCTAGGACATGGAAGCAACCTAGATGTCCATCAGCAGACAAATGGATAAGGAAGCTGTGATACATATACACAATGGAATATCATTCAGCTGTAACAAAGAACACATTTGAGTCAGTTCTAATAAGGTGGATGAGACTGGAGCCTGTTATATAAAGTGTAGTAAGTCAGAAAGAGAAACTCCAATATAGCATATTAACACATATATATTGAATTTAGAAAGACAGTAATGACAATTGCAGGAGGGGCGCTCCGCAGAAAGGGTGGAGGCAGTGGAACTTCCCTCAGCAAAGCCGAGGGGTTCCCGAGGAGAGGTGAACCTGCTGTCCACCAACCCAGCCCCTCGGCGAGCGAGCGAGAGACAATCAGACGCGACAGGGGTTCTGTCGAAGCAGTTCCGGTTTATTGTTGCAAATTCCCAACTTATATAGACAAACAGGAGGGTTTTAGGAGGGACTTTCCATAGTTGCACCAATCACGTTAAAGGTCAAATTGTCATGTCCCTTCATTATAACAGGAGTCTATGCAGATCACACACTGTCTACATGCATGGAAATCAAGAGAGCCAATCAAGAAACTTTGACAGACAACATAGACCCTGCCCCCCATCTCTTCCGCCAGGCGCCATCTCAGGTTTTCAACCGCAAAGCTAGCCCCTTTGTTTTTAAGGTTTCCCATTTAGGGCCCCACAGACAATCCTGTATGCAAGGCAGCAAAAGAGACACAGATATAAAGAACAGACTTCTGGACTATTGAGAGAAAGCAAGGGTGGGATGATTTGAGAGAGTAGCATCAAAACATGTTTATTACCTTATGTGAAATAGATGACCAGTGCAAGTTCGATGGACGAAGCAGGGCACTCAAAGCCAGTGCTCTGTGACAACCCAAAAGAATGAGGTGGGGAGAGAGGTGGGAGGGGGTTCCAGATGGGGGTCATATATATACCTGTGGCTGATTCATATAGATGTATAGCAAAACCATCAGAATATTGTAAAGTAATTATCCCCCAAATATAATTAACTTAAAAAGAAGAAAATGACCATTAACAAGTAGTCTGAGAGACCTAATGGCCACGTGTCCAAGACAGCCTTAGATAACAGAGTATACACTGCATAGTGCTGAAATTGTCATAAGCCCACATTCAGGAATATAAGTTTTTTGCCTGAATTGACAAGTTAACAATCCAGTTTTCTAGAAGATTCAGAGGCTATCAAAACAATTTCAATTCCCTTCTCCACTATGTCTTGATTAGCGTGATTAGGGACACTAACAATTTGATTTCTCTTTTCATTCAGCTTTCTGTCTTCCTGCCTTATATGATCTTTAACATTAAAGTTAATTTATATCTTATCCATAACTCTTCTGCATGAGTCATTTTTTTTTATAAAGTCATTTGGAGAGGAAAGAGCAGAACATCTATTTTTAAAATTTTTATCGAACTATAGTTGATTTAAAATGTTATGTCAGTTTCAGGGGAACATTCTTATTAGCCTTATTTCTAGAAATAGAAATTTAATCCATAATGAAAGAAGCTGCTTGATGACTCCCAACTGTCTGTTATTTAATACCTTATTCTTTTCTAATTCTTACACCTTCTCAGGGTTTCATTGTACATGTTTGTTGGTTTGATTATACGTATTTAATCCTTGTTTGTACATCAGAACTTCTATAATCATGTCACTTTTGTGCTTTATTATATATTCATTTCCCAAAATAGTGCCTGGACTATGTGTATGCGTGTGTGCTGTCATTTCAGTCGCGGCCAACTCTGCAACCACCTGCCTGGATTATAGAAGGAACTAAATAAATATGTATGGAATGAATGAATTAAGGAACAAATATTCAAGCTTCAGAAGTATACACTGATGATGTATGATTCAGAGACACAAAGGATGTTGGCAAAAAATAGCTTTAATTTCATAGGATGAGACCAACTCTCAGTTCCATTGGGTCTTCCCAGTTAGATATATAAAAAGTAAAAGCAGCAATTCATGATGTTCATTCCTAGTTGTACTTGCAATAGATAGCATAATACAGAGAGTGAGACTTGTAATATTTAACAATAATATGCATCGCTGTTAATAAACAGGACATTGATTAATTAATTAGCATGTAACCACAATATACATGAAAAAGACAATATTAGGCAAAATACTTGCTTTAGTTTTACTCAGGCTGCATACAGCTCCCCCTCGAAACCATGAAAAAGTATTATCAGTAACAACATGCAGATTTTCCCCTCATTTTTTTTTCTGAGCCAGAATACTTTAAATAAGAATAACTCATTCCATGAAAAGCCCTCATGTCAACAAACAAATCTGATTAAACACAGACTTCTCTTAGTAAGTATGAGCAAACAGAATGATCACTGAAAAGATAAAAGACTTAGAAACTTTAAATAAAGTAATTGATCTGACAATACTAAGCAAATATCCTTACATGGCTTAAATGTAATTATGGAATAAACACAAAATGTATTTTAATAAGATTTGCAAAGAAAATGCAAGTACAAACTAGAATATTCACTTTGTAAACATCTATAAATGTATTGATCTAGAAAAGTTTCACTTTCTTATTTAGGGGAGGGTGAAAGTGTACTACCATAGACATTAACAGACTGTGTAAACACATTTATTTTCATTAATGATAATGCCTAATTAAAGTAAAATAAGATAAGTTTGAATTACAAGAGAAATATCTCTCACAAATGAAGAGGAATAACTTCAAATAAGTATTAGCAATCTGACTCAAAGTAGAATACAACCCCACCCAACATATTTTCTAAGAAACCATTTGATCTACACATAACTGATTATCATTATGTCAATCAATAAAAAAACATATCAGTAGTTTTACAAAATTTAATTGATAATATGAAATACTCATCCTTAATTTTTAAAAAAGCTCAAGAGATCCCAGTGAAAGGAAGAAACAAATACTTTAACTGTAATACTTTGTCCCAGTCAAAGAAAATATCCAAATTTTCATGCCCAAAATAAGGCATCATGGGATTTGGGCATGTAGAAAACTGGTTTAGAGAAAGTTATGCTAATGAATCTGACCCTAGTCACTGAGAAAAATTCCCACTTAGATTGAGAAGATGACTGGGTATTTTAGAGGGTTGCACAGGGCTAGCTTACAGAGCAGTAATCACCCAGAGGGATGGGATGGGGAGGAAGGTGAGAGGGGGTTCAGGAGGGGGAACACATGTACACCCATGGCGGATTCATGTCAATGTATGGAAAAACCAATACAATATTGTAAAGTAACTAGCCTCCAATTAAAATAAATTAATTTTAAAAATAAATAAAAGTTTTGGGGAAAGAACAATAAAATAAATCCAAAGAAAGCAGACACAATAAAATAAAGGTAAAAGCTCATATTAATTAAAAAGATATAGAAACAATGAAACCGAAAGCTGTTTCAAATAACCCAATAAAATTCTTAAAAGTTTTCATCAGGTTGATGAAGAAACACAAAATTAGCAAATGTAAAAGAAATCAGCAAACACACAGCAAAGATTAACTAATTCATTCCTATACACACAAGTAAAACATAGCTTATATAAAATTGATGATTTGTCTCCAAATAATAAAAGACTAGCAAATAAATGAAGCAAAAATGTCTGCACAGGAACTCCCTTCCTCTGAGCCCTCATCCAAAAGTCCCTTCTTCCGCCCCAGCATCCATTTGAGCAGTTACCAACTCATGAAACCTTCACAGGAGCCAAGGATTCCAGGGAAGGGACTCAGCCATTTGGGTGAAGAACAGAAATACTGAAAAGTTGGAAAGGAGGGGGCACAGTCCCTCGCCCCTGCCTGTAGCTCTGGCCACCCTGCACGAGATGAGGGCGAAGTGGGCACTCGATCACTGTGGACCCCGACAAAGGCCAGCCTCTGTGGCCCTGCAGGAACCAAGGCCCAACGCACCGTACCTGCCCCTCCAGTTGCCCCAGAAGCATCCTCATTCCCCTGCTCCCGGCTCCCTCAGCACCTTCCCTGCTCAAGGCCCCAAGTGGCTTCCCCAACTCAGGCTCTGGCAGCAGGTTCCCAAGAACCTGGGCCCTGAGTGCACGTGGGTGCCTGCCGACCCCAGAGGCCCCGGGTGACCCCCTCGAACCCCCAGCGACATCCAGCACACAGGCTCTGGCAAACTGCTGCCACTCCAGGCTCTCCCCCGTGTCTTAAGGTCTTAAGGCAACAAGGCCCCAGGACAGTGTCCCTGACACTGGACCCTGGTGGGCTCCCACCAATCCAGGCCAACTCACGTCGGTGTCCACTGACTCCAGTAGCCCTGGGAGGGTTCTCCAGCCACGAGCTGCTCCTAGGTCACCAAGTTCTGTGGCTGCAGCAAACTGAGGCCTGCAGCTCCGGACACCAGCGGCTTCCGACGGCTTCCCACGGCTTCCCCAGCACCAAGTTCTCGCGAGAAGGTTCTCCGTGAACTGAGGCTCAGCTCACCTGGGCATCAGCGAGCTCCTGCGGGCCTAGGAGAGTCTCGGGGCGCCAGCTGGCTTCCTTTGTCCAGGCTCTCTCAGAGAGCCAGTGAACGTGAGGCCCGCTGCTGACTCACCGAGTGGCGGATACTCCTGTGGGAGGACACAGGAGGCTTCCCAGCGCAGTCCCATGAGTCTTTGAGCGTCTGGCTTTCCCAGCCAGCCGGGGCCTGGAGCCACTACCGCACCCCAGGGTTCCTGCGGCTCCTGTGCAGCGCTGTGGACTCAGAGGCCAGGCATAAACCATTATTCTCAGGCGCCTGGTTGACCCCTTTGTATCCAGAGTCAAGGACACAAGTCCATCAGAAGTGACACCAGTACCAAGCCTGCTCCTTGAATGCAAACTCCAGGCCTGCACGTCTGGACTGTCGCACCAGGACAGGCCTCAGGAACCAAAACCCAGACCAGACCAGCTGCTGACCCAGGCACCAGGCCCAAGGTCTCCATCAGCCATGTACACCAGCAGATCTCTGGGGGGCTGACTGGTAGCGGGGTTTGCCTGCTGAAGCCCGTCTGCGAAGACTGGAGGAGGTGCCTACACCCTCAAATATGCAGACACCAACGGAAGAGCACAAAAATGGTGATACCAAGGAAACGGCGATTCCACTAAAGGAAACTGGCAAAACTCCAGTGACTGACCCAAAAGAAAGGGAAACCTACGAATTGTCTGCAGAACCTGGGCGGTCTTCTTTTTCCGGATTGGAGACTGAGAAATGCTAAATCTGGGCTAACTTCTTCCAGCTGTGTTGTTTCTCAACTTTAAGGTCTCTCCCTAACAAAATCCATTTACTTTCTCACTGCCTTTTAGTGTTCTTTTTAGCTTTCTCTTGTGTTCTTTTCAGGGTTTACAGTTGTATTTAAGTGGGAGGAAAGGAGAGAAGTCTAAACTATTTTATCCTTGAATATCTCCTACTACAGAATAAAAATATTAAACTTTAATAATTTTTTTTTGCATATACAGCTATTTAAGGAAAACACATAAAATGTAAACAAAAAACAACAGAAAGAATTACTGAGACTTAGATGACCTCAAGAAAGTAATGTGGTTTTTTTTTTTTTTTTAAAACAAAACACACACAAAACCAAGATCATTAGGAAATCAATACTGAGTTCTGTTTCTAACTCCAGTTTTTATAAATCTTGGTGAAATTCAAATTACATTTCCTGTTTATTTCTTTGGGAAATATTTGTGTCAGTGATTTGTTACTTTGAAATGTTCCTTGGCTAATGATATTATTTCCACAGGAAGAACATTTTCTCTCATTTTAAAAGAAAATGTACTTCATTCCTGCAGAAAATGTATTAGTTTTTAAAAAACAAAATAAAGTTAGATGGATTTTTAAAAAATACATTTTTCCTTTAAAAATCTTTTGTACATTTTTTAAATGAAGAAATGAGTGTCACTAGTAACATTTGCTTGTATTTTTAGATGTTTGTACAAAAACTACACAGTAGAGTTTAAGAACTATAATCTGTTTGTCATTAAACTATAAAGATATAAAAAGGATTCTAGTTATCTAATTAATCATGATTACTCATAATTTTAAAATAAGTTGTTAATTATTCTTTATTGAAGAATCTACCTGCTAATGCAGGAGGTGCAGTTGGATCCCTGAGTGGGGAAGATCCCCTGGGGAAGGAAATGGCAACCCACTCCAGTATTCTTGCCTGGAAAATCCTATGGACAGAGGAGTCTGATGGGCTGCAGTCCATGGGGTCACAGAATTGGACATGACTTAGCAATTAAACAACCATGACAACAATAGTTGATTTACAGTGTTATGTTAGTTTCAAGTGTGCAGCATTATGATTCAGGTTTCTTTATAGACTATATTCCATTAAAAATCATTGCGCAATAATGTTTTTAATTTCCTGTACTATACAATATATCCTTGTTGCTTATCTGTTTTATACATAGTAGTTTGTATATCTTAATCTCATACCTGTAATTTCCCTTTCTCCCCTTTGATAATCACTAGTTGTTGTTTTTTTTCTGTATTTATGACACTTTTTGTAGTTTGCATATGTATTCATTTGTATTATTTTTTAGATTCAACATAGAAGTGGTATCATACAGCATTTATCTTTCTCTGACTTATTTCACTAAGCAGAGTATTCTTTAGAACCATTCACATTGCTGCAAGTGACAAAATGTCATTCTCTTTATGGCTGAGTAATGTTCCACTATAGATATAGATATATCCCACACATTCTTTATCCATTCCATTCCTCTGTTGATGGGCACTTGGGTTGCTTTCATATCTTGACTATTGTAGATAGTGCTGCTATGAACACTGGGGTGCATTTATCTTTTCAGATTAATGTTTTCATTTCATTGGATATATTCCCAGGAGTGGAATTGTTGAATCATGTAGTAGTTCTGTTTTTAGTTTTTCAAGGAACCTCCATACTGTTTTCCATAGTGGCAACACCAATTTGCATTCCTACCAACAATGTACAAGAGTTCTCTTTTCTCCACATCCTTTCCAAATTTATTATTTGTAGACATTTTGATGATAGACATTCTTGCAGATGTGAGCTTATGTCTTACTATTGTTTTGTCTGATTATTCAACTCAGATCACATTCATTACTTTTTCAGCACCATGGGTGCATATTTTTTCCCCTCGCAATGTCAAACAGATTTTTAGATACATATAATTCCCATCATTAGCTTTTCCATTTTTGTATTTTTGTAAATTCACTGATTCTACTATTCTGTAGATCATTCTAATGTTTGAGAGGAAAAATACTCATATTTACTTAAAGGCTAAACTTATATTCTTCTAAAAGTTTACAAAACTCTGAAACCTTACCAATTTTGCTTGTTTAGAAAATAAGAATTTCTGAGATTTAAACATGTTAAATGCTGGGTAAAGGACCTACATTTTTACATATACAAGTTCTTTAGAAACTGAACTTTGTGCAACATTAACAAACCTTCATTCTGCCAATAATCTTAGAGTTTTGTATCTAATAAAAATAATGGCTTAGTAGAAATAAGAGTGAACATTTTATTCTCTTTGCTACCTTCCTGGTTTTCAAACTCTCTCAGAGTGATGTTCAGTTGTGTAAAAGCTCCTGTCTAGTATGGGATAAACTGTAGGATGTCACACTAGGAGACATTTCATAAGGCTCTGTAAGAATTCTGCTATATTGAGCCAAACTTTTATTTTCCTGGCAGCAGGTATAGTTTTAAATCAATCTTTATTTTTGTCTCAGTGGTCAAACTGAGAAATAACCGTGGCTCTTATTTGCTGGTCCTCTTTACTGTATGTGCTAGAAGTTTCTTGTATGCTTCATAACTGAGATAGAGGGGACACTAAAATATGAAACATAAAAACAGTCAAAGAGCTAAGTCAAATACATTAATTGTGAGGGAGACCTAGTTCACCTATCAGCTCTTGCTATCTAATAGTGCAAAAAGTTTGTATTAGATATAGTGACAGAGAGAGCAAATACTAGCAGTGCAACTAGATAATCTCTAAGAAATTCAAAGTCATAGAGAACACTGACTCAACACTGCCAAACAATTCAATCCAGAAACAGATATCCATGCATCCGTCACAAATATTCTCATTTCTGAAATTATTAATAACCACACTACCTATCTTCTCAGAAAGGGAGGTATAATAGTTAAATCAGAAGTGAGCATTTGCAAAATAATTTTGATGAATGGAAACTATGAAAATAGATTTCTGTTGCAAATTAAAGAGCTATCTAATATCATATACCTTTCAGACTTCTTCTGAGGGAGACTTCATTTCAATCACTTGATCTCTTTCTGCTCCAAATGTCGTTTACGGGAATGTGACTCAGCAAAAGTAGATCACTGAAAGGTGATACATACATTTATTTAATGAATTTGAAAGGAGAGTGGCTTAGTACAGCTTCTAAAAGGCCCAAGCTGTAGCTAAAAATTCACAAACCCTTTTAGTTCTCTGTAGGAAGAGGGGCTTTTGTGGAATTCCCTCATGGAATTCATAGTGTACATCATCTATGTTATTGCATTGGCTACTGTTTAAGGCAATACTATAGCAAAATCAGATTAATTAATACACAGAAATGTTTGTAATAATGCCTGGCACATAGTATGCAAAAATGTAAATCCTTCTGTTTAATGATGCCAACTATTTCTTATCTCAGCCAAACAAAAATCATAATCACAGCAAAAACAAAACAAAACAAAGATCACCAATGACAGCAGGTAATCTTTGTTTAGTAAAATATGGACAAAATAAACCTCCAATAAATTTCAGACATAAGAATTTAAAGTCAATCTAACTGATCTGGTGCCTGTATACTTAAACATTTTATTTTGCATGCAGAACATGCACATTTACCAACTGCTTCCTTCAGAAGTCTGAAAAATACTGATCCCAATTGATCAGTAGCTATTCCAGACTAAGAGAAGAAAATATGGGAATTCAGGAGACTATGTTATGCATCACACTGAGAAAGCCAAGACAAGCAGCAGCTTCTCACAGTAATTCCTGTGTTTACCTTCATTTCAAGGGCAATTCATGCTAGATTCTCAGAATATAGGACCATCCAAATAAGTGGATTACAAAAACACAATTTTCTGCTACTGGAAAAGCAGAGGAAAAAAAAAAGGACACTTTACTATTAATACAAAACAGAAGTAGCAATGCTGTGCTTACCATAGTACCTGGTACAGATAATTTTTCATAATTTATTTTTTTCCTGATCCTTAACATGACACAGAATTATTTTGCACAAAAACACATCTAAACCATAATTTCAAATATTTCTTTTTCCTAAAGTCCTCAAGAACTTACATATATAAAAATAAATATTTATCAATATAATAAATATATATGATCATATAATATATAAATATATACAAATATAAAATCCTAATGTCAATTAAGAAATGCTTTAACCTTATGGAAAAAAGTATCACTGTATATATACAAGAAGAAATTTACTTTAATATTTATGAAAATCTAAAATAAACTATTTAGACCATGCACGCACACACATCACCCACAGATTTTTTTCAAAGAATTTTAGCTACACTTGCTACTGCTACCAGAGGAAAAAAATCCACTCATGGAATTTATCAGTTCAGTCGTTCAGTCGTGTCCAGTTCTTTGTGACCCCATGGACTGTAGCACGCTAGGCCTCCCTGTCCATCACCAAGTTCCGGAGCTTGCTCAAACTCATGTCCATCGAGTCAGTGATGCCATCCACCCATCTAATCCTCTGTCATCCCCTTCTCTGTCTTCAGTCTTTCCCAGCATCAGGGTCTTTTCCAGTGAGTCAGTTTTTCCCATCAGGTGGCCAAAGTATTGGAGTTTCAGCTTCAGCATCAGCCCTTCCAACGAATATTCAGGACTAATTACCTGTAAGATTGATTGGTTTGATCTCCTTGCAGTCCAAGGGACTCTCAAGAGTCTTCTCCAATGCCATAGTTCAAAAACATCAGTTCTTTAGTGCTCAGCTTTCCTTATGGTCTAACTCTCACATCCAAACTTAACTACTAGAAAAACCATAACTCTGACTAGATGCGCCTTTGTTGGCAAAGTAATATCTCTGCTTTTTAATATGGTATCTAGGTTGGTCATAACTTTCCTTCCAAGGAGCAAGTGTCTTTAAATTTTATGGCTGCAGTCACCATCTACAGTGATTTTGGAGCCCAAGAAAATAAGGTCTGTCACTGTTTCCATTGTTTTCTCATCTATTTGTCATGAAGTGTTGGGACCAGATGGCTTGATCTTCATTTTCTGATGTTGAGTTTTAAGCCAGCTTTTTCACTCTCCTCTTTCACTTTCATCAAAAGACTCTTTAGTTCCTTTTCACCCTCTGCCATAAGGATGGTGTCATCTGCATATCTGAGGTTACTGATAATTCTCCCAGCAATCTTGATTCCAGATTGTGCTTCATCCAGCCCAAGATTTCACATGATGTACTCTGCATATAAGTTAAATAAGCAGGATGACAGCATATAGCCTTGACATACTCCTTTCCCAATTTGGAACCAGTTCATTCTTCCATTCAGGTTCTAACTGTTGCTTCTTGACCTGCATACAGATTTCTCAGGAGGCAGGTAAGGTGGTCTGGTATTCCTATCTCTTGAAGAATTTTCCACTGTTTGTTGTGATCCACACAGTTAAAAGCTTTGATGTAGTCAATAAAGCAGAAGTAGATGTTTTTCTGGAACTCTCTTGCTTTTCATGTAGGCCAACAAATGTTGACAATTTGATTTCTCATTTCTCTGCCTTTTCTAAATCCAACTTGAACATCTGAAAGTTCTCAGTTCAGATACTGTTGAAGCCTGGTTTGGAGAAATTTGAGCATTACTTTGTTAGTGTGTGAGATGAGTGCATGGTATTTATAAGGATGGACTAAAGTATCAAACAGCATCCATATAGCCATCTCAGAAGTTTTTCCTGAATTCTTTCAAAAATATTGATAAAAGTCAGAAATCACTAATATTCATGACAATATCAAAAATTATTTAGGTCATTCTCCTTATATCTAATATTATGGAATTTATTCCCTTGAGATAGTATGACTGAACTGAACTCATGAGATCACTAACTAGAGACCTTTGTTTTGTCCCATTAACTGGAGAAAACCCACCAGGCTGAAACAAGTAGAGACCGATAAGCACTGTTCTATAGATGAGTGGCAATAGCACTACGTTCTGAAAGCAGCCACAATGTCAAAAACGACAGTGTTGAAATACATGCCATTATACCTCCTTTTCCACCATCAGTATTCCCACTTCATTTTTTTTCACAGATGGAAACACCCACAGATAATAAAAGTTGGAAAGACTCGTTTTGATGCAGCTTGGAAACAGAAGCAAAATGCTTTAGACAAAGTTGGAGGCAGGGAAATGGGAACTGAGGCTTTTCATGTCTTCACTCCTGAATTATCATCAAAGAACTAGATGATGAGGGTGTGAAGAAATCCAACATCAGTCCAGAGAGCTGAAGTGATTGAAAGAACTTTAGACATTAGAAACAAGACTAAGATACTTGGATGTCAACTGGCCTTAGCCTCTCTTTGTTTTACATCCTTACAAAGCTATTTTTTATTATTAATTTCAAGTTGTAAGATGAAATATCTCAGACCAATAACATGGATAAGTGTGTTAATATATTGTGATATTAATCACAGTATTTTTTTAATTTTTATTTTTACTTTATTTTACTTTACAATACTGTATTGGTTTTGCCATACATTGACATGAATCCGCCATGGGTGTATACGAGCTCCCAATCTTGAACTCCCCTCCCACCTCGCTCCCCATATCATCTCCCTGGATCATCCCCGTGCACCAGCCCCAAGCATCCTGTATCCTGTATCGAACATAGACTGGCACTTCGTTTCTTACATGATAGTATGCAAGTTTCAGTACCATTCTCCCAAATCATCTCACCTTCTCCCTCTCCCTCAGAGGCCAACAGTCCGTTCTATACATCTGTGTTCTTTTGTTGTCTCACATACAGGGTCATCATTACCATCTTTCTAAATTCCATATATATATATGTGTCAATATACTGTATTGGTGTTTTTCTTTCTGGCTTACTTCACTCTGTATAATTGGCTCCAGTTTCATCCATCTCATTAGAACTGATTCAAATGTATTCTTTTTAATGGCTGAGTAATACTCCATTGTGTATATGTACCACAGCTTTCTTATCCATTCATCTTCTGATGGACATCTAGGTTGTTTCCATGTCCTGGCTATTATAAACTGTGCTGCAATGAACATTGGGGTACATGTGTCTCTTTCAATTCTGGTTTCTTCAGTGTATATGCTCAGCAGTGGGATTGCTGGGTCATAAGGCAGTTCTATTTGCAATTTTTAAGGAATCTCACACTGTTCTCCATAGTGGCTGTACTAGTTTGCATTCCCACCAACAGTGTAAGAAGGTTTCCTTTTCTCCATACCCTCTCCAGCATTTATCAGACAAATGCAAATCAAGACCACAATGAGGTAACATTTCACACCAGTCAGAATGGCTGCAATCCAAAAGTCTACAAGCAATAATTACAGTATTTTTAAATTATTCTTTATCATTTTTTATACGCCCCCTGTCCCATGTAATATCATAATTGTTGTGAGGGTATATCCCATGTCTTATATTGTACATGCTTTGTGTCTTCAGCAATATCCAGATAATTGATACATTATAAATATAATGAGACTATGAATTAATTTAGCTCAAACCTCTTTTTCCCATTGCTTTTATTCTATATAGTTTTTGACACATTGTTGGAGGGGCTGGTGTTTGATAAATGTCAGCTCAGTGAATATTAACAAAAATAATTGTTACTTGATTTTGAGAGTTACTTGCCAGTTACTTGCAATAGAAAAGAAAATGTCATTTATATGCTCACATAAGATAAAGTTGTCACAAGTGACTGAAATTTGATGAGGAGTTCTAATAAAGTTAAAAGATAAAAGAATTGTCATTTATAATGAATATAAAAAAGCATAAAGTTAGAATTCCTACTAGGGAAAGAGAAATTCTCTATAATTTCCTTCTAATTTATATTTTAAGTTATTTTAACTTTAAAATACTTTGAAAGTAATTCATTCCTTTGTGTAATATAACTTAATGATGAATTTTTTTATTTCTAATATTTCCATAACTCTATTATACAAAAGTGTGATTTGAATTCCAAGTGATTTCTAAGATATAAAGTCAACTTTGTTTGTTCTTTTGTGTTAGCTTTATTAATATCCTAAATTACACATTTTAATATGAAAATTTATATAAAATATTGTTAGTATAAAATGGTTACTTTTAAGTTTTAACTATATAATATATTGAGAAGCAATCATAAAGGATTGACACTTTAAGTGCAGTTTAAAATTGAGATGAAATCAGATTATTTATGCTTAATGTACAATTAAAGAATTTCACAAAGCTAATTAATAACTGTAAAATTTATAATTTTACATTGAATAATATAGGTAGTTTACAATTCTCTTCAGTCTTGAATACAGAAACAACTAAGTAGCTATTTGGCCTTTCTCTCTTTTAAGACAGAGTACAAACATTTGCTATTTTATGTAAACAGTTTGATTTATCATATTAATTTTTATATTGAACATGCCTAGAGTGTATAGTTTTTATTTTACAGCTGACATAGAAACATCAGTGGTATAATAAGAAATAAATATTGGTTATATTTATATTAATTGCAAAAGACTTTATTATCCAAATTAACTTGCAGTCTATCAAAAAGAGTGAAGTTATACATTACACTGAATAATACTATTTACATAATGAACAATACATACTATGGGTCAATTAAATTCCATGGGACACTTTGCTACTATGTGTAGGACTGAAAAAAGTTATATTTAGCCTTGTTAATAATTTTTGATTCATCCAACCAAAATATAAGTAGAAGACAGTGCCTTATGCATAGTATTAATAGATGATCTATAAGTGTATGGTATTTTAGAAAATTGAGTTGTTGACATCCTGAAATGATTTTTGTATTCCAAACAATAGAGGGTATTGCATCTCAATTTCCAGAATCACAAAATGTCATAAATTGTTATTACATTGCATGTAGAATATTACTTAAAAGGACCTTGATATGAAGATCTGTGAAATCATAATAATATAGAAAAAAAAATGATATCAGTCCACTTTCCATTCTCATCTCCATCACCACCATTTAGCCCTTGATGTAGATATTCCTTAAATCCATATATGGGACTAACTGCACACTCTTCACAGTGGCATAATGAAATGTGAATGAGCCCAGACAGAATAATAGTAATAAGCAATATAGAGTGAGATATCTGTAAGGAAAGTATTAACCAGTGATCTATGGTTCTATTTTAGCTTTGGAAAAGTCCTTGATCAAATTAATGAAACACTACTTCAATGGATTTAGAAGCATATATTAGGTCTAAATAAATGCTCTCTACCAGAAAAAAAAAATGTAGTTCATTTTTGATTATTTCAGTTCAGTTCAGTTCAGTCGCTCAGTCATGCCCGACTCTTTGTGACCCCATGAATTGCAGCATTCCAGGCCTCCCTATCCATCACCAACTCCCGGAGTTCACCCAAACCCATGTCCATTGAGTCGGTGATGCCATCCAGCCATCTCATCCTCTCTCGTCCCTTTCTCCTCCTGTCCCCAATCCCTCCCAGCACCAGTGTCTTTTCCAATGAGTCAACTCTTTGCATGAGGTGGCCGAAGTATTGAAGTTTCAGCTTCAGCATCAGTACTTCCAATGAACATCCAGGGCTGATCTCCTTTAGAATGGACTAGTTGGATCTCCTCGCAGTCCAAGGGACTCTCAAGAGTCTTCTCCAACACCACAGTTCAAAAGCATCAATTCTTTGGCACTCAGCTTTCTTTGTAGTCCAACTCTCACATCCATACATGACCACAGGAAGAACCATAGCCTTGACTAGACGGACCTTAGTCGTCAAAGTAATGTCTCTGCTTTTTAATATGTTGTCTAGTTTGGTTATAACTTTGCCTTCCAAGGAGTAAGCGTCTTTTAATTTCATGGCTACAGTCACCATCTGCAGTGATTTTGGAGCCCCCAAAATAAATTCTGACACTGTTTCCCCATCTATTTCCCATGAAGTGATGGGACCAGATGCCATGATCTTTGTTTTCTGAATGTTGAGTTTTAAGCCAACTTTTTCACTCTCCTCTTTCACTTTCATCAAGAGGCTTTTAGTTCTTCTTCACTTTCTGCCATAAGGGTGATGCCATCTGCATATCTGAGGTTACTGATATTTCTGCTGGCAATCGTGTTTTCAGTTTGTGCTTCTTCCAGCCCAGCGTTTCTCATGATGTACTCTGCATATAAGTTAAATAAGCAGCGTGACAATATACAGACTTGACGTACTCCTTTTCCTATTTGGAACCAGTCTGTTGTTCCATGTCCAGTTGATTATTTAAAAAATTGTAATTGGTTAGTTACTGATGAGGTGAGGGTGAGGTGAAGTCACTCAGTCATGTCCGACTCTTTGCAACCCCGTGGACTGTAACCTACTAGGCTTCTCTGTCCATGGGATTCTCCAGGCAAGAATACTGGAGTGGGTTGCCATTTCCTTCTCCAGGGGATCTTTCTGACCCAAGGATCGAACCTGGGTCTCCCACATTAGAAGCAGACGCTTTAACCTCTGAGCCACCAGGGAAGCCCTAGTTACTGATAGTGATATTTATAATGTCAATGATATTAACCTAGGCTAGAAAATGAGTACAATTACATACCTCTGAGAAACTATAAAAGGTCAAACATCCCAGGGATATCTTTTTCCTGGGGTAGAAGTTGTCTGCACCATGTAAGTCTTGTGTATTGTTACCTTACCCATCCAGTGTACAAAGTGGAGGGTGTTGGAAGCTGTGCCTGAGTCACCAGAACTTTCTTATGCTGCTGCTAACCCTGCTGTTACCTTTTAATTCTTTTAAAAATTAGATGAACTTATCTGGTGAAAAGCCTACAGTGTCTAATGCATTTGATCATCAATTTCAACCTAAGACAATTAGTGCTAGCAGAAGGGAATGTTCAATACCTCATCATGCAGGTTCTTCTCATTATCACAACAATTCAGTCAGTCGTGTTCAACTCTTTGCGACCCCATGAATCACAGCACGCCAGGCCTCCCTGTCCATCACCAACTCCTGGAGTTCACGCAAACTCATGACCGTAGAGTCAGTGATGCCATCCAGCCATCTCATCCACTGTCATCCCCTTCTCCTCCTGCTCACAATCCCTCCCATCATCAGAGTCTTTTCAAACTAGTCAACTCTTCGCATGAGGTGGCCAAAGTACTGGAGTTTCAGCTTTAGCATCAGTCCTTCCAATGAACACCCAGGACTGATCTCCTTTAGAATGGACTGGTTGGATCTCCTGTAGTCCAAAGAACTCTCAAGAGTCTTCTCCAACATCACAGTTCAAAAGCATCAGTTCTTTGGTGCTCAGCTTTCTTCACAGTCCAACTGTTACATCCATACATGACCACTGGAAAAACTATACCCTTGACTAGAAGGACCTTTGTTGGCAAAGTAATGTCTCTGCTTTTGAATATGCTCTCTTGGTTGGTCATAACTTTGCCTTCCAAGCAGTAAGCATCTTTTAATTTCATGACCGCAGTTACCATCTGCAGTGATTTTGGAGCCCCTCAAAATAAATTCTGACACTGTTTCCACTCTTTCCCCATCTATTTCCCATGAAGTGATGGGACCAGATGCCATGATCTTCTTATCTTCTTTTTCTGAATGTTGAGCTTTCAGCCAACTTTTTCACTCTCCTCTTTCACTTTCATCAAGAGGCTTTTTAGTTCCCCTACTTTCTGTCATAAGGGTGGTGTCATCTGCATATCTGAGATTTATTGATATTTCACCTGGCAGTCTTGATTCCAGCTTGTGCTTCTTCTAGCCCAGCGTTTTTCATGATGTACTCTGCATATAAGTTAAATAAGCAGGCTGACAATATACAGCCTTGATGTACTCCTTTTCCTTTTTGTAACCAGTCTGTTCCACGTCCAGTTCTAACTGTTGCTACCTGATGTGCATACAGGTTTCTCAAGAGGCAGGTCAGGAGAAGGGAATGGTAAACCACTTCAATATTCTTGCCTTGAGAACCCCGTGAACAGTATGAAAAGGCAAAATGATAGCATACTGAAAGGGGAACTCTGTGGGATGGTACGTGCCCAACATGCTACTAAAATCAGTGGAGAAATAACTCCAGAAAGAATGAAGGGATGGAGCCAAGGCAGAAACAGTACCCAGTTGTGGATGTGACTGGTGTTGGAAGCAAGGTTCAATGCTGTAAAGATCAGTATTGCATAGGAACCTGGAATGTTAGGTCCATGAATCAAGGCAAATTGGAAGTAGTCAAACAGGAGATGGCAAGAGTGAAAGTCGACATTCTAGGAATCAGTGAACTAAAATGGACTGGAAAGGGTGAATTTAATGAAGATGACCATCATATCTACTACTGCAGGCAGGAATCCCTTAGAAGAAAAGGAGTAGCCATCATGATCAGCAAGAGAGTCCAAAATGCAGTACTTGGATGCAATCTCAAAAACGACAGAATGACCTCTGTTCTTTTCCAAGGCAAACCATTCAATATCACAGTAATCCAAGCCTATGCCCCAATCAGTAATGCTGAAGAAGCTGAAGTTGAACGGTTCTATGAAGACCTACAAGACCTTTTAGAACTAACACCCCAAAAGACCTCCTTTCATTATAATGGACTGAAATGCAAAAGTAGTAAGTCAAGAAACACCTGGAGTAACAGGCAAATTTGGCCTTGCAGTACGGAATGAAGCAGGGCAAAGGCTAAGAGTTTTGCCAAGAGAACACACTGGTCATAGCAAACACCCTCTCCCAACAAGACAAGAAAGACTCTACACATGAACATCACCAGATGGTCAATACCGAAATCAGATTGATTATATTTTTTTCCAGCCAAAGATGGAGAAGCTCTATACAGTCAGCAAAAACAAGACCAGGAGCTGACTGTGGCTCAGGTCATGAACTCCTTATTGCCAAATTCAGACTTAAATTGAAGAAAGTAGGGAAAACCACTAGACCATTCAGGTATGACCTAAATCAAATCCCTTATGATTATACAGTGGAAGTGAGAAAAAGATTTAAGGGACTAGATTTCATAGATAGAGTGCCTGATGAACTATGGACGGAGGTTCATGACATTGTACAGGAGACAGGGATCAAGACCATCCCCATGGAAAAGAAATGCAAAAACCAAAATGGCTGTCTGTGGAGGCCTTACAAATACCTGTCAAAAGAAGAGAAGTGAAAAGCAAAGGAGATAAAGAAAGATATAAGCATCTGAATGCAGATTTCCAAAGAATAGCAAGGAGAAATAAGAAAGCCTTCCTAAAAAAAAAAAGAAAGAAAGAAAGCCTTCCTCAGCAATCAATGCAAAGAAATAGAGGAAAACAACAGAAGAGGATAGACTAGAGACCTCTTCAAGAAAATTAGAGATGCAAAGGGAACATTTCATGCAAAGATAGGCTTGATAAAGGACAGAAATGGTCTGGACCTAACAGAAGCAGAAGATATCAAGAAGAGGTGGCAAGAATACACAGAAGAACTATACCAAAAAAAAAAAAAAATCTTCATGACCCAGATATTCATGATGGTGTGATCATTCACCTAGAGCCAGACACCCTGGAATGTGAAGTCAAGTGGGCCTTAGAAAGCATCACTATGCATGAAGCTAGTGGAGGTGATGGAATTCAAGTTGAGCTATTTCAAATCTTGAATGATGATGCTGTGAAGGTGCTGCACTCAATATGCCAGCAAATATGGAAAACTCAGCTGTGGCCACAGGACTGGAAATGGTCTGTTTTCATTGCAATCCCAAAGAAAGGCAATGCCAAAGAATGCTCACACTACCACACAATTGCACTCATCTCACACACTAGTAAAATAATGCTGAAAATTCTCCAAGCCAGGCTTCAGCAATACGTGAACCGTGAACTTCCAGATGTTCAAGCTGGTTTTAGAAAAGGCAGAGGAACCAGAGATCAAATTGCCAACTTCTGCTGGGTCATGGAAAAAGCAAGAGAGTTCCAGAAAAACATCTATTTCTGCTTTATTGATTATGCCAAAGCCTTTGACTGTGTGGATCACAATAAACTGTGGAAAATTCTTCTCATTATAGTTATCTCAAATATCTCAACAAAATAGACAGAGATTGTACATATGGGAGGACATATTTTAGTTTATAATTTATAAAAACCAAAACAAGCAAAGACAGTGTATTTGAAGCAGTGTTTTTCAAAGAGCTAGATGCTACACAATGAAGTAGAGTATCCCTTAGAACTGGAAAACAAGTTCAGCCCTATGAATAACCACCTGCCTTCATTGGAGATGTTAGTAGAAATGGCAACAAAGGCAAGTTCAGCAAACTCCTGATTGTGGAGGTAGAACTGGGAGTCTGAGGAGACCAAGGTGTTTAACATTTTCTGGACAGAGTACTGGAGAAGAGAGAGAGAATACCATATATCTGCATAAGTGTTGTCAAATATGCACATAATTACTGATCAACGCATGCATATGGTTCAGGCCTAAGAACTATTTGAAGAGATGAATAGTGCCTGGATGACACACAGATCAAAAGAAAAATACTTGGTTCCACTAGTCTTAGTGGAAAGTGAACAAACTGTATGATTCTATTTATATTAAATACAAGAGATTCCAAACTATAGTGAAAGAATGCAGATCAGTGGTTGCCTGAGGATAGGGCTGGTGTAGGGATAATAAGAAAGGAGGGAATACAGTAGGATGCAAGGAAACTGTTGTGGGTAGTGTTCAATATATTTTTGTGATGATGCTTCACTGGTATGCTCTTGTATAAAAAATAGCCTTTCAATTGTATTGTTAATTTTATGTCACTTATGCTTCAATAAAGGAGATAATGAAATTAATGATAATGAAAAGAAAGTACATATTCATCATGAAATTTTTAAAAAAATTAAAAGTAGATCAGATCTTTCTTGTTATTATAAAGACTAGGAGTTCAAAGCTGAAATATGCTATGATTCTTTATTGTGTATTCTCAGACTGGTTTATTTTCCTGCTTTTTAAAAATGTTTCTATGTATACATTCTGTATCATGATATTCATATTGAATGTGAAACGTTGAAACCCAAACTTCTTCATGAGGTAATGGTGCTACAGTAGAGAATACAATATTTCTTAAGTATAAAATAGACATTTTCTCAATAAAAGCTAAAAGAAATGGTTGGGAATAATACCAACAGCATTAGTGTTGAATCTAAAATATTCAATAATATATTGTCTTCCTGGAGTTGTATTACCATCTCACCACTTAGTACACATTTTAAAATTTATTTTAAATGTTGCATCAGCAAGCCAGTAATACTCATACATGTAGAAAACAAAGTTAAGAGTTATAATACAATGAAGATCAATAACATATTACCATTTCTGGGAAAATGGCTCTGCTCATGAAAAGAAGCTTTCCAGAGGTTGGTTTGCAGTGCTTTTAACAGGAAACTATTTTGCCCTTCATTTTATGATCAGGAATGACATGGCAAAGGAAGTCATCATGCTATGTCCCAACAATTAACTGAACAAAATTGTTATTAAAATCAGGCATGGAATGATAATCATTCCAAATATTTCTCAAAAGATTCTATTCCCTCTTGCTAAAACCATCACACACACACATGCACACATGCACACACACATACACACTGATTTCTTTCACTAGCAAGGGAGTGCTTTACAGATGCTCTGGCACAAATGAATGCTTAATTTATCCTTTTTTATTACAAATTTTCAGCACAATGGATTATTTTAATACCCACCTCTCTAGTGATAACATTCAAGTGATTCTTGGGCTGCAGCATGACAGGAAGGCCTGGCAGGCTGCAGTCTGTGGAGTCATAAAGAGTGTGACACGACTGGGTGACTAAGCAACAACAACATCCTATCTTTTAGAGGATTTTTTACTTATTCACAATTAGTTACAATCTTTTTCATTTTGATTTAGGTGATCACAAACTTTAGCTAGTATTATCTGAATCTTAGCTAGCTCATTGATACTACCCAAAGTTTTTTTGGTACTTACATTCTTTTTTCTTTTGGTCTTAATAAAATATGCCTGCTAGTTGTATAGAATAAGTCATTTCTCCAAAGAATTTTCTAATTTCCTTTAGTGAAGTCGAAATTTTTATGTTAGGTGCTACTACCAAAGTGTCATTTAATCTTGTCAATTTCAGTATAGATATACAAAGATATGGGGAGAGATATATCTATATATATATTATGTATGATAGATGGTGTGATTATGAATATGGATATATACATATGTACACATATACACGAGCATTTAATAAATGTAAGATAGTAATGTCGATTTATATTATAACATTAAAATATCTTGGGTTTTTTTCAGTCACTAAGTCATGTCCTACTCTTTGTGATCCCATGGACTGTGCATACCAGATTCCTCTGCCCTCCACTATCTTCCAAAGTTTGCTCAAATTCATGTACAGTTGAAATATATGTATGTTTATGAGTGTCCAGTATGAACTATGCCTGTCTTATCTTGGTCTACTGAAATATGATATACATGTGTACATTGACACAAAGATTTAAAAAAGTGACATTATGTATGATTCTTTGGCTCAGGAAGTTTCATGAAAAAATGTATTCTGGAAATTGTTCCAAAATAGTACATAGAAATTTTATTCATTATTTTAGGAATACAGGCAATTTCAGGTATGGGTCTGTCTTAGCATATTTAGTCATCCCACATTTATGGAGTGCGTCAAGGCTGTATATTGTCACCCTGCTTATTTAACTTCTATACAGAGTACATCATGAAAAAACACTGGGCTGGAAGAAGCACAAGCTGGAATCAAGATTGCCAGGAGAAATATCAATAACCTCAGATATGCAGATGACACCACTCTTATGGCAGAAAGTGAAGAGGAACTAAAAAGTCTCTTGATGAAAGTGAAAGAGGAGAGTGAAAAAGTTGGCTGAAAGCTCAACATTCAGAAAACAAGATCATGGCATCTGGTCCTATCATTTCATGGCAAATAGATGGGGAAACAGTGGAAACAATGTCAGACTTTATTTATGGGGCTCCAAAATCACTGCAGATAGTGATTGTAGCCATGAAATTAAAAGATGCTTACTCCTTGGAAGGAAATTATGGCCAACCTAGAGAGCGTATTTGAAAGCAGGGACATTACTTTGCCAACAAAGGCCCATCTAGTCAAGGCTATAGTTTTTCTAGTGGTCATGTATGGATGTGAGAGTTGGACTGTGAATAAAGCTGAGTACCGAAGAATTGATGCTTTTGAACTGTGGTGTTGGAGAAGACTCTTGAGAGTCCCTTGAACTGCAAGGAGATCCAACCTGTTCATCCTAAAGGAGATCAGTCCCGGGTGTTCATTGGAAGGACTGATGCTGAAGCTGAAACTTCAATACTTTGGCAACCTCATGTGAAGAGTTGACTCACTGGAAAAGACTCTGATGCTGGGAGGGATTGAGGGCAGGAGGAGAAGGGGATGACAGAGGATGAGATGGCCGGATGGCATCACCGACTCGATGGAAATGAGTTTGAGTAGACTCCGGAAGTTGGTGATGGACAAGGAGGCCTGGCGTGCTGCTATTCATGAAATTGCAAAGAATCAGACACTTCTGAGTGACTAAAGTGAACTGAACTCAATTTCCCAAATTGCTAATTTAAAAATAAGCCCATTATGAATAATGTTTGGCATATATTGTTTTGTATTTGTTAAGATATTTGCTTCGATTTCTAAAATTGGCAAGTGCAAATATAACAATAATGATAAACTAACTTACATAGCATTATTCCATTTTGGACATTACCCAAACAATGTATGAGTCTCCTTTAATCTTGTCTTTCTAGCAGTCTATATTGAAACTTTTAGATCTTTTATTAATTCAACATTTGAGAATTGATATTTCTGCTTGGCTTGCTTTTTATATATAATGAGGATAAGCGTGTTTTCATACGTTCAAGGGCTATTTGCAAAAGACTATGTTAAAACGTAAAGAAAGATGTGGAAAATATTTTCTGTAAATTATTGAAAAGCGATAGTAATGCTCAAACAATTGAACAGTAATATTTTTCTTATAATTATAGAATTTATTTTCAGGCATTCATTGTAAGAGCTCTTGAAACTGATTGCTGGAAGATATTTTAGAGATTTTCTCATTCAAGAATCTCAATACTGGTTGCTTGTAAAAATTTTAAGAAATAAAAATGTCAAGGATTTATCACAGAAAATGTTTATGTTTTACGGTAGGATAATTGTATGCATTAGTTGTTTTTTAAAAATACCCAGGTGATTATAACATATAGGAAGGCTTCAGAACCATTCATCAAATGCCCAGTTACAACTAAATCATCTTGGTCAAAATCAGTTTTTTTTTTTAAATTGAGATGTCATGTACTTCTAATAGAATACATTTTTATAAGTGTAGAGCTTAATTACTTTTGAAAAAAATATATATCCATGTAGCCATATAACTCCAATAAAAATACAGAGTGCTTTCATCTCTCCAGAAATGCCATCTACACTTCCCAGTCTCTCTACTTCTATGTAATAACCACACCAAACAGTTATATCAGCTCAGTTCAGTCACTCAGTCATGTCTGACTCTTTGTGCAACCATGAACGGCAGCACGCCAGGCCTCCCTGTCCATCATCAACTCCCGAAGTCTACCCAAACCCATGTCCATGGAGTCGTTGATGCCATCCAACCATCTCATCCTCTGTCGTCCACTTCTCCTGCCCTCAGTCTTCCTCAGCATCAGGGTCTTTTCCAATGAGTCAGTTCTTCACATCAGATGGCCAAAGTATTGGAGTTTCAGCTTCAACATCAGTTCTTCCAATGAACACCAGGATTGATCTCCTTTAGGATGAGATGGACTGGTTGGATCTCCTTGCAGTTCAAGGGACTCTCAGGAGTCTTCTCCAGCACCACAGTTCAAAAGCATCAATTCTTCGGCACTCAGCTTTCTTTATAGTCCAACTCTCATATCTATACATGACTACTAGAAAAGCCATAGCTTTGACTAAACAGACCTTTGTTGACAAACTAATGTCTCTGCTCTTTAATATACCATCTAGGTTGGTCATAACTTTCCTTCCAAGGAGTAAGCTTACTTTAATTTCATGGCTGCAATCACCATAAATGGAGTCAAATAGAATGTACTTATTTTCTTTTTTTTCATATACAATGATTCTGTAATTTACCCAGCTTGTTTTTTGTAGTCTCTTCCTTTTACTGTGGGCTTCTCTTGTGGCTCAGAGGGTAAAGCATCTGCCTACAATGCAGGAGACCTGGGGATACTTTATTACAAATATATATTCTGAATTGTTTATTCTTTCTCTTGTTGATTTCTTTCTGACTCACTTCACTAAGTATGGCAATCTATAGGCCCACCCATGTTGCTGCAAATGATATTACTTTACTTTTTATGATTGAGTAATATTCCATTGTATATATGTGCCACATCTTCTTTATCCATTCATCTGATGATGGAAATTTACATTGCTTCAATGTCTTGGCTATTGTAAATAGGGCTGCAGTGAACATTGGGGTGCATGCATCTTTTTATATGTCTAAAGAAACTCATAATTTCATCATTTTAAGTTGGATTCTTTGAACTTATTGTACTGTAATTTGCTTTAATTTCTGTATATGTAATTGGATTTTTGTTTAAATTTAGAAAAATTTTGGCTGGTATTTTTTTAATGTTTTTGGGCTTTACTATTGTTTTCTTTTTCTGGAACTTTCATACTTATATGTTAGCATACTTGAGCTATTGTATAGGTTTTTAAGACATTTTACTTTTTTCAAAAATTTTCCCTCTCTCTGTGCTTTTCAGTTTAGACCAATTCTGTTGACTTATCTTTATTCTATTGACCCTTTTTTTCTACTATGTCCACTCTGTTGTTAATCCAGTTTACTGAAGTGTGGTTTGGCTGTGTGTGTGTGTGTGTGTGTGTGTGTGTGTGTGTATGTGTTTTTTTTTGTATTTCTTACTTCTAAGATTTATATTGTACACTTCCATAAAAGTTCCTATACTATTTATGTATATATTCTATCTGATGTTTCATTTCAATCTTTTCTTGTATATTCTCTACCATATTCATCATGGTGGTTTTAAATGTATTTTCTTCTAATTATAATACCTATTCTCTTTGGTTATGTTTATATTGACTATATATCCCTTGATGTTGATCATATTTTCCTGTAATTTCATATGTCTGTTAGCTTTTATCACAAACTGGAAATTGTCAGTCATACATTGTAGAGAAAGTCTGAAGTCTTTATATTCATCAAAGTGTTGAATTTTATTCTTGGAAGAAGAAAAACTGCTACAATATCCTCTTGATGTTATGGATGATTGTTTTTAGTATTTCCCATAAGCGTTGTCCTTACTTATGAGTTACAATTCTAGTTTCTAACATGTAGACTTTCTCAAGTTCTGTTCTTATTGTTAGAGAGTCAGGCAATGTTGGAAAAATTTATAGAGGCATTCCATGTATTCTTTACCTAGTTTCCTACAGTGAAAGTATATTGTGTATTTATAGTAAAATATGAAAACCAAGAAATTGATACTAGTATTATTGACAGTTTTTTCAGGTTCACTAGTTTTTCATGCATTATGGATGTGTGTGTGTGCTTAGATCAATGCAGTTTTATTATGTCTATTTTTTTCCCACCACATTAGAAATGTTACTTCATTGTTCTCTGCTTTCTGTATTTTATGATAAAAAGTCAACCATTGATGTTAATGTTGATAAATCCCATAGTTGTGAGAGATTATAGTGCTTTGCAATTGTTTGAGCATTACTATATTTTTTCAAAAATTTACAGAAAATATTTTGATATTTTCTATACATCTTTATGTTTTAATGTAGAGCCAGACATCTTGGAATGTGGAAGTCAAGTGGGCCTTAGAAAGCATCACTACGAACAAAGCTAGTGGAGGTGATGGAATTCCAGTAGAGCTGTTTCAAATCCTGAAAGATGATGCAGTGAAAGTGCTGTATTCAATGTGCCAGCAAATTTGGAAAACTCAGCCATGGCCACAGGACTGGAAAAGGTCCGTTTTCATTCCAATCCCTAAGAAAGGGAATGCCACAGAATGCTCCAACTACCACACAATTGCACTCATCTCACATGCTAGTAAAGTAATGCTCAAAATTCTCCAAGCCAGGCTTCAGCAATACGTGAACTGTGAACTCCCTAATGTTCAAGGTGATTTTAGAAAAGGCAGAGGAAGCAGAGATCAAATTGACAACATCCGCTGGATCATGGAAAAAGCAAGAGAGTTCCAGAGAAACATCTATTTCTGCTTTATTGACTATGCCAAAGCCTTTGACTGTGTGGATCACAATAAACTTTGGAAAATGCTGAAAGATATGGGAATACCAGACCACCTGACCTGCCTCTTGAGAAATCTGTATGCAGGTCAGGAAGCAACAGTTAGAACTGGACATGGAACAACAGACTGGTTCCAAATAGGAAAAGGAGTATGTCAAGGCTGTATATTGTCACCCTGTTTATTTAACTTATGTGCAGAGTACATCATGAGAAATGCTGGGCTGGAAGAAACACAAGCTGGAATCAAGATTGCCAGGAGAAATATCAATAATCTCAGATAAGCAGCTGACACCACCCTCATGGCAGAAAGTGAAGAGGAGCTAAAGGGCCTCTTGATGAAGGTGAAAGAGGAGAGTGAAAAAGTTGGCTTAAAGGTCAACATTCAGAAAATGAAGATTGTGGCATCCGGTCCCATCACTTGATGGGAAATAGATGGGGAAACAGTTGGAAACAGTGTCAGAATTTATTTTAGGGGGCTCCAAAATCACTGCAGATGGTGACTGCAGCCATGAAATTAAAAGATGCTTACTCCTTGGAAGAAAAGTTATGACCAACCTAGATAGCATATTCAAAAGCAGAGACATTTCTTTGCCGACTAAGGTCCATCTAGTCAGGGCTATGGTTTTTCCTGTGGTCATGTATGGATGTGAGAGTTGCACTGTGAAGAAGGCTGAGCACCGAAGAATTGATGCTTTTGAACTGTGATTTTGGAGAAGACTCTTGAGAGTTCCTTGGACTGGAAGGAGATCCAACCAGTCCATTCTGAAGGAGATCAACCCTGGGATTTATTTGGAAGGAATGATGCTAAAGCTGAAACTTCAGTACTTTGGCCACCTCAGGCAAAGAGTTGACTCATTGGAAAAGACTCTGATGCTGGGAGGGATTAGGGGCAGGAGGAGAAGGGGACGACAGAGGATGAGATGGCTGGATGGCATCACGGACTCGATGGATCTGAGTCTGAGTGAACTCCGAGAGATGGTGATGAACAGGGAGGCCTAGTGTGCTGTGATTCATGGAGTCGCAAAGAATCGTACACGACTGAGTGACTGAACTGAACTGAAGTGAAATTTTTCAAATAGTCCTTGAACATATGAAAACATATTTATCCTCACTATATATAAAGAGCAAACTGAGCTGAAATATCAATTCTCATCTATTGAATTAGGGAAAGATCTAAAAGTTTGAATATGTAAACTGTTAGAAAGACAAGATTAAAACCAGACTTATATACTGATTGCTTAATGTTCAAAATGGAATAATGCTGTTTTAATTACAATTTTGAGATGTTACTGAGTCCTTCTAACTTGGCAGAAATACAACCTCTACCACTGTGTTCCTAGTGGTAGAGATGATGAAAACTCTGGAGTACTTCCCCTGGGTTGTTTGGAGTCATTCTTGCAGAAATGCTGGCTGGTGACAACCAAGGATATATGATATGTTTCTATTCACATGCTAGGACTCCCACCCTTTTAGCTTATACTTTTCAGTTGTTCTTGCAGGCTCAAACTGTGGTCTCTGACTCCTCAGTCTTAACTGACAGCTACTTCTACTTGAGCTTCATCTCTTAAACACCCTGGAAGTGTCTTCAGAAAAGAAGATGAATGAATGCAGATCTCAGTTCATCGTCTTCACCTTCTATGAAGATCATATTCCCTTCAGGTCTGCTTATTTTGGTCCTTCTATAATGCTGTCTAAATTTTTGTGTGTTTGCTTCTTTTATTTTGAGGGGTTTTATGGGTTTTGTTGTTGGTGGTGATGGTGGTGGTGGTGTTATTTCTGTATTGATCATTGTTATCAGCAGAGAAATAGATTGCTCCAAGAATAGTTATTCCACTTGTTAACTGAAACATATGCACACACACAGTCTAAAAGTTGAGAATTAAGTTTTGTTCAGCTATTCTGTATATGGGAAGATGTAAGAGTCTGGGCTTATTGAAATCAGTCTTCTGCTGTACAGATTAACTATCTAGGGCCAGGGTCTTGTTTTTCTTCATCCCGAATCCCCTCAGGGTGCACAGTTGGGGGTGACTGTTTTGACTGATGACTTGATGGCTTCAACATCTTTGGCTTACCAATATGGTACGGTAGACAACATTTTTTGTCCCTACGCTGTAACCTTAAGCCAAGACCCACCTCATTTTTACTCACTGTAGTACTGCTCACTTTTGTCATAAAACATTTTAAACCCTAAGACATATTGTCTGCCTCAGGAAAATTTAAAGTTTACAATAGCAAGAGAAACAGAAGAGACCCCCTTCCTCCTCCCTTCAAAAAAGCAAAAACAAACAACCAAAAACTACGTATTTCCAGAAAAACTATATATGTTCTGGCTGTGTTTCTCTGAAAACTAAGATCATTTTACTGTAGACAGGCAATAAAAGGAACAAAACAGTCTTAGTTATTCTGTCACCAGAGAAGATACACAAGTTTGTGGATCTTGTCATACTGGGAACTCTACAGAGCACTCTTGACAATATCTGAGAAAATGATAAAACTTCAGTGAGAAATTGTTTCTGGTGGGGATGTCAGTATAGCCACAATAGAATAGAGATTAGGGACTATCACCCCTCTCCCACTCTAGGCTGTCTGTAAAGCCTGCTTCATTCAAATGTGATCCTAGAAGAATAGACAGGGAAGCAAACTTGGTAATTGAGGTTAAATTCCCACCAGCTCAGGAAAATGGAAACTTCAGTAACTTTAAGTTATTCAAGCTAAATATATAAAGTAGTAGTTATACAAACATCAGTGAACAGATTGACATTAGTAATTGATAAAATTTCAAGAATGGATGACAAGATAAGCTTTATAAATGCCTCAGCTTAAATAAATGAGATTAGATGGATGAGAGGAAAGTTGGTATTAGTTTTAGATGTATGTATATAGGTATCCAAGACTGTTTTGCATGGATGAAAAACATAAATACTAGAGGCAAGAAGAAGATCAGAAACTGTATATGTATCTTTCTTGTAAAATTAATAAATGAAAGCCTTAGCCAGCTATATATTTGCGTATTACCAGGGGTAATTAGGAAATAGTAGATAGGAAAGTACATTTTAGGAGAGTGGAGAGGAGAAGATTAAGACACACATTTTAACTCTAAAATCTTTCATACAGTAAACAGAAAGTATGTATTCAAACTTATTCAAACTCTGCAGTATATAAGTGTGTAGTTTAAAGAACTTATTTCAAGAACACAAAATGTTCTACAAGTCAATTCCAGAGCATTAAGAATAAACTGGGATAAAAGAGGAAAACTAAAAGCAAGTTTTGGCAGCTCAGCTTCACTTAAGGGGTAATTGAACATTAAAAAGTAAAATCAATCCAAAACCGCCACTTATGAGAGCTCTTAGAATTTGTAGCTTTACCCTGTTTGCAGGATTGAGATATAGTAAATGAATTTCCTACTTCAGGAAAAATGCTGTAAGATTCTGCAATTATAAATAAGGTCAATATTTGGCATATGATATCATAGAATAGTCTGGCCCAAACTACTTTTAAGGCAGCACATATAAGCGCTTTAATGACCTTCGAAACTCTAATGACAATTTAATGTCAAATTAAACATTTCATGGAAAGAGTTTGACCAATGAATTTTTTTTCTAAGTTGTTTTCTTTCATGTTGAAATGTGGTTTGATGCAAAAAGAAAAGGTACAATAAAAATTTTTCTATGTCTGTGTGTTCCACAACAATAAAGAGTACAGCTAGGAGGCCTATTGAGGACGCTGATGTTTTTCAGTGCATTTCCTCATATTTTTATGGGAGTGATTAAATTTAATAATTAACTTATTTAATATCACTTTATTACCCTGTAGGAAGTAGATAAGTCCAGAAATATGGAGGCTTTGCTTACAATTTTGGCTCGCCACAAATTAATTGTGTTACCCTAAACAAATCTCTCACCTGTTTTTGTATTCAATATTTAATAAATGTTTACTAAATGCTAGCCACTCTTACTAATTAATGTCAGATTTTAATCATTTCTTGTAGTTAAAGTGCCAAATGTTATTAGTGAAACAAAGAATTAATAGAGGACAGTGATAAATTTTTCAGGATAAAGACAGAAGATAATTGAAAAAGTACAGTATTTGGGATGAGAATTATAAGTGAAGAGTTAAACTGCAATAAGAATAGAGATAAGAAAAAGATAATCTTCAAATAATAAGAGAAAAATATGACTTCTAGCTAGCTTTTGCATAAATAATGCACTGGAACCTATGGAGAAGTTAAAGAGCAAGGCTCTCTCTCAGAGCCTCATATATTAAAATGTGTTCATACTTAATGCTACTTAGAAGATGACACTTGAAAAGTAAGTTGAATCTGTGAAGGGCCTTAGATATCCAAAGAGCTAGATGTTACACTACTCTCATGGCTCAGCTGGGATATTTCTCACTGGATTTTTAAAATCCCTCCATTGTGAAGTATATAATTCTTCACACTAAATTCATTTCATAAAATGTGAAAGTGTTCTGTATATATCTGGAGGGAAGGAAGTGATTCTACTTGTGCTGAAGGTTGTCACCATGAAATAGAACTGAGTCATTGGTGCAAGTATGTTTCTCAGTAGAGTGACCCATATGTAAGAGTCACTCTCCACAATGATCAATGTGTTTCAATTGCTAGTTTATAACTGACAATGTTAATTCAAAATCCACACAACTCCACAATAATGAGGAAGGGTGGAATTAGATGTGGTAGAATCTGGGAGCTTTGCAGCATCATGCTATACCATCTACTTGATTTCTTTGACTCTTCCACTTTCTGTGATCTATTTTATCTATTCTATGGGGTGAAACACAAACCTTAACTTTCAGATTCTCATTTGATATTGAATCTTTGTGTTTTGTATCTTAAGGTTTTTGTGTTTAGTAGTCCAGTATTTGTATACCTTCCCCGCCCCCCATTTT
This sequence comes from Nanger dama, assembly GCA_917880005.1. Taxonomy (NCBI): domain Eukaryota; kingdom Metazoa; phylum Chordata; class Mammalia; order Artiodactyla; family Bovidae; genus Nanger; species Nanger dama. The sequence goes on along the minus strand of CAKJTW010000090.1, from coordinate 5,969,667 downwards.
GGCTGATTCAGGACTATCTCAACTGCTACTTCTGCTTTGTCTATATCAAGATGTCATTCTCCAAACATGTGAAAGGCCATTGAAACATATAATCCAATCTAGATTATAAAACATTATTTTTAAGGTCTACATGTGATGGCTCAGTATAGGTATATATTGTGAAATGAATACCACAATTAACACATTGATCCTCTCACGTCTTACCTTTGTGTGTATGTGTGTGTGTGTACACAAGCATGTGGAGTGAGAACACTTAAGATTTACTCTCTTAATAAATTTCAGCTCTATAACGCAGTATGATTAACCCTAGTCATTAAACTTTACATTAGATCCCCAGAACTTATTCATCTTATGACTGAACATTTGTATGCTTTTGACTACAAATATTTTCATATTCAATTTGTCTCTCATAAATGAAATTCAAAAATTAAAAATAAATAATATAGTAAAAACATAAAAATAGAAATTCTATTATGTTTAAAAGACTATGATTTTATTTATATATATATATAAAATCAGCTCCTTTGATATTGATAAAAATAAAAATAAGGAGTTTCTACCCATAGTGTATCCAGTGTAATCATGTCTAGTATATTACTGTTTACAAAGGGGGAATTTTTCAGTGTAATACACTACCACAGACTATTTTCATATAAAGTAGATTTCCCTCCACAGATTAGATTTCCCTTTCATATACATTCCCTTAATACCCCCAAGTGCTTTGAGCATAATAGATAGCTTACAACGTGTAGACACACAAAGCTGCAGGGCTAAGGAAACGTGTAAATCTACACACAAGCAAGAAGTCAGTATCTTTCAGAAAATATTGTGAAAGTAAGTAGATAAACCCTGGAGGTATGGTAAAAGTAGCCTATCACTAGCAAGGAAAAGTAAATAGTGCAGTTGATTCTTCTTTTATCCTTTACCATAGAAAGCAAAGAGAGAAATATTATACATTGAAGCCAAGAGAGATTAAATACTTTACTCAAAATCACTTATATAATATGATTGAGCAAAGATAATGAAACCAGGTCTCCTTACTAACCACCACTCAAAAATTCATTTCCCAGGCAGACAATTTAGAAGAAAATGGTGAGGGTACAGGATCAAAAAAATATAATGAAGAGAAATACAAAGCAGTCTAAAAGAGAGACTCATCTTACCCACATGGTGTAAGGGTACTTTCCATTTGAGCAACCAGGGAAGCCCCATTCCAGTTCCTAGTAAGGAGAAAAAAGTTAGGAAATAAAGTAATCTGCTACAAAGTTCATTGTACATGTGTGCAACTAAGATGTTTCATTGTTTTATATGTTTATGATTAATCAGTATAACTCCTATTCTTTCTTAAAGGTTTTAAATAATCTCCATTTATTTTTCTTTAAGAAATTTCTGGGATGAATAAACAGCTACACAAGATGGAATGATTGAGTCCTCCTGACAGTGAAAACTACTTAACTGCTCATGGTGGGAAATATTAGGTAAGTATCTTTTCTACAAAATGATGCTTTAATAAGATTTTTGTATGTTCTGTTAGAGTTTACTACATTATATAGTCATAAACTATTAAATGTTTTCCTTTCCCAGAAGTTCCTTGGTAAATAGATATTAGCAAGTAGAAAACATTCTCCCATAATAGTGATTTATTAAAAATTCATGTTCTCTATCTCCCAAATCATTACTTAATCTAAAACAAAGTAATAAAACAATAAAAATAACTTTCATGCGGTATTACTAATTAGGCGAAACAGAAAACAATAAAATGTAGTAAGAAACCATTTTAAATATATCTTGATATTCATATGCAATGATTAGCAGATGCTAATGAGAAGAGAATAAGGAGACAGAAGAAAGCATTTTTATATTGACTGAAGGAGATTGGAGGGCTTTTAAAGGCTATGATGTAGTATTGTTGCCATTGTAAGTTTCTTCCTTTTCTTGATATAGGTTTTAAAAACCTGAAAATGTTACCTGCTTCTTGTATTGTAGATCTTCATATACCACACTTCCAGGGGATTCATGGGAATTACTGATTGCTCTGGCATGACTGAGGGTATCAAATGATTAATTTTATTGTACTCAAAATAGAAATAATATTTAAGAACTGAAACAGAGAATAAAAGCTAGTTGAGTGAATATTCTTATAATCTGTAATGAGTAGAGAGAGAGTATTTCTATCGTAATAGTTTTCATGCCATTTGCTCCTAAATATTTACCAATCTGAGTAACAAGTCATTTGTGGAAAGGGAAAGCAACTGCCAGGGAGGGGAACCCTCATGGTTCTTTTGGCTGTTCTAATAATCAATTGACACAAGACATTAAATTTAGAAAGAAGTCTAAATTTAATTACGTATGTACAGTAGTCTCATGGTTTCGCTTCCCTGCTGGCTCAGTTGGTAAAGAATCTACCTATAATGCCAGAGATGTAGGAGATGTGGATTCTATGCCTGGGTTGGGAAAAATACCCTGGAGAAGAAAATGGTAACCCACTCTAGTATTCTTGCTTGGGTATTCTATGGACAGAGGCGCTTTGGAGGCTACTGTCCATGGGGTTGCAAGAGTGGATCTTGACTTAGCGAATAAACCACCACCACCACAAAAAGTCTGATAAGAATATAAGACCCAAATAAGTGATCAAAGTAGGATGCTTTTATAATTTTTCAGAGAGAGAAGCAATTATTTGTGAAGATGTAATAAAATAGGAAGGTTATTGAAGTAGCAAATTAACAAAGAAGTAACAAATTTTGTTCATGCAGGCTTCTTGGCCTTGAATTTTTTCTACTCTTGATGGATAGGACATTCACAAGTGAGATTTATTTTTTGCTTTCAGAACAAAGGGTAGGTTAGGAGGGCTAAGGTGTCCTTCTTGTATTGGCTGTTTTTAAGTCACTTTAATTCAAAATAATCAATATACCAAAGTGTCATATTTTGAGGTGGCCTGCCATGAACCCCATCACAATACAACAGTAATATTTGAATGCTGACATTTAACAAAGTAGAAATGAAGATGATAAAGGGAAGTAAATTGTTTCATCTCTCAGGCTGTGAGATAAGTATATATCAATGAATATATCTAAATATCACCAGAACATTTGCAACTTAGACTCTTACATGTTTTTTCATTTAAATTTTTTTTTTTTTTAATTTCTGTTAAAATCCCAAAGGAGTGTTCTACTGAGGTTTGGGGTCAGTACACCTTTCCATGAATCTTATGGGATTGTGAAGATACTGAGTTTTATTTTGACACAAGACAAATGCCAACAAAGAGAAGACTTGTCCTTTTCCAAATAGGATAGTGTCAGACCTTGGGGAACAGAACTCCAGCAAAAGTGAAGGAAATCTAAATCCCCAAGGTCACAGTCAGAGCCTTTGGAAGGGGACCACTGGGAAATACTGACTGAGGGTCAGAAGGAATGCAAGAGTGGAGGGCTGGAGAAAAGATGCTTTAAATTTAGTCAGGTGTGTCAAAACCTGTATTTACCCCATAATTGCGTGTATAAAAAACTTACTTTGGGCTTCCCAAATGGCCAGTACATGTATCACTATATATTCCAACATAATTTTAAGAATGAATGAGGACAATATATGTATAATATATAAATATGTTTGTATATTATATATATATCTACCTAAAAGGTAGATATAGCATTTATTAACATGATGGCTCCAACACATGAAAATTATTTAGAGAAAAATAGTTTTAATCCTTCTGCTAACTGATTTATTTCAGAAACCTTCATGTAATATATTTAAATGCCCTGATATTATTTTTATAAATATTCCACTAGTAAAAATTCCACTGTCAGAAAGAAATACCAGCATTTTAGATATATCTTTTATTTTTTACTCACTGTTGACTTTAAAAATATATAGATCACAGCATTTATAAACCAAACAAGATTCCACTTAAAAGAAGTGATTTTTATCAAACATGATTGTGCATCTGTCCATAGGCATAACCCATTATCCATCTGATTCCTAAGCAATATTATTGCCAATGGGTGTTTTTGGTACTCAGACTCATTTATACAGTTCTCTGTTTACATAAAATTATATAAATAAATTTTAAGTTAAAGTTATATTAGAATATCCATTTTTTAAATTAATTAATTTATTTATTTTAAATTACAATACTGTATTTGTTTTGCCATACATTGACACGAATCAGCCATAGGTGAACACAATCTCCCAATGCCGAAGCCACCTCCCACCTCCCACCCCACATCCTCTACTTGAATCATCCTGTGCATCAGCCCCACGCATCCTGCATCCTACATTGAACATAGATTGGCGCTTTGTTTCTTACACGAAAATATACGTTTCATTGCCATTCTCCCAAACCATCCCACCCTTTCCCTCTCCCTCAGAGTCCAAAAGTCCACTCTATACCTCTGTGTCTCTTGGTTGTCTCACATACAGGGTCATCATTACTGTCTTCTAAATTCCATATATATGTGTCAGTATACTGTATTGGTGTTTTTCTTTCTGGCTTACTTCACTCTGTATAATCGGTTCCAATTCCATCCATCTCATTAGAACTGAGTCAAATTTATTCTTTTTAAGGGCTGAGTAGTATTCCATAGTGTATATGTACCACAGCTTTCTTATCCATTCATCTGCTGATGGACATCTAGGTTGCTTCCATGTCCTGGCTATTATAAACAGCGCTGCAATGAACATGGGGTACATGTGTCTCTTTCAATTCTGGTTTCCTCGGTGTGTATGCCCAGCAGTGGGATTGCTGGGTCATAAGGCAGTTCTATTTGCAATTTTTTAAGGAATCTCCACACTGTTTTCCATAATGGCTGTACTAGTTTGCATTCCCACCAGCAGTGTAAGAGGGTTCCCTTTTCTCCACATCCTCTCCAGCATTTATTGCTTGTAGACTTTTGGATCGCAGCTATTCTGACTGGTGTGAAATGGTACCTCATTGTGGTCTTGATTTGCATTTCTCTGATAATGAGTGATGAGTGAAAATGAGTATACTACCCAAAGCAATCTACAGATTCAATGCAATTCCCATCAAGCTACCAGCAGTATTTTTCACAGAACTAGATCAAATAATCTCAAGATTTGTATGGAAATACAAAAGCTTCGAATAGCCAAAGCAATCTTGAGAAAGAAGAATGGAACTGGAGGAATCAACTTGCCTGACTTCAGGCTCTACTACAAAGCCACAGTCATTAAGACAGTATGGTACTGGCACAAAGACAGAAATATAGATCAATGGAACAAAATAGAAAGCCCTGAGATTAACCCACACACCTATGGACACCTTATCTTCGACAAAGGAGGCAAGAATATACAATGGAGTAAAGACAGTCTCTTTAACAGGTGGTGCTGGGAAAACTGGTCAACCACTTGTAAAAGAATGAAACTAGACCCCTTTCTAACACCATACACAAAAATAAACTCAAAATGGATTGAAGATCTAAATGTAAGACCAGAAACTATAAAACTCCTAGAGGAGAACATAGGCAAAACACTCTCCGACATAAATCACAGCAGGATCCTCTATGATCCAACTCCCAGTATACTGGAAATAAAAGCAAAGATAAACAAATGGGATCTAATTAAAATTAAAAGCTTCTGCACAACAAAGGAAACTACAAGCAAGGTGAAAAGACAGCCTTCTGAATGGGAGAAAACAATAGCAAATGAAACAACTGACAAACAACTAATCTCAAAGTTATATAAGCAACTTATACAGCTCAACTCCAGGAAAATAAATGATCCAATAAAAAAATGGGCCAAAAAACTAAATAGGCATTTCTCCAAAGAAGACATACGGATGGCTAACAAACACATGAAAAGATGCTCAACATCACTCATTATCAGAGAAATGCAAATCAAGACCACAATGAGGTACCATTAGAATATCCATTTTGACTCTAAATCTCAATATTACTAACAAAACCTGAAGGCTACCTTACCATTCAAAAAGTGAAGGACAATCTCAATACATTATCTATAAATCTACTAGATGAGGTGATTTGGTATGAAGATTGGCTTGAATATCTCAAAACTTTTTATAAATCTTAATTAAAATCAATGAAAATAATGACTTATGAAAGAGTTATCTTCACGAAACAAAGTTTTGTACATTATGTATAAAATGAAACACAATTTAAGTTAAGTATGCTTTAAATGAAACTCATTATGACAAGTGAATTTTTACATAACTGAAGAAACACTTTCTCTATTTCTGACCTGAAAAATCCTACCACAGTCTCCTCAAAATCACAGCTTCCTTCAGGAAAACAAAGAGACATGCCTATCTGTTTATAAAGCATTATTTCTACATGTAGAGAATGAAAATATATTCTGAAAGAAGGTTTTTATTCATCACAATCTACGTGTTTTCAACAATTTCAATCTCAGAGGTAAAAATTGCTTAAAATTCTTTTTTTTTCCTCACCCAGCTTCTCTAGAGGCTTCCTTTTGAAGGTTAGGTGAATACCAAAATGTTACTCTTTGTTTTTCTTTTGATATCTGTGTGTACCTTGAGATTCCACATATCCTGCTTTGAAGCTGTGCTTTCTGTTGTTTCTGTGCTACTTGTATCCCCTTCTAGTCAAACTTGCTTTTGACTCTTTTTAACTCACTTTTTCTTTTAGTTCTTTAGCTGTATAATTCCTTAGAGTCTTAGGCTGAAAAGACATGACTTGACTGCTAGCATTCAAAAGTCACAAATGAAATGAGCTTAGAAACTTAAGATACTCTGGTGCAAGTGCACAAACTTTCCTAAATACTGCCGTTTAGGCAGTCAATTATCTAAACCTGAGAAGACATGGTAACATAAAATTATGGGGAAAAGTGACTGGATATCAGAAAAGAGACTCAATATGAATTTAATGGCTTGCAGTCATATTAATTAATCTGTTCTTTAAGAACATGTTTGGAAGAAAATCCATTATTCCATAATAGCCTTTTAAAATCTGTGTATGAGCCACATTATAACAATATCCTTGGAACATAAATAACTTGAGACAATGTTTTGTTTAATATGAAAAGTAAGAAAAAATTAGAGCTCATCTATATACTTTGGACTCCTAAATGGGTGAGCCAATTTATAGAGTAAAACTACCACAAAATGTTTTATCATTAAAATTAGGAGTATTGAAGGAGTACCTATTAAGTGTTTAAAGTGTTAGTTAACTTGAGTTAGCCCTTGTTTTCTATGATCTTAATGGGGCATAAAATGTATACATAATAAATTATTATATTTATATAATATAAAGTAAATTCTAATAATATTATTAAGCACTTAAAAATAGCAATACCAATTATGGTAGACTATCTAGTAAAGTCTTCTTGTGGGAAGATAGCATTTTAATTCATGAAGGGATTGAAAAGAAAAGAAGAAAAGCTTTGAACAAAATACAGTGATCGAAAGCACAAATATAATCCATAAAATTCTCAAATTGCTAAATGTCTATATTCTTGGACACATCAAGAAATTAAATAGATTATCTTTTAAAAATGTTTGCTTTTAGCCATCTCTGTGTGAGTCCTGCATTCTTAATTGGTAGGACCAAACATGAATCATATGCTATAATATTCCTGTTCATCTGTTTGCCATCTGTAAACTCAAAGCAGTTTTTATATTTGAGTTTCCACATGCCCTTCCTGAAAAGAGATGCTAATATTTATGTTTGTGGATTCTGCTAAAGACTACACAGTGCAGATAGCCTCAAAAATTCATGAGATCTAGAAGTGGGTGTTCCTCGATTCAGATTCTGGTTCCATTACCCAGAAACTCTGTCACATGAGATAAATCAGTTCAATTCAGTTCAGTTGCTCAGTCATGTCCGACTCTTTGCGACCCCATGAATCACAGCATGTCAGGCCTCCCTATCCATCACCATCTCCCAGAGTTCACTCAGACTCATGTCCATCGAGTCAGTGATGCCATCCAGCCATCTCATCCTCTCTCGTCCCCTTCTCCTCCTGCCCCCAATCCCTCCCAGCATCAGAGTCTTTTCTAATGAGTCAACTCTTCGCATGAGGTGGCCAAAGTACTGGAGTTTCAGCTTCCGCATCATTCCTTCCAAAGAAATCCCAGGGCTAATCTCCTTCAGAATGGACTGGTTGGATCTTCTTGCAGCCCAAGGGACTCTCAAGAGTCTTCTCCAACACCACAGTTCAAAAGCATCAATTCTTTGAAACTTAGTCTTCTTCACAGTCCAACTCTCACATCCATACATGACCACAGGAAAAACCATAGCCTTGACTAGATGGACCTTGGTCAGCAAAGTAATGTCTCTGCTTTTGAATACGCTCTCTAAGTTGGTCATAACTTTACTTCCAAGAAGTAAGCGTCTTTTAATTTCATGGCTGCAATCACAATCTGCAGTGATTTTGGAGACTCCCAAAATAAATTCTGACACTGTTTCCACTTGTTTCCCCATCTATTTCCCATGAAGTGATGGAACTGGATGCCATGATCTTCATTTTCTGAATGTTGAGCTTTAAGCCAACTTTTTCGCTCTCCTCTTTCACTTTCATCAAGAGGCTTTTAGTTCCTCTTCACTTTCTGCCATAAGGATGGTGTCATCTGCATATCTGAGGTTATTGATGTTTCTTCTGGCAATCTTGATTTCAGCTTGTGTTTCTTCTAGTCCAGCGTTTCTCATGATGTACTCTGCATATAAGTTAAATAAGCAGGGTGACAATATACAGCGTTGACACACTCCTTTTTCTATTTGGAACCAGTCTGTTGTTCCATGTCCAGTTCTAACTGTTGCTTCCTGACCTGCATACAGAGTTCTCAAGAGGCAGGATAGGTGGTCTGGTTTTCCCATCTCTTTCAGAATTTTTCAGTTTATTATGATCCACACAGTCAAAGGCTTTGGCATAATCAATAAAGCAGAAATAGATGTTTTTCTGGAACTCTCTTGCTTTTTCGATGATCCAGTGGATGTTGGCAATTTGATCTCTGGTTCCTCTGCCTTATCTAAAACCAGCTTGAACATCAGGAAGTTCACAGTTCACGTATTGTTGAAGCCTGGCTTGGAGAATTTTGCGCATTACTTTACTAGCAGGTGAGATAAGTGCAATTGTGCAGTAGTTTGAGCATTCTTTGGCATTGCCTTTCTTTGGAATTGGAATGAAAATGGACCTTTTCCAGTCCTGTGGCCACTGCTGAGTTTTCCAAATTTGCTGGCATATTGAGTGCAGCACTTTCACAGCATCATCTTTCAGGATTTGAAATAGCTCCACTGGAATTCCATCACCTCCACTAGCTTTGTTTGTAATGATGTTTTCAAAGGCCCACTTGACTTCACATTCCAGGATGTCTGACTCTAGATGAATGAGCACACCATCGTGATTATCTGGGTCATGAAGATCTTTTTGTACAGTTCTTTTGTGTATTCTTGCCACCTCTTCTTAATATCTTCTGCTTCTCTTATGTCTATACCATTTCTGCCCTTTATCGAGCCCATCTTTGCATGAACTGTTCCCTTGGTATCTCTAATTTTCTTGAAGAGATCCCTAGTCTTTCCC